>CM062819.1:200315078-200915078 GCA_031772625.1 Pinus tabuliformis
TGAACATCAGTTCTTAGTGGTTCACTGGCTTTATCACTTGTTTCAACTTCTCCAAAAAGCTTTTCTATAACCTGCTCTCCGTTGTGTTCTGCTTATTGAATGATTGGTGTAGTACACAATAAATCCAGAGGTACTATCAGTAACCTCTGTGTCCTCTATTCAATGAATTTGTCCATTTTCTCAACACCCAATTTGAATTTTTCCAGACGACTTACTATTGAGAATAACTCTGGTGAAGAAAATAAGTCATCAAACTCATCTTCCTCATGCAGGAATTTATTAACTTTCATCTGAGTGGTGAAATTGAAAGCAACCTTATTTGGGTCATATTGTCTTTTAGGGATAACAACTAGACTCAGATCCTTATTCTTGTTTGCTTCTTTCTCGACATGTTTAAAGTCATGCAATGAGTAGGTGCCACAATGGAGAGGAAAGGTAGGCCACAACTATTTCTTGGAGTCTTTAAGATTTCTAGACATCCCTTTTTCCACTATCTGGCAGGCTACTTCCTTGGCTAATAACTTATCTGGAATGTAAAGTGGAAGGACATGAGGATCTATAACGCTGCCAAAAACCCTAACATAGGTGAACCTCTCTTCCCCGAACCAACTACTGATTGAGGTTAAATCAATGCTAACCTCGTCAGACAGCTAAAGAGCAGGTTTATTAAAGATAGCTTGATGGATGGATAGGATGAACCCATGGCAAATCCTGTATAAATGATTCTTGTATTCAGACTTCCATAAGAATTTATGGTAAATATGAAAGGGAGTTGGATCCTGAATAGTCCATTTCCAACCTAAGATGGGAAATTCGGAATTGAAACAAATTGTGTCAACTATGTAAGCACTCATATAGAATGGGGACACAACTTGGGTAGTGACAAATCTGTTCTTTCTATAATCCAGTATTTGACTAGCCATTTTATCCGATAGGATAGTTGGCCAATCCATCACAAAGGAGTTTATTGCTACTTCTACCAATTGAACCATTTCAATAGAAAATCTAGCAAAATCGGGGCTTCCAAAGAGTCTACACATCATAGCAGCAGCGTAATAATATGGACACGGTAAGGAGTCCACATAATACATACCGGATGATTCATGTTTGTGCTTGTTAGGAAAGTGTCTCCATTGCTTGATAGGGTCTGATTCAATTTGATTCTCCTTGGCGAAAGCTTCGAGGAATTATTTGTTGTAGTGTTGCTCAGGATCTGGCAAATGATACATTCTCTTGACGTCTTCAAGTTTGAAGGATCCAAACATCCTTCCGTCAGCTGTGAAGAAATCTCTATCTATTATGTTGATGCTCTCGATTACCCATCTTACCACATCATTATATGGTAAAAACTTTGCACGGGTCGCTATGCGATGGAGGAAAGAGCTGGCCAAATCATTGAGCTTGTTTTCTAATTGATCAGTTCCATCAGTTGTTTCTTCTTCTTCTATCTCCTTCGGATTTTCATTTTCAAGCAAAGCATATATGCCTTCCCACGAGATCTTACCAAAGCCTTGATAGGTAGTATCTGAGATTAACACCAATTTTCCTTGTCCTTCTTCCACTGTAAGGGGAGCCTTTGTCTTTTGAGCTTTCTTAGACATCTTGACTGACTGCGTGATTCTGGATTTACACTGCAAAATGAGAAAGAGGAGCATGATAGGCGAAAAACTTTGAGAGAAGCCAATACAACTAATTACAAACTAAAATCAGTGTATGCGCATTAGATGCAAAAGATCTCATATTGTACATAGTCACAAAGGATGAAATCCTTAAAGGATTATAACCATAACTGCCTCTTAATGCTTTACTGTAACCTCATGACGTGAAACTTTAATGCCAAATTAATACATATCACATCGTAAGTTTTCCAACTGTCCTTTTAGAACAGGTGCCATAACTCTGTGATTTTGCGATTAGCGATTGTATTATTTTAATACTTGTAGAGCCATCGCATATCGCAAATTAGGAGTTACAAGCACTATGTTCCAAAGAATTCTTTGTATTGTTGCGATTGCGATGAGTGATGAGCTGGCACGTAGAGTTGGCGGGTTCCTTTTCAAACTTGGCAAATCATGTTTTTCCTTTATAATTGATTTAACACTATATCGCGAGTCTCCATAGTATATATTACTTGCTTCTATTGGGAGCGTGATATGCAATATGCGAGCGCGATAGTTATATTGCATTGCAAAGTTTCAACGCAGTGGTTTCAATGTTTTCCTATGGATCAACGATATGCAATCGCAGTAGCCTTATTGCATTGCAAGGTTTCAATGAAATGCCATAACTTATTCCTTAGGATTAACGATATGTGAAATGCGATAGTTATATCACATCGCATGTTTATAAATGGATCATTTCTTCATAAGTCAACTTTTATGTGAAAAGTATGGAAAATCTACTTTTACTCAGAAATTTTTAATGCTTTTTATATCCTAAAGGGGACCTATTTCTTATTTAGCATCTTTAGACTAAGATTAAAAATTTGAAACGGGAGAGTTGTTGTGTAGCACAACAATTGGCAATTCACTGGAAGAACCCATTATCTCTAAATAAAATAATGAAATTTCTAACACTTTATTAAGTAGAATCAATTGAGGAAAGAGAACTATCTTGGAATTGGTTAGATAATTTTTTTTTACTATGAATAAAATGAAGATATCAATTTTGCAATTTATTTTACAAACCCTTATCATAAATAAAAAACATTTTTTTGGTTTCTTCAAGCTTTGATTGGTTGTTAAAGATAAAGTAGGGGGCTCCTCCAACTTAGCTTTTAAATTTACTCTTTTGTCACAGGTAGTGCCACTATTGCCAACAAACATCTATAGTCTCGATAGGGTTACCATTTACCCATCAATTATTCATTGTCCCATCCATCTAAGAGTATAATATTTTAAAGGTAAATTCAGAAAGATATATATATATTTTTCATATTTTATTTTATTATTTTATTTGATTAAAAGCCATTTCCCTGGTTTGGTAGCCAGAAGATGACAATGCCATTCACTGGTTGTAATTAAACTGAACAAGCTGGCTCGTGATGAGACCCCTTGTCTTTTGATTATAAGCCATTACCCTGTTTTGGTATGCAGTATTGGTAATGTCAGCTTAATTAGTTCCCTATGATCATGGTAAGCAGGCTCGTAATGAGACCTCTTATCTTTTAAATCAGATATATTTTAGAATTACACTCTAAAAAATCATAAACCTAGTGGATGGGGTGAATGCTTGACTCCTTAAGAGTTTATGGATGACAATTATAGAGTTGTAGATGCTTAGTTGGAGAAAGTCTTTACCTTTTTATAAATAACCTTTCTCAACTGATAAAACTCAAAATGATTTACTGTGTTTTCAAGGTTTGAAAGATTTCACAAATTTAAAGAGGATTTCAGAGTTTCATGTTTTTTATCTAATTTCCAAAATTGTAATCATTTCCTTGAAAGTTTCTACTTTTTAAAACCAAGTATTCACGATACTCTTTCAAAGAGCTTTTCAAAACAATAAAAAGCCAATGATTATTATTTACAAAATTATTTCTAGAAGAAACCAAAATTTGCATAAAGAATATGTATAGGTAAGAAGGGGTTACCTCCTTAGGAAAAGAATTTCTTTAAGATAAGTCCATTCACAGGAAGAGAATCTCTCTTTCCTGATAAACCTTGTAGTAAAAATGTTGATGAACCTATATTTTCAACAGTTTGAAATGGTCCAAGCCAGATCTTCTGAAATTTGGTATGCTTGCCTCTGTCTTCATGTGCTTTGTCTCATTTCAAAATGAGATCACCAATCTGTAATATTTTTGAGCTAGCTGAAATTGCATCAAAAGAAGATTTAACGACTTGCTGATGTTTAGCATTAGTAATTTTGGCCTTTTCTCTATCCTCATTCAATTTAAGAATTTGATCAAACCTTAATTGAATAGAGGAAGAAGGAGTTTCTTCAATGAATTGTACTAGGGCTAGAGATGGGAGGGCTAAATTTGGTGGAATTTCAAATTCTTTCCCATACACTAAGTTAAAAGGAGAAGTACCTATTAAGGCCTTCTGAGTTATGTGATTTTCCCATAATGCAAATATTAAAGATTTATGCCAATTCTTTTGGTTTTGATCAACAGTTCTTTTAATAATCCTAATGAGATTTTTGTTAGTTGACTCTGCTAAGCCATTTCCTTGAGGATAGTAATTTGTAGAGTACTTTAACTTAAAACCTCTCTTAAGAGCAAATTCAACTATACTATTTCCAGAAAAATAAAACGCATTGTCAAAGATAAGCGCGTTAGGTAAACCAAACCTTGTAAGGATGAACTGATCAATAAATTCGATAATCGCATTAGAATTGGCTACCTTTAGTGGAATTGCTTCTACCCACTTTGTGAAGTAGTTCGTGGTTGTGACAAGGTATTTGTGTTGCTTGGAAGAATGTGGAACAATCTCTCCTATAATATCAAGCCCCCACTGTTCAAATGGTTGCTCAATGTTAACTAGTTGTAAAGGAAATGTTGGTTTCCTTTGTCTCCCGTTAGGAGTTTGGGATATCTTACATTTCCTCACATAGTCATGGGCATCTTTGAACAAAGTCAGCCAACAATATCCAGCATGTAGCATTTTATGGGCTGTAGTGTCTCCTAAAATGTCCACTTGCTGGGCCATCATGTAGTTCGTGCAAAACCATTTGTGCTTGCTTTTTCAAGGCATCTTAATAAAACCAAATCGTAGTTTGTCCTAAAGAACAAATTATCAATGATTTCATAGTGTTTGGCTTTTAACCTTAAAGCACGTTTGTTTTTGTAGCTGAATTTAGGGGGAGCATATCCATTTTTAAAATAAAATATCAAATCAACATATTGAGATTCAGATTCAATGATACTTATCTCATTTACTTGTGTAGTACTATCTAAATCTTCATGATCTGGTATATTGGAAGCTCCTGTGAGTAACCTGCAAAAAGCTTGCCCTCTAACAACTTTCACTTGTTTAATATCAATGTCATATTCTTGTAAATATGTTACCAAATTAGCTATTTTCTCTCCTACTTCTCTTTGAATTAGCAATTGCCTCACTACAGAAAATGGGACTATCACTTTTGTATGTGTTTTTAAGAGGAAAGACCTAAAATGTTTAACAGACTTAAACACAGCGAAGACTTGCTTCTCAACTTTGAAATAATTAAGCTCAACACCTTGCAAATTAGAACTAAAGAACGATATGGGTGCTTCTACTTGTTGATCGTTGATTTGTGTTAAAGCAACAGCATAAGATGTTTCAGTGGCCAAAGTATACAAAATAAAATGACTAGAAAATTTTGGGGTATTCATTGCAGGAGCATTGATGATCACTTGCTTGATCGAGTCAAAAGCCTCTTTTTCGTTATGTCCCCATTTGAAGACTAAATTTTTCTTAATCATAGTTTGCAAGGGTAAAACAATGTGAGAAAAATCAAGAACAAACCTTTTTACAAAATTTATCTGTCCTAAAAACGATTTCATAGATTTCTTATTATGTGGCAAAGGGATATCAAAAATTTCTTTTATCCTGTCAAGATCAATGTATATTCCATTTTTGGATACAATAAACCCTAAAAGTCTACCTTCATTACGAGCGAATAATGATTACTTGGGATTTAAGGAAATCCCATATTTTTTGCAACGTTCAAATATCTACTTTAAATCATGCAGATGATTGCTCCTTTTCTTAGAATAGATAGTTATGTCATCTAAGTAAACAATGATTGTCCTATTGATCAAACCTTTGAAGGCTATATCCATGGCTCGTTGGAAAGTAGCTCCAACATTTATCAAACCAAAAGGAATTTTCTGATAAGCATATGTTCCCCATTTGGTTCTGAATGTAGTCTTTAATCTATCGTCTGGATGTACCAGGATCTGATTGTATCCTGAAAAACCATCAAGAAAAGACATTAACTCTGAGCCAACTACTGATTGAAGTATCTGCTCCATTGTTGGTAATGGGAAATTATCTTTCTGACATGCTTTGTTGAGATTCCTAAAATCTATGCAAATCCTAATATCACCATTCTTTTTCCTCACAGGTACTAAATTTGAGACCCATTTAGAATGTTTGATAGGAAAGATTATTTTGGCTTTAAGGAGTTTATTCAACTCTGCTTTGATTTGACTTTCAAGATTTGGGTGATTTTTCCTTAGTTTTTGTTGTACAGGTTTCTCATCAAAGATAATTGGAATTGTGTGTTGGATGATAGAGGTATCATAAGTTTTCAGATCTTCATAATTCCAAGCAATTTTTTTTTTTGTATTTTCTTAATAAACTAGTAAAGGCAACTCTTTCATCAGGCGAAAGTCGAAGTCCTAGGTTGACATTTTGTGGTTTGGCATCAGTGCCAAGTTTTATTAATTCAAATCTTAAGGTTTAACTTTGAAGCTTTGAATTAGTGACCCTTTTGAATGTATCATTAATATCATAAAGATCTTCCAATTTCACCATAGATGTAGGAATAGGATTTTCATTGATTCTCTGCTTTAATTGAAGATCATGATCACTTTCATCGATAATTTGATCATCATAAGATCCTTCAGATGTCAAGAAATTTAAGGTATCCTCATCATGATCTAACACATGCCAATTGGTGACATTATTTGGGACAGATGGCCGAAAAATTAATTCAATAGAAAATCTATCTAGACTATAATCCTTGGATGGAAGGAGTTTAGAAGCAACATTAGCCAGGAGATCTGCTGTTGCATTTTGTGATCTAGGAATAGGAGAAATGTCAAATGCCAGAAAATGAGTTATGAGATCTTGAACAAGTGATTGATAATGTTTCAGATGCCCCGAAAGACAATGGATAGTATTTCTCACTTATTTAATGACAATTTCAGAATCACCAAATACTTTCAGATATTGGATATTCAGGCCTATTGCTTTATAGAGACCTTGAATCAATGCTTCATATTCTGCAGTATTGTTGGTACACTCAAATTCTAATCTACATGATAACATAATTTTTTCTCCTTCAGGATTGGCTAAAATACATCCTGCTCCTGCACCGTCATTAGATTTAGATCCATGAAAATACAAAGACCAAAATAAAGGATTATTTATAGGTTTATCTACAAGTTCATCTACAAAACTAACACACTTAGAAGTATCAGTACGGGAGGAATTTTTGATTTATGATATGACACTATTAATAGGAAAAGGAGATTGTTGAGCATCGAAATTCCCAAAAAAATGATTCAATCGAATAGTTTCCAAGAATGTTATTATTGAAGGCTACAGGTTGATTTTCTTCTTCAAACTCAGCTACTGTGTGAGTCAAATGTTTTTCATGATCAATTCTGATTCGATTTGGTTTCCCATTATAGGGAAGCCACATGTGAGACCAATCAGTTGAAATATAACCATGAAGTTTTTTAGACCAATCTCTGCTAAGGATCAAACCATAAAGTTCAGGGATGTTAGCAATTAATATATCAATTCTTTGGGCAACCCTGGGATCAGCAGATAATCTGATAGTAACTAAATTTATTTCTCCTAAAACTTGAACCTTAGTTCGATGTAATTGGACAATATGAATTGCAAACTTCTGGGGTTCAATATTTAACTTGGAGCAAACTGATGTTGGCATTATGTTTGACGAAGCCCATGAATCAATCAAGCAGTTATGAAAATTTCTATTGTAGATTTGATAATTCAAGAGAAAAGGAGGAGTATGAGAATTTGATCTATCCCTAATTAAAACGGCATCAGTAGCATCCATCTTATCAGATGGTGGCTTACTTGATCCTCTAGCAGCCTTTGATAATACACTAGTTGGAAGAGGAGAAGAAGGTACTGCATTAAATTCCTTAAGCAACAACTTTTGTTGATGCTTGAGCTTGCTAAGTTCATGCAAAGAAATATTTTATCGAATTTTCTTCATATCTTCCGCTATCTTATAATCGATGGAATCTGAAACTACTAGCGTTTTATATGATGAGGGAGGGTTGGACGAAGATGATTGATCGTGGGGAGATGCAACTGGACCTTTCTTTGTGGGAACTTTCTCTTTAGTAACAGGATTTGAGTTTTTCTTCTTTTGATTTGCTTGATTTGACTCTACTATACTTTTACTCCTAGTGTTTACTGGCAAAGCTTCCTGTTCACTTTCATTATCAGAGTCGGGTAGGATAAAGTCCCACATTCCATGACATTCAACTGTTTCATCTCCTTTCATTTCTTCAACCGATAAAACTGTATCTTCTTCTTCATCATCATTCGGGTCAGATTCTACATTAGATATAGCATTAGGTGGTTTAGCATCAGTTCGCTGATTTCTTTTAAAGTTCCTAAATGGTCTTTTAGTAGAAGTTTCAGCTACTTGCTTTTTTATTTCAACCATTTCATTGGACATAGTTTTAAGAAATTTTTGTAAGCCTTCCATGTCATATGGATCCTTGGTTGCTTTCTTCTTTGAATCATCTCTAAAGGTAACTTTCTTGCATTTCCTTTCTTCTATAGCGTTTTTCTTTTCCAAAGCAAGGATACGTTTTTCAACAGCTATTGCTTCTTTCATATTTTATGCTAATGTTGGTTTGGAAGCCCTATCAACAAATATGGTTATGTTTGAAGGCAAAGAAAAAATGTACCATTCATTTCAGACCTCCTCACTAGGCTTGGATGTCATAGGTATTTTATTCAACAACTTATTGAAGCGTGAGTTGAAGTCCTTAATGGGCTATTTTGATCCGTCTTTCAGGTTGGAGAGGTCATTAATCAAAGTTATTGTAGACCTATCGTCTCCAAACTTAGTTAGAAATTTCTCTTGGAAAGCATCCCAACTATTGATAGAACCTGGTGGTAACGAAAAGTACCATGATCCTGCTGCTCCTTGTAGAGTGTATGGAAATAGTCTAACAACAACATCTTCTTCCGTTACTCCATTCAAGTTAATCGATAACATGAAATTGTTTATATGTTCTTTTGCTAACAGGCCATTGTCAGGATTAAATTTAGGTAGCCATTTTTCAGGATGTGTTGGAAATTGGGTCAAAGGTGTAGGCATTCTGACAGCTCCTAGGTTGCTCCATGGCCTTGGTTGAGGTTGATTATGTGCCATTGTTGAGCTATTAGTAGAAGAGGGTGACGAAGCAGTTGAAAGTGATTGGGTAGAGGATGTTGAAGCTCTTGTACCTATTTGGACTATGATATGAAGTTGGGAAACAGATGTATGATCTTGCAATGGTATGGATGGAATGGACGATGATGAGGACAAAGTCTCACTATTAGATTTTGATAGTGTCTTTCTATCCCTTTTTCGACTTGGTAGAGGGAATTCAACTGGTGGAATGCCAAGATTTTCACTCTTTTCCCTAGTAAGCGGCTGCGATGGAATATATTGGGAAGTAACACTACCTTGGGATAACTTAGACTCTTCTTGGGATATTGAAATCCCCTAGAGTTTATGAATCAAATATTGTACTTCAGGAGGTTCAGGAGAAGAACTGTCTGGCTTGTTTAGGGTTTCAGCAGTGGGTTTTGTATTTTTCTTTTCAACTTCTCGCTTAGGAATAGGAGATTTAGAATGCGAAGGAGAAGTTGGAGGTGATGGTGAGGGAGTTTTACTCTTAGAATGGCTTGTAGATTTAGATTTACTCGCCATTCACAGTTAGGCCCTCCTTCTAGCACCAAAAATGTTGATGCCTCTAAAATCGTAGCACCAACATTGGGGATAACCACCCGGTCTGGACCTTAGTGCAACTCCATTTCCATTTGGTATGGTGGCTTCGACTGGTTATTATGGGACCAATTTCCCAATAAAGTATTATTTGATGAATGGGTATTTTAAATTTATAAAAATATGATAGGTGGTTTAATCTATATACTCTAAAATATACAAATGTATCTATATAACCCGAGTGATCTCATAATAATGCGATTCTTGATGATTCCTAGCAGACAAATGATAATATAGATTATTCACTTATCTACAGAAAGATGCATTTAAATGATGATTACTTTGAATAAGAAATTAAACAAAGTAATGTGAAAACATATCGCATAACATACTAATATTTATCGTTGACATATGTATACAATATAACAATTCTAGATCATTCAAAAGTGAAATAATATAGAGTTGTTTGAAACATGAGAATATATAAACCATAACAAATCAATGGAATGATAATTACATAAAACAAGACAAAAAGAACAAGGATAGAAGTACCATATGCATTTGGGTCTAGTTATGCAAGAAGTGCACAAGTGAAAATTCCTCAAGTCTATTTTTATACAAATTGAGCACCCTTTCTAAAACGACATGAAAGGGTCTTTATAGTAAAATTAAAAACAAACTGTCCATAAAAATTTCTGAGAATTGTTGGAACTGCCTTCATCAAAATATGGGATTTGAATTTCAAAAATAGAATTGCGATACCCTTTGAAGAGATTCATCGCATCTATGTTTTCTCTTGTATATTCAACCAACAAATCAAGAGCATGCTTTGGATTTCTGGAGGATGACTCATCCTGGCGTGTAACTGTCTTGTGTATGTGGCATCTGAGAGCTCGGGCACCATGCGATCAACATCATCAGCAGGGCACTTGATAGTCATTTGTTGGCTATGTGGCTTGACCACAAAGGACCAATGCACATCCCAGTTAAGACTTTATACTCTGCTGAGCTACTCCTCCTTGGTGTCCAAATCTTGCTTCCATTGCTTCTATAAAACTTTCGCCTTTGGAAGATTTCCTGGGGAACAATCAGAAATTAAATTGGCACCATATAAGTTATCATTCACCAACTCAATAACATTATTAATTATAGCCCTGGACCTGGAGGTAGCTCTTTCTGCTTTTATCAACTGTGTTTCCCATTCTGAAAACAATATCTCTTTATGAGACTCTTCAATTTTAGGTAATTTAGCAGCTCATCCATCTTTTGTGCTTTGCTAGGAGAGATAATCTGTGACTTTATCATCTGCATCTTCAAATTCTAACTTGGTATTGACTACTTGGTTAATCAGTGATGTCATTGTGATGCATAATGGATCAATAAGATATATTTTCTGGCAGAGTAGATTCAACTGTTGAGATAAAGCCTTATTTTCCTCAAAGGATTCCTTCTTAAACTCTTCAACCTTGGGATAATCTTTGAATTGTTCTATAGAGAGTTGTAATTATGTGATTTGCTCTTCTTTAGATTTAATCTCTTGCTGATGTGTCAATTTAAGCTGCTCAAGCTCTTGAGACAACTGTTGTTGTCTTTGAATGGCCTGCTGGTCAATTTTATGTTTTTCCAGGTTTAATTGTTCTTCAAGCTGCTCACTCTTCTGTTTCTCTACTGTTAACTATTCCTCAAGCTGATTAATCTTTTGATCCTTTTCCTTGATCAATTAATTAAATTCATTTTCTTTATCAATTGTAGCAGTTGTGTATGCCCCTGCAAATTGAGATAACTTGGTCAAATCCTCAAAAGGATTGACCTCTGAATCTTTCCATATGACATTCATAAATTCAAATTGAGGAGCTGTGGATGATGTTTGGTCTATTTTCCTCTTTTTCCTCTGCCTCTTGACTACAACCCTATGTTTTGGGCTGTAAAACACATCCAAGGGTGGAATTTCCTCAATGTTCAATGTAATCTCTCCTGAAGGATTTTCAGGGATTATTTCTATCTCTTTTTTAGCTGTGTCTTTGTTGGGTGTCTCTTCAATCACAATATCAGGAATAATGGGCCGTTGTGTTTCAGGAGGCACTAATGTGATAATGTTTTGAGGATCATTCTGACTTTTGATCTGTTGATCAAATTGCTCCCATTCTTTAATCAATATGGGATCAATGTGAACATCATTTCTTAATGGTTCATTGGCTTTATCACTTGTTTCAACCTCTCGAGAAATATTTTCTATTACCTGCTCTCCGTTGTGTTATGCTTGTTGAATGATTGGTGTAGTACTTAATAAATCTAGAGGTACTGTCAGTAACCTCTGTGTCCTGTATTCAATGAATTTGTCCATTTTCTCAGCACCCAATTTGAATTTTTCCAGATGACTTACTATTGAGAATAACTCTGCTGAAGCAAATAAGTCATCAAACTCATCTTCCTCATGCATGAATTTATTAACTTTCATCTGAGTGGTGAAATTGAAAGCAACCTTATTTGGGTCATATTGTCTTTTAGGGATAACAGCTAGACTCAGATCCTTTGTCTTGTTTGCTTCTTTCTCGACATGTTTAAAATCATGCAATGAGTAGGTGCTGCAGCAAAGAGGAAAGGCAGGCCACAACTGTTTCTTAGAGTCTTTAAGATTTCTAGACATCCCTTTTTCCACTATCTGGTAGGCTACTTCCCTAGCTAATAACTTATCTGTAATGTAAAGTGGAAGGACATGCGGATCTATAATGTAGCCAAAAACCCTAACATAGGTGAACCTCTCTTTCCCGAACCAACTGTCGATTGAGGTTAAATTAATGCTAGCCTCGTGAGACAACTGAGGAGCAGGTTTATCAAAGATAGCTTGATGGACAGGTAGGATGGAACCATGGAAAATATTGTATAAATGATTCTTGTATTAAGAATTCCATAAGTATTTATGGTAAATATGAATGGGGGTTGGATCCTGAACAGTCCATTTCCAACCTAATATGGGAAAGTCAGAATTGAAACAAATTGTGTCAATTATGTAAGCACTCATATAGAATGGGGGCACAACTCGGGTAGTGACAAATTTTTTCTTTCTATAATCCAATATTTGACTAGCCATTTTATCCGATAGGATAGTTTCCCAATCCATCACAAAGGAGTTTATCGCTACTTCTATTAAGGGAACCATTTCAATATAAAATCTAGCAGAATCGGGGCTTCCAAAGAGTCTACACATCATAGCAGCAGCATAACGATATGGAGACATAAGGAGTCCACATAATACATATTGGATGATTCATGTTTGTGCTTGTTAGGAAAGTGTCTCCATTGCTTGATAGGATCTAATTCAATCTGATTCTCCTTGGCAAAAGATTACAGGAATGATTTGTTGTAGTGTCGCTAGGGATTTGTCAAGTGATACATTTTCTTGATGTCTTCAGGTTGAAGGATCCAAAGATCCTTCCATCAGCTGTGAAGAAAGATCTGTCTGTTATGTTAATGCTCTCGATTATCCATCTTACCACATCATTATATGGTAAAACCTTTGCATGGGTCACTAGTCAATGGAGGAAAGAGCTGGCCAAATCATTGAGCATGTTTTTTGAATGATCAGTTCCATCAGTTGTTGCTTCTTCTTCTATCTCCTTCGGATTTTCATTTTCAAGCAAAGCATATATGCCTTCCTACAAGATCTTACCAAAGCCTTGACAGGTAGTATCTGAGATTAACACCAATTTTCCTTGTCCTTCTTCCATTGTAAGGGGAGCTTTTGTCTTTTGAGCTTTCTTATACATCTTGACTGACTGCATGATTCTGGATTTACACTGCAAAATGAGAAAGAGGAGTGTGATAGGCGAAAAATTTTGAGAGGATCCAATACAACTAATTAAAGACTAAAATCAGTGTATGCACATTAGATGCAAAATATCTCATATTGTACATAGACACAAAGGATGAAAACCTTAAAGGATTGTAACCATAACTGCCTCTTAATGCTTTATCGTAACCTCATGACATGAAACTTTAATGTCGAATTAATATATATCACATCGCAAGTTTTCCAGTGGTCCTTTTAGAACAGGTGCCATAACTCTGCGATTTTGTGATTAGCGATTATATTATTTTAATACTTGTAGAGCCATCGCATATCGAAAATTGGGGGTTACAAGTGCTATGTTCCAAAGAATTATTTGTATTTTTGGGATTGCGATGAGTGATGAGCTGGCACATAGAATTGGCGGGTTCCTTTTCAAACTTGGAAAATCATGTTTTTCCTTTATAATTGATTTAAAACTATATCGCGAGTCTCCACAGTATATATTACTTACTTCTATTGCGAGCGCGATATGCAATATGCGATCACAATAGTTATATCGCATTGCAAAGTTTCAACAGAGTGGTTTCAATATTTTCCTATGGATTAGCGATATGTAATCGCGATAGCCTTAACGCATCACAAGGTTTCAACAAAATACCATAACTTATTCCTTAGGATTAGCGATATGCAAAATGCAATAGTTATATCACATCACATGTTTATAAATGGATCATTTCAATTTAAAACTTTGTGATGAGGAATTTGCGATGACTTTGATCGCATCACAACTTTTCAAATGCATGTTCATTGGTCTTAAGCAATTATGATTTGCAATGAGTGGTTCCTAAACATTCATAAAGCAACTTTTATATGAAAAGTATGGAAAATCTATTTTTACTCAAAATTTTTATTGCTTTTTATATCCTAAAGGGGACCTATTTCTTATTTAGCATCTTTAGGCCAAGATTAAAAATTTGAAATGGGGGGGTTGTTGTATTGCACAACAAAATCCTATTATTATAGGACCCTAAGAGTGGCTCCACATGGGGATGGCATTTCCTAGCGAAATGTCAAGAAATTTAAGATCAGTAGCCTTTGAAACTATGGTTGTAGTTAACTTGTAAACTGCTCTTCTGTGATTCTTCTTTATTCATACTTATGATGGTGAACACTTCAAAGCTCAGGGCCTTCTCTCTGAGCTTCAACTTCAAAAGATTACCGTCCAATCCAATCTAAACTCTGCAATGTTATGTACAATGAACTAATGTTAATCTGTGGATAAGTAATGCTTCAACATTCTACCATTTATAGGTCCTCCTAGTAGATCTGTTCCATCTAACTCTCTCACGAAAAATGCATTATTACCTCTGTGACCATAAAACGATATAAGGGCCTTATCACAGGAAATCAAATTTTCCATGTTTGCGCTTATCTTCTCTTTGAGAATCCCATTTGAGAACTTTATCACCTATGTAAAAATCATCAGCTTTGGTCTTTTTATCAAAAAGCTTTTTGATTTGATCCTGGATTACTTGTGATTTGACATAGAATTCTTCTCTAGTTTGTTGCAAGTGTATTGTCTGATTTATCCTCCTTTGGATATCATTTGGTTCTACCTACAACTCTTGAATGATATTCATCATTGCTACTCCTAAAGAGGAAAGAAAAACAACATCCATTCCATATAGTAACTGATAAGGAGATGTACCAATGGACTTTTTGGTAGTTAGTCTGTCTGCCCATAAGGCATTTACCAGCATTTTGTTCCATGTCTTCTTGTTGTCTTCCAGTATTTTCTTAATGATATTGACAAGGATTTTGTTTGAGGATTCTGCAAGTCCATTACCTTGAGGGTAATAGGTAGTGGAATGGCCAAGGGTAATGTGATATTTGTTACAAAATTATACCATTTTGTTGGATTTAAAAGCAACTGCATTATCAGTAATGAGCTTTTGAGGGCATCCAAATCTTGAAAGGATATTGTTTTCAAGGAATGAGATAATGACAGAGTCTGTGGCTTATCTAGAAGGGATGGCTTCTATCCATTTGGTAAAGTAATCAGTGGCTGTCAAAATCCATTTATGATGGGCTGAGGAGGTTGGGTGAATTTCCCCAATGAAGTCTAAACCCCATTGTTGAAATGGCACTTCTGTGGATATAGGTTTGAGAGGTAAAGGTAAAAGTTTCCTTTTACCCTGAAATATTTGGCACTTATGACAGGAGGTCACATGTTTCTTGACATCTGCAAAAAGGCTGGGTAAGTAAAAACCAGCCCTTAGAATCTTGTCAGTAGTTGTTTTCCAATACAAGTGTCCTCCACAATCTCCTGCATGAAATCCTTTCATAATTTTATCAGACTCATCTTTCAGTAAACAATTTAATAGAATGCCACCATTGTCTTTCCAAAATAAAGCATTATCTATGACACAATATTTCATTTTAAAAAATCTAGCTTTAGTCCTAGATAAACCAGGAGGAGCTTGTAAGTTTAGTAATACAAATATGATATCTATATACCAAGGTGAATCTGTAAAAGGTTCACTGATCTGTGGTGTCACCATCTCTTCCTGATCATGTAGGGTACCAATGAAATTTATAGCTAAGGCATGACAGTTTGATTCAACTATGAGTTTAGCTAAACCTTAGCCTTTAATAAGTTTTGTAGGTTTTATTTCTATGTCATATTCCAAAATAGTGGCAATCCATTTGCCTCTCTTTCCTTTAGGCTCATTTTGTGTGAAAATGTCCTTTAGTACTTAATTTGGAACATAAGCAATGATGTGTAAATACAAGATGTATACTCTGAAATCTTTAATAGCTTTCACTAAAGCTAGTGCTTGCTTTTCCATTATGTTGTACTTTATTGTGGCATCTCTTAAATATTTACTAAAAAATGCAATAGGTTGCTCATATCCTTGATCATTCTTTTGCAACAAGACTGCTGCAATAGTATGTTCTAAAGCAAAAGAAAAAATTATAAAATATTTCTGGAAATCAGGACTTATGAGGACTGGACTTTTGGTAAGGCTTCTTTGATGGCTTCAAAGGACTATTTAGCCTCCACTATCCACTTAAGTGTTGAATCTTTCCTTAACATGTTATTTAGTTCTCTAATTAATTCAACTAAATTTGAAATGAATCTCCTAAGAAAATTTAGTTTGCCTAAAAATGGCTGTAATTCTTTGATGTTTCTAGGATGGGTGATGGTCAGTATTGTCTCTATTCTAGCAAGATCTATTCTAATTCCATCTTTGGATATTATATGCCCCGAGAGTTTACCTTCTTCTAGACCAAATAGTGTCTTTTTTGGATTTAAGGAAATACCAAATTTTCTGCATTTAATGAAAACTCTTCTTAGGTGATCTAGATGTTCACTATCAGATCTAGAAAAGACTATGATGTCATCTTGGTAAACAACTAGGAAGTCATGGATTTATTTTGCAAAATCTATATCCATAGCTCTTTCAAATGTTGCTCTTGCATTCATTAATCCAAAAGGAATCTTCAAATACATGAAAGTACCCCAAGGAGTAGTAAATGAAGTCTTTGCTTGGTCCTCTGGTTGAACTAAGATTTGGTTGCATCTAGAAAATCCATCAAGCAATGAAATTCTGGATGAGCCTACCACCCTCTGAAGAAATAATCCATTTTTGGGAGAGGATAGTTGTCTTTTAATGACACTTTGTTCAAGTTTTTGAAATCAACATAGAGTCTGATTTCTCCTATTTTCTTCCTAGTAGTGACTAAGTTTGAGACCCTATCTAAATATCTAATGCGAGCTATGATTTGGGCATCATACATCCTTTTTAATTCCTTTTCAATTAATGGCATAAGAACTGGATTAATTCTCCTAAGCTTCTGTTTAAAAGGTTTATGATCTTTGATAGGTATCTTGTGTTGAATTATGCTGGTGTCATAAGACTTTAGGTCTTCATAACTCCAGGCAAAGACATCTTGAAACTCTTTGAATGGATTTATATATTTAACCTTTTCATCTGGAGGTAAGGCTTTTGATATTTTAATGAGCTTAGGTTTTTCTTCAATTCCTATGTTACATTCTTCTATATCTGCTCTTAAAGGCTCCATTTTTGGTTTCCTAGCTACATCGTTTGAATCAAACAAATATTCTAATGGGACTAACCCCTTAGGCAAAAAGTTATTTTTAAGGTTCAGAATTTCCAGATCATCATTCATTATTTCTTCTGTTTCTACATTTTCTAAGTTATCTATTTCTACTTTAGTGAAACTAGTGGGTTTACCTATATCTAAACCATTTATATCTATCTCACTATCTATGTTATTATCTATTATACAATCTGTATCTATATTATAGTTTTGAAACCCTCCTTCAGCATTCATGAAATCATAAATTTGAGAATCTTGCAAGAAAATATGCCAATATTTCAAATTGTTAGGTATAACAGGCCTATGTCTCACTTTTGCAGTGTACTGGTGGTTGGGCTGAAAAGGAAATTTGTAAGTACTAGCAAAATTGGCGAGACTGTGAGCTTGCATGTTTTGTTTCCTAGGAATGGCAGCAAAATCAGTTTCCAAAAGGTCTTTAACCAAATCTAGGACAATCTCTCTATATTGGCCAAATCTGGGATTATTTACAGAGTATTCACCTTTGATTTGTTAATAATCAATTTTGAATCTCCCATGATAGAAACTCTCTTGGCTCCAAGTTTTCTAACCATTTGTAGTCCTAATATTAGAGCTTCATATTCTGCTATGTTGTTTGTGCATTTAAAGTTTAATCTAAATGCATGACCTTCAGAATGATTATTCTCCATGTTGTGAATCCCCACTCTTGCCATTACTCCTAATATATTTACAGATCCATCAATATCCAAATGCAATAAAGATTCATGAAAAATGTTTTCACTATCAGGAGCTTTGTATTTTTCTTCTACAACTGTGATTTCATTTTTGTCACGTTCTGAATTATATAAGATGAAAGAGTCCATATCAGAATGCATGGAGTATATAGGGAAATTCTGTGGTTTTTCTGCACTACTCACCATGTATTTCATCAATGTTTCTCTATAAAGTTTCCTTTGTTGACCAAAAACAGAGATGGTGGCATATGAAATATCTAATTGTAAAGAACCCTGCAATTTTTCTCCCCATGAGCGAGATAACAACATTCCATACTTGGGTGGGATATCATCAACTACTATGTCCATGACAATACTCTTTGCTATGCACTGGACTAGATTCACACACAAATCATTAATCGGGCCAAGGCACTTGACTTGGCTAGAATCAAAAGAAAAGAGGTCCTTGTATGGTCTGGTGATATCTAAGTTAAGTCTCTCCATGATTGCTATTGGAATTAAGTTATGGGATGCCCCTAAGTCTAGCATAGCATGATGTAATATATTATCATGAATATTCAAGCTAATGTAAAAAGGAGGAATACCGCCTTGCTGATGTGTGCCATTTACTTCAGGACCAAACAATAACTCAGGCTGATCATCATTCAAATTCACAACATCCTCTCCTTAACCTATATTTAATGTTTCAGTGATTTGTGATCTATAGGATTCATTTTTCACTAGCTTGGTCAAAGGGTTTGATATTTTCAATTTTTTAATCTCAGTCTTAAAGTTGAATGGCAATTGAGTTTTGCCTGATTGGATGAGATCTTGCTTAGAAAATGTGGTCTGTGTGTTTTTATCTTCCTTTTGACTGCTAGGAAATTCAGTTTGTGTTTCAAAATTTTTGTTTTGAATTCTCTTGTTTGGAATGATTTGAGTAACAATTTCAGTTTGAGTTTTAGATGAATTTATATCTACAATTTTTGGGCTGGAAGTCTCCTGAGTTCCCCTGGGGAGGATTTGTAGGATTTTGGTCACAGGAGCTTCTGTTATCTTTTTAGTTTTGGTTTGGATTGATCTTTTAGTGTGAATTTCATTATTCTTTTTACTTCTTAGGCTATACTGTTTGTGAACCTCATATATAGTATATTCAGAGCCCTGTTTAAAGTCGAAGGACTCTCAAGATTCTAATTGCAATTGTTGCAGCATGTACAATTCCTGCTCTTCCTGAGTAAGAAAAACAACATCTTCATTTTTAATCCCTAATATATTTATCTAGGTGTCATCCTCTTCCTCATGGTTTTGTGAACACTCAACATAGTTTTCCTGGAAGGGTGGTCTAATTTGCTGATCTGGTATAGCATTCTTTCCATTGTTAGGATTCTTCTTGAAGTTGGGGTTTCTTATTGGGGGTGGCTGTTGATTCTCCCATTGATTTTTTCTTTCCATGTTTTCTAATCTATACATTATTCTTTCTACACTCTTTTCTAAACTATCTATTTTACCATCAGAAGTGGAAGTTTCCTCTTTAATGACAACTCTTTTTTCATTTCTCATCCTAGCTTTCTTAGCTAATAGATTGGCTTCTACACTAACATCATTACTTTGCATTTGTTCCAATGTTTCAGGGTTTCTTTCCCTTAATTGGTATGACATATCAATGTCAAAACCATCAAGGAATTTGATTAATGCTAGGTCTGGTGGAGGATTAATATTAGCAGGGATTTCATTGTATATGCTATTGAACCTAGTACAATAATCCTGAACTGAATCATTGGGAGCTCTTCTAATGTTATCATATTCAGATAGGATTTGCAGAGGGTTTTTCTTTCTTTCACATCTATCAATAAACAATCTATGAAAAGCAGCTAAATCTGCAATATGATTAGCAGGTAAACCTTTGAACCATTTCTTTACATCCCTTGTTAATGTTTGGGAAAACAACCTCATTTGGACATCAGATTCATCAATCTCATGCAACTCAAAATAGTTAGTCATTTTGTTTACATGCTGTTGGGCAATATACTAACTAGTAGCATCAAAAAGAAACATTTTGCTTTGATAATCTTGGGGCATGGCATGGAGATGTGCTGGTAAAACCAAAGGTGCATTTCTATCTGCCATGGTTGAGATTTTGGTTTGACTAGGGGGAAAAGTAGTGGTGCTTGAGGAAGGGCTTGAAATGGGTGGAGATGAACTAGATGAGGTCGAGGAGTTTGGTTGGATAGGAAGCTGATGAATAAATAGTTTAGGGGAATGAACTTTGGTGGATATTATAGGTGAAGTGGTAGTAAATGAAGGTGTATTTATAGTATTTGAAGATTGTGCAGAAATTTCATAGGTAGTAGTAGTGAGGGTAGCTAATTCAACTAATTGTTGAAGGTAGGCATCATCTATATGGCTTATCAATGTAGAGGTTAAAGCTTCTAGCTTGTAAAAAGTATCCAACACAAGTTTATCTAAATCTGGATGTATAAGAACCTTTTTTGACTCAATGAATTGAATGAAATTAGGGTCTAACACAGTTTCATGAATTGCATTTTCTAATTTAGTTCTAAACAATGAGAGGTCAAATGACAAATCAAATGGAATATCCTCTAAAGTTGATAATTCCTCAGGGAGTGAATTTGCTTTAACTAACTGACTGCTACTTGCTCGAGTTTCTACCTTTTTTGGTTTTCTTAAAATTTTGTCAGGGTCATCAACTATTGTAGTAGGGTTTGGATCTAGATTTGCCCTGGTATAGTGAGTCTTTTTGGGAGCCAGAATTTTAATTTTTTAATTGTTTTTTGAAACTTTTTAACATCAACTCTAAAATGACGTTAAAGGGCAAAAGATGAGATTTAAGGTTTCCTTAAAGTTTTATTACACTGAGGATTGAAGTCCCCAGTATGGTTTCCAATATGTTATCACTCCAATATTTCTTTAGAGTTGATTAGAAAGAAATGATTAAAGGTAACCACAAACCTACTTTGGAGATTAGGATCTAGCCTTTCTAATGCTTAGTGAGGGCTCTCTCTTTATGATTTAACTTTGTTTAGTTAATTAATTTTAGGCTAGTTATATTTTTGCTTGGGTTTTGATTTGGATTTGGTGGTGGGATCACTTACTTAGATGGCTAGAGGGATGTCTTTTACCATTGGGCTATGGGGTCAAATTTCAAGCAAACAAGACTATATCAAGTTCTAAAAATAATGTCTACAGGGCAAAATAGATGAGTTAGTTCAAATCTCAACGTTGGATGGTGAAGTGGTTTTCAATCGGATCCAAGGAGAAATTAAGGGTTCCTTAGGCCGGATTATGAAGAAGTGAAAGAGGTCAACCAGGATGGGAGAGAAATTAAGGATTCTCAGATCCGAATATTAGAAGAAAACATAGAAATGATCAACTGTTCAAAACAGAGTGTACTTAAACAAATTCTGAGATAACTTTCCAGTTAATTCATTCACTTTAGATAACATTTAAGTTGGTGAGATACATAAGAAAATAACAAATTTGACAAAGAAAATGCTTCACTATAATAGCTCAACACATGAATCTTGTAATGCAATCTCTTTATTACTTGGTCCAGTCTGCTGACTTGAAAAAAATGGTACAATAACCCTTAGGTTTATGATCAATACAACTCTACAAATGTATAACAATCCACACTCAATACTTTGAATTATGAAGTATTTATTTTTACAAAAATAATTTACAAAATATACCAAATTGTCTTGGCAATTAATCTAGGAGAAAGAAATATCTTCATGCAAGAAGATAGAGACAGATGTTCAACTGCTAAATGCTGTCCCTATTTATTAGGTTGTGTTGTCTTTATGCTCTGATATTTTACCTTTTATTCTCTTCTTTGCTATTGGTCCTCATGTTGGATGTGTTGGAAATAATACTGAGAGGGGGGGCGGGGGTGAATCAGTATTAGCAAATCAAACACTTTTTCATTTTCATACTCTGATTCATATACGCTAATTTAGTTAAGGCAACCCGCGTGTATACGCAACTGTGTTTAATGCAACTAGCGTATATCCACTAAACTTATGATTCAGTTAGTTGATCTTTAATGAGTACATCAGAACATTATTAACCATGTAGACAGTAAACAGGTGCAGTAAAATAGAACAAATCATCACACATAAGAAGGACACATGAACACCATGATATAAGGTGGAAACCCAATGTGGGTGAAAACCACCTGCTGCAATTCGTCTCTTTCTTCCTTTAATAAGAAACTTCTTTTTACAATGGTTCTGTATTGGTGCAGTCTTATAACAGTACGCAGGCTTCTACCTGTAGAAGGCTACAACCTTCTCTCATTCTCCAGACTCTCCCAGAAGGGAGATACAACCCCCTTTGCTCTTGTACTAGCTGATGTACTAGTACGTAGGTAATGACCTACTAAAGGCTACAACCTTCTCTTTTCTTCTAGGGACCACATTTCATAAATTTTCAGACTGGATCCATAAATACAAAACAATCACCACTACAATATAATCATCAACTTATACCTGCATCATCAATCTCTGAATCACCCAATACTGAATCACTGAAACCCTGTCATCAAAATACAGTTACCAGAACACAGACCAAAGCCCAGAACTCTGCAAAAACCACTAGAAACAACAGTAACCTGAAACATCAAATCTCATAATGTATACACTACTTGACTGTGTCAAACCAACGTGTATATACTCTTTCACCAGAGAATACCTGCATACAGATCTAAAGATAATTACTTATAACTTCGCTGCAATTTCCAACTTCAAATATACCCAGACAATAAGATATAAAGGATAAAACATGCGTCAGTACTCAGATCTACTCATGATCATACCATATAATGATAATAAATTTTAGTCTTCAGGATCCTGGTTCATCAACCTTTATCAATCGCATAGGAGCCTCCTTGATTCAGATTGATCCAAGCATCACAAACCCATAACCAGCATACTAGATCTCACACTTCATCAGATATTCATCACTTGCACTTCCACACCATGGCCTAATGATCTTCTCCTTATATAGGTTTAGGCTTCTTTCAATACCATGGTCCAAAAACCACTTAGAACCAATACCTTGGACCCAATACTTGGGGTCAATACTTTGGACCGAATACCATGGACCAAATACCATAGACCAAAACTTAGTTTTCCGAAATGTACGCGCCTTTCCTTCTGTGAACCTGCGTGTGTACGTGTATGCGCATTTTGTTCTGCTAACTCGCGTTTATATTCACTTTCATCAAGATTAACCTGCATATACTTCTATCTTGACCTGCTGCCCTATGATTATTCATCTGAGTGAGTTCCCATCAAGGACAACACCTGTATCATACCTCTGAGTGAGTTGCCATCAAGGACAACACCTCATAATGCCAACAATATCCCCCTTTGGACTTGATGGCAACCACCACACCAAGTCACTCTCCCCCTTTGACATCAAGGGCAAAGGGAAGACCAAGAAGTTCTCTCCCTTGGTATACCTTCTGCTATCCATACTTCCCCTAAGTACCTACTGAAATCTCTGATTGAGCTCCCCCATTGTATATGCCAAGATGTACCAATCCGTCCATGCTCCCCCTGAGCACATGCAAGGTCCGCAAAAGCATAACATGACTCTATACATACATCAATCTCCCAACCAAGTGGGAATACACCATTTTAGACTCATCCACCCAACCAAGTGGGGATATACCAATTGTTTATACATGACTCAATAACAAGAACCATTACATCATTCATCCCATGCATAGAGGGTAACAAAATACATCATATGACTCACAAAGACTAAGGACCTAAACATGACCATGATAGTTATTAGCAACTATCATACACCATAAGCATCTTAACCTGCAATCCATTCGCTTAGTCAATCAACAATTAGTAGCAAGATGTGTCAATAAGCATCATCATCAAGGACTTCTAACCATAATGCCAACAATGCATTATTCGAAGCATATGCTCCCCTTGAACCTGTGCCAACCATCATATACCACGACAGAACCATTTCCTGAGTCTGTTCTGCTTCTTTTCTTTAGAGTTCCATATATGTGACTATGCAGCTTATAAATCGCGTATATACGTGACTTACCTTCATAATATCAACGTATGCAAGTTGGAATACTGAAGGTCTACACTTTCAGTTTCCCTTGTGTCTATTAACTGAGTTATGTCACACTTTTTTGTCTCTAATTGTGATGATGTATAATCCTCTTGCTTTGGAGTTTGAATTTTTCTCCTGCGTTCCCTTGCTTTATGTCCAAACTTGTTACATGCATAGCATCTTACATGTTTCATGTTCCTTCTATTGCAATCAATTACTTTGTGGCCAAACATATTGCAAGCAAAACAATATCCATTGAAGTACCTAGAGTGTGATGATCTTGTGTGACGGTCTTGAACCGTTCTACTTCTGCATATGGCTGCAACATGTCCAAGATTATGACATACATAACATTCAACATTATTCATCGGAGGAAATAATAGTCTATCACTTCCATAGTTAGGAGTAAAATATTTTCTTTGAGGAATTTATTTCCTTGGCTGTTGATGAGGTTCTCTTCCCATCTCCTTGTTGAGCATTTCAGAATTCTCATTAGAGTTCCTTGCCTCACCTTGTGAGCTAGATTCACCTTCAACAGAGTCATAAAATCCAAGACCAGTTTTGATAGCAAGGGATCTTTGACTACTAAGAATATCGTCCAAACTCTTAGTACTGTCTTGAAATCGTAACAGTTTATCCTTTTCTTCTAATTGAATTTTTAAGATATTTACCTCAACCTAATGTAGTTCTTCCTTTTCCAGATACTGCTTCCATATGTTTTCTTCAACTTTTCTTCCTTCCTCCACTTGTTGCCTTAATTTGAGCACTTCATGTTCTCGCTCTTCAAGAGCTTCTTTATTCTGCTTCTTTGATTCTTTAAGATCTTCTTTTATAGAGAGGATCTTTGATTCAAGTTTCTAAATTGTTATGCTCTGATCTTTTACTACATCCTGCAGTTGCTCCCTTACTCTGGTTACTGACTCCAGCTGTTCTTTTAATGTGGTAACTTCTTCTGTTTCTACGTCCTTATTTTCATATGCCATGAGAAGTCTAATGTCTTCATCACTATTGGATGAGTCATTACTTTTATCATGAGTATAATAAATTCTATTACCTTCTTCAGACATATTTCCTTTGTCATGAGGGCATCTAGCAGTGTAGTGACCAACTCTACCACATGAAAAGCATTTGAAAGGTAGATTACCTTTGAAACTTCCAAATCCCCTGTTGGAGAGGTAAATCCCCTCTACGGATAGAGGCGATCCCTACTAGCCCAGCAAGGGTCTAGCAACAATCAAACAATGCTGCTATGCATGTTCCTAATTACAATTAAACAAGAGGTAAAGAGCACCTACTTGGATTCCAGCGCTGTCGTTTGACGAAGAGATGTTGCCTTCGCTCCTTCGCTTTGGCTGGTCACAATCCTCCGTGATCTCCGCGAATAGAAACCTGCACACACGAAGAGGAAACAAACGCAAGCGTGAAATCTAGTAAAAGCAACCATACATCAGTCAGAAAAGATGTAATTCACATTTAACCATTGCAAATACAAATGAGAATGGAACAATAATAGCAGTCATCTATTATTAATCAGAATAGAGAAGAGTACAACCAAATGTTCTGACGTCGGTAAACTTCTCAGGAGGGGCCAGTCAGCATGTATCTCAAGCATTCACCTTTGAGGATGATTCTCCCAAGATAAACAACTCTCTCTCACACACAAGCAACACAAAACAACCTTCCCTAAGCAATCATTCACTTCCACACCTAGCACACCAAATGCCTATAGTAGCAGCAATCTGAGCACTATAAGTTCTATACAATCCAAGCTATGTCTAACTAGCTGCTCATGGTAATGGTGGAAGTATATGTAGGAGAAGGAGCCTCCTAAAAGGGTGGAAGGATGAGCTTATCTTCAAGGGAAGTGGTTGCAAAGGGTCGAACAGACATGCCAGAGAAGGGAGTCGACATTCACAAAGCTAACAACCAAGCCTGGAGTTATCCGGAAGGCTGGTTGTTCGAACAAATTCGCCCAAACTGGATCAGCGCGGATTATGAGGTAACTGACGCGATGTCGCCGCGTCTACATAACTGGGACAGTCATGTCAGCGCGGAAGAACACGGGAAAGGCGCGCTGGCGACCAGCGCGGAAAAGTGATGTCCTTCCGAGCTGGCAGCGCACGGAATACACTATGGAGCGCTAGTCATCGCGGGTATTTTGCAAACAGACGCGCTGATGAACAAAACTTTAGGAAAATGGGTTTTCGGGCCAGTTCAGAAGGCATGAAGCTTAGTGATTGGCACAGCAGGGTGACTGACAGGAAGGCAGTGACAAATTACTGTGTAACAGATGCCCCCTAAAGCATGAAGACCGAGAGAGTGGGAGGGGTGAAATGCTTTACCACACATGCCGAACTGGAACACCACCGGGAAGGACCGAAATATCTCTGATAATCAAGTACATGCAGTCTAGGCATGGGCGCAGCCATCCAAAAGACATGCGAAAAGGTCTGTGGAATGGACGCAGCCACCCAGCTAAAGAGACCATAATAATGATAAGGTATGGTCGCAGCCATCCATGAAGACTCAGGTATGGGCGCAGCCATCCATCAATGAGTCATGTAATGATCATCCACAAAATCGCAACCTGGACCATAACAGGCAGGGATCCAGGGTCTTGTGCTCCGTCCCGACCCGAACAAAGTACAAGTTCAAGCATGTGAATACATGGGTTGAAGTCGAACATGCATGAACATCGTCTGATTACCAGTCAATGATGAAAACTGTTAACAGACGCGAGAGGTACCACCAATAATGACAATGGCCCTCAAGGTACTATAGGTACAATCCGCGGCATGTGAATCAATGAGCTGGTGTCGAACACCCGCGGAATCATTCGATCGGAGGCCAATGATATAAACCTCGCGTCGAACACGAAGGACCTGCCATTGAGGCATGCAGGCTCTAAGGCACCTGAAGGGAGTCTCTAAGTCACCTTCCCGGATAATGAGCTGAAGTCGACAGGAAGTGACTTTGATCGAAGGTGGGCCATAATGTTTCCCACATCATCGACGTGAGACAGAGAAAAAATGATTTGTGTGAGATAGCAGATGAGGTTGTATTATTGCAGAGGTCAACTTCTCTTGAACATACCGGCGGCACTGTAGCGGGTTTGGTAGTATTGGACATCAAATGAGCAAAGGGTATAGTGATGATGGCAATGGGCAGATGAGAGGTCGAATAAGATAACCCAAACCCATGGAGGCTAGTGAAAAACAAGATGAGATAGTCCCACCCAGAAACGAAACAGAAGAGTGCCATGTTCAAGAGCGACATACTGCCGACACGACTATGATTACAGTTCCATTTTCCCCACCATTTCTGGCAGGTACCCCGGTTATTTTTGGATGACAAGCTTGACGGGGATAACATATGCTCGAAGAGTGTCATTTCGACAATATCCGATGTCATCAAGTGTTTAACGAGCCTGACAAAGGAAAAACTCGGCGTCTTTTCTTGTTTAGAGAGCCTGAAAAGACAGCAGAAAAGAAAACTCCAGGGGGGTCCTTTTTCGTACAGTTGTGTCTCTCGAGCTAGAAAAAGTATAAAACAATGCTCGAAAGAACCGCTCGATCATTACGATCGAGGAGTACTTTTCGTAAATAGTGCTTTTGACCCAAAAAAGTAAAAAAGCGGTCGAAAACACGTCGCTTTAGGGCCAATAACGAGTGCGAAACGACAAACACCCGGCAATCTTTTTAAGTTACACGGTCGGAAAAAGAGCTTAAAATGACCGCCTCTCGTTTCCTTTAACGAGCTGAAAGGAGGCTCGGCCATCTTTTCTTGTTTTATGTCGGAAAAGAGCTCAAAGACGACATTGTTGGGACCAAGTGATTTCAGGACCATGATGATTTTCACCTTTTATTCGAACCTGCACAAGAGCACTACCCGCATAAATCCATTCGATATGTGTAAAAAAAACATATTAAAACATGCATTTGATAAATTTAGGGCTAAATCTATGGCAAAAGATGGTAGAAAACCCAAAAATATGGACATTTATGAGTTTTTACTATAAATAAGGGGGGGTGAGAAGTCATTTTTACCATTTTACCATTTTGGGACGTGAAGGACGTGGAGAAGCCAGAAAGTTGACGGAGTGATTTCCAGCCCATACGGACACCATTTCGCGACCCGCTTCTTCCAGGTAGGTTCTCCTCTCCTCGCCCTGCATTTTGATTATATTTGGCAGAATTTTAGCGGTTGAATTTACCCAATCGGGCGAATTCTTGGTGCATGGATGCGCTCTCGGTCAGCGCGGATATCCCACGCGGGTCCGCGCTGGCCGAATTAGGACAAAACGTGACCAACTTCGGGTCAGCGCGGAAAACCCGTGTTCTTCCGCGCTGACCTCGAAAAATAACGAAGGGCTGCCATGGCCAACGCAGCTGTTTTTAAAACAGCCGCGCTGGCGCGGAAAATTTTTTTGTTTCAATTTTGAACGTGAAAAATCCTACGCCAGCACTTCTAATTTCTGTTCGTGGTTTGTGCAGGACGTAATGGCTTTCCAATGGCAGGAAAGAGTGCACGATGTCGAAGATATTGCTGCTTGGGCCAATGTGGATTGCTGCAATGCCATGCGGGCTTGCGGTTTTATGAAATTTTTCCTCACACCTCGCCTAAGAGCTCAGCATGATCTTCTCGAGCTACTGATCAGGGCATGGAACCCGGTGGATATGAAATTCACTATCCGGGGCCAGGATATCGAATTTGACCACATGGATATCTTCTTTTTGACTGGGTTGTCACGCCGGGGTGCGAGGCCCATCATAGAGGGACAGCGACCTGGCGGCGGTCCTCTAGATGATCTCATGGCTCGAGTATGCCCGGAGGCTGAGAAGACGAGGAGTGGGAAAGTAGCAATCCCCACAGTGGGAAACATAGTCCTTCGCACCATCCTGTTCATGGTGACCCGGGCAGCGGGAAGCATGGCCAACCACGAGGCTTCAAAGACCCACCTCATGCTAGCTCTTGATTGCCTTGAGCCTACAGTGTTTGATTGGTGCACAGCAGTGACCAACAACATGAAAAGGCAGCTGAGCAACTGTCGTCGCGGGGAGACGAAACAGTTCGGCTACGGGTCTATCCTGGTCCCGCTCATTCTAGAGCGAGTGCCAGCCATGCGGCTACAGATGATGGCCGTGGATGCTCCTAGGGATCCTCGGGAAACGAGGGCCTCACGATGGGCTCGCATCATGCCACGCGGAGGTGGTGGCCGACCACATAGCTGGGGAGCATTTTTCCGGGACTGGCTAGATCAGCAGGTTATCTTTGTGGAGGACTGGCCATACGCGGGCATGGATTTCCGCAATGACCCTGATATGGTGCTGCCCCCAGGTGAACAGTGGGATGATGCAGGTATAACACTTGACTTTTGAGTTTTGTAATGTTTTGGAATTTTTTATGTACATGTCCTAATAAATGTCATGGTATGCAGATGTGGGGCCCACTAGACCGATTGGCCTGGCTGCCACGGCACGGAGAGAAGGACAGGGGGCCGGGGCTTTGGCCTTAGTCCCTCCAGGGGTTGACACATCAGAGACTGTGGCTCGCAACCTTGAGGGGTTGCTGGAGGGAGTGCCTGACTACCAGGGGGTCGAAGAGGTCCCCTTACAGCATCAGATCCATACAGTGGGGGTGGAACCCAGGGTGCACCGTCTTCTGAGGCGGGTAGCACGAGCGGCTGTGTACTACAGAGAGCACCACCCGGATCAATAGTCGCCTAGGCTTTATTTCCACTGTTATTTTGAGACACATGACTCAGACGTACTGATATTTTGGACATATACACTTATTTTTGAGCGCCTTAGTGCGCCACACGATATATATATATATACATACCGGTTTTTGGATGGATCATTGTTACATGTGATGATGTTTTGTTTATGTTATGCAATTGTTCAGTACAACTGTGATCTTATGTATGAATTTGCACGACACATGACCCATGTATTTTATATTTTTAAACAAGCTTAAAGGCACACACATGCACACTATGCTTGAAATGATTTATTTACATATGCTTTACTCTATTATGCTTTCTATGTCTTCTTGTATGATGTTATCTGTTCCGCAAATGTCTGTCTAACACATGATTTGCCAATGCATCAGTCAATGTGTTTAATCGTCTCGGAATATGCTGATATGTAATATAATCAAAGTTCCGTTCCAACAATCTTACATGTAGGTACAACCTTAGTATGTGTTGGTCTCTGACGGAATATCGCCCGTTAAGTTGATGGACGACCAGCTGGGAGTCCAGGTTCACCACTAATTCTCGGATGCCGAGGTCAACCGCTTCGGCAAGTAATTCAATTACAGCGTTGTATTCGGCAACGTTGTTAGTGGTACGACCTAGGCAGACACCCTGAAGGTCTAACAATTCTCCGTGAGGATCGTAGATCACCCACGCCGCAGATGACAAATTGCAAGTACTACGGCAGGCGCCATCAGCGAAACCAACATAAGGTGCACTAGACATCTGCACAAGAAGAAGAAAACACAATAAGAGGCAAACACGCTTTCACACCAAGGCAAAAACGAAAACATGCACAACACACAAAACACACGTATATACAAAGTGAGTGCGCGAAGTTATGCATAATATTTCTTCAGATACAGCCCGTTGCGGGGCTTGTCAAGAGGATTTCCTTCATAATCAATCAACTCATATGCGCCCTTTTGTAAAACTCTTTTCACGATGTAGGGGCCTAACCACATAGATTCGAGTTTTCCTGCCCCCAGCTTATCCTTAGCTTGATCGTAGAGCAGTACTAAATCTCCCTCAACAAAGGACCGAGGATGAATATTCTGGTCGAAGTGAGCCTTGACTCTCTTCTTCTGCACTTCGATAGCCAGAGAAGCCAAACGACGAGTCTCATCTAACCGTTCTAGGTAAAGAAGCCATTCCTCCACCGGAGTGGCGTTGGGGAGTAACTCGACAGCTAATTTTAATGAAGGAATCTCACATTCGACAGGAAGGGTAGCCTCCAGTCCATAAACCAACTGGAAAGGAGTGAAACCGGTGGCATCCTTCACAGAAGTCCGGTAGGCCCACAAGGCTGGGAAAAGCATAAGGTGCCAGTTAGACTTGTGCGTATTGACGGTGCGCTGAAGCATAGTGATCAAAACTTTGTTCACGGCTTCAACTTGACCGTTAGATTGTGGATAGTACGGTGACGAACTATCTTGGTGCAAGCCTAGTTGGGTCATTAGCTCCGTCATCATATGATTTCAGAAATGCTTTCCATGATCTGTAACGATAGCCTGAGGGACTCCGAAACGAGTGATAACATGATTGAATAAAAACTGCGCCGCTGTGTGACCGTCTTCGTTCAATGTAGGCATCGCTTCGGCCCACTTGGTGAAATAATCCACAGCAACGATAATGTACCCATGCCCCCCGGCCGAACGAGGGTTACAGGATGTATAATCGATGCCCCATTTGGCAAATGGACCTACGGTTACAACAGGGTGCAGTGGTGCAACAGGTGCACGCATCTTCCGGTGGTAAACTTGGCATTCGTGACATGCACGTACAGCAAGGATGCAATCCTTGAAGATGGAAGGCCAGAAATAACCAGCACGGAGGATCTTCTGGGCGGTAACATATCCGGACATATGGCCGCCACAAGCGCCGGAGTGGCAGTCATTCAAGACTCGCTCAGCCTCCTCGAGAGTTAAGCACCGGCGAAGAACAAAATCGACGCCGAGGCGGTACAGGGTATCGCCCAAGATACGATATGGTTGAGCTTGGTGACGAATTCGTCGTCGAGCATCTTTCGATACATTGGGACGGAACGAAGACATTTGTAAATATACGATAATATCCCCGTACCACGGGTCGAGGGTGCTGATGAGAAACAAAGTTTCATCCGGAATATGCTCCTCTGAGCGGGATGGTGCAGAGTGAGATGGTAAAGAACAGAGCAGTTCAGCAAAGACCAGAGATTTCTTAGACTTGGCTGCAATGAATTCCAAGTCGAACTCTTGGAGGATTACAATCCACTTCGAGTATTTGCCCCCCAGCAGCTGACGTGACAAAATGGAGGTCATGGGGTTGCAATCAGAGATCACGGTCGTTGTGCGCAACAAGATATAATGACGGAATCATTGGATGGCACAGACAGCTACCAATGCCAACTTTTCAACATATGCGTAGCGAGTTTCGGTATCCAGGAGGTTGCGGCTAAGATAATAGATAACATGCTCGGAGCCAGCATAATCGTCCTGCACTAGAACCATACCGATGGTGGTGTCAGCGGCAGCTAAATAGAGAATGTAGTCGCGGTGATAGTTCGGAGGTCTTAGGAGCGGAGCTGAGACAAGAAGGTCTTTAAGGCGCTCAAAAGACTCCTGGGCGATGGCATCCCAACGAAAGGGTGTGTCTCGCTTTAATAACCGCGTGAAGCCTTTAGCCACCTCGGCATAATTCGGGATAAATCATCTGAGAAAATTAGCTTTCCCTTGTAAGCTCTGCAATTGCTGCAAAGAGGCAGGGGGAGGAAGATTCAAAATGGCCTCGACTTTCAGGGGATCCAGACGGATGCCTTCCCGGGAGACGATAAACCCGAGTAGTCGGCCAGCTTCCACGCAGAAGACACACTTGTGCGGATTAAGTCGAATACGGTAGTGTCGACAGCGGAGGAAGATTTCACGTAAATGAGATGGATGGTCTTGACGTTTAGCTGAATGAGCTGGGAGGTCATCCAAGTAAGGCTGTACGATGTGTCGGATATCATGAAAAGCATACGACATCGCACGCTGGAAAGTGGCACCGGCATTTTTGAGACCGAAAGGGAGCTTTTTATAAGCAAAGGTACCCCAAGGACAAATGAAAGCTGTCTTGTGCTTGTCTGCTGTGGCTTGTTACACTAAAAAATGTCACCTTGACTACTTACAGTTAGTATGGCTCAAATCAACAGTCATGCTACCCTCTTAGGCAAGTCTATGCCTCTGTTATCCATCTCAAACTCAAAGAAGAGAGAAAGTCTTGTAAAAACTATGTTTATCTCTGGGGTCGCAGGTTCTCTCTAGCCTTACCTGCGGGGACGCTGACCCTGTTCACAAAATCTGCGTCCATGGACGCTCTGTATGTTAAGGGACAGGTGCGTCCCTCTGTAAAAGGCAAAATGCGCGAGTTTTATCTTGAAAAAGTTACTTGTGGTTACTTCTAGAACATTCTAGAGGTCGGTTTGATGAAATGGATGCGCCTCCAGTTGGTTCATGTATCTCTATTAAGGGGGAACTTATCCCATCAATAAGGGAGCTATCCCACCCAAAGAGGGGGATGATCCCATTGATAGTGGACCTGAATAACCTCTTTACAGCACTATAAATAAAGACATTGAGCCAGAAGGAGAAGAGGTTGGAGCTATACATTTTCTTTGGGTAAATGCTGCAGGATTTAGGTCTTCCATTAGAGCCTTTGTGAGGAGAGATTGTCTTTACTTGATTCTACTTGGAAGAGGGTGAGCTTTGTCAAAGTAGAGGAAAACCCTTGATGGACCCTGGGAGGAACTTGCACAACACCAAGGCCAGGTTGTAAGAGTTTCTTTGTTTCGTTATTAATACAAACTGGTTTATTTTTCTCAATAGCTTGTGTTAATGAGTTATTTCATGTGTTCCTTGGTCTGCATGTTGAATATATGTTTTATTATATGAAATGCAAGTGCTTGGTAATTGTTTGATTGTTTGTGGTTGCAGGAATTGACTTGAAGGAGGAGCTCATCCGGATCGTCAAGAACGGACTTCAACAACAGCGTTTTGGAATAAGGTAAGCCTAAACACTTGTAGTTTTCATGTTGTAAAAGGTGTATTTAGAGAAATATCACTCCATTTTGTCTTGTTTGTCATTAGAATGTCTTAGACTTCTAGGAAGGTCAGCTGTGTCCGCACCCTTGACCAATTCCGTGTGACAAATTGGCGACTCCACTGGGGAATCCATTAATGTGAAAGTCTTTTCCTTTGTGTGAACTTTGCTCTGAGAAAATCATTTTTATTTTCTGGTTTTTGACTGTGAGAATTAGTATTTGGGTGGCTTAGCTTTAGATTTAGTTAGATTTGGTTTTTCTTAACTTTTCCAGAAGGACGCACCCTCTGAGTACTGCACAGTGCGTCTTTGGACGCGCTGTTTCCGTTTGCACAGAGCGGGCCCGCCCCTGTTCTAACGGGTTTCCTGCGTCTTCCTGTAAAAATTTAGGAAAACTCCATTTTTGCTTTAATTGCTTTTAGATTTTGGTTTTTCTTAGTGTTTTCTGCCCAGATCCTTTAGTACCCTGTCAAAAATTTTCACCTGAACTTGTTTCATTAGCATTCATGCTTTTAGCTTTCATCAATTGGGTGTTTTGAGTCTCTTTTTTGAGAAATTCTTAATTTGATTTCCTTTGGTCATTACTTGGAGGTTTCTCTCAGTCTTTTCACAATTTTGCATCTTTTTGCTTCTGTTTTTGCAAAAAAATTTCTCCCTCATTCGCCGGGGGGGGCTAAATTGTGTATGAGTGTTAATCGCCTTTGAGTGTTTTTATGTTTTGATCTTTGGAACTCTCACCCAATTTTCTCAATTTGCACTTGATTGGTTCTTAGATCACATTAGAATCGTCTTGTGTTTGAGAATTCTTTTGCATAGATCACATTTGCACAATTAGAATTCTCATTTTCAGAATATTATTGAAAAATGTGCATAGATTACATTTGCATACTTTTCGAGTGAATTGTGCTTAGATTACAATTGCATAGTTTGCATTCTGAAAAATTTATTGTAGATTTAGATCAGCTTTCTTTGATTTGAATTTACACAAAAAATAAAAATAAAAAAAATGGTTTGGAATTGATTTGCATTAGTTTTTCTTGATAAAATTAGTGCATCAATTTTTTGCATTGTCGGAAGTGAATGGAAACTCTCTCCTTACTTTAGTTAGGATTCATCGAATTGAAAAGATTACATTATCATATTCGATTGCATTCAGTTGAGTCGGGTCATAACACCATTGGTTTCATCTCCATTTACCCATTTGAGTAATAACAGCCTTAATAACACAGCGCTTAATTAAAATTCATCTAGTAATTTTTACATTTCTAGGGCTCTGAAACACCAACATAGCTTAGGCTAGGGTCTTGGAGTAGGTGAGTACTTAACTCTCCAAGACTACAAAACCAAACAGATAGTTTATCTTGAGTAGAATAAATCCAATTGTTTCAATTGCACTCTGGGAAAGCTCCTCTTAAAGGAGAAGCACGAGCTCGTGTCCGAACCAGTGAGGGGATCATTCCCCCCTCGTTGGGAACGACGCCAGACAGTACGTATTACAAACGGTAAACCTCGGATTAACCATTGTCGAGGAGCCAGGGGTCACTTATCGGTAAACCTTGGATTGTTGTCAAGGAGCCGGTAAGGGGATTGAGCTTGCTACTCTGCCCTTGCGTGCTGTCGGAGTTTAGACTGTTCCCCCAGGTGTATTTGTTACTGTTGGTGACCTTAGTGACCATAATCTTTAGGGTTCTACCGAGGTGACGGTGGAGGGAAGGTCCCACTGTACCTGGAGCAGACGTCGGTTATACTCACTTGGATTTTCCGGGGGGTTCACTTCACTTCGAGACGGTTAAAGTGGAGGAACTTGTGCCGGTCTATTCATTAAGCAGGTTGCCGGGGTAACTGTTCCACCCGCCATTTCTGTACTGAATTCTGCGAGGTTGGGCTTCATCACCAACTAGTGTTTTCGGTCCGGAGAGATTACTGTTTTTGTGTGGTTTGACTCCTAGATTTGATAGCGCGTGTTAATTTGTTTGTTTTTACTTTTAGAGACCATAGGTGTGAATTGTGAATTTTAGTTGTTAAGTGTGAATTGTGAATTGTTAATTTTAGTTTTAAATTGTTAATAAAATTCACTGAAGTTGAATATAATGGCAAATGTTCCGGAATTTATCAACCTAGGAACCCCTCCTAATGAGAATCCTAGTACTTTTCCTTACTTTGGAAATGTTGGTCCTCCTTATATGGCTACTTTGTCATTACCTGGATTTACAATAGGTTTACCGATATGGTTATTTTCAACTTCGTTGGCCCAAAATACTCCAATTGTTCCATCTCAACCGGATGCTTCACCTCAACAGAGTTCACCATCTCAACATCACCAACCTTCTGTTGACCCTTTACCTTCTTCGCCTAATTTTTCTTCCTCCATTTCTTCCTCTTCGCCTGGTAAAAGCCTTGATGCTAGTAACCAGGAGGCTAAGAAGAAGAAGAAAGGGAAGAAGAAGAAGAAGAAAAAGAAGCAAGATAAGAAAGACGTCAACCAACCAACCATGGTTGTAAGTGTTAGTTGTGTTGAGGAAAATTCCGACATGCATCGTAAACCCAAATACCCTTGCAGGCTTTGTAAGGGTGACCACTTCCTTGTCAATTGTCCTAGTATTCCAAAGGTCTTGGAAGTATGGTCAGAAAAATCTCATCAACTTTCCGTTGATCCATCAACCAGTGATAGTCAGGTTCCTGGGAAAAAGGGTAAAGTTAGGTTTCCTTGTAAGTTATGCAAAGGGAGTCATCAAACTCACATTTGCCCTCACATGGATGAAGCCTCAACATTGTTGGAAAACCTTACTGTTCCACAGAAAGAATTTCCAACTGGTTACCGTAAACTTTCTCCCAACCTACCGTCAACTGACGGAGTGATTGATCTAAATTCAAGTACAGTCGATCACACTCTCCCATTGGAGAGTGAAACTCATGTCACTCAGGTTGATGATCTATTAGTTGATCAAGTGGTCGATTCAATTTCACATTCGGTCGATCCCACTTTCCATTTAGAGAGTGAACTTCATACCGCTCAGGTTCTTCTTGTTACATCAGATTCTTCTATGCCAGGGGGCATTTCACCTGTTTCTACAGAACCCCCTCCAAGTACTGAGGTCTTTTCCTTTGACTGGAATAGACTGACAGAACCTCGTCTTCCTTCCTCCATCCCTTTCCAAATCATTGTCAAGGCTGGTGGTAGGGACATACATCGTACTCAGGTAGATGAAGGTGCTTCTGTTAGTATTTTATCCTCAGCTGTTTGGAAAGCTTTGGGTTCCCCTCAGCTTGCGCCTATTACGCAGAATCTGAAAGCTTTTAACAGAACAATTAGTGAACCTTTAGGGATCCTTCCTAAGTTTTCTATTACCTTGGAAGGTAAAACTGTTTGTGTTGATCTTATGGTAGTTCGAGGTCCCTTGGATTTCAATTTACTCCTTGGGCGAGACTATGTTTATGCAATGAAAGCTGTCGTATCGACACTCTTTCGCGTGATGTCTTTCCCTCACAATGGCAGTATTGTGACTGTAGACCAGCTTTCGTTCCCTAGTCTTTTTTCAACTACCAATAATATGACACCCCTAAATGTTCCTGATTCTAAAGTGGTATCTACCCTGCCACGGGTTAATTATGTGGCAACCGGTCCCATGATTTCAGTTACCGATGTAAGTGAGCCTCTCACTGTTTGCTCATCTTCCTTTGATTTAGCTCCGGTAATTGACATGGAAAACTCTATGGGATTACTTGAACACGATGTTCTTATCCCTTTTGAGTCCCTTGACATGTGTTCCTTCCCAAGAAGTATTCTTCCTTCGGATGAAGACCTCTTGGAAGCCATGATCAAGGTGTGTCCATTGACATGTCTTTCCTCCAGTTGGAAGCCATGATCAATGTTACGAGGATAGTTTTTTCTTGTATCAACCTCGTTAAAAAATGAAATAGGCTGTAACGAGGAAAGTTCCTTTTACTGTGTCAACCTCGTTAAAAAATGAATCAGTGAGTACGAGGATAGTTTTTTTCCTGTATCAACCTCGTTAAAAAATGAAATAGGCTAGCATGAGGACAGTTCTTTTACTGAGTCAACCTCATTAAAAAATGAATCAGGTTTGAGGATAGTTCCTGTTACTGAGTCAACCTCGTTAAAAAATGAATCAGGTATGAGGATAGTTCTTTTCTTGTGTCAACCTCTTTAAAAATGAAACAACTCCCTTTTCAAGTTAAATATTGAAAGTAAACCTTCATTTCATCCAGCCGGTTGAATGCAATGAAGCCTGGGGGGCATGTACCTCATTTCGCATCATTATGCTGGGGGCATGCAAACTTTTTGAGGACAGTTCCTGTTACTGAGTCAACCTCATTAAAAAATGAATTAGGTTTGAGGATAGTTCCTGTTACTGAGTCAACCTCGTTAAAAAATGAATCAGGTATGAGGATAGTTCTTTTCTTGTGTCAACCTCTTTAAAAATGAAACAACTCCCTTTTCAAGTTAAATATTGAAAGTAAACCTTCATTTCATCCAGCCGGTTGAATGCAATGAAGCCTGGGGGGCATGTACCTCGCTTTGCATCATTATGCTGGGGGGCATGTGAACTTTTTGAGCATAGTTCCTTGTCTTGTGTCAAGCTCGTTAAAAAATGAAACAAGGGTAGGTTAAGTAGGTAGATTGTAGAGCGTAGTCATGAGCATAGTTCCTTGTCTTGTGTCAAGCTCATTAAAAAATGAATCAAGGATTTTAGAGCATAGTTCCTTGTCTTGTGTCAAGCTCGTTAAAAAATGAATCAAGGTTTTTAGAGTAGAGCTTTTGTTAGGTAGATTGTAGAGTAGTTACGAGCATAGTTCCTTATCTTGTGTCAAGCTCGTTTAAAAAATGAAACAAGGGTTTTGAGGATAGTTCTTTTCCTGTGTCAACCTCACTAAAAAATGAAACAACTCCCACAAGTCTTTCCAAGATCTTGAAAGTAAAGCTTCATTCCATCCACCTCATTGAATGCAATGAAGCTTGGGGGGCATGTACCTTGGTTTGCATCTTTATGCTGGGGGCATGTGAACTTATAACAAGCATAGTTTTTTGTTTCAAGCTTGCATAAACATGAAACTAAATCCGAGCATAGTTCTTTTCCTGTGTCAAGCTCATTAAAAAATGAAACAAATCCTCCTCTAATTGAGTCAAGAGATTGACTAGATCTCGTAAATGTTAAGTGTTTAGGTTAGTTATTTCAGTTTTTTGCATAATTTTCTTACAGTTTTAGGTCAAGTCTTTCAAATGATCTCGTACTTGAACCTTCATTTCATCCTAATGGTTGAATGAAATGAAGCTAGGGGGGCATGCACTCTAGCAGTTATGCTTAGGGGGCATCAAGCACAGTTTTATCTCTGTTTCAAGCTTGTGTAAAAATGAAACTACTCTGAAGCATAGTTTTTCTCTGTTTCAAGCTTTTGTAAAAATGAAACCTATCTCGAGTCAATTTCAGTTATTTTCAAGACTCGTTAAACTCATGAAAATACCGAGATTATTTTGCTATCTTTCATTCGTGTAAAACAAATGAAAATGCCGAGATCTTTCCGTCTTTTCCTACTCGTAAATTAAATTGAAAGTCGGCCATATGAGTACATTTTTATCATTTTTTCGAACTCATTAAAACTTACGAAAAAGTGAAAACCATGAGTACATTTTTATCATTTTTTCGAACTCGTTAAAACTTACGAAAAAGTGAAACCTTAGAGTCATCTTTTAAGCCCTTTTTTGACTCTTAAAACATGAAAAGATTGCCGAGCATTTCTTTTACACTCGTTAAAATGGAACTAAAAGACGGTCCCCTTATAGCCCTTTTCTGACCGGAAAAACAGGAAAAGATTGCAGGGTTTTTGTCGTTTCAAACTCGAAACTGGAAATAAAACGACGTGTCCTTGATCGCTTTTTACTTTTCAGGTCAGTGGCACTAATTATGAAAGTACTCCTTGGTCGCAAGATCAAGCGGTTCCCCCAGGTATTATTTTATACTTTTTCGGGCTTGAGGGACACAAATCTACGAAAAAGTTCAACTTGGAGTCTTCTTAAGTTTTTCAGACTCTCTAAAATTGAAAAACACCGAGTTTCTCCTATACTGGGCTCGTTAAACATTTCACAGTAAAGGACCTGTTCAATTACAAACAGGAACGAACCACTCCTTCCTAGGGTTCGAATCAAAACTAGGTTGGACTCATCCGAAGGATGAGCTTATAATCAAGCATATGTTATCCTCCTCAAGCTTGTTAAAAATAAAGAGGTACTTGCCAGAAATGGTGGGGGAAAAGAGAGAAGAATGAACCTGTTTGTCACCTTTTGTCTCAGAAGAAACTTTATTACCACTCTTGAACACGACACTTTTCATTCACCTGGGTTGGGAAATCTTTTACCTCACAGTTGACCAAACCACTTTGAAAGTCTTTAACCGGGTTCCGGGGATTAACTTTGAGTTATTCGTCACCAAGCCATCTGTCGTGTCGTTATGTGTTCAAGAGGTCTGCAAGCAAAAAACTTTCATCTGCAAAATACTTGTCGTCCATTTGACCATCCCTGAGTCAGTCCTTACAGCAACATTTCTTCAACTTGAACAATGATTTCGTGTTGCGGGCTTGCTTGCAACGGGTCGCTTTCTATCGACATCGACACATTATCTAGAAAGATGACTTAGGAATCGACAGTACCTTGAAGTCTGCATGCATCAATGGCAGGTTTCTCGCCTTTGACGTCAGTTTACATCATTGACTTTCGATCAAAGGATTCCGTGAAGTGTTCGACATCAAAACATCTATTCACATTTCACGGGTTGTGCTTGGTACTTTGAGAACCATTGACATTACTGGTGGTCTCTCTCACGCTTGTTAACAGTTTACATCATCGACTGGTAATCAAGTGGTTTCTAACATGTTCGACATCAAATCATTTAATCACATGGCTAGAATCGTACCAATTCGGGAAGTAGAAGTGAAGACCCTGGATCTAGTTTCTACCATCCAGGCTGCGAGGAGTTTTGTATTCATTATCTATGTAGACTAATCATAAACAGATGGCTGCGTCCATACTGTGTCTACAAAAGTCTATAAAAATGATGTACTGCAAGATCATTCCTGTATCAGAATAGTTAGTCCATTAGTTAAAGTTTTGAATCTGAATATGGGAATGCCTACCTCAGTGATGATATAATCTTATCCATGTATTTTGTGTTGAAAATTGCAGGTTCCAACCAGGCCATCCACAAGACAATTCTTGAAATGATAAAGCGCTTCACCCTTCCTAGAATTACAAAACCCTAATCTATTCCAGGCTTCGCACTTTAGGGGGCAATCTGTTACACTAAAAAATGTCACCTTGACTACTTACAGTTAGTATGGCTCAAATCAACAGTCATGCTACCCTCTTAGGCAAGTCTATGCCTCTGTTATCCATCTCAAACTCAAAGAAGAGAGAAAGTCTTGTAAAAACTATGTTTATCTCTGGGGTCGCAGGTTCTCTCTAGCCTTACCTGCGGGGACGTTGACCCTGTTCACAAAATCTGCGTCTATGGACGCTCTGTATGTTAAGGGACAGGTGCGTCCCTCTGTAAAAGGCAAAATGCGCGAGTTTTATCTTGAAAAAGTTACTTGTGGTTACTTCTAGAACATTCTAGAGGTCGGTTTGATGAAATGGATGCGCCTCCAGTTGGTTCATGTATCTCTATTAAGGGGGAACTTATCCCATCAATAAGGGAGCTATCCCACCCAAAGAGGGGGATGATCCCATTGATAGTGGACCTGAATAACCTCTTTACAGCACTATAAATAAAGACATTGAGCCAGAAGGAGAAGAGGTTGGAGCTATACATTTTCTTTGGGTAAATGCTGCAGGATTTAGGTCTTCCATTAGAGCCTTTGTGAGGAGAGATTGTCTTTACTTGATTCTACTTGGAAGAGGGTGAGCTTTGTCAAAGTAGAGGAAAACCCTTGATGGACCCTGGGAGGAACTTGCACAACACCAAGGCCAGGTTGTAAGAGTTTCTTTGTTTCGTTATTAATACAAACTGGTTTATTTTTCTCAATAGCTTGTGTTAATGAGTTATTTCATGTGTTCCTTGGTCTGCATGTTGAATATATGTTTTATTATATGAAATGCAAGTGCTTGGTAATTGTTTGATTGTTTGTGGTTGCAGGAATTGACTTGAAGGAGGAGTTCATCCGGATCGTCAAGAACGGACTTCAACAACAGCGTTTTGGAATAAGGTAAGCCTAAACACTTGTAGTTTTCATGTTGTAAAAGGTGTATTTAGAGAAAGATCACTCCATTTTGTCTTGTTTGTCATTAGAATGTCTTAGACTTCTAGGAAGGTCAGCTGTGTCCGCACCCTTGACCAATTCCGTGTGACAGGGCTATGTTGATCTGGTTGTAACCAGAGAAGCCGTCCATAAAAGAATAAATCTCACTTCCTGCGCAGTCGTCAATGAGTTGATCAATAAAAGGCGTAGGAAAGTTATCTTTTGGACAGGCGCGATTAATATCGCGGTAGTCAACACAGACCCGAATAGTGCCCTGTTTTTTATTCACAGGGACTATGTTAGATACCCATTCCGTGAGAGGAATGGCATAGATGAAACCAGCTCGAAGAAGCTTTTCAACCTCGGCCTTGATGGCTGCTGCCTTTCGAGGGTGCACAGGACGTAAACGCTGACGAACAGGTTTGGCGCCTGGATAAGTAGGAATTTCGTGCACCACAATACTAGGGTCGATGCCGGGCATTTCCTCGTAAGACCATGCAAAGACATCCCGGAATTCGCGAAATAAAGCGGTATAAAGTTGAACTTCCTCAGGAGTGCATGTGACTCCAATGAAAATATTCTCGACAATCCCTGGTTTGACAGAGATGTCGATTGGCTGGGTTTGCGTTATATTTCCCAAATTGCCCTTCGACGACACTTGATATAGCTGGACAGGCGTTTGGAGAGGTGGAGATGGGACACATGAAGCAAACCGCTCGAGACATGCGGCCATTTCCGGATGGGGAGGGAGAAACGAAGAGCGATGGTGGTGATCTGACCAAGGGAGCTCTTCTAGAGACATAATCTCTATAATGGCCTCATCGGACGGGAAAATCTCTTTCAAAGGGTCCGAAGTAGGCTCATCTCCTAACCATGGGAAATGATCATATGAATCGGGAACACTGCTTGGAAGAGCAGGTTCCGGGGGTGGAGCCGATGCAGCGACAATCTCGATGTAATTGAGCTCGGCGGGACTCAATGGCATCATATCGCCCCAAGAGTCTTCCTGATTCGGGGGAGGAAGAACCCATGGATCTGAACGTACAGAGATCATATTGACAGAGGCGAAATTGGGAGGTGGGAGGGGAAAAACTCCCATCAAAGCAGGGTCTTTGAAAAGTCCGGCTCCCACACATTCTAAGGACTTGGAGGTATGCTCCACAAATGGCACATTACCTTCGGAGGAAGAGGCGAAGAAAGAGAGCTGGTCCACCATGACAATCTTTCCCTGGTGAGGGAAACGAATGACACGGAATAAATTGGAGAGGTAAATCCCCAGTGGAGTCGCCAAATTGTTGGAGAGGTAAATCCCCTCTACGGATAGAGGCGATCCCTACTAGCCCAACAAGGGTCTAGAAACAATCAAACAATGCTGCTATGCATGTTCCTAATTACAATTAAACAAGAGGTAAAGAGCACCTACTTGGATTCCAGCGCTGTCGTTTGACGAAGAGATGTTGCCTTTGCTCCTTCGCTTTGGCTGGTCACAATCCTCCGCGATCTCCGCGAATAGATACCTGCACACACGAAGAGGAAACAAACGCAAGCGTGAAATCTAGTAAAAGCAACCATACATCAGTCAGAAAAGATGTAATTCACATTTAACCATTGCAAATACAAATGAGAATGGAACAATAATAGCAGTCATCTATTATTAATCAGAATAGAGAAGAGTACAACCAAATGTTCTGACGTCGGTAAGCTTCTCAGGAGGGGCCAGTCAGCATGTATCTCAAGCATTCACCTTTGAGGATGATTCTCCCAAGACAAACAACTCTCTCTTACACACAAGCAACACAAAACAACCTTCCCTAAGCAATCATTCACTTCCACACCTAGCACACCAAATGCCTATAGTAGCAGCAATCTGAGCACTATAAGCTCTATACAATCCAAGCTATGTCTAACTAGCTGCTCATGGTAATGGTGGAAGTATATGTAGGAGAAGGAGCCTCCTAAAAGGGTGGAAGGATGAGCTTATCTTCAAGGGAAGTGGTTGCAAAGGGTCGAACAGACATGTTAGAGAAGGGAGTCGACATTCACAAAGCTAACAACCAAGCCTGGAGTTATCCGGAAGGCTGGTTGTTCGAACAAATTCACCCAAACTGGATCAGCGCGGATTATGAGGTAACTGACGCGATGTCGCCGCGTCTACATAACTGGGACAGTCATGTCAGCACGGAAGAACACGGGAAAGGCACGCTGGCGACCAGCACGGAAAAGTGATGTCCTTCCGAGCTGGCAGCGCACGGAATACACTATGGAGCGCTAGTCATCGCGGGTATTTTGCAAACAGACGCGCTGATGAACAAAACTTTAGGAAAATGGGTTTTCGGGCCAGTTCAGAAGGCATGAAGCTTAGTGATTGGCACAGCAGGGTGACTGACAGGAAGGCAGTGACAAATTACTGTGTAACATCCCCGTTCAAGATTCTTGACAAAATTTACCTCATCTTATTCTTCTGAAATGTATCTTGATTCATTGATTTTTTCCTTTCCATTTGCTGATACTTTGAATGCGGTTTATCTCATGTCTGATGGTCCTCCTATTCTCATCTCAAAAGCAGTTAAGATTTCATGAAGCTGCGTCATAGTGATTTTTTGCAGATCCTCCTTTTCTTCTATGGCTGACACTTTGGATTCAAATTTAGTAGACAAGAATCTCAAAACGTTTTCAACTAAGACAAATTCCTTAATTTCTTCACCCAGATTCCTCATACAATTGAAAATCTCATCTATACGCAAGAAGTAATTAGCTATGCTTTCATTACTATGCATCTTAAGAGTTTCATACCATATTCTGAGAGTTTGAAGCTTTACTCATTTTACCTGATCATCTCCTTCGTAGCTTAGAATGATTTTGTCCCATATTTCTTTGGCTGATTTGAACTGCATGACCTTGACAAATTCTGATTGTGACAAACTTCCCAATAAGACAGTAACAGCTTTGGCATTGAGTTCATATTGCTTTCTCTCTGCTGTATCTGTAGGAATTGCTGATGGATATGTATATCCTCCTTCCACGATTCCCCAAACATCCATTCCAAGTGATTGTAGATATGTTGTGGTTCTTATCTTCTAGTAGACAAAGTTGCTCCCATCAAATATTGGTGGCCTGATGGATGCCTCTCTTTCTTGATTACCCATTCTGATGGATCTTCCTTCAAGTGATCAAGCTTCTTCTGAAGGACCTGCTCTGATACCAATTGTTGGAAATAATACTGAGAGGGGGGGGGGGGGGTGAATCAGTATTAGCAAATCAAACACTTTTTCATTTTCATACTCTGATTCATATACGCTACTTTAGTTAAGGCAACCCACGTGTATACACAACTGTGTTTAATGCAACTAGCGTATATCCAGTAAACTTATGATTCAGTTAGTTGATCTTTAATGAGTACATCAAAACATTATTAACCATGTAGATAGTAAATAGGTGCAGTAAAACAGAACAGATAATCACACATAAGAAGCACACATGAACACCATGATATAAGGTGGAAACCCAATGTGGGTGAAAACCACATGCTGCAATTCGTCTCTTTCTTCCTTTAATAAGAAACTTCTTTTTACAATGGTTCTGTACTGGTGCAGTCTTATACCAGTACACAGGTTTCTACCTGCAAAAGGCTACAACCTTATCTCGTTCTCTAGACTCTCCTGGAAGGGAGATACAACCCCCTTTGCTCTTGTACTAGTTGATGTACTAGTACGTAGGTGCTGACCTACTGAAGGCTACAACCTTCTCTTTTCTTCCAAGAACCACGTTTCATAAATTTTCAGACTGGATCCATAAATACAAAACAATCACCACTGCAATATAATCATCAACTTATACCTGCATCATCAATCTCTGAATCACCCAATACTGAATCACTGAAACCCTATCATCAAAATACAGTTACCAGAACACAAACCAGAGCCCAGAACTCTGCAACAACCACTAGAACCAACAACAACCTGAAACATCAAATCTCATAATGTATATGCTACTTGACTGTGTCAAAATAGCGTGTATACGCTCTTTCACCAAAGAGAACCCGCGTACAGATCTAAAGATAATTTCTTATACCCTCGGTGCAATTTCCAACTTCAGATATACCCAGACAATAAGATATAAAGGATAAAACATGCGTCAGTACTCAGATCTACTCATGATCATACCATATAATGATAATACATTTTAGTCTTCAAGATCCTAGTCCATCAACCTTTATCAACTGCATAGGAGCCTCCTTGATTCAGATCGAGCCAAGCATCACAAACCCATAACCACCATACTAGATCTCACACTTCATCAGATATTCATAACTTGCACTTCCACACCTTGGCCTATTGATCTTCTCCTTATATAGGTTTAGGCTTCTTTAAATACCATGGTCCAAAAACCACTTAGAACCAATACCTTGGACCCAATACTTGGGATCAATACTTCGGACCAAATACCATGGACCAATACCAAAATACCATGGACCAAATACCACAGACCAAAACTTAGTTTTTTGACATGTACGCGCCTTTCCTTCTGTGAACCTGCGTGTGTACGTGTATGTGCCTTTTGTTCTGCTAACTCGCATGTATATGCACTTTCGTCAAGATTAACCTGCGTATACCTCTCTCTTGACCTGCCTCCCTATGATCTATTGTCTGAGTGAGTTGCCATCAAGGACAACACCTGTATCATACCTCTGAGTGAGTTTCCATCAAGGACAACAGCTCATAATGCCAAAAGGATGTTCTTTTCACTCTGACCTTTCAACCGATACACTTTTACCCGATACTCTTTCATCGACTGACCTGTCATTATCCTTTTACTGTGTTGTTTTGACTCTTACTGTACATTTTTATATTTTGACTGTGTATTTCTATAGTAAGTCATTCAATTTCTCCCATGTTTCTGCATCTGGTAATTGGATATTTACCATCTTCATGTATATTTCATTTGCCTCCGTGTACTTTGAAAAAGTGGGTTTATTTACAAAAAGGTGTTTTACCTCATGTTGGAGGTAAAACAAGTTCTCAAAGGTTTGATATAGGACCTTTCCAGTAGGCATCCCCTTCATAGATGAAGTATTTACCTGATCCCTTACCACTTCTCTTATCCTTCTATTGTAGTCCTCCCGTGGCATCAATTTATCATTTATCACTAAGGGATTGGGTAGACCCTTTTGCCTCAAAACTTCAAACTTTACCATGAACCTGTCTATAGCCAACTGCATGGTTTTTCACTTATATTAAAGGTTTATAATTAAATTTCTCTTGGTGAGTACACTTTTTAATTACAGTATTGTACCAATCCTGTCAATTATCTCCAATTTCTGCAATTCATATTTGCTTTTGGAGTTAAGGAAGTGAATGATCCTAGTGGCTTCCTCTGACATGTCTCCCAATTCTGTTTTAACTCTCTGTATGGATTTTGTAGCCTCTTTCACTAAGTCAATTTGCTAAAAAATCACTTGAATGGATGGCCAAATATCATTGATAGAGTCAGTGATATTGGCGCACAATTGTTCCTTGGCATGGCCCAGTGGTTCCTTCAAAGTCAATTCCTTCTCCAAGTTTTTTATCCTTTCATTCATCCTGGTTGATTTCTGTACTTATTCTTTGTGCATAATTTGAGCAAGCTTATAGTTAGTCTCTAGACTAGTTATCTTTTCCTTTAGCTTGTTCATCTGTGTGGTCTAAATGGACATGTCTTCCAATGCCTTAACCAAATTACTTGCCTCATCACCTGGGTGAGTTGCTGCTGTTGATCCTGTTGCTGATGTAGATGTTGTGGCAGCTGGGAGGGTTATAGCTAGTGGAGTTGTAGGAGCTAATGATGTTGCTAAAGTGGAAGGTATTTCTGTAGTAACTGTTGGGATAACAGTGGTAGGGACAGTCTCAAGACTAGCTTGTTTCAACTGTATCAAGGTGTCTAACTCCTTTTCCATTTCCTTTAGTTGATCATTTAATTGTAAAATGAGGTGCATCATTTCTTCCTGATGTGTTTGGCTCTCAAGAACCTCTTTTGTCTGTGGGTGCTTTCAATGAGGCAATTTGAGTTGCTTTTTTTGAGCAGCAATGTCCTCCTTCTTCCTTTTTACTAACTTTTTAGCAGCCTTGATATCATTGGGATCATGTACCAGTTCAATTAAATGATATCATGTACCAGTTCAATTACCAAGTCCTCCAATGACTTGGTCATGTTGTCCTTGGCATGTGAGGAGGCCTTTTCCAATTTGTAGTGTGCTGTAATGTTGTCCAATGAACTTTGCGCTTATATGGAGTCATAGCTTTTCCTGTTAAGGTGGAGTAGATCATCTCACCTGCCTGCTTGTGGAATTCAATCTGGTCAATGGGATGAACATCCCTGGCCAAAACCTCAAAGTCTATTTTCCTGTAGTCAGTTGATGTTTTTGGCTACTGGATAGTAGGCTGCATGAAGGACACCTGCATTTTTCCTATTTTGATGTCAAAAGCTGACATCAACCTGCTTTGATTTGCTGGTGTGTGCTTGAAGTATTGAGCATAGGTTTCAGCCTTCAACTTCTCATTTCTCAACTTGATTTCCTTGTATCTGTCCTTGATATCCTTTTCTTTATCCACTGGCCTGGTGAATGAAGAAACCTCAACACTGAGCTATCTCTCAATCAGTTGAGTGTTAGATGTTGAGGGTTGTTGTGTTTCTCCTGAAGCTGCTGTGCCTTTGCTTCTTTCCACCATTGTATCAGTGTCAGTGATTTCCACTGATTCAATGGTGTCATCCTATTTAGTTACAGGATTAATCTTGGGCCCCTTCCTGTAACTAATCTCAAACTATTCATCTGTGGTTTCCATGGCTGAACTAGAACCTTTTTCCCTGTTTCTCTTTGGGTTCCTATCTTCATTTGCTGGAGTCTGTAAAACAGGAGGAATATTCATTGGTTCTCCTAGTTATGGAACCTGTAGAAAAGAACTTTCATCAATCTATCTTTCTACATTAATCAATGTATTCTCTACGTCAACTACAATACTATCCATGTCAATTAGAGTGTTTTCCAACCATTCTGATTGGTTGGAAAACCTCTCAATGTCTAGTCTGGGATGATGGATAAAAGGTCCCAATTTGACCTTGATCCTCAACTTATTTATGACTCCATGAGGGTCATACTGCCACATAAAACCGTTTTTGAACTTCATTTGCTGTAAAATCTTATTTGCCTCTAGTCTAGCTTCTCTGGTATTACAAATGAAGGGGCCCAATTAATTTTTCATTTTGAATTGGGTTTTCTTCCTAGCTGCTAGGAAGTTGACTTCATCAGAATTGATAATCTGCCTAAAGTATTCTAGTGCAAATATACTCTTGGGGAGGTATTTGGGTAGTTTCCAAGGGGAAAGTTGGCATCCATAAATTCTTATTTCTGTGTGGTTCTGGTACAGATATCAGTCTCCCACCTTATTGTTCTTGGCCAACTGTAACGCCCTTTTGATCTCTTGACTGATTCTGGGCCGAGGGCTACTAGTTAGCATATTCATGACTGGATGGACAAATAGATCAATGAAGTCTTTGTAAGTGAATATAGTGGAGTACTTCTGGATCAAGGGTGTCCAATAAATAACTGACCTTTGATTTCTTTTGGTGTCCAACTTTTGGATGCTAATAGGGAATTTGTCTGATTGATAATACAAGAAAATATGAAATAATACAAATGAATACTTGAAGACTCTTTCAATAGGTAGTCCGGTGAACTTCTCATGCATTCTATTTGCTATAAACTGAGCATAATTGTAAATTATAGTAGGAGGCTTGCCTGGACTAAAGATGGAAAGGAAGGCCAGGACAACCTCATTCACATGCTCATATGTGGTATATCCTAAAATGCAGGCTAGCATGGTAATGATCTGTCTTCCTCTCTTAGGAAAAAAGGTGGCATCATAAGGGGGAATATCTATGGGAGTATGACATTCCTCTATGATGAAAGTTTGGAAAATTTGGGCCATTCTAGGAAGGTCTAACTTGGTATAAAGGTCCAACAATTCTCCAATGGACAGTGGGGTCTCATTAGGGCTTTGTTGGACCTGCAACATTTGGTTAATGGATTCTGCAGTGATGGTAAACAAAACTTGTTGGTCAGGGGTGACAATGGCTCTTTGGCTAGGAATGTAGCAAGCATGACAGAAGTGGATGATGTTTGGGAATGAGTGTACTTCTGGAAACAAATATTTGGGAAAATTAGACTCCCAAAGATGAATGTCATCATTCTGGTTTAAGAACTTGTCCTTACTCCAACATTGGAGCTTTAGAAGGTAAGTAGGGGAAGTTGTGTCCTTTATTTGGAAGTCTTTGTTTGCCAATGCAAGGTGGTCAATGTCCAGGTGAGGGGTTTGTAGAGGTCTCACGTCTAGAGAGGTTTGGGAAGCCATAACTGAGTTTATAGATTTTAATTAGGCTTTGAGGGGTTTCGGAAGCGAGGTTTATAATAATTGGTAGAGTGGGAGGGTAGTTACAGTATGTAAAAGGAGGGTTTTGGGTATACAAATAAGTTTGTCTTCAATTTAGGAAAATTTCTTAATTAATTTCAATTAATTAAACTTTCAATTTAGACTATGCATTTTCAAATTGAAGGGTCATTTTGGTTTTCCCAAGAATACCTGGAAATTGGCGGTCTGGCTTGCAAATTTGGTTCAGTGGTGAATGCAGAGGGTACTATAGCTTTAACTGTCAACTGGTTGCTTTAATTAGGTATCTGGAGCTTCTTCAAGCGGAAGGTGTTGGTCAAACTAGTTGCAGAGGTTTCAGAGTGTTGCAAATGGGTAAGCAACAATTGTAGTGAAAAACGAGCGAAAAGAGCAATTTGGGGCTTTTTCGGCCATTTAATGGTTAACGGTCACATTTTGGTGTGGAAAATATAAATGAATAGTGGGAAGTTTTCTACTTGGGCAGGGAGGTAGTTTTTTGGGCCATCGTACCGCTTTTGGAAGGCAGGCAGTATTTTTCGCAAGCACGCGATCTAGCCTAGGGCTACCATGTAGCAAAACAATGCCTAGGAAAAACCATGAATCTCGCGTGCTCTTGGGCCATTATTGGTCGGATGATGAATCTGCGTGATATGGCTATACGCTGTCAGATCTGGGGGTGGGAGATCGGAGGGCTATTACGTGGTCAAGTTGCACAAATAGAATCGGGAAAGGGATATGCGGGGCCCGGAGTTTAATTACATAGAAATGTAATTAATTAACCAATAATGTCGGATGTTCAATATAAACATATGGTTAATTAAGGTGGGACCATGGTTTATACGGCGGGGGGTTTTTTAACTACACCAAGGGTTGGTGGGTTAAAAAGGGTATCGGGGAGATATGAAGTGGGGAAATTAATTAGATAAAGCAGGGGCATAAAAACTTAGGATAAGGGGGTTTTTGTGGATTTTCAAGGGAATAGGGAAATTAATAAGGGGGAGAATAATATTTGTAATGGGGAATGGGTGAAAAAGGGTTTTGGGTAGGGGGGATGATTTTTGAAGGGTAATTACTAGGGAAATGTGTGAAACCAAGGGGTAAGGGTCAAAATGAGGGGAAAAGGGGATTTATAAGTGATGAAGGGATAATGGGGAAATGAGAAAATAAGGATGTGGGGATATAGTGAAATGAGGGGAAATTAGTAAAGAAACTTGGTAAATGTCCTTTCTTTCTCGTAAATCCTCTCGCACATGAAACATAAGATTAAGCATGATAAATGTGCTCTTTGACTCAACAACCTTGTGCCATTTCAACCTTTCTTCTACCTACCCTTTATTTACCCTAACATTTTTTCTTCATTTCAATGGGTGCATTTGAGCTTGCTGACCCTTTATTTCCTTTTCTTTTGATAAGCAAACTATCTACTTCTAACCTTATAACTTCCAATGGCTCATATTAAACTGATGAGCTCATTTTTATTCTCTACCTAACTACTGATTTTCCAAGGTTAAACAGTTTGGCTAGATCCTTATTCTCTATCTATCAACATGAAATTTAAAGCATGAATGAGTAAAGATTAAGCTATTTTACCATCATGGATTGTGGCATTTCTTTCAAGCTGCACACAACCTTATTTTGCATAGTAAAGTAAAAAGTAGTGGCATTTGAATTTGCACACTTTCATGATCTATTTTATTTCTTTTTGGGGTTCAATTATTTCACTTTTTTGATCTTTTTCTTTCTTTTTGTCCTTTGATTATTCTCTTAGGACATACCCTCTTTACATTTTTTAATTTTTAATATGGAAAACATTTTTCAGAAAGCAAGAGTATGTACAAAATTACAAGACTAGCCATAGCCAATTCAAAATTATGAATCCTATTATTATAGGACCCTAACAGCATCATAGGCTTGGGAAAATGAGTCATAAAGGGATAAATATTCTTCACTCAAGAAATTTGTTACCGGGTTTGAAGCATGTTGATTTGGATTTCTGTGAAAATTATGTTTATGGAAAACAAAAGAGACTCGGATTTATTAGAGTTGGGAAGGAAAACAAGAGCAAAAAATTGAATCTTGTGGATACATATGTATGGGGACCTGCTAAGGTATTATCTCTCGGTGGATATTTCTATTGTGTTACTTTTATTAATGATGCAACTAGGAAAACCTAGATTTACTGTATTTGAAATAAATCTAATGTATTTGATACTTTCAACAAATATAAAGCTTTAGTTGAGAATGGGACATGAAATAAGTTGAAGTGTCTCAGATTAGACAATGGGGGTGAATACTATAGCAAAGAGTTTGATAACCACTATTCAGAGCATGGAATTTTCAAAGAGGAGACAATTCCAGGAACACCACATGAAACTGGTGTGTGAGAAAGGATGAACAGGACAGTCATGGAGTGTGAAGTGTGCATGATATTGCATGTAGGATTTCCCTTACAATTTTTGGAAGATGTTGTAGATACTTTTGTTTATATAATAAACAAAGGGCTTTCAAGTTCCTTGGATGGTGGTATTCTAGAAGAGGCATGGACAGGTAAAAAGGTAAACTACTCATTTTTAAAGACTTTTGGTTGTGAAGCCTTTGTCCACATAAATAAATAAAATATAACAAAGCTTGAGGAGAAACCAAAGAAATGTACCTTTATTGGATATGGTTCAAATTATTTTGGTTGTCGCTTATATGATTATGAAAATCACAAAATCATCAGGAGAAGATATGTCATGTTCAATGAAAAGGTCTTGTATAAGGATCAGATGAAGGGAAAGAAACAAGAAAAAGAAAAAAAAGAACACACGTTGCTTTATGAGATCACATAACAATTAAAGGTGTATGAAAATCATAATGATCAACAACCACAACAACAACAACAATCACAACAACAAAATGCACCTCAAGCACCTAAAAGTAACATTAGAACATCTACTTGGATAAGTAGACTGCTTGAACGATACTCTCCTTCATTATATTATGTATTGTTGACTGATTCTAGTGAAACAAAAAGATATGAAGAAGCAATATAGGAAGAAACCAAGAAGAATTGGGAGCAAGCCATGGAAGAAGAGATGGACTCATTGATGTATAACCAGATTTGGGACTTAGTCAAGTTTCCTGTAGGTAAAACAACATTACAAAATAAATGGGTTTACAAGTTTAAGGAAGAAGATGTAGGAAAATAGAGGTATAAGGCTAGACTTGTGGTGAAGGGGTTTGCACAAAACAAAGGTAAATACTTTGATAAAATATTTTCTCCCTTTTTAAAATGACTTCAATCAGAACTATTTTAAGTCTAGTGGGAGCAAATTATTTTCATTTTGAGAAATTAGATGTAAAGACAACCTTTCTCCATGGGGATTTGGAGGAAGAAATATATATGCATCAGACACAAGGGTATGAGGTCAAAGGGAAGGATAAATTAGTGTGAAAGTTGAAGAAGAGCTTGTATGGCTTAAAACAGGATCCAAGGTAGTGGTATCTAAAATCTGATAGGTTTATGTCGGAACAAGGTTATACTAGATTTCACTTCAACCATTGCATTTATCTTAAAAATAAAAATGATATAAGCTATATTATATTGTTATTGTATGTAGATGACATGCTTGTTGTAGGGTATAACATGGAGGAAATAAATATGCTCAAAGGAAAATTGGAAAATTCATTTGCAATGAAGGATTTGGATGCTACAAAACAAATCCTTGGTATGAGAATAACTAGAGATAGGAAAAATCACAAATTAACATTGTATTAGAGTGAGTACATAGAAAAGGTGTTGGAAAGATTTAATAAACAAAATGAAAAACCAGTTAGTACACCTTTGGATAGCCATTTCAAACTAAGTAAGAAGATGTGTCCCAAGACTTAGGAAGAGATAGATTGTATGTTAAAAGTTCCATATGCATCAACAGTTGGAAGCTTAATGTATGGAATGGTCTGCACAAGGCCTGATATTGCATATGCAGTGGAGTTGTACGCTGGTATATAAACAATCCAAGAAAAGAGAATTGGATGGCAGTGAAGTGGATTCTCAGGTATTTGAGATGTACCATAAATCAAGCATTATCCTTTGGTGGTTCAAAAATTGCTCTACAAGGATATGTTGATGTATATGGCAGGTGATAGAGATAACAAGAGAAGCACCATAGGGTATGTGTTTAATGTAGTTGCAACAACTGTTAGTTTGATTTCAAAATTGCAAAAAATTATTGCACTTTCAGCAACGAAAGTAGAGTATGTTGCTTTTATAGAGGCTAGTAAATAAATGATTTTGTTACAAAGGTTTATGGATGAATTGGGAAAGAAGCATGAGATGAGAAAGTTATATAGTGACAACCAGAGTGCCATTTGTTGTAGCTCATAGAGACAACCCCTATGTTGAGGAGAGACCAATGTCTAGGACATCTTTATGAGTGTTTGTAGAATCTGCTGGAATTGTTCACTTACACTCAACATTTAACATATTTTAAGACATAATTGGTTCAAAATCTTCTTTAAGAAGAGAAATAAAAATATGGATACAAGGTAATACTAATAGAAGAATTAAAGTTTAGCTTTGGCGGCCAACATTACATAACCATGTAGTTATATGTCGTTGTAGTATATGGGAGAGAAGAATTATGAAGGAGTGAAACCAAACACACAAGGCTTAGTTAAGAATCTAGTACATTAGGCTTCATCATAAAACAAATGAGAGAAACATTCAAATGATATGCTAAGTTAAATGGAGTGCATATTAATGGTGTTAAGTTTTATCAGCCACAAGCATCTTATATTAACATTTAGAGACCTCTCCTGTCCTCGTAGGGCTAGATACGAGGCTGAGCGTGGTTTGATGTGGACCTAGAAGCTTACCTTTTCAGCCTGAGGTAAATCTAGGCTCTAACAGATATGACAAGGAATTTTCCTCTCATATTCCAGACTATTCCAAGCCCATTCAATTTAAAAGTGTTGGGTTTCTTCATAGTAGTTCACCTTCGCCTATTCCAGATTATGCTCCTCCACATTTGTAGCCAAAATTGGTTAAATGCCAACATTGTGACAGAGTTGTCCATATGAAAGATCACTATTTTCATCTTCATCCATGTGAGCACTGTCATAAAACCACTCATTCTTCAAGCAAATGCTTCAGAAAGAAGCCTTTTGCAAGAATAAAGATTCATATTGGATGGATTGCTTCTTGGCAATGGGATTCAACAAACAAGAAAATATTTAAGTCATATGTTATAACTTGTTCTAGAGTATTGAAAAATCTTGTAGTTGAGTTTTCGCCATCTTCTCTTCTTGTATCTAATGGGGGTGTGTGGGGGTGGGGAGTGTTGGTCATATACAAGATTAAAAGGCACATCAAGTGAGCCTAAGCCATAACCTACCATACCAGATTCAGAGTTGTAGCCAGAGACAGAGATTCCCTTGAACATGCCTTTGGTTGGTGGTCAACCTTAAACCATCTATGCGGGGTTGAGACATCTTTTTTTAGGTTGAGCTTATACCTCTTCAAAGAATTGGGGACACTTACTCTAGTATAAGACTTCAATTTCTTGCTAATTCTGAAAGAGTTTTAGGAATTTCAATAATAATTCAAGAGTTGGTGGTCATCCTTAAACCACCATAGGTTGTAGACCTCCATTTTCCAGGTTGAAGGTATCTTTCTCCAAAGAATTAGGGACACTTCATCTAGCAGAATATTTCAGATTCTTTCCAGACTTGGAAGAGTTTCGGGAATTGCACTAAGAGTTCTAGTGTTGGTTGTCATCCTTAAGCCATCACCTTATACCAACATTTTGGAGAGCACATTCAACCTAGTACTGCCATGAATTTTTGCACTTTGTATTATATCTCTCTTCTTGGACTAATATATACCCCTCCAGATTAAGGGGGTAATGTTGGACACCTAATCCTCTAAGGGTTATGGTTGGAAGATAAACAATCAAAGGAGTCCAAGAGACCTTGGAATATGGAATTCAACAGTCACTCCAATGTATTATAAAATGTATATCATGTGAATAATATATGAATTCAAGGCTTATCCTTCACACTCTTTTCTTCTCCATGGTTATGATTAACACTTGGTAGAGGAGCATGAAAGAAAAACTGATAGGTAATTTTAAGACTAGTAAGCTCTGTATAGTTCAACCTAGGAAAAAATGAGGTCTTCACCAACCCCAACACTTCAAAATATCTTCTCAAGTAGTTTATCACAGTTTTACCCTTCAAGGTAGAAGTCTTCTCATGGGATGAATCAACCTTGCTTTTGGCCTCTACCAACATATGCCTGTATTGCTCCTACGTGGTCAACACTCCCACGAAATCCCAAAAACGGGGCAACCCGGCTAGAACTCTCTCCTTAAAATCTGAGTTAAAGGTAGCACATCCTTCATGCATTCTTTAGCTTTGGCTCTAGCTGTTATAGACATTTTTGTGCCTTGCAGCATGAAGCATGAAATGTCCATAATCTAAGGGATCCAAAGTCCCTAAACATGTTGTTCCTACCCCTAGGGGAACAAGGTCAGCAAACCACAGCAATCCAAAGGAGTTCTCCACTGAAAATTACTCAAAAACAAGGCAATTCTGGATCATGTCAACTGCTCCACTGAGCATCTGCGCTGAATGTCAACTGCTCCATGGACCACCTGCGTTGAATGTCAACTCCAACAAAGGCTACCTGCGCTGAGCGAGTTTTGACATGTGGAAGTCTCATTCCTCAATGAGTCAATGCCCAGGAAGCTTCCAAAATGACACTTGGATCAAGGAATTCGACTGGTGATGAGTAAGAGGTTCTAGATCTCCAAGTGGAAGCAAGAACCTCCAAGTGGACTCAAGAACTGAAGAAGAACTGGAGTGGGAGAGGACACTAGTCACATCTCAGGCTGACTCATCCTCTCTCCAAACTCCTATATATGGATCTCTCTCCCATGAGATCCAGAGGCTGGAATCTTGTGAATGTAAAGAATTGCTGTTGGTTTGAGTTTAGAACTATTGGGTGATTTGCTTTGAAGGAGGTGAAGAGGAGATTTCTTTCTGCTGGGAAGGTGATGCTGGATTGGGCCTCTTATGGTTGTATCACTTCCTGAACCTTACTTCTTCCATTAATAAAACATTTTAGGTTCTTCTATATGCATGTGTCTCAATGATGTATTGTTATACTTGTGTATTTGATTTATTCTAATCCTTGAATCAATTATGAATGTATGCTTCTTGTAGTTTCCCTCTCTTGCCATTTTGCAGGATCTTGGTGTAGCTGGGCCAGTGAAAGAGCAAGGAGCTGGGGGCAAGTAGCAAAGAGAGAAGATTGGATCAACCATTAGCGAAAGACATCGGTTAGTGGATCTCTTTCTCCCCTCTTTTACATCTCATAAAGAAGTAATCTTAGATAGCTTTGCTTTGATTGTTGCTAAGGAACTATCACCCTTAGAGTGGGATAGGGTCATTCCGTATTGGATACTTTTCCCAACAACAAATTGGCGACTCCACTGGGGATCGTATCCTGTTGGTTGTTTGTGTTTTTGCTATTCATTTCCTAAACACAGGGAGTACCGAATCGAACTGCATTTGGATCTTTCAAATGCAAAGTAGAGGGCAGCTACTCTAGCTCAGTTTCTGGGCATGTTTATGATTTGAAGAGCTGATCCACAAGGACTCTGAACAGCTCTTAGTGATAGCTTTTCATCCTCCTTTGAATCATCCTTTAGTGTGTACTTGATTGGTAGCTTTGATTTGGCCAAAAACTGTTGATTTTTGAGCAATCTGTGACCCGGAAACCAAGAGAAACGAGAGTTTCTCTCTTCATTGCAGGCACTGTGAAGGAAGTCTGCATTTCAACGCAGGTCCCGAAGGGGCTATCTGCGCTGAATGTCAAACTGACAGTGTTGTACCTGCGCTGAACCAGTGAGGCCTTGTGCAGCTGGGGTCCTTTGTCCTTTATTGCCCTGTTTTCATCCCTGTTTTTGCAGCCTGTTATTAGTCAATGTACCTATCTGAAACCACCTTTCTTTGCCACTATTCCGCCTCGGTTGTATAAAGAAACTGTATTTGTTCTTTGTGTATTTCTTACATCATTTGCAGTTTCCCATAACGAAAGTGAACTAGTCTTGCTGTGGCCTCTTAGATCTAGACCTGTGATAAGTGTCGTTCTGATCTTAAGAGTTAGTTTGTTTGCTGTTCATAGCTGATTGAGCTTTTGCTTTCGTCATATGGTTTGAATTTATGTATTTCTAGTGTTGAAACAAGTAAATCTTAAGGTGTCTTTTGATTTTGGACAAAAGCTTGTTTGCTTTCATTTGAAATTGAATTCAAAGTTATACAACAACTTTCTTTTTGTAGTACATCAACATTAAGAAAGAGAAAAGAAATACCTGCATTGTGCATGTGCATTTTGACAGCTTGCATGTTGATTGAGGAAAAAGTGCATTAGTGTGTGCTCTATGATCTGTGTGAAAAGATGATGTCTTTCTTTTCCCTCAGTAGTTAAGATTTTCATAAGTTGAAAAGATTGAAAAAGCTTGCTTCTCATCTTTAGACTGCATTTAGGAGTTGTACCATACATCTCGTGGTGATCCATAAAGGCAAACTGCTAAACAAGATCAACCTAAAATAAATTGAATTTACATAACAACGCTTTGAAACATAACGCAAACACATAGAGGTCTAAGCTAGAGACGTGTTCCGGCGTCGTTAAACGTGATATCTTACCGTTGAGTGGTTGGGTGATTCCTCCACGGTGAAGCGATAAGTATCAATACGGACTTGTGCTCCCACGTACCATTGCGTATATATTGGGAGACCCCTATAGGAACAAAGCCTTTATCCATAGGAAGCCGTGTCGGCCGCCCTACTGATCGCAATGCAGTGAACACAGCATTCACGAAGATCGACCACCCGTACCGTAAAACGTATTCTGTGGTTTTGCGAAAGGTTTGGCACACCCTCTGCCTAGAACTCCAGAGTAGTTTCTTTTGGCCTTTTTCAAACTCTATAACTGAAAAAGTCCATCCGAGCATTTGTCACTTCGGGCTCGTTAAAACATCGAAGGAGACTAGAGTCATCTTTAGCTTTTTCTCGACTCTTAAAAAGTGAAAAATCAAGTTGTGTCTAAAGCGTCGTTATAAAATTTATTTTTAAAACGGAACATAATCACCTCCTATTCCTGCGTTGATCTGTAGGTTGAGAACATGGAACACACCAACCAAGGAATTCCCCATGATGGAAATCCTAGTCCTTTCTCCTCTTGGGGAGAAGTTGGTGCGCCCCACATGGCCACATTGTCGCTTCCAGGACTGACAATTGGCCTACCAATCTGGCTATTCTCAACCAATGTAGTTCAGAACACCATGGTTCCTGAACAGTCGAGTCAACAGTTAGATCAGTCTAGAGCTGCCCACCAGCCTTCTACTTCCTATAACTCTTCCTCCAATCCTTCATCTTCGCAAGGTAGAGCCGGCAAAAGCCAAGCTCCCATGGAGAAGAAGGAGAAGAAGAAGAAGGAGCCTAAGGCGACTGGGGGCAAGCAAAAGACATCTGACAAACTGACCGGACTTCTAGGCACTAACTGTCATCCAGCCCAACCGAGCAGCCACGTTGAGTATCCCAGTTGAGTAGCCTGGTATCCAAGCCTAGTAGCGCAGTAGAGTAGCGCGGAAAGAAAGAACAATCGAACAAGGGGTGAAGGAGGTAGGGCTAAAGGTAGAAAGATTAGTCCCTTCAGAAACTAGACGATGGACGATGATCCAATCTCCTCCTCGTTTATCAGGAACTCGCCCGACTAGTTGGGAGCAGCTTCAGAGCGGGCTTCCCTTTCCGACAGCTTCAGAGCGTCTTCCACTGTTCATGATCCCAACCAAGGTCCCGGAGGGGCTTGCGCTTCTGAGGGCAAGGAGAATAACAAAGACAAGGTGTTCAGTTCAGGCGTCCCGTGTGGGATGGAGCCCATCCATATTTTCTTTCCTCCCAAATCCACACACAGCACAGACCGGGCCTAAATCGCCATGTGTCATATGTAGAGGAGACCACTTCCATAGAGATTGTCCCTGTATTCCCCGGATACTAAGGGACTGGTCCCCTCGTTTGCACAGTTCGGGAGCATCAACCTCTGATAGCCATGTTGAATGCTTACCGTCAACCAGTGAAAGTGAAGGTTCAAGACAAAGAGGGGGAGCAAGATCCCCCTGCAGACTGTGTGAAGGCGATCACGCCATCCACTGTTGTCCCTTCTTAGACGAAGCGAAGAGAGTTTTGGAAGATCGTCCGGTTTCACCGTTGAGACTTCCTCCTGGATACAAAAAACTCGTGCCAAGTCCTTCGTTGGTTGAGAATACAGCTGGCCCGCTCAAGTGCTCAGCTGAAGCGTCAGTCATTGAAAATGAACCTACTGAATCCAGACCGGACGAAAGTCCAAAGGTCGAAACGGCAGTTGACCCGGTTCTCCCTTCAGAAGTTTCATCTTCAAATGACACCGTCACTGAAGATTCATCTTCAAATGACACCCGCACTGAAGAGAATAAGGATGACACCATCCAGATTCTTTTCATCAACACAGACTCTGACGAGCGTCAGGGAAATGCACCCATTCCTTTATCGTAGGAAGGAACATCGTCAGGGTCATATTCGGTCCCACCACCAAGCAACCTGGTTGTGTCCTTTGACTGGAACCAACTAGGCAGACCCCGGTTGCCACCCAGTATACCATTCAAAATCATAGTCCAAATATACAGAATGGTAATGGCTGGTACTATCACTGATGAAGGGGCATCTGTGAGTATCCTTTCCTCTGTTTCTTGGAAACCACTGGGTTCCTCGGCGCTTTTACCTGAGATCAGAAATCTCTCGGGTTTCGATAAAGGAACCAGTCGACCATTAGGGATCCTCCCCAATGTGCCCATTACATTGAAAGGGAAGGCCGTTCAAATGAACGTGATGGTCGTTCAAGGACCCTTGGATTATAACCTACTCCTTGGATGAGACTATATATTGCATGGGAGCAATAGTCTCCTCACTCTTTAGAGTAATGTGTTTTCCACACGAAGGAAGAATGGTCAATCTCGTAGACCAACTTTCATTTCCAGGATCACGCATCGCAAATAGTCACATACCAACCCTGAATGGTCTATTCAATCAAGAAATGTCTCCACCCCCAGTCCTTCTTCCCGATGAGTGCGAGTGATTCGGAAAGATGGGACTGGAACCCAGGGGGCATGCGTCCTGGTCTGCTTCAGGCAGAGAAAACCTCAGGTATAGGGTAGGTTTCCGCGGGAGAATATGACTAGTTCGTACCCCGTCCGTCTAGGAAGAGGGGTTGTTCTGGAATAAGATTCTTTTGTCAAAGTTATGTGTTTGACGGAACAGGGTCATTCACCGTTGTCTATTTCGGTAAACACCGCCGAAGAAATGTTTTATTCGTAGCAGCGAACAAGACAATCTTTGGGTAACCAGAAAGAGGTAAGCCTCCCTCCGTAACACAAATGTTTTGTCTTTGAGTAGTGTTCTTCTCTTGTCGCAAGTAGCTGCTCTCTTGCGATCTTGCGAAAAATCTATTAAAAGTTGGGCTAACGAGAAGACAAGTACCGTATAGACCCGTTAAAATTAACAAGAAGACAAGTATCGTTAAAACTGGACTAGCAAGACGACAAGTAGCTGTGAACACCCAAAGAAAAATAGAGGTGAGAAGGAGGAGGGGTAACCTTGAAATTGTATTTTATACCTGGGGGCATGCAAACCTTTTGGAGTGCTTGCAAGGGGCGACTATTTATTTTTTAAATTTTTAGGTCCTTCCCTTTAAACCTGTAGGTCTAACCCTTTAAACTCGTAGGATTAGTCGTTTCCGAGCTTGCATAAAGAAAGGATGCGGAGCAAAGCGTGGTGAGATGAAGCTCCATAAAAAATAGCGATCTCCAATGAGACACTCTTATCATATGACTGGTATTACGAGCAGTTTTAGCAAAGTTCATGCTCGTTAAAAAATAAACGCACAACCGAGCAGTTTTAGCACATAGTTCATGCTCATTAAAAAATAAACATAAGATTGAGCAGTGTTTTGGCGCATTCAAGCTCTTTAAAAAATGAACCCAGTACCGGTAAATAACCATTTGAGACCGTAAATTCATTAGCCATAAAAGCCTTGGTCGTGTTTGCACCGTCACCTCCACTTTTCATTTGGCCGATCATTCACCTCCACTTGATTGTTTACCTATTTTGAGGAACAGCTGCGAAGAGTGATTTCACCTAGCCGTCTTTGTGACACTGCCGTGATTGGAAAATTCCAACCTGTACCTGGAATCTGCTGCTATCCCTGTTTATCACTCGTTCCTCAAAATACGAGTCTTCTTTGAGCTCTTTTCTTCTGACTCGTAAAATATGAAAAGTTTGCCGAGTTTTGGCCTTCCAGCTCGTTAAAATGACCGGAAGAGCTATCCCTCCTCTAGATTTTAATCTTTTTGGACCTGAGGGATTATTGCACAAAAAGATCGAGCGCTTGTCTAGTTCGGCTCGATAAAACTATCGAACATTCATCCCTTTTGTATTGTTTTATACTTTTTCAGACTTAAGGGATTAGATGATGAAAAAGGGCCTTTGGAGTTAACTTTACGTACCTTTTCAGACTCTCTAAAAATGAAAAGGACCGAGTTGTCTTTGTCGCTAGACTCGTTAAAATGCATTAAATAGCGACAAACTTGTCTTTAGACGAGAACGAGTTTCCCTATCGCTAGGCTCGTTAAAACATAGCGATGGGCTTGCCCGAAGGGCAGGTTATAGAACAAGCATATGTTATCCTCCTCAAGCTTGACAAAAATAAAGAGGTACTGGTCAGAAATGACTGGGGAAAAATTGGGAGAACCTCAAAGCTTTAATGGTAGCAAGTCGCTCTTGAACATGACACTTTTCCTCCGTACCACATCGGGTTGGGTTGTTTCATTCACCGGTCTCATCACCATGGTCTCGCCAAACCATCCACATTTGGGGTAATGCTACCGATCCATCGCATCAGTGTCGTTATATGTTCAAGAGATGTTGTTCAGAAAGAGTCAACCATGTCCCATCCACTACCATACATCATCTTTCATCCTTTCATGACCGCCACCCTAAATCATATTTCACAGATCGTTTTCACCTTCATCACAATCATTAGCTCCGTTCCGTGTCACTGATGTGGGATTCATTAAGGCCCTCCTTTGACGGATCGCTTCTTGTCGACTTCAGCTCATTATCCAAGAAGTTGATCTAGGAACAACCCCCTCAGTACTTTGAAGCTTGCATGCCTCAATGGCAAGTTTCTCACTTCCGGCGACAGGTATATATCAATGACCTTCGACCGAAAGATTTTGCGTGGTGTTCGATGCCAAGTCCTTTATTCACACCACGTGGATTGTACTGCCGTACCTTGAGGGTCATCATCATTATCGGTGATTCCTCACGCGCTTGTTAACAGTTTACATCATTGACTGGTAATCAAGCGATGTCTTTCTGTGTTCGACTCCAAGAAATTCTCACATGGATCGACTTGTACTTAGAGTGAAGATCGGACGAATTTGAAGACCCCGGATCTAGTTTCATCCATTCGGGCTGCGATATATATTCAGGAAATAAAGACATTGACATGTGCAGCAGATGATCATCCTACTCAAAGGATGATAATTTCAGCAGAGAATTATCAGTCTACCATCAGACGATTGTCTGTTCTATGTACAGAAAAATGTATTTATAAAGCTGAGCATGGGAATGCCCGCCTCACCCGATAAACGACCTCATACTTTAGGGGGCAACTGTTATAGACATTTTTGTGCCTTGCAGCATGAAGCATGAAATGTCCATAATCTAAGGGATCCAAAGTCCCTAAACATGTTGTTCCTACCCCTAGGGGAACAAGGTCAGCAAACCACAGCAATCCAAAGGAGTTCTCCACTGAAAATTACTCAAAAACAAGGCAATTCTAGATCATGTCAACTGCTCCACTGAGCATCTGCGCTGAATGTCAACTGCTCCATGGGCCACCTGCGTTGAATGTCAACTCCAACAAAGGCTACCTGCGCTGAGCGAGTTTTTACATGTGGAAGTCTCATTCCTCAATGAGTCAATGCCCAGGAAGCTTCCAAAATGACACTTGGATCAAGGAATTCGACTGGTGATGAGTAAGAGGTTCTAGATCTCCAAGTGGAAGCAAGAACCTCCAAGTGGACTCAAGAACTGAAGAAGAACTGGAGTGGGAGAGGACACTAGTCACATCTCAGGCTGACTCATCCTCTCTCCAAGCTCCTATATATGGATCTCTCTCCCATGAGATCCAGAGGCTGGAATCTTGTGAATGTAAATAATTGCTGTTGGTTTGAGTTTAGAACTATTGGGTGATTTTCTTTGAAGGAGGTGAAGAGGAGATTTCTTTCTGCTGGGAAGGTGATGCTGGATTGGGCCTCTTATGGTTGTATCACTTCCTGAACCTTACTTCTTCCATTAATAAAGCATTTGAGGTTCTTCTATATGCATGTGTCTCAATGATGTATTGTTATACTTGTGTATTTGATTTATTCTAATCCTTGAATCAATTATGAATGTATGCTTCTTGTAGTTTCCCTCTCTTGCCATTTTGCAGGATCTTGGTGTAGCTGGGCCAGTGAAAGAGCAAGGAGTTGGGGGCAAGTAGCAAAGAGAGAAGATTGGATCAACCATTAGCGAAAGACATCGGTTAGTGGATCTCTTTCTCCCCTCTTTTACATCTCATAAAGAAGTAATCTTAGATAGCTTTGCTTTGATTGTTGCTAAGGAACTATCACCCTTAGAGTGGGATAGGGTCATTCCGTATTGGATACTTTTCCCAACAACACTAGCCTCCTCCTTCTGGACTACTTTGAAAATATCCATGATTGCAGACACCTTATCCACCACATCTATAACCCTCAACTCACTGAGTGACTTCTTATTCACATACTGGATAAATTTCTTGGAAGTTTGGAATTCTTTTCACCATGTTCTTTGGAAGCTAGGATGAAGAACTCATAATATTTGATCAAAATCCTTTTCTCATCCATCAGAGTTATGTGTTCCCAATTGTTATTCATCTTTTCTATTATCTCATCTCATATTAATTGTTTAGCTTGTAGGAGGGACATATTTCCTTTTAGCCTATTCTTAAGCCCAGATACCTCTTGATTAGCTACTTGCAAGTTCTTGCTGATAAGTTCTGCATTGGTCTTGGTAGTTTTGGGTTGTGTTATATTCTTTCCACGACTATCCCCCCTAGTTAACCCGGGGGGGGAGGAGGGGGGGGGGAAGCCCCCCCTTCGTTGCTCCGATTGTACAGTGGGTTTGAGGGGGGGGGGGGGGGGGAAGCCCCCCCTTCGTTGCACCGATTGTACAGTGGGTTTGAGGGGGGCAGGTAGCCCCCCTCTATGGGGTCCAGGGTAGTGCCTTGAGGAATTTTTTTTTTGGGCCCTATATTAGGTGGGGCGAACCTACCAATGGTTTTGTGCATGGTTTTCGCACATCGTTTTGGGCGTGATGGTTTTCGGTCCATGGTATTGGATGCTTCGGCATGTATATATATATGTATTGTAAGATTGAAAGGAACATAATGAAAAATCAAGCTGGTAGTCCCGGTTTTGGGATCCAGGGGAAAATCTGTGTGTATATGTGTTTATTTTTTGTGTTTTAGAATTCATATGAAGGTAATTTCTGTACGATGTTAAAACCTACAGGTAGTCTTGATTTGTTTTTTATTTTGTGCTAGGGCTCGCTAGGCAGTGTTTAAGTCCATCTGCAACATATTAAGTTCCCCTTCTCAGATATGGATCTTGGTTAGGGTATTTATGAGATGTTCATTGGGATTTTGAGGGTTCTTAGGCACGAGCATTGAAAAAATCTGAGTATCTATCCTCTGCTGAAGCTCTGCTACCTGCTACTTGAGAACCACCACCTCATTGTTCCTATCAATCGGCTCTTTATTCAAGTGTTGATGGTGCTAGACCCACCAACATGTCAGGGGATCTCCCCGGTAAGAAGTCCCAACTAGACCTCAGACCGTTTGGTGTAGGAGTCCCAATAGTGGTTCGTACGATATCGCCTTGACGACCTGTTGCATGCAGAGGCAAGTAAGATATCGCTGTTGGCAGCAAGGGTGTGACATATGCAACAAGTCAAGGAAGGTGCATGAATGGTTCTAACACATGGAGAGTGAGGTGAGTGTGCCCCTTGGAAACCTATGGAAGCACGTGGCTAAGAAGGGAACACACGAGAAAATACGCATCAGAAACTAGAAAGAAAGTAAGATAACAATCCAAATTGATGGTTAAACCAACAACACATTTTAGTAAGATTCATACACACATATATAGAAAGAGTCTATACGAACATGCGTAAGTGAATAGATACATATATCATTAGAGTACACAAGTTAGCTAAAATACAATAACAACATATGCATGAAACATGTTGGATCTGTTATATTAAGAAGTGAAAGTTCCAATCATATAGTACAACCATGACCAACCACTAGTCCCGATAGCGGAATGTTACAGTCACTATTGCCTGCTCTGCCAAAGAGTTGTACTAGCTCTACACTGTGGAGAAGCCAAGTCTCGTTACAATACTCTCCAAGATTTCTCTAAGATACTCCTATCGGAAGCTTGGCTAACCAAAAGCCTCTACAATGAGTTATGAGGTACTATATATAGCAAAGGGTGGGGTGACCCTTGACATCCCCCTTTGTGGCTGTTCATCTACCCTCATGACTCTTCAACTAATCTATGACTGTTACATCCAACTATCGACACTTGAAATTCCACTTGACAAGACGTAACATACAATCTGCACATGTACCCATGTGAGACAAAATAGGCTTGAGCAAGCCATACAAGACATCACTACGACTTAGAAAATTGTGGGAATACCAGCTCTTCGACATCCTCATGATGGTCAATGGTGGTGAACTGATGCCAAGCTCGTTAGTCCGTGATGGTGTCTGTGTACTCTGTGGTGATGTATTTCTAGAAACAAACTCTTGCCTTTGTTGCATCCGAGTACACTACTCTCGCAAGTATATCCAACTCGTCTAATAACATTTGCATCATTGTCTTGAGTATAGCCGGACTAGTGACATACTGATGCATGGTGTCTGCAATGATCGCTAAGTCTGCACTGGTGGCTATGCGCATCAACTCGTCAAAGTATGAGTCAAGCTCTAGTCAGACTTGTGCCTTTTTCTTTACCTCAGTGAGTGTCCCAATATATGGGATCGCATTGGTGCTCACAACAACATCCATGCTTCTGAATATCCGTGCATGGGAAGCCTGCAAACTGGTGATGAGCTATGGGAGTTCTTCATAGTTCTAGATTTGGCTCTGGATGTGGTCCTTCAGCTCGATTGCTATGGGCTTCATCATCTTGGAGAAGTGTAATGGGGCTCCCTTGTATATCATTATCCATGTTTTCATGTGATCGACAATAGTGTGCAAGTTTGACAAGATACATGCTCTCCTAGAACATCGCTACTGCCAAACGTTGAGATGGACCACTGCCTTATGCAGGGTACCATACTTGGAATATAACACACGCATGACTGTCTCAAGGGACGATACTGTTGGCATTATGATACAAGTGTTGTCCTTGATGGCAACTCACTCAGAGGCAGGTACAGGTGATGGCAACTTAATTAGAGGATAGATCTTAGTACAGCAGGACAAGAAAGCGATATACGCAGGTTCAGTAAGGAAAATCAGCGTGTACACGCAGGTTGGCTTCAGTAAAAGCGCGTACATGTGGAAAACTTATCTTTGGTCCGTGGCAGTTAGTCCTTGGAAGTTGTGCCTATGGTTTTGGACCATGGTGTCTCGACGGACGTGTTGATCCCTAGTTTTGAAGTTGATGGTATTGTGTTACTATGGTTTTGGACCGTGGTATTATGAAGGGCCTAAGCCTATATAAGGAGAAGATCATTAGGCCAGACTGAGTGTAAGAGTGTGTGATTGATGAATATCTGAGGAAGTGTGAGATCCATGTGCTGGTTATGGGTTGGTGATCTGAACCAAGGTTTCACTCATGTGGAGGATAATGAATGATGGAACGAGATCTCAAGGCTTGGAATGATTATCTTCATATGGTATGACTGTGGATAGACCAGATCTATTGACGCATGTTTATTGTTATGATCTGGGTATGTTTTGATGTCTGATATAGCTGCGGAGTTATAAGTTAGAATTTGCAGATCTGTACGCGGGTTGGTTTTGGTAAAAGAGCGTATACACGCAGGTTGGGTTCGTCGAAGTAGCGTATACAATGTGAAGTATGATATTTGAAGATGGAGTTGGATCTGGTTGTTGTTATGTTGTCTGGTTGTTGTTGACAGGGTTTCAGTGATTCAGTATTGGGTGATTCAGAGATTGATGATGCGGGTTGTACTACAATGGTGATAGTTTTATGGATCTAGTATGAAAATGTATGAAACGTGGTCCCGGGAAGATCGTAGGCCGGCACCTACGTACTGGTAAACATATCAGCCAGTACAAGAGCCAGGGGGTTGTAGCTCCCTTCCAGTAGCAGCTGGAAAACGAGTAAAGGTTGGAGCATTCTGTAGGTAGGCACCTACGTACTAGTAAATGGATCGGCTAGTAAAAGAGCTATGAGGGTTGTAGCCCTCTGCAGGTTGTAGCCTGCGTGCTGGTAAAGGACTACACCAATACATTGTAAAAGAAGTTTCTTATTAAAGAAGAAAGAGACGAATTGCAGCAGGTGGTTTTCACCCACATTGGGTTTCCACCTTATATCATGGTGTTCATGTGTGTGGCTTTTATGTGATGATCTGTTCTGTTATACTGCACCTGTTTACTGTTAATGTGGTTAATAATGTTCTGATGCATTTACTGAAGATAAGCTAACTGAATCATAAGATCTCTGGATATACGCTAGTTGCTTTAGACACAGTAGCGTGTACACGCGGGTTCACTTAACTGAAGTAGCGTATATGTTTCTGAGTATGAAATTGGAAAGGTTTTACTGATCTGATAATACTGATTCACCCCCCGCCCTCTCAGTATTATTTCCAACAATTGGTATCGGAGCAGGTCCTTCAGAGAAGCTTGATCGCTTGAAGGAGATTCGTAGAACAATGGGGAAGAAAGTGCGTCAGAAGAAGAAGACAACTCAAAGGAACAATGAAAACCTGCCGTTGAGTGGAAGCAAGTATTCAGATCCTGAATCACCTCAGATTGAAGATGGACAAGCAAATGAAGCATCAGATCAAATTATAGATCAGCAAGATCTACCTAGCAAAAGGGAGAATGCCCTCAAAGAAGAAATCGTCAGATTAAAAGATCAGTTGGAATATGGCTCCAGAATTCGACAAATGCTGCTAGCACTGAATAAAGAGCAAGAAAACGAGATCCTCAAACTAAGGCATCAGTTGGATGAAGGAAGGAAAGCTGAAGAAATCTTGAAGAAGCAATGTCTGGAAAAAGAAGATCAACATCAAGTTGAGGTAAATATCTTGAAAAGTAAATTAGAAGAAAAAGATAAACTATTGCGATTTCAAGATAGTACTAAGATCTTGGATGATATTCTTAGTAGTCAAAGGTCCCCTGCTATCAAAACTGGTCTTGGTTTTCATGAGTCTATTGAAGGTGAATCTGGTTCACAAAGTGAGACAAGAAACTCTAAATCTGAAAGGCTCAACAAGGAGATGAAAGGACAACCCCATCAACAATCAAGGAAAGAGACTCCTCAAAGAAAATCTTTTACTCCTCCCATGAATAATGTTGAATGCCATGTATGTCATAATCTTGGACATGTTGCAGCCATATGTAGAAGAAGAAGGTTTCAAGACCATCATGCAGAAAGATCATCACATTCAAGGTACTTTAATGGATATTGCTTTTCTTGCAATATGTTTGGCCACAAAGCTGCTGATTGCTATAAGAGGAATATGAAACATGTAAGATGCTATGCATGTAACAAGTTTGGACATAAAGCAAGAGATTGCAGGAACAAAGCTCATGATAAGAAGAAATCATCAACATGCTTGAAGATATGGAAGAAGAAGGAAGTTCAGTCAGAAAAATGCGGCACAGCACAGGGTACTCAGCACATCACAGACATAACAGACTCAGGGGGAGCTGAAGGTGTAAAAATTCAGTGTTCTAATTCTCATACGCAAGTTTAATGAAGGGAAGCCACGTATATACGCGATTTCTACACTGCAAAGTCACGTATATGTCAGTTTGTGGAAAAGCAGTGGGAACAGACTCAGAAAAGGGGTCTGATATGTTTCAGTCCAGTATATGCTCTATTGGTTAACAGTTACAGTCTGCTGAGGAGGTCTGGAAATGTCTTAAGATGCTAGAAGTGTTTTAATCCTAACTTGATGATGATGATATCTTGATGCTTATTACTGATGTATGCATGATCAGATCTAACTGAAAACAGATGGCACAAGCTCAGGGGGAGCATATACTTCAAATAATGCATTGTTGGCATTATGGTTACAAGTTGTTGATAAAGTCTATGAAGCTAAATGATACATCTTGTTGTTTGATCAAAGGAATGGTATTGCAGGCTGATGCTTATGGTACAGATCATATATGATGAATGATAGTCATGGTCTTGAATGAATTGCTGGTCTTAGAACCTGCATCTGCTCAGGGGGAGCATGGATGGATTAATACAAAGGGGAGCCAAATCAGAAACTTCAGCATGTACTCAGGGGGAGCATGGACAGATTGGTACACTTTGGCATATACAAAGGGGGAGCACATTTGGAGATTTCAGCAGGTACTCAGGGGGAGTATGTACAGCAAAAGGTATACCAAAGAGGAGAATATCTTGGTTCGCCCTTTGCCCTTGATGTCAAAGGGGGAGAGTGACTTGGTGTGGTGGTTGCCATCAAGTCCAAAGGGGGAGATTGTTGGAATTATGATACAAGTGTTGTCCTTGATGGCAACTCACTCAGAGGCAAGTACAGGTGATGGCAACTTAATCAGAGGACAGATCTTAGTACAACAGGACAAGAAAGCGATATACGCAGGTTCAGTAAGGAAAATCAGCGTGTACACGCAGGTTGGCTTCAGTAAAAGTGCGTACATGTGGAAAACTTATCTTTGGTCCGTGGCGGTTAGTCCTTGGAAGTTGTGCCTATGGTTTTGGACCATGGTGTCTCGACGGACGTGTTGATCCCTAGTTTTGAAGTTGATGGTATTGTGTTACTATGGTTTTGGACCGTGGTATTGTGAAGGGCCTAAACCTATATAAGGAGAAGATCATTAGGCCAGACTGAGTGTAAGAGTGTGTGAGTGATGAAGATCTAAGGAAGTGTGAGATCCAAGTGCTGGTTATGGGTTGGTGATCTGAACCAAGGTTTCACTCATGTGGAGGATGATGAATGATGGAACGAGATCTCAAGGCTTGGAATGATTATCTTCATATGGTATGACTGTGGATAGACCAGATCTATTGATGCATGTTTATTGTTATGATCTGGGTATGTTTTGATGTCTGATATAGCTGCGGAGTTATAAGTTAGAATTTGCAGATCTGTACGTGGGTTGGTTTTGGTAAAAGAGCGTATACACGCAGGTTGGGTTCGTCGAAGTAGCGTATACAATGTGAAGTATGATATTTGAAGATGGAGTTGGATCTGGTTGTTGTTATGTTGTCTGGTTGTTGTTGACAGGGTTTCAATGATTCAGTATTGGGTGATTCAGAGATTGATGATGCAGGTTGTACTACAATGGTGATAGTTTTATGGATCTAGTATGAAAATGTATGAAACGTGGTCCCGGGAAGATCGTAGGCAGGCACCTACGTACTGGTAAACATATCAGCCAGTACAAGAGCCAGGGGGTTGTAGCTCCCTTCCAGTGGCAGCTGGAAAACGAGTAAAGGTTGGAGCATTCTGTAGGTAGGCACCTACGTACTAGTAAATGGATCGGCTAGTAAAAGAGCTATGAGGGTTGTAGCCCTCTGCAGGTTGTAGCCTGCGTGCTGGTAAAGGACTGCACCAGTACATTGTAAAAGAAGTTTCTTATTAAAGAAGAAAGAGACGAATTGCAGCAGGTGGTTTTCACCCACATTGGGTTTCAACCTTATATCATGGTGTTCATGTGTGTGGCTTTTATGTGATGATCTGTTCTGTTATACTGCACCTCTTTACTGCTAATGTGGTTAATAATGTTCTGATGCATTTACTGAAGATAAGCTAACTGAATCATAAGATCTATGGATATACGCTAGTTGCTTTAGACACAGTAGCGTGTACACGCGGGTTCACTTAACTGAAGTAGCGTATATGTTTCTGAGTATGAAATTGGAAAGGTTTTACTGATCTGATAATACTGATTCACCCCCCCCCTCTCAGTATTATTTCCAACAGATACTTCATCTAGTATCACCTTCTTCAACTCTGCTCGGGCGGATGTCGTAACCAGTTCTCCTCCCTGCTTTTCCATCTATAACTCCTTAGCCATTCGCTCATTCTCTGCTATCAAGAAGCGAACACTTGATCTAGTGGCTTCGCCATATGCTCTAGTAGCATTGGCCAATGTTGTTGGATGTTTGTGCACGTCAGACATGATCACTTGTTCCTCAAATGCCACAAGAGATGTGTTGTCATCTAGAGTAGAAACTTTGCATGATTGCACAACTCTATGCTGCGACTCATCGAATGATATGTTGTGCATCTCTTCTTCCAGATGGTCTCCAAGGACCTTAGTTTCTCCTTGGTCACTTGGGACTTGCTCTGCTTTCGGATCTAGTGAAACTAGTGGGTTGACCTCTTGGTGGTAAGGCATGAGGTCGATGTCTTGCTCTAACTCTAGGTGCTCCATCTTCGTATCCATATTCTCAAGTACTCGTTCAATCTCTTGAGAGAAGTCCTACTACTGCGACTGCTCACTCTGTTTTCTTTGTGCCAACTATTCGGATGAGTCTACTACCAGTATGGGTGCATTTTATTTATTTGTGCATGTTGCGCCCCCTGCTGTATCTGTCCTTGCTACACTTACTTCTCCTGTTTTACTAACTCCAGTTCCTTCCAAAGTTTCTCCTTCAACTCATGCAACTCCTTCACTCTTTCCTCCATCCTCTGTTTTTCTCTCTGCCTTTGTGCAGTCCTCCTATCGCGTTGTTTCCTCTTTGCCTCTATTGCCAAAGATGCTTTCTACACAAGTAGGTATGCTCTAAACTTGCAGTTTTGTTCTACCTTTGCACTGTCGACAATCATTCTCTTGCCTTTGTCACACACTGGTATGTTTACCTCTGTCGATGTTGTTGCTGTTGCTCTCCTGGATGCTACTTCACGCTGCTTTGCTAACCATTCAACAACGATGCCAATCAGTTCATTGGCTCTGGAGAAGCTGTGACAATATATCCATGGGTATTCCTCTGCTCAATGACATGCCCCATGGATCCATGGAAACTGTACTCTCGCACAGTGTTCCTTCACAAAATAATGCAGGTCATACGGACTAAAGCTTCTAGTGTTGAAAGGATATTTCTTGAGTTCATTTGTTTCGGCATCCACATGCTTAAGATTCCATATCTTGTACAACCAGATCCGCAATGGAAGAGTGGGGCAAGGTGCCTTCTTCTTCTGGTGCTGCCTAGCTGACAGTCTTTCCGAGATGTGGTATGCTACTTCTTGGATGACGAGCTTATCCATGAAAAACTTCAGCAAAACATGCAGAGGCTTATCTGCGCTCTACATTTGTATGAAGGTGCCAAAAGGTAAGGAATACCAATCTACTATGTCGATCAGTGCCTCCATTGTTGCCTTCAACATGCAAGGTGGATCCTGCTCAAATACCATCTTGTACACCGGGTGACAAAATGATCTGACAATTGTGTGGTGACTCCTCGAATGCTGCATTCAGAAAAGAGTCTACAATAAGTATTCACAGAGGTTTCTGATGGTTTCCATGCCCACTTCAAGCATGGGAACTCCTAATGGGAACAAATTGCATCCAAGATGTAAGCAGACATGTAGATTTCTGCTTTCTGACCTTTGGGTGGCTACCGAGCTCCTGTTACCTATTCCTTCAGCCTATGAGCCAACATGTCTATTGGGATGGGGTCCCTAGGGGTAGAAAGGAATTAATTAGTAGTTTTTTTGTAACAAATTTTGTAAAAGATGTAAAGTCTTCGTGATTTGTGGATGTGGAGCATGTAGTTGAATAAAATTTAAAGGGGCTTAGCCCTTGTTTTAAGTAAAGTTTTGAGACGGTTTTGAGATTCACGCATGGTTTTCGAACCATGGAATTGTATGAAAAATTCGATAAATAGTTGAGTCTTAGCGAAAGGAAGAGGTAACAAGATGGAAGAAATATAGAGGATTCGGTTGATTGAAGAGTCTTCAGAAGGAGCTAAGGCAGGAAAGATTTGCTTCCTGCGCTTAGGTAGGGAAAGAAAGGCTCCGTAGTTGAGTACGCAAAGGCCTAGGTAGACTCCGCAGATGAGTGCACAGGCCCCTACAGCTGTGTGTGTAGGGAAACTTGAGTATGTAATCCGTGATTGAAATTAATAAGGATAGTTTTCCAAAGAATCCTTGAGTATTTCTATTCATATATGTTTATGTTATATGCTGCTGATAAATAACTTGTTTTATGAAATATTGATTGAATGCTACGTGATTATCTTGAATCAGTCTTAATAATGTATGCAATGAATGTTTAAACACTTCCATGAAGACTCTAGTGATTTCTCTTATGTTACTGATGACTTAAGTAGATCTTCATGAACATGAATTTAGGATTTCTTTCTAATGTATGTAAGTAGGTAGATTGACTGCTAAAGGTCTGAATGACTAGTCATGGACCTTTATGAAGGTCTGAAGGTTGTTTTAATAGAGTTATAGTGACGAGCCAGAGGAGTCTGTTGATCTATGCAGAGATAGATCTAAGGTGTTGGAAGACATCACACTAGTCTCTAGATGCAGAAATTTGGTTCTTGCATCCCCCCATACTGCTTCGGGTGAGACTGCAGCCTACGCTACGCGGGTTGTTCTCGAAAGGGCCAGTAGTGTAGGGTTTTGTTGGTTGGCACAACTAACTCCTAACCTGGGTCAGGACCCCTTAAGCCAACAAATTGTTCCATTTCTAGGACTGGGATCTACTTGAAAGAGATGTGTGATGTCACACCACTAGAATCTGACCAAGAAAGAAATTGAAAAGTGGTTGGATCGCAAGATTCACGAGTTCACGACGCAATAAACCAGGAATTCGTGCCTATCAAATGAAGGGTGGTTGCACAGGTATCTGTACATTGAGATACATGTGATCTTCTTCTGCACCATCCCCATTGAACTGTACGAGTGGTTAGCCAAATTGACAAACAGTCAAGGAAGGTGGAAGCTCGATAGTCCTATAGTGTGGACTCTAGAATTAGTGCGACGACTAGAAGCTTCCTACAACCATATCACGTGGGTTGTCGATCATTAGCTTGATCGAATTCTAAGATGATTTGTTTACATAATTTGTAGTCCATACCTCAGTCAGCTATAGCGAAGCGGAGTGACGATTCTTCAAAGGTTCGTGAGATAAGTATTTAAGATCATTGAATATGTGGATTAAAATGTTGTTATGTGAAAAATGGTTGATGCCATTACCTTGATGTTCGCATACACCTTCGCCCACACCTCCACCTCCACCACCACCATTAAACATGGCAAACACAATGAAGATGACGATATTTAAGGGCATAAGAAGTGAATATCGAGAGCAGTTCTGGTTTGTTGCGAATGCCATATGGACAACGCAATAGATCATTGATGATAATATAAAGAAGGCACAGTTAGTTACTGCCTTGCAGGATCGCGCGCTAACCTAGTATATTAAGTATTATGCTGATAATCCTCTTGCAACGCTAGCATAGACTAAGACGACTTTAAAAAAAGAATTTAGTAAGCCTAAGTCTGTCTCACAGTCAGTGATTGAGTTCAAATAGACCATGATGAAGGTGGAAGAGACACCCTGGGACTTTGATCAGAGGTTGAAGTGCCAGATCAAATAGGCTAACATGCAAATCTTGGATAGACAGCATCACGATTGGTTTATTGTGTCACTTCTACCCCATTTTAGAATCACTCTATCATAGCAGAAGATAGATACATAGGCAGAAGCCTTGGAGATCACAATGAGGCTGCATGCATCACCTATTCAGGATACGAACCTAGGAGTACAACAAATCCACTCACAATTAGCGAGCTTACACCTAGAATTACAGAGTTTGAAGAAAGAAAAGGAGACTAAACCAGAAATGTGTGCAGAACACTAGTGTTTGAAGTGCAAGGGCCATGGGCACGATAAGGATCACTATTCCATGTACGCAAATTATATTACAGGAGGGGGACCGATTCTCTTGAAACCATAAGCCCCAATAGGGCTGAGCATGGGGGTTGCACTCTGGTGTTCCATTTTTCAAGTTACTGGGCAACATGTGACAGATAATGTCCATTCACTTCAGAAGTTCGTTCAAAAACCCCAACAATTGTTCTCTAATTTCTGCAAATCTGTGGGCTACGATGAGCACCATTGTCAAAGCTATGAGCTGATCATGGAAATAACCTGTACATATTGTATGCAAGAAGAAACTAGGTCTCCAAATCAAGGCACTGGAGGAGCATGCGGAGGTTATCTGGGTCAAGGATGGGGCCGAGGAGGAGGAGGACCTGGTAGAGGTCACAGTCAGATTATCTGCTACATCTGCAGATAACCAGGGCACTATGTGAAAGAGTGCCAGAATCTTACACACCCATCATTTCAATACTGTAGAAAGTTTGACCATACTATAGAAGAATGCGCAGTGCTAATAGACAAAATGCAAGAGAAGAAAACATAACCTTAATAGCCAACGTAAAGTTTACAAATGATGAGGGTTGAGCCCTGTGAAGAAGATCAAAGCATTAATATTGTGCTGAGAAGTGGAATGACAACTGACACTGATAAAGGTAAACAACTTGAAGAAGAGGGATGGGTCCACAAAGAAACAGAGAAAGAAAATGAATTTGATCTAGATCACGTTAAGGAAACTTTTAAGGAAGCCAACAAAAGCTTCGAGGATGCCTCCACCTTAGGAAGCCAGGAAAAGATGCAAGAAATTAGCACGCTTGCAGAGGTTGATCCTTCTATACTCACTATGTTTTTGGAGACTTCCATGAAGTTGCTGCACAATAGCAAGGCTATGGAAGGCCTGCAGAAATTAATAAGTAAATGCACCAGAAAAGAGAAAGACCCTAATGGACACTGCGTGGTCAGAAAGATTGGTAAGCATAAGGCATGAATGAGGCGAGAGATGTGGCTAATAGTGCAGATAGGTGATTATGAAATGGATAAGGTCATCTTTGATCTGGGGTTCGATGCAAATGTTTTACTGGAATAGACATGGGAAAGGATGGGGAGACTTGCACTATAGTGGTCTCCGATTCAACTCAGAATGGCGAACCAACAGAAAATCATCCCCATGGGATGATTATATGGAGTAAAAGTTGACATTGAAGGTGGAAGTGCGATGGAAGACTTCAAAGTTATAGAAATTGTCGATGACAATGATCCCTACCCTGTGCTCCTAGGAATTGACTGGGCTATTGATATGAATGGGGTCATTAATTTGAAGAAGAGGACAATGTCATTTGAGAGAAAGTCGCTTCGAGTTATAGGGCCACTGGATTCGGAAGAAGGGGCACATTATACTAAACCAGTCCATGATTATGAAGAAATTGATGATGAAATGGATCAAATTTACAAGATAACAACACAAGATCAGGATTGGATCAATCCGATGGCAGATGGGCAAATTGCATGGGACTGGGAGAGTTCATGCACCTCTAATTTAGATGAGGAGTTAGAGAATTGGCATAATATACTACATGAAGTTTCCACATTGCGATGCAATATGATGACAAAGGCGATGCACTGTGTTTCGTGAGAGGTAAGAAAATTACCTTATTATGATGGTTTAACTGACGTAGATATGTTTTTGGAGGAATTTGAGCGTGAGGTCCCTGAGGACCATCGCTTCCAAGCATTAGAGTTGGCACTGCGTGCTATGCCTACACGATGTTGGGGTACGCATAAGGATAGTTTTCCTGGATGGCGAGATTATAGAAGAATGATGAAGCTACGGTTTGGGCATACTAACACTAGAATAACTGAGAAGTGTAATGGAAAGGATGATCAGCGCAATCACCTGGAAAAATGGACTAAGGCATGGGGCACAAAACCACAGACAAAGTGGGTACACATGTTTTATCATACCTTGGATACAATCACCATGAATTGGTATCTTGAAACGAAGCTCCGCCATGGCAATTTCGAATGAGATCTATTGAAGGAAGGGGTGTTATTGACTTTTAGTTTTGAGGATTGGTTTCCAAGTATCAATGAAGCACTGTAAGAAATTAAAGTGGTTATATTTAGAACACCGAAGGAACCTATTGAATGGACCCAACCAGACTGGAGCACCCAGCTGCACCATGCATTGGAATGTTATAATGTGACTGCTAAAGAGGAAAAAGAAGACTCAAGGAACATCAATATTCCGGAGGTAGAAGGACATCATGAAGTCGAAGGCCCACAAATGGAAAACCCAGACATCTCTGCACCTTTGAAGACAAAGAAAGTAAACATTGGAACTAAAGAAGAACCAAAGTTCACAAAAATTGGATATTATTGGGACGACTCTACAGTAGATAAAGTTGTTGAATTACTTCGCGAATACTAGGATCTCTTTCCCACTAAATTTTCTGATTTAAAGGGCATCATCGATGATTTGAGCATCATGAAGATGACATTGAAACCGGATGTGAATCCTATTAAACAAAGGCCTTATCACCTTAATCCTAAGTATAAGGAAAAGGTTCGATAAGAGATGGATAAGATGCTAGAGGAAGGAATCATAGAAACTGTTGAAGAATCCGATTGGGTGAGTCCGATGGTGGTCCAAGAGAAGAAACAAAAAGGAAAAATAAGTATTTGCGTAGATCTGTGGAAGTCTAATGATGCCTGTGTTCATGATCCATTCCCAACATCATTTACATATGAAGTGTTAGAAAATGTTGGAGGAAAAGAGGCCTATTCCTTTATTGACGGGTTATTGGAGTATCATCAAATCAAGATCGTGCCAGAGGATAGAAGCAAGACAACCTTCGCAATAGAGTGGGGTTGTTTTTAGTACACTGTGATGCCATTTGGACTAAAGAATGTGCCTGCAATATTTTTCTTGCATAGTCATAACAACGTTCAAGGAGTTCATTCATAAGTTTTTGGAAGTATACTTTGATGACTGGGTGGTGTTTGGATTAGTGAAGCACCATGTAGCGAGTTTGTGCCTGATGTTGGATACATGTTAGAGATACTAGATAGTGATGAATTGAAAAAATCATATTCTATGTACCTTTGGGGATCTTTCTGGGTCATGTTGTGTGCGAGCAAGGATTGATGGTGGACCCTACAAAGATTACGGTAATTGTAAACATGGGGCCCCCTAAGAACATCAAGCAGCTCTGTGCAATGCTGGGACATATGGGGTACTATAGAAAATGTATCAAAGATTATACTCAAATTACTGCACCCATGGAGAAAATGCTAAATAAGGACGTGACATTCTGTTGGGACAAAGAATGTCAGTGCAACTTAGATGTGTTGAAAGAAAAGATGGTCACTATGCCGATCTTAGTATTCCCCGATTGGAAAAATGAGTTTCATGTACATGTGGATGCTTCTTTCATTGCGCTAGGTGCAGTATTAACACAGGCCATGAAGGAGAACTGGACCATCCTATCACCTTCACAAGTAGGAAGTTATCGAAGGCCGAGAGAAACTATTCAACAACTAAGCGCGAAGGGCTAGCCATGGTCTACGCATTGCAAAAATTTAGGCACTATCTGTTAGGAGGGCATTTCAAGATGTATACAGATCATTCTTCCTTGAAATACCTGGTCAACAAGCTTGTGTTGGGGGGGAATATTTGTAGATGGTTTCTATTATTTTAGGAGTATGACTTTGAAGTCATTATGAATCCAAGAAGGTTAAATGCGAGACTTGACCATTTGTCACGGATTGAAACAGGGGACAAACCTAGTGCTATAGGATAAAATGCATAGTGTATGGAGAATGAAGATACCCTCAAAGGTCTTCTTGGGACCTTTGGAAGACTGTAAGATTATCTGCAGCTGTCACAAAGTCACATGCATGTCCATAAACAATAACTAATTATCAAAGCAAAAGAAATTGATTACCTCAAGCCTCTGTGTAGATTTGCTGGAGAGCGCAATGCAGCTAGGTGGAAGTCCCATGAGCTGGCTCCAGATCAAGTCCTACACATAGAAGAGACAAGCATAATCACAACATACAACCTTGATAACTAATACATGAATATATAAAAGACATCTAGTTACACATAACTAAGCTACTCATGTTAAAAGTTATTGGACAAACAAGTAAATGAATGATGGTACCAACACCATGGAGTAGACAGTACAACTGCAGTTCTATATTAATGTCAGAAGAGTAATTACAACCATCTATTGCATCAACCTTCCCTTACCCCTCCAACTTCTCTCTCTCTCTCCCTTCTTACCAACTTCTTATGCTTAGATTTGAGACTATGCTCGACAATCAAGTAAGCTATCCTTTCAAATGATCTAACCTCTATCACAATAGCCCTAACTTTGCTTATGTAGCAATTGAGTTAGGGTTGCCAAGTTCCTCCATGAGTCTCCTAAGGTAAAAGCAATGATGTTTCCATGCTTTTCAACTCTTTCCCATTACCTCCTTCATTAGGATTTAGAAATCCCACAAATAGGTCGAACTTGAGATGTTTGCTTTCTTTTCTGAGTGGATTTAGGAGGGAATATAGAGATATTTATGAGTCAATTCGCTCCTTTGACCTATAAATGCTCATTAGGATCCACTAACATTGTTCCCGAACTAACAACTAGAGTTAGTATGGTCACTAATTCTCCCTTAGGCTTACAGAGAAGCTTTATAAAGCATGTTGTTAGTGTTTAGCTAGTGTTAGTGTGGAAACAAGGCTTGTGATCTCGGTCTTTGCTTCAATTATCATGTCTTTCTCCTCTGAGCTGATGAGGGGGTCATTTTGCTGTATAACAGATGCCCCCTAAAATGTGAGATCAGAGGCTACGACGATGGCCGAAATACTTTACTTAACTGTAATTTTCCTTCTTCAACAAAAAGACAGAGAGGATAGGAGCTTTGGGTGGTATGGGAAACTTGATACAACACATATATATAAAACAACTAAAATCATGTCCTGAGTCGAGCATTCCCATGCTCAGTACCTATGTCAGTGTGATTTTCTCAGAAAAGAGATATGATGATGCTGGTTGCCGATAAGCATAATGCGGATCTGGTGTCATAATAGGATCATTCTGATGATCTGTCTCCAAAAAACAATATAGGCAACTTGGGAGAGGAAGCAAGGATGATTGATGCAATCCTCTACCCAAGGTCTTGATTTCCGCTTCACCGAACAACATAGATCGATACATGTGAATATATGCGTTGATGTGGAACATACACGAAATCATCTAATTACCAATCAATAATGGAGACCGTTAATAGACACGAGGAAGGCCACCAATAATGGTGATGGTCTCCAAGATGCAGAATACAATCTAGCGAGTGTGAAAAATGTTTTCGTCGTCGAACACTCGTAGAATCGCTTAATGAGGAGCCAATAATGAGAACTCCTGATCAAACACAAGGTGACTTGCCACTAATGTCTGCAAGTACCAAGGCACTGAATGTGTTTCTTGGTTGTCTTCCTAGATAGAGTGTTGAAGTCAATAGGAAGATATCTGTCGAAAGGTAGGCAATAATGTGTTGATGGAGGAAACAAAAGGTTAACCCTTGAACAATAGAAGGCACGACAATGGTTTTAACCATGCAGCACTAGACTCATGAACACCAAAGAGTGTTAGGATACAGAGATGCAAGAACATCGGGGTATTTAGGCTAAAACTCATAGGATGGTAGGATTCATATTGAGAGGCCATCACAAGGAAGGTTTATCTGAGGGAGTGCCATGTTCAAGGGAACGACTGCTGCCAAACCATGCTTTCTAATACTGAATGCAGTTGTATTGTCTACCTTCCCTGTCTGATTAGTTTAGTGAGTCGAGATGGGTAAACTCGTCGGTCTTTTCATCTTTTAAGAGTCTGAAAAGGATCACAAAAAGAGATACTCTATGCCCTATCTAATTAGTTTAATGGGTCCAGACAGGCAAACTCATCGATATTTTCATGTTTTGAGAGTTTGAAAAGGATCGTAAAAAGAGCGACTCTATACCTTGTCTATTTAATTTAATGAGTCCAGATGAGACAACTCGGTGGTCTTTTCATATTTAGATAGTCTGAAAAGATCATAAAGAACGACTCCAGGGTGGTCCCTTTGTCATAGTTGTTAACCGGGTGCGACAAAAGGTTAATAGTATACATGAATCGGTTACTTTTCCATGAGTTAATCTATTGAATCCGGATAAAGAGAAACCTATGTTCAAATAGATGTCGACCTCATTTTGTTACGAGCACGAGGAGACGGACTAAACTCATTTTTCGTCATGAATTTTTAATGAGTCGCGTGACGATAAACTCAATACCTTCATCAAATTTTAATGAGTCAAATGAAGAAAACACAAAGTGTCTTTTTCAGTTTATTGAGAAAGGAAAAAGATGTAAAAGAACTGCTCATTCCTTCTTCGTAGATTTCATGAGCCTGAACAAGGGGAAAAACTATGGGATTTTTTCGATTTAAGAGCGAGAAATGGTCCCAAAAAAGCAAGTGCTCTGGTTGCTGTCGTAGATTTTTAACGATATCAGTGATAAAAACTCAGGATTTGTCAGTTTAACGAGCCAGAAAATTACCTAAAAGAATGCTCGGGTCATCTTTATAAATGTTTAACGAGCCTAAAGAAAAAACTTGGGATTTTTTCAGTTTTATGAGCGAGAAAAAAGTGCTTAAAAAGAATGCTCTAATGATCTTTTTCAGTTTAATGAGCTAGAGAAAGAGCGAAAAAGAGTTGTTCAGACCGTCGTCGTATGTTTTTAACGAACCCAACGATGAAAAACTCGTGGATTTTTCAGTTTAAGAGCGAGAAAATATACCATAAAAGAAAGCGCTCATATCTTCTTTGTAGTAGTTTAATGAGCCCAAAGAAGGAGACTCGAGGTTTTTCAGATTAATGAGCAAGAAAAATACCATAAAAAGAACGCTCGGTCCTCTTCATGGTAGTTTAGTGAGCCTGAAGAAGGAGACTCGAGGTTTTCTCGGATTAATGAGAAAGAAAAATACCAAAGAATGCTCGACAATTCTTGATCTCATGCTTGACAATAGAAGGGTCTATGCCATGCATTTCCTCATAAGACCAAGGGAAAACATCACGGAAGTCCTTAAAAGGGTAGGTGAAGCTCACAATTTCCTCAGGATTGTGATAGGATCCAATCTCTATGTTTTCCATGATGCCTGTCTTGACTGAAATATCGATGAGTAATGTCTTTGAAAGATTGCCCATGTTTCCCTCCGAGTCCAAAGTTTGGATAGTCATATATGGTGAGGAAAATATTTTAGGTGTGTTAGATGACAGGATTTGAAGAGGCATCATGTCTGAATCAGATATATAAACACGATGGTGCGAGTCCTCCCAAGTCACTCTTCTAAACTCGTGATCTCTCTAATAGCTTCGTCCGTAGTTAGGACTTGATTGAGGCGATCGAAAGAAGGAGCAGTTATGGGAGGGGCAGTGGTACCATTGGCCATAACCAAAGTGACTAGAGATTCGGATTCATATTGAATGGCTTCATAGGCCAATTCAGCTAGTGACAACAACATTTGTTCTCCATAAGTGTCAATGTCTAAAGGAGCCGATAGGATCCATGGATTGGTTTGTTCACGAGGAATGGATGAAAGCATATTGATCATCTGTGAAACCTTGGGGGGCTGAAGAGGGAAAGAACCCATCAGGGAAGAAGCCTTCAGTAGACCGGTATTGACATTGACGTAAGATTCAGTTACACCACCCACTAAGGGTACAAAGCTACTAGGTAACAGGGAGTAATCTGGGGTGCAAAAGGACAACTGGTCCACTGTGACTATCTTTCCATCCAAGGGAAATAGGATGATGCGAAAGACCGAAGACACAATGGAATTCATGGCATAAGTCCAATTGCAGCCCAAAAGTAGATTATAGTCAAGTTTATGATCCACGACTTCAATATCCACTATTACCGTTTTCCCACTCAAGGTGATGGGGTAGCTAGCTAGGTAACCTTTTGGGATGAAAGTGTGGCTGTCGAAAGCTTTAAGGGAATTCAACGGTGGGGATAGGGTTAGAGAACCCAGAGCAAGCCAACATGAAGCTGACATGACATAGGTAGAAGCACCTTCGTCGATGATAGTTCTATGTATACCTTTACCTTTCAAAAAGATTTGCACCTGAAACGAAAGCTGGTGGGAAAGGGGAGGTTTACATTTTTCCATGTCGAAAAGTGAAAGCATGGAATCCTATGGGTCGATACCACCAATAGCTAAAAGTAAATATTTCCTTTGTGTTGGACATGTTTGTAATACTTCGAGTGCAGACATAGTCGACGACGCTTGCACCAAGTCTTCTACAATGCTGTAGTTTTGGGCGGCACGTGCAGATGTATTGTGCGTTGTGCATCGAAGTGCCCCTTTAGGGGGGAAAATCACAAGGTTAGAAACTGGCCTTTCGATATGAAAATCGTTGGGTAGCAGTGGGTTTTGAATTGAGGAAGGTTCCTCTACATGAGTGACATGAGATCCATATGATTTGGCTCTTGTTTGTAGATCTACCATTTCAAAGGCGTAAATGGTAGAGGGTCCTTCACCAGCTAAAGGATGTTGCGAACCATTGTTTCCTCCTTGCGGGGGTTGGGGTTGGTTTGCAATGAGGTGTTGCTGCTATTGAGTGGGGAAAGGATTATTAAGGACAATGGGGTTCCTACCAATATCCTTTTTAGCAATTAAATTTGTGCATTCTTGAAGACGCGGGCAACAATAGGTCATGTGGTCTTCAGCATAGATTTTGCAAGGGAATCTGGTGGGTTTATTCTTTCCATCATTAGGAGGCACAACAACCTTTAGCTTTGGGTTTTGCTTCTTTGTTGACTGCTCCTTAGAAGGAGTGGTCTTTTTCTTATTCTTCTTGTTCTTACCACCATGTTTTTGCGTAGACTGCACAGAGTTTATCGTGGTGGTAGGAATAACAGTCGATTTGGTAGAGGGGTCCACTAACATCAGGGCAATGTGACCATTGAGTTGTTTTACAACAACCCCAGAGGTTGTGCCGATAATCCCATCGATATGTGCTCTGGTGTGCTGAGTAGTGGGAGCATTGCAGTTGCGAGGGGCATTGGGGATTACGTCGTAAATAGTGCCAGACTGTGAATATATCAGATCTAAGTGTTGGGCATGATGTATGGATTGGTCTTCTATGGCCGCGCCACCTAAGGTGACATCTTTAGCGATTTGGGGGAGTAGGGACTTGCAGAACCACTCCGCTAAGAGATAGTCTAGGAGGGGAGCTTTGACTAACCTCCGCCTATGTCTCCATTCATGTATATGATCAGAGATGTGTGTGGTGGTATCATGAAATAATGAAGTGAGGAGTTCTGTCCCAGTCTCATAGCAGATGGGTAGCTAAAATTTCTTTAAGAATTCCATCGCTAGAGCATCAAAGGTATTTACTGTTATGCGTGGTAACTCGATGTACCACTTGGCTGCGTTGCCAGTAAGGGTGCGGGGAAAAAGACGTAATCGAATACTATCATCCACCATGGAGTTAGAAACACACCAAAGATGATAGGTGGTGATATGGGTACCCAGATCCTCCCCTTGTTTCCCTTCGAACTTGGGGATGTTTGTCGGTATTTTATGCGGGATTGGCGACCAGAGTAAGTTATGATAGATGGGGTCATTTGTAAGTTTGTACAATTCGGGGATATCCAATGTTGCCAAAAAAGGCAGAGTGTGTGATGCCCCTGACTCAGACCAAGGCAATGACATATGACTTGAGGATCCTTGCGGTCCTTCCATCATTTGAGTCCCAATATTATACATAGGTTGCGTGGTATAGTAGTTGCCTTGGGGTATGGAATTGTAATGTGAATTTCCATGGGGATTGTGATGCTGGGGTATAGCATTGCCCATAGGATAAGTAGTGCCCCCTTGACTCATTTGAGGTTGTGAGTAGAGTGCCCCCATGGATTGGTTGGGAACTCCTTGAGGATTCCTGCCCACCACAAAACTAACCATATGTCCTTGACTAACATAAGGAGTGCTCATGTCAATCAGTGACTGACCATGCATGCCTGAAAATGGAGGGGGAACTATTACGTTCCTGACCGGTATATGCATATTGGGAGTGCCCCTAGATACTTGAATATGGGGGTTACAACTATACAATGGATGCCAATCATATTGTTGGTTGAAGGGACCCACACTAACTGTGTTATATTGAGCATTGTATGTAGAACTTGTCAAAGGTATAGAGTGTGACACTAAGGGGGTGGAGCCTGAAATAGGCTAGGTTCCACTTGTGGAGGGTGTCATGTGAGTGTTGGTACCTGGGACAAATGGGATGGAAGGGTTTGCCATCAACGATGTGGTGGTGACTGTTGACTGGGGAAGTGGTGGGGGACCAAAAGTGTCCACAAAGTTCCATGACCCGTTAGTCATCGATAGGATGGATTGAAATGTTCCAAGTGAAGACACAACAGGGTACAGGTGCCATGCGAACAAATAGTGGGTCCAACGTATTGATGATCAGAGGGTTGTAGCGAGGAAGAAATCCTACAGTGAAGAAATCCTCCAGTAAACTTGAATCGTCAGCTATCCAAAAATATTATGTGTGAGATCCTGGAGACTGATTTCCCAAAGATGGGGAATCTGGTTCACTGGAGCTTGGAAGATCTTCCACAATGAGTGGAGGAAGTCCTAACAATCGTCTAGATTGACGACGAGGGCTGGATGTAGCCACAGTGACCATTAATTTTTATCAATAAATTTTATCATGATATTTGTTAAAGTCTCAATGATAACACTCAGGTGCCTAAAAAATAAAAAATAACAATAAAAAATACACTAAGTGAAATAATTAGTAAACAGAGGGAAATGACCTTTTCTGATAAGCACCGATCACTGGAGATGAAACCCATTATCACAATGAATAACAAAGAGGGTTGGCCAAATGTACAGTTACGGTTACTCTAGAGCTTCGCCTGAACCTCAGATTGAGGGGCCAAGTACTCTCGTGAAGACGAGCACCCTCCCAAAAACTGAAGACAGAGTAGGTCCGTCTGTGTTAGGTACCAGGGCAGCCCGCCCCAGTCACCTTGTGTAAGTCCCTAAAAGTATGGCCACTAAGGATACCTCAGATCACAGACACTACGGGGGGGACATAGTCATAGATAGTACGCTGTGTGGGTAGGATACCTGAGTCCCCGACTCAGCTCCGAAATCCCTGAAGGGATCCCCAATACACAGAATACCCAAAGGAGTTGTAAGCGAAGGCAGGCTACCTTCACTTACAGTCCGATGTTGTCTCGTATTTAGCTCCGCTTTGACTGGAGTGGTCCCGATAGTATGAGTGCAGAAGGAATTTTCTCTCTTTTAATGACACTAGTTTTGGTTTCTGATCTTGGGCAGTTTACTCACATTGCCTATCCCAAGATCCTAGCCTGAACTAATGTTTGTTTGATCTATAAAGAGTTTTTGATTGATTTTAGGTAAATTTTATGTGTACCTTTTTAGTTTCTTCAGTAGGGGTGTTGACCTATGATGTGTGGTGGGACTCTAACTCAAAAACCATGCAAAATACAATGCTTGAAAATATTCAATTCGATGAAATAAGGTGTATTCTACGAGTGAGAGTCTTTCAGACATTCATATTTTTTCCATGCATCCTAGTCATTAATACACATGCATAACCAACAGAAATCTTTCCAATGCTTTCTAAAAACTATTTGAAACCAAAATAAAGCAGAGTTTAACCATCTATGCAGAAGAATGAATAAAAAAAATTGTTGATTTTTCTTTTATAAAAACTGTTTAAGAATTAAAAAAAAAACTTATTTCCTAAAAAAAATATTTTAGGACATAGATCTTGCTAACAAAATGTAGCGACAGATCCTCTTTCAGTCCACGAGCAGGTTTCCCATCCCTTTGAGTTTACAGACACAGCTGCATGTCAAAATTTGGGGGACTAACGCTCTATAGCAGTGGCCATAGAGAGTTACTAGGTCCACTAATGCACTGTTTGTGCAGACATAGAGCTTTATAAAGCTCTATTTACTCTGCTAACTTGCGTTAGTGTGGGAAAAGAGTTCAAAACAAGGATTTTAGGATCAGATCCAAGGCTGAATATGTGAGGGAAGAATGCAACAAGGTCTTGATGGGCTAGAAAAAGAATGCAAAAGTATGGGGAGGTCTAGAAGGAGGAGAAAATTGAGAACTGTTTGGGTGAACCGAGAACTAAATGTATAGTCCCTAGTGAAGTCGCCAATTCTGCTATAGGATAATATGCATGGTGTATGGAGAATGAAGATACCCTCAAAGGTCTTCCTAGGACCTTTGGCAGACTGTAAGATTATTTGTAGTTGTCACAGAGTTACATGTGTGTCCATAAACAATAACTAACTATCAAAGAAAAATAGATTGATTACCTCAAGCCTCCATGTAGATTTGCTAGAGAGCGCAATGCAGCTAGGTGGAAGTCCCCTGAGCCGGCTCCAGATCAAGTCCTGCACATAGAAGAGACAAACAAATAAATGAATGATAGTACCAACACCATGGACTAGACAGTACAACGACTATTCTATATTAATGTCGGAAGGGTGATTACAACCATCTGTTGCATCAGCCTTCCCTTACCCCTCCAACTTCTCTCTCTCTCTCTCTCCCTTCTTACCAACTTCTTATGCGTAGATTTGAGACTATGCTCTACAATCAAGTAAGCTATCCTTTCAAATGATCTAACCTCTATCACCATAGCCCTAGCTTTGCTTATGTAGCAATTGAGTTAGGCTTGCCAAGTTCCTCCATGAGTCTCTTAAGGTAAAAGCAATGATGTTGCCATGCTTTTTAGCTCTTTCCCATTTGCCTCCTTCATTAGGATTTAGAAATCCCACAAATAGGTTGAACTTGAGATGTTTCCTTGCTTTTCTAAGTGGATTTAGGAGGGAATATAGAGATATTTATGAGTTAATTCACTCATTTGACCTCTAGATGCTCATTAGGATCCACTAACATTGTTCTCGAACTAACAACTAGAGTTAGTGGGGTCACTAACACTCCCTTAGGCTTACAGAGAAGCTTTATAAAGCATGTTGTCAGTGTTTAACCAGCATTAGTGTGGAAACAAGGTTTGTGATATTGGTCTTTTCTTCAGCTATCATATCTTTCCCCTCCGAGCTGATGAGGGGGCCATTTTGTTGTATAACACCTAGTGATCTGGAGGAAGGGTTTCCAGATGATCAACTCTTTGTGGTGCGCGTAGCGGATGACCATTTTGCAAAAATTATTCACTTCTCGACTACAGGGATGGCATCGGAAGGATATACAAGTCAGCAGAAGATGTAATTAGTAGTGTGTGTGGCCGATTTTTTAGTTATTGCGGGACATTTGTATAAAATGGGTGTAGATGAAATATCACGAATATATGTGCTGGACTTTGAGCGGGGCAACATTCTCGTTGAAGCTCATGGGGGAGCTGCGGGAGGCCATTATGCAGGCAAAGAAATTGTGCAGAAGATTTTGTGCGCAGGTCTATGATGGCCAACATTGCACAAGGATTCCAAGGCATACTATAAGGTGTGCGATGCATGTCAAAGAACTGGCAGACCATCGTGAAGGGATTTGCTGCCCCTACATACTCAGGTATCCTTGGATGCATTTTAGAAGTGGGTGATTGATTTTCTTGGGCCAATTCAACCCCCTGGAAAGAAAACGGGTGTGTGCTATATTATCGCTACGACAGAATATCTAACGAGATGGGCGGAAGCACAACCGATTAAGGATTGTATAGGGGATGGTAGAAAAATTATTGTTTGAGTATGTCTTAACCAGATTTGGATGCTAGAAAGTGTTGTTGAGTGACAGGGGTACGCACTTTCTGAACGAAATGATCAACGTGTTGACTGAGGAATTCCAGGTCTACCATCAGAAGAGTACACCATATCACCCACAGGAAAACAGAACTGTTGAAGCCTTTAACAAGATTTTGGAGAACGCGCTTATGAAGATCTACAACATGCAATAGAATGACTGGGTTGTATGTGAACCTGCAATGCTATGGGCTTATAGGACTATTTGTAAGAAGCTGACAGGACAAATTCCATTCAGATTGGTCTATAGGGTCAAAGATGTAATGCTGATGGAATACATTGTGCCTAGTATGTGCATAGTAGCTTTGACAGACATGGCGGATCGCAAGGCCTTTGAGGAACAACTCACACAACTGATGGAGGTCCAAGAAGATCGATTATTGGTAGGATTCCATCAACAAGTATAGAACGAACACGAAATAGCATGGCATGATCTCCATATCAAGCTTCACACATTCAAGGTAAATGATCTTTTCCTATTATATGATAGTAAATTCACTAAATTTTAGGGAAAATTCTAGAGGCATTGGTTGGGGCCGTATATTGTCAAAGAAATTACAGATTGTGGTGCAATTTAGCTCACGAAGCTAAATGGCTAACACTTCTCGGGAAGATTGAATAGAAGCAGGTTGAAGTTGTATACAGGGGATCCTATCTAATGACTATATGGTAGCAGGATAGTCTTAGTGCTCTAGGCAGTTACAAGGGAATGTGGGACTATGAACTACACTTCCTGGTTTGAAGGACAAAGCAGTGAGCAGGTTGCATGAAGAGTGGTGAAGATGCAAAAAATGAAGTTGTGCTTAGGAAGCTGTGCCATAGGGAATGGTACCGTGCATCCCACTAGGAAAATGATCATTGGAGTTACTGTTCATGACTTGACGGACAGAAAATGGTTAAGAGGAGCGGGATGGTAGCAATTAAGGAAAAAATACTTGAAGATCTGCTGCCAAAACAACATTTATTATCATAATTTTGGGGGCACGGTTGGATTTGAATTCAAAAAGCCCTATAAGTTACGCGTGCTAGTCTAACATAGAACACTTTGCACTTTAAGACATGTTGCTGAATTTTTCTGTCTATTTCCTATGAGTCGAGCATTCTGGGAAGAATTCCTGTCACGAGCAAACTGTTCTCTTGTAGCCCAAGCATTATTTATGGAGAGAATGACTTCCACTAACCCCGCCGAAGCCCTGAGTTTGGGAGCCGTTGTGTTCAATGTGCTAGGACTGGAAGTGTCTAGTGTAGAGGCTATGCCTGTGGTGCCCACAGCGCTGAGCTCACCTAGGCCAAAGCAGGTTATGGATAAAGAAAAACAGCTTGCTACAAAGGAAAATAAACTAGCCGTGAAGGAAAAATCAAAGAAGTCGATGCTAGTGCACGCATCACCGAGGAAGCATATCGAAACATAGGAAAAGCAACTAGAAAGGGAAGTGGACCTAGAGGAGGAAGAATTTCAGGGAATGGAGGATATTGATGCCGAAAGGGTGGAGCTGATGATGAGGCTGATTGAGTATATCCCCCCATGCAAGGGAAAAGCTAAGGTCACAAAGGATCTTAATACAGGAAAATTTTTAGTGTCAACACCTTTGCTGCTTGAGAAAGTTGCGTTCAAGGGTCCTAGGTTGGCGCACATTCCATTGCTCAAAATGGAAGATTAGGACCTCGTGGACCACACAAAGTTTCACACTTGGAAACTCACAAGTACATGCATAAAGTCTACTTTGAAGACATGGGGGTTACAACTTAGGATCCCAGGAAGTGGGTGTGCGGTGTTGAGCAGTGTAGACTACTCAATCTGGTGTTGGTGCCGCATTATCACAACACCCCCATTACTACGGTATGTGTGCACTAGCACCTCGTGCTAGTGCATGATGGGTGCCTACAGCTCAGAGATCCTATCCCTATCACTGACATGTTGATCCATAGGATCACGAAGTTACCTTACAAAGGCGCGAACTGTGCCAAGGAGTTTTGGGGAAACATTTGAGAGAAAGAATTAGCAAACAAGATGAAGGAGTTTGGGCTGATAAAAAAGTCATGAGGGTATTCTATCACATCCGTTAGCACCTAAATCTGCCTTAGTCTGAAGGAAGGTAAAAATTAGGGTAACCACAAACCACGCTCAGTTTGGTAGCTAGCCCTACCAGAGCAGGAGAGGGCTCTCTCCGAGTCACGCTCAGTGAATAGATAATAAAAAATAGTCTGAGATGACTTACAATGAAATATTTACCTTAGGCTAGTGAGTGAATAGGGATTCTGGAAACAATTTTCAAATGACCAAGCTTCTAGGATAGTATGGGACCGGCGCTCAGCAAAGAACAAAGAATTTAATACAAAGGCACAGATTATTCCGTGAGGCAAGGTAGGCAGAAAATGTAACAATTTAGTTTGAGGTACCACGGCATGAATAGATTGCTAAAGAAAGGGAAAAGGGCATAGTGACATGAATCCTTTTCAACAGAAGAATAACACTGAACATGAAATTTTCCCACAAGCAGAGCAATAAAATTGGATTCTACCTAATCTCACTCAGAAAATTTCACTGGAAATGAACATGAATTGAATTATGAAACATAACGAAATACATATGAAAACATAAGAGACACATTTGCTACACTCACAACCACAAGAATCTCATGAAACAGAGCCGTTGCCTTTCATTAATTCTCTGTCAAAAATACATAGTGAAGAAACATAGTTTCTTTCCCACAGTCTCCCAGAAGTTACAAGCCAACCAACCCTTTGCAAATAACTTGCATAAAATATATAGAATGTGTGAGGAAGAGATAGAACACCCAAGGGTTGGGGAGTTACCCGAATCATTACAAAATGGAGATGGAGAGCCAACCATCAGCTACAGGTGCAGCGCTGCAAACATGACATTTGGCTTGGGGTGACCGTTTGCCTTCCTTCGCCACTTGGATAGATGCCAATATAGAGAAAAAACACTTTAAATTCCATCTTTGGTGCCAAAAAACAGAAGTGTAGATGACCAGGCCCACTTAGAGAAGTCGCGAACCGAAATTTCGTGAAACGAGAGCAAATTGGCAGTTTTTCCTCTGTGCGCCGCGCCAATTTCTCTGTGCGTTGCGCCACTTTGGGGCCTGTTTTGGGGCACTTTAAGGTGTCCAAAATGTGCCCAAGTGGGCTTGTTGGAAAGCCTGTCCTGTCTACTTTCTAACCCAACTAGAATTTTTGAATTTGGTGCTCATTTTCCCCTCCAAATCTCCATTCTCCCAAGACTGCTTTCTATGTGTCAAAAAAGTGGCAGAGAGGCCATTTTTTGGGTGTTTTTGACCTCTAGGAGGCTCAGATCTTGCCCAAATTTCTTGCCCGGACACTAGTAGTCATGATTTTCCATGATGAATCCAAAACTTCAAGCCATTCTTCATTTGGAGCTCTAGAATTTTAGGGTCGCGCCAGTGGCGCGACGCACAGGGAGAAAATCCCTGTTTTTTGCCCAAAAAATTTCCATGTGACCAAAAATTCCCCAAATTTCTTGAAATTTGGGCTGGAGGTTCTCTATGGGGTGCCATGCTAAGCCAAGGAAGCCTCAGCCAAGATTCTAAGCCTATCTTTCTCTTTTGCCTCTTTGATATGTATTGGTCACCTCAGTCCTAGGTGCCTTGGAACCTCATCATTCTTTCTTGATGACCCAACCTCCATTGACTGTGCTGACATAGTTTGGTGCTGGCTTGGTGAAGTAGTTATATGCATGTTCAAAGATGCCTCAATGAAAGTGTCCCATGTCATGTTATTTTTTGTCAACTGATGGAGAACCATAACCTTTATCAAGCTATGATTAAAGAGACTGGGATAATGCACTTTTCCTTTCAATTTCACCTTTTTAGACATCTTGGTTAAGCTCCTATACAAGTAACTACTCAAATTGAGCGACTTGGTTGCTGTAAAGTGCATGAGCAACCTTATGTGATATTGATGCAACCTGGAAAATTTTCCCTCACATGTGAAGAATTTCATGATAGCCTTCATCAATGGTGCATATATCTCCAAAAAATATCTGAATGGGAAAACATGTGAGTGAGTTTCTTTATATTATGATTTCAGTTAGGGTTTGTACTCTTCTAGGTCTAGGTTCATGTCTTTGAACCAATTTTCACCATGGTTTGGTATGCCTGTAGCTTGAGAGATGGAATCTATTGAAAACATGAAATCATTCCCTGCAATGGTGATTTTGTCTTCCATCAAGGTGAGGGAAATATACATCTGAGATGCTCATGGTGAAAAAATTGTTCTTGGTCTTTGTCTTGCCACATGTTCTTCATGGTGCTCAATGTTATCATGGTCCACCAATTCCTTTCCCTTCATCTCTTGTTTCTTGACTTTGAATTGTTTTTTCTCCATAGGTAGATGTTGTACTTTAAGCTGACTGTTTTCTTGATCAAGGCATGAAATGATAAATTTGGCCCTTATCAAATTTTCCTTGACCTACGTGATCTGAGAATACTTCTCTTTGATGACTTGTTGTATGGATTTATGCTCATCTTGTGCCTCCAAGTCAACTAGGTCAAAATCATGCTCAATGAGCTCCTCATCATGCAAAGAAGCCTCATGATGTGATGGTGATCCCTGTTCTTGTTTGCTTTCGCCAACAACTTCTCTAAGTGGATTTGGATCCTGTCGAGCCAAATCTCTCAATCAGCCTCTATCTCCTGCTGAATAGGTGTCTTCTTGTGGTTGTCTTTATGAAATTTGTTGCATTCAATCATAGGCATATAACCACCATATCACTCATAAAATTTGATAAACAAGTGATGTTATAGAGCCTACCTTGCAATTTGATGGGCTTCACAAGAAATCTGAGGCAAAATGGCACAATTTTAGGCCTTTTTTTCCCTGTGTGCCGCGCTCTCTATGTGCACCGCACCAGTGTAAATTTACACTGGAAATTTCCTCCCAGTGCACCGCGCTCCCTCTATGCACCGTGCTCTTTTCCAGGTGACGTTTGGAGGCCTTCCTGGTGTCCAAATCGGGTGAAGGATAACGTTTTGGAAAGGTCTTTGAGTCTAACTTCCAACCCAACCAGAATTTTTCAATTTGGAGTTCATTTGCCCTTTCAAAAGTCAAATCTCCCAAGACTGGTCAAAATGTGCCCAGTGAGGCTACCTCAAGGTAGAGTGCTGTTATAGTCAACATTTGAATGCCTTCCTCAACTCCAAATTGAGCTCATGATAGCTCATTGGAAAGATATTTGTGTCTAGTTATCATTTGACTCATAAAACAAGTCATTTGGCCAACTTAGCTAGGAGAAACCTTGATTTTCCCAAGGTCACTTCAGAGGTGCATCAATTCTCCCGAGGCAATTGTATTTTTGACATTTCTCTAAAACCATGAAACCTGTGTAAAAAGTGAAAGAGGATTTTCTTATTTGGCCTAGTTTGGACAAAAACCTCTCTCAAGTTTCCTAAATTAATCTTTTATTGCTCAGAAACATCATTTGAGTGAAACCTACCCCGATGTGTGGAACAAGGGATTTGTTGAAATGAAGCGAAACGAAGGGGATAGAGAGCTTATAAATTCTTAAGGAAATTTTGGGAAGTAGGGAGGGATGTTAGGAAGTAGGGGAAAGTGGAATCTCTAAAATTGAGTAAGGGGAAGGGGTCTAAAAAGGCAAAACACAGGCCCAACCTAGAAAATTGCCAAGTTGTAGCAAGAAACTAGGGTTTGTGTGAAAATGAGGAATTTGGGGGATCTCAGGGATGGGAAGTGTTTGATAAGGTAATTTAAGTATAGGGGAAGGTGTATGAACATCAGGATACAAGTTTTGCCTATGATTTGACCGTCCAAGAGAAATTGCCTTCAAAACCCTAGGAGAGGGAAATGACCTTACCTAGGCGCAACTGAAGCATGAACAAGGTGTAAAATGACCCATTGGAACCTGACATGACGATGACAACCCTCTGAATGATGGTAGACTCAGATGAATAGTGACATAGACCGACATTTGGGTGACTTTGGAAGGAGTGAAAGCAAACCCTAGACCTAATGCCTAGTGATCAATTTTACTTGAAGACTCACTGAAATGACAAAATTTGACCTTGACACCTTAAAATCACTTTGTAAGAGCATGTTTGATCGCTGGAGGAAGGCTGCAAAGACTAACACTAACAACATCCATATCAGACCTGGTAGTGCAATTGTCTACCTAGATCCTAGTAGGCAAGGTAATGAGAAAATTTCGCGTGGATGAAGTTCTGGTGCTGGTCATTTCACTCGCATCACAATGCACAAAGGGGGTTTAGTATTGCTAGGCCAAGTACCTATGTCATGAGCTCCTCGTGAAATGCTGTGAGGCCCAGGAGGAGAGAAAGCCATTTCACATGCATGGATACTATTGTCAATCATTTTGGTTGCTTGGAAGTTACCAGAGGACATCCAGTTTCCTCCACACAAAAAGGAATTGCACAATGTAGCGCAGTTTGCCTCATTATGGGCATCAAAAGATCGGGAACAGGTTAAGAATACAAATATATTTTGGGTGTTCATGGATATGGACATGCACATGGTGATTAGCTTGTGGCCAAGACTGTCCCCCACCTTGTATGAGCAACTCTTGGCTTATGCAGAATTCAAAGCCAATTTTCATAGGGTCTTGATCAAAGCATGCAAAGACCCCGAGTAGAAATGGCATGAATTTACTTATATGGTGAAAAACAAAGACATCCAGGAAGTCATGGAGCTATGGCCACGGGAATGGTGAACACCTACAGAGTTAGATGCCGGCACCAGCATAGGTGGAAAAATATTGGATGTGCAGAAGCGGAAGGACACTGCTTAGAAGGTTGCTCCAACCTTATCTACACAAAAGAAGAAGGAGGCTGCTACGAAAGCTACAGAGTAGGCTCGCTTGGAAAAAGAGCACCCTGCCAAGGCCCAAGAATAGCACGAGTAGAAGGATGTAGAGGATAATGAATAGTCTGCTTCCCACCACACTGATGAGAAAGAACTGTCCGATCAAGGAGGAGGCGGCGGTGAATAGAAACCACTCCTTTCATACTAAAGAAGTGCACGTAGGAGCAACAGAGTGGGCAGTGAAAGAAACAAAAGTTTGACAAGCGGACACATGTGGATCCCATGGTACTGATAGAGGGGGATCTCGACGAGATTGACGACAAAATTTACGACACCACGATAGAGGTTCTGCAACATTTCGAGTAGAAATATATGCAGACGCTTGGGGGCGTCTAGAGGGATATGTGTGAGCTACAGATCTAAGCAAGTAGAATTCAAGCAGATGTAGGGAAGGCGAGTGGTGCACAAGCTAGACTAATCTAGGGAAGGATTGCAGTATTAAAGATAGAATGGCCTCAAATTTTCTGAATATTTCCTTTGCCTGAAGGGTCAATCTACCTGGAGATTGAGGAGAAGCACGCGCTTATTCACACAGTAAAAAACTAGGGTTGAACTTTTCCACATTGCCACTTGAGTCTCTACATGCGCTACATTAGGAGTTCGTGGAGGAGCTTAGGATTAGATAATAGTGCATAATCACTACCATCAGTGAGTTCAAATTTAACAATCAACAACTTTTCATGGAAAAGACTCAGGCCCTAAAGGAGCAGGAGGAGTTGTGCACACAACATCAGAATCTGGTCACAACAATTGAGTAGGCATGTAAATTTGTACCTGAGTTGGGTATACCTGATGATGCAAAGGCTTCAGCCAAGGTAAGAAAATTGGCTGCTGTAGTGCGTGCTTCAAAGGAGAAGGTTGACAAGGTGACTTTTGACCTCATGATGCAGATAGATGAGTTGCAGTTAAAGTTGCAGCCGACCACACCGCCGGAGGATTGGGAACAAAGGAATGCGAAGATTAAAGAATCAATGGATCGGATAGATGTCGTTGTTCAAAGGTGCGACAACCTCTTCACTCAAGAACTAGGCCTCTAGGATACATTGCAAGAGGATCCTACGCTGCAACAATTAAGCACAGATCTTAGGGAAGCACATAAACAATATGATGAAATCAGCACAACAACGTGGATGTTGGTGCCAGTCCAACGTTTCACGTGCTTATAGGAAGGTAAGGCTAAGTTGGTTCACATTCAGGAATTGTAGAAGAAGAAGTATGTGATTAGCGCATGGCTTGAGCCTTGGACAGAGGAAGCCATCCAATTCTCACAGACCATTATTGAGAAGCTGAAGGCTATGCAACAGACATAGTGGACTATGCAGTTGGTAGTAGAGGGACCAACCACAGAGAAACTGGTCCCGGAGGTGCAGAAAGTAGTAGAACAAAGTACAACAGAGCTCCAAGCACTGACTAAAGCATTCATCGAACTCCACTAGAAAGTAGAACAACCACCTAAGTGACTCGAGGGTGAGTCATGATCTTTGTTTTGGGGGCCTGTTGGGATGGGGTCCCCAGGGGAAGAAAGGAATTAATTAGTAGTTTTTTGTAACAAATTTTGTAAAATATGTAAAGTCTTGGCGATTTGTGGATGTGGAGCACATAGTTGAATAAAAGTCAAAGGGGCTTAGCCCCTTGTTTTAAGTAAGGTTTTGAGCTGGTTTTGAGATTCACCCATGGTCTGCGGACCACGGGATTGTATGAAATTTTTTATAAATAGTTGATTCTTAGTGAAAGGAAGAGGTAACAATATGGAAGAAAGATAGAGGATTGGGTTGATTGAAGAGTCTTGGGTAGGAGCTAAGGTAGGATGGATTTGCTTCCCGCGCTTAGGTAGGGAAAGAAAGGCTCCGTAGCTGAGTGCGTAGAGGCCTAGGTAGAGTCCGCAACTGAGTGCGCGGACCCCTACAACTATGTGCGTAGGGTAGTTTGAGTCTGTAATTTGTGAATTGAGATCAATAAGGACAATTTTCTGAAGAATCCTTGAGTATTTCTATTCATATATGTTTATGTTATATGCTGCTGATAAATAACTTCTTTTGTGAAATATTTATTGAATGCTACGCGATTATCTTAAATCAATCTTAATAATGTACACAATGAATGTTTAAACACTTCCGTGAAGACTTTGGTGATTTATCTTATGTTTACTACCAAATTAAGTAGATCTACGCAAACATGAATTTAGGATTGCTTTCTGATGTGCATAAGTAGGTAGATCGACTGCTAAAGGTCCGCAAGGACTGATCGTGGACCTTCATGAAGGTCTAAAGGCTGTTTTAATAGAGTTACAATGACGAGCCCTAGGAGTCTATTGATCTACACAGAGACAGTTTTAAGGTGTTGGAAGACATCACACTAGTCTCTAGATGGAGAAATTTGGTTCTTGCAACCTCCCAAACTGCTTTGGGTGAGATTGCAGCCTATGCTACCGGGTTGTTGCCAAAAGGGCCAGTAGAGTACGGTTTTTTTGGTTGGTACAACTAACTTTGAACCTGGGTCAGTACCCCCTAAGCCAAAAATGTCAGGCCAATTGCATGATTTTCCTCCACTAGCTAGTTGGTCCAACACGATCACCCAACTCTGCGAGAAGGTCTTCGTTCTCTCTTGGCCATACAAGTGACATGCAAAGATGACCAAGTACAAATACACCTTTTGCAGTATCTTTGTCTTGTAAATCTAGTTGTTTGTCATCCTGAATTTAGCTGGCTCCTTCACCCAGTTCTTCAAGATATCCATAGAGTTGGCATTGCTGTTGGGTATGCTGAAGGGTGTCACCATCGTAATCACTAGATTCAGAAAGTGGTACATATGTTGATAATCATGTGCCCTGAAGGTATAAATCTCTACCCCACTGACACTACTCAATGTCATCATCTCAGGATTAGTGTGCGAGATGATCCAATGTATCATATCCGTGCATGGAAACACAGGATACCTGCATGCAATCTAGTACAAGGAATTGTAAATGTTCACATAGACTTGGTGGTCTTCAAGATCTTCCCCAAATGTGCCTAAGAATGCACCATTGACCTCTTTCCATTTTAGCTTGATGTCTTTGTCTATGATCAACTTGGTGTCTTTGTATATCGACAAACTCATAGATTCTCACTCCACTACTACTCCAGTTTCGCTTTTGTCAGTGTGCTTTGACCCTACTGTCTTGGAGGCCATTGATCTTGAATTTCTGAGAGACGGACGAAAAATTGCTATATCTGGAGACATGGTGACATGCATGGCAAGAAATTTATTAGCTAAAAACAAAGCAAACTTGAGGACTAACATGCAACATACCCGGGGAACTGCTGGCAAGGATTGCACAATTTTCACTGGGAGGCTGGGAGATTGCCTTCCGAAACTACGCAAGAGGTAGTTTGGACTATGGGGAGGCTGGTTAACTGGTGGAATTACACAAAGTGCAATCCAGATTGGCTTGTTGGGTGCTAATATTGCGCAATGCACAATTACAGCCGCAAGGGATGTAGGCCCAAGGACTGCATTGCACAATATTCTGGGCTAGTAGTCACTGCCTCTTAGAATTTTGCAAAGCAATACTAGAGGGCATTGATTGGATATATTTTCACATTTTCTGGGATGAAGGCAGAGCCTTCCCTCTTAGAATTGCGCAATGTTTTCCGAGCAAGGTAGAGTCTGGGCCAAGGTTGCCCAGACCCATCGACGGGAAACAGAAAGTAAATGAAGATGTGAATGCATGGTGATGCTAAGTGTAAGTAGGAGTGAATGATCATGCATGCAAACAATGAATGCAAGATTCAGAAAATAGAATGACATGCATGTGTGTGAAACAAGTGACTGAATTGACGACCGTTCATGTAAAACAGTGTCATGCATGCGACAACACTGATATGCAAATGAGAACTGAAATGGTGCTTATACAGGCTAACATGCATGCAAATGATAACAAGTGTTCATATAAATCAAGCAGACAACAATCACATAAGCCAAAACTCAAAAAGAGACAAAAATGCTGCAAAAGACAAGTTACGTGGACTTACCCAGAAATATCTAAGTTGGATGTGTCGAAGATTCCTAGATGTACTGTGGGATGTCAGAGCTCCAAGATTGATGTGAAGAATGAGCTCTGAAGCATTGAATAAATAAGTTTGAGGCTCATGATGCTCATGCCGCAAATATAGAAAAAAGTGACACTTGGAGGAAAGTTTCTAAAACGATCTTTGCATGTAACCTTCAGCTGATAAAAATAGATCCCTAAAATCTAGGGATGGTTTTTGCATGCTGCCTTTTTCTATTTCAGGAAAAAACAACCCATGCATGCAAGTCAAATTTTCTCCATCCCGGAGGGAACCAGTCAACCTGAAGGTACATGCAACAGCCTGCTTGACTGAGAGGGTTTTTGCACAATTTCTGGGAGGAAGCTAGGCTGGCTGTCTAGAGGGATTGAGCAATTTCTGGGAGGAGTAGCTGATTTATGCCTAGAATTGCGCAATTTCTGGGCTAAGCTACACTGTTGGGCTAGATTCTGTAATGTTTCAAAGGAAGGTTGTTTGACAGGATTGCGCAATTTCTGGGCCCAGTAGGTTGCCAATCAGATTTGTGCAATTTCTGGAGGGAAGGCTGGTTCATCTCCAGAATTGTAGAATTTTCTGAGGGAGCTTCTTAGCCAGTAGCTGGACCAAGTCCGGAGTAGCAGCTTGTGAGGGGAGTGAAGCAAGCTATCATACACAAGTTGCTGAAAAACCAATGTAGCTTATGTACTTGAATGTGCAAGACATGTTGCTAAGGATGGTTGGTAGGGAGGCTCCAAAACAAAGCTAAAGAAAATTTTTGGAGGGTGTTTGTAGTCGCTACAACACTTGGTGACACACTGGTAGAACTCCATCTCCCTGAATGGACACTGTTCATGAAAAGCAATTCTAACACCTCCAGAAGTATTGTTCAGCTCTCGGTTCATCTTGGTTTGCATACTTGCTTGATTGTAAGATGTAGCATCTTCCAAGCTCTTGGTCAGTTGGCACACATTCCAAGCCAAGCCAACACAGTTGTTTCTATTGGGGATGAGGGGTATATTGGTGCACAAGCAGTATGGTCATCTGATTTTTAGTTTCATCTCTGGTGTTACTCCACTGCCAGCAGGCCTGGAGAGTACCCCAATGGAGTCACGCAGGAACACAAGCATCGTTCTGCTACCAGCGAGCCTGGTCAGTACCTTGGCGGAGTTACTTGCATCACCTCTCTGCACAATAAGCCTTTCTCTCCTTTTGCCTTATTCATTTTTTTATTTTTTCGAACTTTTTTTACATTTTCATTTTCATAACTGTGCATAGCACTTATTCATTTCATAGGTGGAAGAGGGATCTCGAATTATTGAGAGCAGAAGAGGTTGTTCCTTCAGAGAAGTATTTTATATATACCTCTGATGTGCTTGTTAAGGTTTTCCCCCTCACCTTACTCTACTTGACTTAGCTGACAAGGATTAACCCAAAAAAAGCCAACTAGCGTAGGTGACACTAGTTAGCGCACAAGCATTGTGTTTTCACCAAGGTTCACTTTAAACAATACATATTTTCAATTGACATGTCATGGAATGAAGATAACAAGTTCTTCATACAGCAGAAAGACGACAAATAACCAAGTATTGATAACTACACAAGTCCTCTTGTACTTTATCCAGCTTGTTTCAAGATTCACATAAAGTTTCATGCGAAATTGACCTATGGATGTAAACAAGAAAACAAACAACAAAACAAAGAAAAAGCAGAAGTAAATAAATAAGCAGAGCGAGTAAGAAAACAAGCAGTAAAATGAAAAAACATGCAAAGTAAGAAGCACACATGCATGCAGGCAAACAAACTCAAAAGAAAACACTACTCCTACTCCTAAGCTAATAGTGCATGGGTTTGCTCACATGAAGTGATACTTCCAATGCATCCATCGGCGCATTAGTCGACCCATGTTGGTGAAGGCATGGTTCACAAACAACCTAGCTGTGCGAACTCGAAAACATGAAAGATATTGTCAATAGGCCGAAATGCCCCATTTTTATCCCCTTCCTATCACAAAACCACAATCATTAGCCTATGTTTTTCTACATAAACCTCCTCATTCCTACACTAGTACAAGAATACTATCTATTCCTACATAAAATTCAAATTTCATGTTTAAGGTTTATTAGGTTCTTAATTAATCATTTTAAATAGATTTCATGCCTTTAATATTTCTTGTAAATTATATTTACTTTCCTAAAGTATTTGATAAGCTAAAGTATTAATCATTATGCTAGCTTGGTATAATGCACGAAGATTCCTGCACCGCCAAGAAGTATCTGATTCCGTGATCTCTGTAATAGTTCGATCACTTCACATGGGCATCTTAGTCCACGTCGTCTAGTTTGTTTGCGGTCATCTGGAGTTGAACTCAAAACAGAGGAAAATCAAGGATATGGCCAAGGATCCATCTACGGCCATGAATAGTTTGCACCTTATTATAGCCATCGGCTTAATTTTGTAATTTTGTTTGTTATTTCATTTCATTTGAAAGGCTTGATTTGGAACAACTGTAATTTTTGGTTACGACCACAGGCGGAAGGGTTGTATAAAATCTAGATTTCAGGTAGAACTAAGCTAGCAAGTGATAGCGATAGCAGATCATTGTAATTTTTGGTTCATTCGTAATTCCGTTGTCACCCTCGTTTTGGGCTAGTGTTATCGAGAAATCTAGTGTCCACTCGGAGCAGCTAGTCCCACTAAGACTGGTAGCTATCTTAGAAACAAACAAACTAAAACTACTTTCATTTTCCTTTATGAGAAGTAGATGAGAGTGGAATGAAGGACACCAACCTCATTCTTGAGCTTGGTTCCTTGCTCAGTTCCTCTCCCTTCTGATAGATCCTTGCCGCTTCTCCTTCATCTACCGAGCTTCAAAGAGCACCTGTGGAATCAAAGCAACATAATACTATCAAAGAACAGAGATCTACAATCATAAACAATATAGGACCAGATGTATATTGACCACACAAATGCATATATCATCAAACATACAAGAATGTGGAGGAAAACTTGAATAGCTTTATTAATAGTCAAGAGTAGCAAAGAGGATTACAATCGATTGTTCTGACCCAGCGTCATCCTCCAACATGAAAGCCCTTCTTTCACCTATTGAAAAGCTTAGATCACCCAACAATACGATATTCCAACAAGAAACCAACACCACTTCCTTACAAGATACAAAATTCCAGCCTCTGGATCTCTGGGATGAGGGATCCATATATAGATGATTGCAGGGGGGTGAGTCAGCTTCTGGGATTTGATTAGTGTCCTCTCTCTGATAGTTCTTGATTCCACTTGGAGATTGATGATCTCTTACTCATCCCTGGGCGAATTCAGAGAGGCAAGTGTCATAGGAGAAGTTTCTGGAATATTCCATGATCATCCACCTCGCAAATTGTCTCTGCCATTTCTCCACTCTCGCCCATCGCACCCCATAGAAGGGATTTTCAGTATGAATCACACCTCCTATGTGCATTTAGGTGGGATGCATCGCACTTTGACCATGGAGCAGGTGAGATGGTCCAGTTTTGACCAGTTCTGAGTAGTTTTTCATGGAGAACTTCTAGGAGATGATGTAATCAGCTAACCTTGTTCCTTTAGGGGATGGAACAACACTTTTAGGGACTTAGGAGCCCTTGGTTTCTGGACATGTTTGATTGGCGTTGCAGTGCCCAAAAATTTCTATAACAGTTTCCCCCTAAAGCATGAGGTCGTTAATCTTTTGATGTCGGGTGAAATGCTTTATCATGAGGATCCGAAGTTTTTTTGAGTTGGAAGGCGACCTGTAATAAGATACAATACAATACATTATCTTCATAATATTTTTCATGATCTAGCTGAGTCGGGAATTCCCATGCTCAGCCTTATAAATTCATTTTCATGTACATAAGATAGACAACCGTCTATGCAGGAGACTGATGATTCTGATCAAGCCATCATCCTTTGATTCGGATGATCATCTGTGCAGCAACAATGTACATTTGGTGTCTTTATTTTCCTGAATATATCGCAGCCCGGACGGATGAAACTAGATCCAGGGTCTTCAAACTCGTTCAATCTTCACTCGGAGTACAAGTCGATCCATGTGAAAGGTGTTCTGAAGTCGAACATGGAAAGACATCGCCTGATTACCAGCCAATGATGTAAGCTGTTAACAGGCGCGAGAGGAATCACCGATAATGATGATGACCCTCAAGGTACTACAATACAATTCACGTGGTGTGAATAAGGGACTTGGCGTCGAACACCATGCAAAATATTTCGATCAAAGGCCATTGATGTAAACCTGTTTCCGGAAGTGAGAAACTTTCCATTGAGGCATGCAATCTTCAAAGTACTGAAGGGGTTGTTCTGAAGTCGACTTCTTGGATAATGAGCTGATGTCGACAAGAAGCGGCTCGCCGTAGGAGGGCCTTAATGAATCCCACATCTATGACACGGAACGGAGTAAATGATTTTGGAGGTGAAAATGGTCTGATGATACAGGGTTTAGGGTGGCGGTCATGAAAGAATGAAGCGTGAATGTATTGCAGCGGATGAGACACAGGTGAATTCTCTGAGCGACTTCTCTTGAACATACCGGCGACACTGACATGATGGATTGGTAGCATTAACCCAAAATGTGGATGGTGTGATGGACCAATGGTGATATGACCAGTGAATGGAACAACCCAACCCGACTCGGATGCGGAGTGAAAGTGTCATGTTCAAGAGCGACTTGCTACCAATAAAGTTTCTTCAACTTTTCTTCCCAATTTTTCCCGAGTCATTGCTGACCAGTACCTCTTTATTTTTGTCAAGATTGAGGAGGATAACATATGCTTGTTCTATAATTTTCCCTTCTGGAAAACCCATTGCTATATTTTAACGAGCTTAGCGACAGTGAAACTCGTTCTTGTCTATATGGACAAGTTTGTCGCTATTCGGTTTTAACGAGTTTAACGACAAATATAACTCGGTCCTTTTCAATTTTAGAGAGTCTGAAAAGGGACATAAAGGAAACTCCAATAATACTTTTTCGCAATGTAATCCCTTAAGTCCAAAAAAGTATAAAATAATACGAAAGGGATGAAATTTCGGTAATTTTAACGAGCCAAACAAGACAAGCGCTCGATCTTTTTATGTAATAATCCCTTAGGTCCAAAAAGATTAAAATCTAGAGGAGGGATATCACTTCCAATCGCTTTAACAAGCTGGAGAGGCCAATCGCTCAGCAATCTTTTCATATTTTATGAGTTAGTTAAAAAGAGCTTAAAGGAGACTCGTTTTTGAGGAACGAGTGATGATATCGGGTAGCAGCTGATTCCAAGTAAGGTTTGGAATTTCCCAATCACGGCAGTGTTACAAGGATGGCTAACAGGATCACTCTTCGTAGTTGTTCCTCAAAAAGGGGTAAACAATCAAATGGAGGTGAATGATCGGCTAAAACAGAGTGGAGGTGGTGATGAGAACACGACCAGGGATCTAAAGCTGGTGATAATGCATTCACAATGGTTATTTACTGGAAATTGGTTCATTTTTTAATGAGATTAAACTCTAGGGAACGTTTGCTCATTGCTTATGTTTAATTTTTAACGAGATTGAATTCCGCATTAAAATTTCTCGTACCAGTCGTATAATAAGGATATCTCATCTAAGATGCCATTTTTTATGGAGCTTGCATCTTACAAAGCTTTGCCCCGGATCCTTTCTTTATGCAAGTTAGGAATGACCAATCCTACGAGTTTAAAGGGTTGAGAAACTACAAACTAAGAAAATACATGGTCGCTATTCACTTGCATGCAAAAAGGTTTGCATGCCCCCAGGTATAGCAAAAAATTCCCAGGTTACCATATGAAAGCTCTCCATCCGCGTCGCAGACAAAATGCTTCCTTGGAGATGTCTACCGAAATAGACAAAGGTGAGTGGCGCAGTCGCCTCCACTCACATAACTTTGACAAGGGAATCTTATTCCAGTCTAATCCCATTTTCCTAAGCGAATGGGTGTGTCAGACTAGTCATATATCAACCACAGAAACCTACTCTATACCCAAGGTTTTCCTACCAAAACAGACCAGGGTGCATGCCCCCTGGGTTTCAGTCATGTCCTCCCGAATCACTTGCGCTCATCAGGTGGACAGACTGGAGATTGATGAGACATTCCTTGTGTGAAAAGACCATTTAGGGATGGTATTTGACTATTTGCTATGTGTGAGCCGGGAAACGACAACTGGTCTACGAGCTTGACCACTCTGCCTTCGTGCGGAAAACACATTACTCTAAAGAGTGAGGAGACAATGGCTCCCATGCAATAAATATAGTCACGCCCAAGGAGTAGATTATAATCCAGAGGTCCTTGGAATACCATTACGTTCATGTGAACGGTTTTCCTTCTCAATGTTATCGGCACATTGGGAAGGATCCCTAACGGTCGACTGGTTCCTTTGTCAAAGCCTGTCAGATTTCTCATTTCAGGCAGAAGTGATGGTGAACCAAGCGCTTTCCAAGCAGTTGAGGAAAGGATACTCACAGAAGCCCCTTCATCTATGATGGTATCAGCCATGACCATTTTGTATATTTGTGCAATGATTCGAAATGGTACACTAGCCAGTAAACAGGGTCTGCCTAGTAGGTTCCAATCGAAGGAAACAACTAGGTTGCTTGGAGGTGGGATCGAATAGACGACCGGATATGACTCTGACGAACTTCCTTCCTGCGATAAAGGAATGGTTAGACTACCCCCATGTTCATCGAAATTGGTGTTTACGAAAAGAATTTGAACGGTGTCGTTCTCATTCCCTTCGGTGACTGTGTCATCTGAAGATGGACCTTCTGAAGGCAAGACCGGGTCGACTGCCACCTCAACCTTTTGACTTTTGTCTGGTATGGATTCAACGGGTTTATCTTCAATGACAGATGCTTTGACCGACCACAATGGCGTGTCAGTCGGATTTTCAACCAGTGATGGACTTGGCAAGAGTTTCTTATATCCAGGAGGAAGCCGTAACGGTGAAGCAGGACGTTCATCCAAAACACTTTTAGCTTCACCCAGGAAGCGACAACAGTGGAGGGCATGATCGCCTTCACATGGTCTACAAGGGAATTTACATTTTCCTTTCTGTCCAGGGACTTCATTTTCACTGGTTGACGGTGTACTCTCAACATGATCTTCAGAGGTCGATGACACCAGATTGTGCAAATGGGGAGACTAGTCCCTTAAGATCCGAGGGATGCAAGGACAATCTCGATGATAGTGGTCTCCTTTGCAAATGACTCATGGTGATTTAGGCCTAGACGGTGCAGTGTGTGGATTTTCACTAGACAATACATGGTTGCCCCTTTTCGCCTTTGGCTCCTTCTCCTTCTTCTCTTTCTTCTTCTTCTCCTTCTTCTTCTTAGTTACTTGGTTTTGGGCCTTACCAGCCTTATCAAGTGAAGAGGAAGGAGGAGAGGGAGAATCAGATGAAGTAGAAGGTTGGGGGGTAACTTTAGTATCATCTAGTTGCTGACTTGATTGTTCAGGAATCACAGTGTTCTGAACGACGGAGGTCGAGAAGAGCCATACGGGCAAACCAATTGTCAATCCTAGAAGCGACAATGTGGCCATATGAGGTGCACCAACATCTCCCCAAGAGGAGAAAGGACTAGGATTTTCTCTAAGGGGAACTCCTTGGTTGGTGGACTCCATTTTTCTCAACCTAAGACCAACGTAGGAATGGTGATATTATTCCGATTAAAACAAATTTTAGACGCTTTGACACAACTTGTTTTTTCAATTTTTAAGAGTCGAGAAAAAACAAAAGATGACTCTATTCACCTTCGACTTTTAATGAGCCTGAAGTGACAAGTGCTCAGATGGACCTTTTATTTTAAGGAGTTTGAAAAGGAATGAAAGAGACTACTATGGAAATCTAGACAGAGGGATTACCAAACCAATCGCAAAACTGCAGAATACTTTTTACGGTACGACAGTCAATCTTCCCAAATGCTATGTTCAGTGCATTGCGATCGATAGGGCGGTAGACACGGCTTCCTATGGATAAAGGATATAGCCTATTGTGGTCTCCCAATATATACTCGATGGTATGTGGGAGCACAAGTCCGTACTGGCACTTGTCGTCTCAAAGAGGAAGAATCACCCAACCAATAGTGAAAGCGACAGTGTTATAGACATTTTTGGGCACTGCAATCCCAATCATAAATGTCCATAAACCAAGGGCTCTTAAGTCCCTAAAAGTGTTGTTCCAACCCCTAAAAGAACAAGGTCAACTGATTACATCTTCTGCTAGAAGTTCTCCATGAAAAACTACTTAGAACTGGTCAAAACTGGACCATCTCACCTGCTCCATGGTCAAAGTGTGCTGCATCCCACCTAAATACACATGGGAGGTGCGATGCATACTAAAAAGCCCTTCTATGGGGTGCGATGGGCGAGAGTGGACAAATGGTAGGGTCAATCTACAAGGTGGAGGATCATGGAATCTTCCAAGAAACTTCTCCTGTGACACTTGCCTCTCTGCATTCGCCTAGGGATGAGTAAGAGATCATCAATCTCCAATTGGAATCAAGAACTATCAGAGAGAGGACACTAATCAAATCTCAAAAGCTGACTCACCCCCCTTGCAAACATCTATATATGGATCCCTCATCCCAGAGATCCAGGGGGCAGGAATTTTGTATCTTGTAAGGAAGTGCTGTTGGTTTCTTGGTGTAACATCATAGTGTTGGGTGATCTAAGCTTTTCATGAGGTGAAGAAGGGCTTTCTTGCTGAGAGGATGACGTTGGGTCAGAACAATGGGTTGTAATCCTCTTTGCTATTCTTGATTACTAATAAAGCTATTCAAGTTTTCCTCCACATTCTTGTATGATTGATGATATATGCATTTGTGTGGTCAATATATATATATGGTCCTATATTGTTTATGATAGTAGATCTTTGTTCTTGGATAGTGTTATGCTGCTTTGATTCTACAGGTGCTCTTTGAAGCTGGGTACGAGGAAGCAAGTGGCAAAGATCTGTCAGAAGGGAGAGGAATCAAGCAAGGAACCAAGCGCAAGACAGAGGTTGGTCTCCTTCTTTCCCATCTTATCTACTTCTCATAAAGGAAAGAGTCGATAGTGCGGACACAACCAACCTCCCTAGGAGCCTAAGACTCTCTAGTGACAAACAAGACAAACAAGAGCAATCCTTCTCTAAACATGCATTTACCATACAAGAAATCAAGTGTTTAGATCCTACCTATAGTCCAACGCTGTTGTAGCAGTCCAGCCTCGCTGATCCGGATGAGCTCCTCCTTCACTTCGAAACCTGCATTCACTAACAATCAAACGATTAAATAGCACTTGATAATCTCATAAAATAAAACATATTTAACATATAGACCAAGGAGTACATGAAACAACTCATAAATAACAAGTTATTGAGAAGAATGGACTCATTTGCATTAATAGTAAACAAAAGGAACAATTACAACCTGAGCCTTGGTGTTGTGCAAGTCCCTCCCAGGGTCCATCAAGAGTTCTCCTTTACTTTGACAAAGCTCACCCACTTCCAAATAGAACAAGCAAAGATGGTAATCTCTCCTCACAAGCTTCTAAATGGGAGTCCTAATTCCAGCAGCATCTACCCTTAGAAATGTTTAGCTTTCAACCTCCCTCCTTCTGGCCCAATGCCTGTATTTATAGTGCTCTAGAGGAAGTTATTCAGGTCCACCATCAATGGGATAAGTCCCTCTTTGGATGGGATAGCTCCCTTATTGATGGGATAAGTTCCTCTTTGGTAGGTGTTACACAGTAATTTGTCACCATCCCTGTTACTCCTCTTGTCGTACCTTGGAGGACACATCCCGGGAGTTATAAGAAGTGACAAAGGCTAAAAACACTTGCATTATGTTCCCCTGAGTATGTACTCCATGTTCCCTAAAGACACCTTCTGCAGATCATCCCTAAAAAGTGCTATTTTTCCATTGGCGCAAGTCCACAATATCTTACCCGCGCCAATGATGGAGATCCTCAAAAGGGGGCGCGACCATTGGCGCTCGGTCTTAGAGCAACAATCGCGCCAACCAAATTTAGTCGTGCTTTTTGCCTTAATGCACGTCCGACTGTTGTTTCCTTCATTACATGGAGCTTTTCTGAGGATAAAAAATCAGTCTTTTGTCGAGCTTTATCCATCTTTATGGCTTTTGCTAAATCCGCGAAAGGTGTCCCGGTTCATCGCATCCTCCTCCCTTCTTCATCTATATAAGCTTGTCATTATGCATTGGACAGGAGAGAGTGTTGGTGTTAGTGTTATGCTAGTGATTTGGTGATTGAGTTATAGTAGTGATGATTATTGGTCATGGAGTGTTAGATGTTGAGTTCTTGGAGGAATGCTAATGAGTGCTAGAGAGGTTATGCTGCCGGAGAGGAGATGCATGTCAAGACACATATAGTTACTCACCCAGCCAGGAGAAGGGTCGACGTCAGAACAATGGTTGTAACTTTTCCTGTTTATTAATTGATGAGCGACTGCTATTATAGTTCCAATCTCATTATCTGTCATGGTGATATGTTGATTTATTTCCTTTCTGACTGAAATATAGTTGTGCCTTGGTAGTTTCTATGTTGGTATCTGTCTGTTCCTTTGCATGTGCAGGTGTTCGTTTATGATCTGTTGGAGCAAGGGAGCGAGGATATCAACTCTGCTTCAATCATAGCATTGGACTCCAGGTTAGTCTTCTTGATTCACCCTTGATGCATAACTAGGAACTTGCGTAGCAGCGTGGTTTGTTTGTGGCTAGTTCTGTGATAGGCTAGTGGGATCGCCTCTGTCCGCAGAGGGGATTTACCTCTCCAACAGTAGGGATACATGAACCATCTGGAGGCGCTTCATACACGTCAAACATACTTCTAGAAGCCTCTAGAAATGACCACAAGTAACTTTTTTAGAGTGAAACTTGCGCCTTTTGACCTTTACAGGGGTACGCACCTGCCCCTTTACATAAAGAGCGTACAAGTACGTATTTTTTGTGAACATTAGGTGCGTATACGTAGGTAAGGTCGAGAGAATCTACGTACCCAGAGATAAACACATTTACAAAGATTTTCTCTCTTTTTTGGAGTTTGACATGGAGAGCAGAGGCATAAGACTTGCCCAGGAGGATAGCATGACTGTTGATAGAGCCATACTAACTGTAAATAGCCATGGTGACATTTTTTAGTGTAACAGATTGCCCCCTAAAGTGCGAAGCCTGTAGTAGATTAGGGTTTTTTATTATCTAGGAAGGGTGAAGCGCTTTATCATTTCAAGGATTATCTCGTGGAGAGCCTGGTCAGAACCTGCAATTTTCAACACAAAATACATGTATAAGATTATATCATCCCTGAGGTAGGCATTCCCATACTCAGATCAAAACTTTAACTAACAGACTAACTACTCTGATACAGGAATGATCTTGTAGTACATCATAATCATAGACTTTTGTAGACACAGTATGGGCGCAGCCATCTGTTTATAATTAGTCTACTAGATAATGAATACAAAACTCCTCGCAGCCTGGATGGTGGAAACTAGATCCAGGGTCTTCATTTCTACTTCCCGACTTGGTACGATTCTAGCCATGCGAATAAATGAGTTGATGTCGAGCATGGTAGAAACCACTTGATTACCAGTCAATGATGTAAACCGTTAACAAGTGTGAGAGAGACCACCAGTAATGTCAATGGTTCTCAAAGTACCCAGTACAATCCATGAGATGTGAATGAATGAATTGATGTCGAACATTTCACGGAATCCTTCGATCGAAAGTCAATGATGTAAACTGACGTCAAAGGCGAGAAACCTGCCATTGATGCATGCAGACTTCAAGGTACTGACGATTTCTAAGTCATCTCTCTAGATAATGTGTTGATGTCGATAGAAAGCGACCCGTTGCAGGCAAGCCCACAACACAAAATCATTGTTCAAGTTGAAGAAATGTTGCTGTAAAGACTGACTCAGGGGTGGTTAAATGGATGACAAGTATTTTGCATATGAATGGTTTATTTGCAGAGACCTCTTGAACACATAACGACACAACAAATGGTTTGGTGACGATTGACCCAAAGTTAATACCCGGAAACGGTTGAAGACTTTCAAAGTGGTTTGATCAACTTTTAAGGCAAAGGATTTCCCAACCCAGGTGAACGGAAAGTGTCGTGTCCAAGAGCGGTGATAAGGTTCTTCTGTAACAAAGGATGACAAATTGGTTCATTCTTCTCTCTTTTCCCCCACCATTTCTGGCAAGTACCTCTTTATTTTTAACAAGCTTGAGGAGGATAACATATGCTTGATTATAAGCTCATTCTTCGGATGAGTCCAACCTAGTTTTGATTCGAACCCTAGGAAGGAGTGGTTCGTTCCTGTTTGTAATTGAACAGGTCCTTTACTGTGAAATTTTAACGAGCCCAGTATAGGAGAAACTCGGCGTTTTTCAATTTTAGAGAGTCTGAAAAACTTAAGAAGACTCCAGGTTGAACTTTTTCGTAAATTTGTGTCCCCCAAGCCCGAAAAAGTATAAAATAATACCTGGGAGAACCGCTTGATCTTGCGACCAAGGAGTACTTTCATGATTAGTGTCTCTGACCTGAAAAGTAAAAAGCAATCAAGGACACATCGTTTTATTTCCGTATCGAGTTTGAAACGACAAAAACTCGGCAATCTTTTCCTGTTTTTACGGTCAGAAAAGAGCTATAAGGGGACCGTCTTTTAATTCAGTTTTAACGAGTGTAAAAGAAACGATCGGAAATCTTTTCATGTTTTAGGAGTCAGAAAAGGGCTTAAAAGATGACTCTGATGTTTTGGTTTGTGAAAAATGATAATTTTACTCTAAAGTCCTTCTGTCCTGCACAAAAACGACACATTACTCATACCTGTTTAAGATGGGTAAAAATACATTGAAAAATGTCCTTTCATGGTGAAAAATAAACAAACTTAGCATTCATTCATCCAAAAAACCTATAAAAAGACCTTTTACCATGTCATTTTACTATTTTACTGTTGAGGTTGAGAAAAGGGCTTTTGACAAGAAAACTTCCTGTGGACATTGCGGAGAATCCGATCGTCAGAATTGAGCGCCGTCTCTTTCAGGTATTCCACAACATCCTCCTCTTCAATTTCATCCGTTTAAAATTCATTTTTAGGTTTTAGTTTGATTTTTTAGGGGGTTTAGGGTTTTAGGATATGTTTCTCGGGGTACGCAGGTGCCCCATGGGCGACCTGCGTCCCTGTTGATGCCTCGAAAATCGCTGCAACAACATAGGGGAAACCACCCGGTCCGGACCTTAGTACAACTCCTTTTCCGTTTGGAATAGTGGCTCCGACTGGGGATAATGGGACCAGTTTCCCAGAAATAGATAAAATGGGATGGATGAGCGACTTATAGATTATGCTAGTGATAAGCAAATAACTAAAACTATCGGCAAGAATATAATAACTATAATCTACCCCGGGGTTTTATCGATCTCTAAAGTGTAGCGTTTGATGATCTGAGCTTTTAGACAGGCATATAGATGACTCTGTCTCTAAACATAGATATTAAATTATTCAAGATTGCTGTGCATAAATAGTTACACAAAGCGATAACAGCGAAATAACTACACTTTATCATTTATATCATTATTACATGCATGATTAAAGGAAAAGGCAAATCGCAAAACATCCAATAGTGGACTGAGATAGAGATTTGCTGTTACAGCGCATACATGTATTCAACAATAGCAAGAATATATAACATAACAATTCATATAAAAGGAATGACTTCAGACGTAGATAAAAGTACCATATGAGCTGCGGGACATTCCCAAATCTCAATCGCTATTAGCAGTTCTTCCTCCAACACAGAAATCGTCCTCAGCAAAGGCAATAGTGCACAATTTCATTAAAAATTTTGATGTCAAATTCAGAACAACTGGTCCAATTTCATAAAAGAATAGCGACTGAAGCACAGTAGTGCAAACTTCAGCCTATTAAGTCTGTTACAAAATTTTACGACCCTTTGTCTATAAATACTAATCTAATTTAAATATCTACTAAACAGAAATCCTACTAAGCTGGTATCAATAACTCTTGATCCTATTTTGGCTGGCGATCTGGCAAGCGGGAGGGTGACTCATTAAGTCGGCTGCTTTCCTTTGAATCTGAGCTGGTTTATTACAAGCAATGGCTCAACTTCCATGGGTTTGTTGAGGCACGAATTGAGTTGCGCGGCGTAGGTGGCATCTTGGATATCGGGAATTATACACCCGATTGTGTCTGTAAGGCACTTTAGGGTAGATCTCTGTGTATGTGGCTTGATTAAAAAGAGCCAATATGCATCTGAGGTTAAGCTTTTAATTCCAGCGATTAATCTTCCCTTTTCCTCTAATTCAGGGTAGCATGTTTGCTCTAATGTATTTGTGGTTGTCATCTTTCCCGGTGTACATTGAGAAATCATATTGGCCAGGTAAAGAGTGTTATTGACTAGATCCACTAGATTGTTGGCGGTTGATTTACATCTTGAAGCCGCCCTTTCTGCTTTCATCATTTGAGTGTGCCATTCTGTGAAAAGTATATCTTTATGTGTTTCTATGATCTTGGGCAATTTTGGTGCTTTTCCTAAATCAGTATCTTGCCAATCAAGATATGCAGTAATGGCCTCGTCCGCTTGATCTAGTTCAGTCCTGGCCTTTTCTACCTGCTGATTTATTGCTGTAGTTAGCTCACATAGTGGCTCAGCTTGAGCGATCTGTTGACATAAGAGTCTGACCTGAGATATCAACGCATTGTTTATCAATAATGCCTCTGATTTAAACTCTTTTACCTGCGACATGCCCTTCATATTTTCCAGCTGCGATGACATTTGAGCGATTTGCTCATCTTTGGTCTTTATCATTTGCTCATTCGCCACTCTCAAATTTTCCAATGCCTCCAACAATTCTTTTTGTTTCTGGATTGCACCCTGATCAATCCTTTGCCTTTCCGCTTGCAATTGCTGAGTCAACTGATTGTTCTCTTGCTGTTGCGCCAGCAACTGTTCTTCTGCTTGTGCTGCCCTTTGCTTTGTTTCAACCAATTCTGCCTGTAACGCAAAGATTTCTTGGTCCTTATTCTTCAATAGAAGGCTCACCTCCGATGCTTTGTCAATTGTCGCCGCCGAATAAGCGCCCGCATACTGTGATAGCTTTGTTAAGTCATCGGAGGGATCCAATTCTTCCTTCCATACTACATTACCCGTGACCGTTTGTTCTGGGAAGATAGAAGGTTGATCAATCCTTCATCTCTTCCTTGATCGCTTTACAACTGCCCTGTGTCTTGGGCTGTAGAAAACATCCAATGGCGGAATATCTTCTATCTGTAGAATAATCTGGTCAGAGGGGTCTTTTGGAATAACTTCAACTTCCTTAGAACTTGGTGGGCCGCTGGTTCCACTTAGAACCTGAGGAGAGGTAACATCCTGTGTATCAGTTGTTTTGGAGGTGTCCATTTCTTTTGAACCTTCCTTTCCACTGATAATAAAGTCAAATTGCTTCCACTATTGAAGCAATTCGGGATCAAAGGTGGTTTGTTTCTGTTTTTCTGCATGGGACTCGCTCCGTTCTTTTTCCTGCTCTTTCCTTTGCTGCTCCTCTTTTTCTCTCCTCTGTTTTTCTTCTTGTTCCTTTTTCTGCCTATCTGCCAGTTCTTTTTTCTGTTTCTCTTCTTGTTCCATTTTCTGCTTTTCCTCTAGTTCTTTCTTCTTTCTCTCTTCTTGTTCCATTTGTGTTCTCTGCTGTTTCTCGACTTGTTCTTTCTTTAGCCTCTCCGCTTTTTCTTTTCTCTGTCTTTCTGCCTGTTGCTTCTTCTGCCTCTCCTCCTGTTCTTTGAACTGTACCTGAACAGGTCCGCTTGATGATGTTGCTGGGGTTGTTGCCAGTAAATCCAAAGGCAGAGTTTGCAACCTCTGTTCTCTGAGTTTATTGAACTCAGTTAATCCCTCATCATTATATCGCATCCTAGCGAGTTCTTTAGCATGACCTATTGATTCGGAGGCAACGAACAGGTCATCAAACATATCTTTCTGATGCTCAAACCTTGTTAATTTGGCCTATTCTAATGCATTGTAAGCATTCTTTTTTGGGTCGTATGGTCTGTTTGGGATCGTGGCCAGAGTTAAAGACTGAAGCTTTGTGGCTTCCTTTTCTGCATGTTTAAGATCATGCAGAGTATAAACACCACATTTGAAGGGAAAAGATGGCCATCCCTTCTTCTTTTCTCTTTTGAGAGTTTGTGTAGTACTCTCAGCCATGATTTGATATGCAATTTCCCTTGCTAGCAGCTTATCTGGAACATATAGAGGAAGAACATGTGGGTCGGATTCACTGCCGAAAACTCTGATATAGGTGAAATTTTCTTCTCCAAACCAACTTGCTACTGCTGGTAAATCAAAGGAAGCTTGATAGGAAATTTTTGAAATGGGTTTATCAAAAATGGAATAGTAAATGGGCACCATAAAACCATTACAGATTTGATACAGGTGGTGTTTATAAGAAGACTTCCACAATTTTTGATGATATATATGAATGGGTGAAGGGTCCTGTGCAGTCCACCTCCACCCGAGAATAGGAAATTCGGAATTGAAACAAAGGGTGTCTAAGATATATGCACTATAGTAGAACGGGGGCATTTTCCTTTCTGAAACAACAGTCTGAGATCTAAAATCACGAACAGCTACTGCTAATTTATCCGAAAGAATAGTAGCCCAATCCATAATCCAACTGTTTACTGCTGCCTCCATTAAAGGAACCATTTCAATGGTAAAATTGGCAGAATCATGCAATCCCCACAGCCTACACATCATAATCCCCGCATAACAATAAGGAGAAGCCAAAGAATCGACCGAGTACTTACCGGAGGATTCGTGCTTGTGCTTGTTGGGATTTTGCCTCCAATCCTTGATAGGTTCAGATTCGATCTCATTCTCGCTTGCAAACTTCTCCAGGAAGGCCTTGTTATATATTTTCTCTGGCTCGGGCAAATGATACATTTGCCTTAGGTCATCTGGCTTGAATGATCCGAAAATCCTCCCATCTCTGGTATTAAAAGTTCTGTCCAAAATGGGGATTTCTTCAATCGCCCATCGCACAACGTCTATATAGGGAAGAATTTGTTCTCTGGCCGCTATCCTGTGAAGGAAAGAGTCGGCCAAATCTTTGAGAGTTGCATCAGACTTCTTGAGTAAGTCCACACTAGCTTCTGTCACTGTCTTTTCTGGTTGCTCAGCTTCAATTAAGTTATAAGTGCCTTGCCAAGTAACTCTGGTGAGCCCCGTGCATGTTGTATCGGATATTAGGCCCTTCTTCTTGTTTGCGGCCGCTTGTCCTGCAATTGGTGTTGCGGAAGCACTTGCAGTCTTCTTGGACTTCTTTCCCATCTTCTCAGGCCTAGCTTCTACGAATGAATTCTGCACAAAGAGGCAATTGGGCGTAATACACAGAGATAGCGATGAAAAACTCTTAAGTGATACAGCACATATGAATAGATGCGTAACTGAAGGATTTAGCTTTTAAAATGGGCGCGGATACAATCCGTAAAAAGATTTTAGGACATGATCTTATGAAATAGCCATTTTCAATCTGTCATTCCTTAAATGCCCATTATATCGTTATTTGGGTGAACGATTCACTTAATCATGCAATGGTCGTTTTGGCGGTTGAGCATAGATGAAGGATTGCGTGAGAGATCAAGCTTTTATTACAAATGAATTGTGCCATCCCATCACTCAACGGCTCTTCGTTGAAAACCGCGCTTTATCGGATCACAATCGGGGATATGATTAGTGCGCTTTAATGGTGTGTATTGGATATCACCGATCGCCGAATGCGATATCGCATCGGCGAAAAGCTTTGAGCGCAATAAGACTTGGGTGAGATTGTCGCCGATACCCGATTCCCGATTGCGCATCGCATCGGGACAAGTCTTTGGGAACATCACAACTGTTGTAGCGTGTCGCCGATCGCCGAATGCGTATCGCGTCGGGACTATTGGCATGGGGCATTATAACATGTACATGGAATATCGCTGATCGCCGAATGCGCCGAATGCGCATCGGCGGAAAGCTTTGGGGTGCTTAATTATAATTCATGTGTCATTGTGATATGCGATCTTGCGATCGCTTTGTCGCAATGACAAATCATTACATGATTTCTTTTTAAGGGTTTGTCCAAAAAGTTTTATAAAGTGCATTTATTCATTTATTGGACTTTTTTGGATTACAATAGCATTGATACCAAATTAAATTCTAAAGGGACCCATTTCATACGTTAATATTTATAAGTAAAGATGATATGAAATGGGGGGTTGTTGTAGAGCACAACAATTAGCGATTCGCTGGAAGAACTAGTTATCTCTTTCAAAAAATAGAAACATTTAAGCTTTTTCAGAAAATAGAGTTTCAATCAATGGGGAAATTACTAATATAACTAGATTTCAATATATTCTGAGAAAAATGAAACTATTTTGTTGACTTCCTCTTTTCTAAGAAAATAAAAACATTCTAAGCTTTGAAATAGGTCTTTATTGGTTTGTAATGATAAAATAGAATACCTTTCCAAATCAGCCTTTTATAGTAAACTCATCTGTCATAGGTAGAGCCTCTGCTGCCAGCAAACATCTATAGTTTCGACAGGGATACCTTTTAACCATGTGATTGTCCATTGTCCCATCCAATTAAGAGTGTGATTAACAGAATGAATTCAAAATATTTTTTCATATTTTGTATTTCATTTCCTTTTTCTTCTTTGTCATTGATAAGATAAAAAGCCATTGTCCTGGTTTGGTGGCCAGCTGTTGACAATGCCACTCACTGATAGTAGTTTAACTGAACAAGCTGGCTCGTGATGAGACCCCTTGTCTTGTAATTTCAAGCCATTACCCTGTTTTGGTTTGCAGTATTGGTAATGTCAGATAAACTATTTCTCTATGAACGTGGTAAGCAGGCTTGTAATAAGACCTCTTATCTTAAATATCTTATATTTTAGAATTACACTCTGAATAATCATAAACTTTAGTGAATGGGGTGAACAATCTTCTTCTTAAGAGTAATGGATGACAGAGTAAGAGTTGAAGATGCTGAGATTGGATTGATTCCTATCTTAGTATGGATAACCTTTAGAGACCAATTTGAAAAACAGAAAATGGTTTATAATATTTCTATGCTTTGAGAGGAGTTGACAAAATTTGAATTGTGATTTCAGAATACAAAGATATCTAATTTCCTAGAAATTATCCTTTTTGGTTAAAAATTCTATCATTTTAAAAGCAAATGTTCGTTCTCGTTCTATGGGGACAACTTTTCAAACACAGCAAAAGGTCAATGGGAGACATCTCACAACCTTATTTCTTAAAATCCTACAAACTATAAAATCCTACTGAAATGAAAGGAGAAGGGGTTACCTCCTCAGTGAAAAAATTTCTTCAAGACAAGGCCATTAACAGGGAGAGAATCTCTCAAACCTGATAAATCTTGCAATATAAAGGTTGAATGGCCTATCTTCTCACAGATCTGAAATGGTCCAAGCCACAACTTTTGGAACATGGAGTGTTTACCCTTGTCCTCATGGGCTTTGTCCCATTTCAGAACTAAATCACCGACTTGGAATTGTTTTGAACCGGATGAGACTGAATCAAAAGCTGCTTTGATGACTTGCTGAGGTTTGGCATGGATAACCTTGGCTTTTTCGCTTTCCTCTTCTAATTTTAGGATCTGGTCATGTCTAAACTGAATAGAAGAGGAAGGAGTTTCCTCAATGAACTGCACTAGGGCTAAAGAAGGAAGAATAAGATTTGTGGGTAAGATTGCTTCTTTTCCATAGACAAGATTAAATGGAGAAGTTCTAATAGAAGCTTTCTGTGTTATCCTATCAGCCCATAATGCGAACACTAAGGATTTGTGCCAATTCCTCTGATTTTGTTCGATAGTTCGCTTAATGATTTTAATCAGATTCTTATTAGTAGATTCTGCTAAACCATTTCCTTGGGGATAATAATTAGCAGAATATTTTAACTTAAATCCTCTTTTAATAGCGAAATCAAACATAGCATTGCCTGAAAAGTAAGATGCATTATCAAAAACAAGAGCATTTGGGACACCAAACCTGGTAATGATGAATTGGTCTATGAATTCAATGATTGCTTCAGAATTTGCTGTCTTTAAAGGGATTGCCTCAACCCACTTTGTAAAGTAATCAGTAGCAGTAAGGATATACTTATGCTGTTTGGAAGATGCTGGAGTAATCTCCCCAATGATATCCAATCCCCATTGCTCAAATGGCTGTTCAATGTTGATTGGTTGCAGGGGGAAAGCTGATTTACGTTGTCTTCCGCTAGCAGTTTGACAATTTAGACATTTCCTTACGTACTCGTGAGCATCTTTAAACAAAGTAGGCCAATAGTAACCAGCATGAATAATTTTGTGAGCTGTTGTGTCAGCTCCGAAATGTCCTCCTGCTGGTCCGTCATGTAGCTCCTGCAAAACCTTTTGGGCTTCAGGTTTTTCAAGGCATCTTAACAAGATAGAATCGTAATTCTGTCTAAAAAGCACGTCATCAATGATTGTAAAATTCTTCGCTTTTAATCTAATGGCCCTTTTGTTTTTGTAAGACAAATTCGGAGGTGCATAACCATTCTTTAGATAAAAGATTAAATCTGCATATTGAGATCCAGAATCGGTAACACTTATCTGATTAATTTCTTGAGTTTGATCTGTATCGCTTGATTCTGGAATGTTGGATGCTCCTGCCAATATCCTGCAAAAACCTTGGCCCCTAACAATCTTTGCTGGCTTAATTTCTAGGTCATACTCTTGAAGCGCTGTGACCCAATTTGCCCTTTTTTCACCCAGCTCTTTTTGGATTAATAGTTGCCTAACTGCCGGGAAAGGAACTATTATTTTTGTATGGGTTTTTAAAAGAAAGGGTCTATAATGTTTGACCGCTTTAAATACAACAAAGGCTTGTTTTTCTACATCGGGGTAATTTAATTCGGCACCCTGAAGATTTGAACTGAAGAATGATATGGGTGCTTCTAAATCGTGAGCATTTGGCTGCGTGAGAACTGCAACATAAGACACATCGGATGCAATGGTATACAATGTAAAATGATTAGAAAAATTTGGAGTATTCAAGGCTGGGGCATTGATTATTGATTGCTTGATAACATCAAAAGCTTGATTTTCTTCTGATCCCCACTTGAAGACTGAATTCTTCTTGATCATTGTCTGAAGTGGTAATATAATTTGAGAAAAATCTGGAACAAATCGTTTAACAAAATTAATCTGGCCTAAAAATGACTGCATCGACTTTTTATTGTGTGGGAAAGGGATTTCAGAAATTTCCTTGATCCGATCAGGATCAATATAAATGCCATCTTTGGATACAATAAAGCCTAAGAGTTTTCCTTGATCAAGAGCAAAGAAAGACTTCTTTGGGTTCAGAGAAATACCATATCTTTTGCATCGCTGAAAGATTTGATTTAAGTCATGCAAATGATTATATCTCTTTTTAGAATATACAGTAATATCGTCTAGATAGACGACTACTGTTCGGTTAATCAACCCTCTAAAGGCTATATCCATAGCTCTCTAGAATGTCGCTCCTGCATTTATGAGTCCAAAAGGCATTTTCTGATATGCATATGTTCCCCATTTGGTTCTAAATGTGGTTTTAAGTTGGTCATCAGGATGAACCAGAACTTGGTTATATCCTGAGAATCCATCAAGAAAGGACATCAATTCAGAGCCTGCTACTGATTGGAGGATTTGCTCCATAGTAGGTAATGGGAAGTTATCTTTCAAGCTCATTTTGTTCAGGTTCCTGAAATCGATACAAATTCGAATGTCGCCATTTTTCTTTCTGACTGGCACCATATTAGAGACCCAGTTTGAGTGTCGGACCGGAAAAATAATCTTGGCTTTCAAGAGCTTGTTAAGTTCCGACTTTATCTGGCTCTCCAAATTTGGATGTATTTTTCTTAACTTTTGCTAAATCGGTTTCTGATCAGGAAGCATAGGAATGGTATGCTGGATAATAGATGTATCATATGTCTTCAAATCATCATACTTCCAAGCAAAGACCTGTTTGTTTTTTCTTAACAGTTTAATAAATGCTTCCTTTTCTTCCAAGGAAAGTCCTAATCCTAAATTGATGTTTTGAGGAGCATGATCAGTACCTAGATTTATCAATTCAAACCTAAGGGTAGAACTTTGAAGCTTTGCATTAATTACAGGTTTAAACCTGTCTTTGATATCATAAAGATCTTCGAGCTTTACCACTGGTTTAGGAATTGAATTTTCTTGAGGTGTTTCTTTCATCTGTAGATCATGGTCATTTTCCTCAATAATTTGATTGTCATAGGACTTTTCGGAAGTTAGAAATTGCAAGATATCTTCATCGTGGTTAAATACTCTCCAATTAGTGACATTGTCGGGAATTGAAGGCCTAAAAAGTAATTCTACAGAAAATCTATCAAGGCTGTAGTCTTCAGAAGGTAGAAGCTTAGAAGCTACATTGGCTAGTAGGTCGGCTGCCGAGTTTTGTGACCTAGGAATGGAAGAAATGTTAAATGCTGAAAAGTGTGAGGTAAGATCCTGTACTAGCGATTGATAATGCTTGAGGTGACTTGAAAGACAATGAATTGCATTCCTCACCTGTTTGACAATGATTTCCGAATCGCCGAATACTTTTAGATATTGCACTTTAAGGCCGATTGCTTTATATAATCCCTGGACTAAAGCTTCATATTCGGCTGTGTTGTTAGTGCAGTCAAATTCTAACCTACAAGACAGCATTGTCTTTTCTCCTTGTGGACTAACCAAAATGCAACCTGCTCCTGAGCCCTCGCTGGACTTAGAGCCATCAAAATATAAAGACCAAAATAAAGGAGTATTAACAAAAATATTTACATTTTCCTCAGCATCATTAAAACATCTGGACTTATCAGTTTGTGAAAAATTTTCAATCTGAGATGTAAAATGATTGACTGAAAAAGGAGATGATTGGGCAACAAAGTTGCCAAAGAATGATTCTGACGAATAGTTCCCCAAAATGTTGTTGTTGAACGCTACAGGTTGGTTTTCTTGCTCAAATTCAGTAACTGTGTGGGTCATATGCTTCTCTCGATCGATCCTTATTTGATTTGGCTTTCCCTTGTAGGGAAGCCACATATGTGACAAATCTGTGGAAATATACCCATGCAGTTTTTCAGACCAATCTCTGCTCAAAATTAAACCGTAGAATTCAGGTATGTCAGCAATTAAGATATCAATCCTCTGTACAATCCTGGGATCGGCAGACAACCTGATGGTTACGGAATTAATTTCTCCTACAACCTGCACTTTGGACCTGTCCAACTGTACAATATGAATAGCAGACTTCTGGGGTTCAATGTTCAGTTTAGAGCAAACTGAAGTTGGCATTATGTTAGATGATGCCCCTGAATCAATTAAACAGTTGTGCAGGTTTCTGTTATAAATCTCATAGGTCAGCAGGAAGGGTGGAGTATGAGAATTCGATCTATCTCCAATTAGAACTGAATCGGTAGCTTCAACCATACCTGAAGGAGGTTGGCCTGAATCGTTGGCAGATCTTGCACTGGGAAGGGGAGTAGAGGGAACAACATTCAATTCTTTAAGAAGTAATTTTTGCTGATGCTTTAATTTACTAAGCTCAAACATAGTTATGTTTGCCTTAGTTTTCTTCATGTCATCAACAATGTTATATTCCATTGAATCGGATACCACTAATGTCTTGGATGTTGAAGGAGAATTAGAAGTTGAAGGCTAGTTTTGGGGAACTACTACAGGCGACTTCTTTGGGGGAACTTTTTCCTTTGTTGTGGTAGCACCTGCGCTCCTTTTCTTTGAAGTTGCCTGGGTAGGTTCAGAAGTACTTTTACTTCTTGTAGTAACCGGAAAGGCTTCTTCTTCATTCTCGGTATCAGAGTTTGGGAGTGTAAAATCCCACATTCCGTGGCATTCAACTACTTCTTCTTCATCATCGGTTTGTAAGGTTGTTTCCTCTTCCTCTTCTTCTTGCTCTGAATCTGCGTTAGATATAACATTGGGTGGCTTTGTTTCAGTTTTCTTAAAAGTCCTAAATGGTCTTTTGTTTGAGGTTTCGGCCACCTGCTTCTTTATTTCAACCATTTCGTTAGACAATGTTTTAAGGACTTTTTGTAAACCGTCCATGTCTTAGGGGTCCTTTGGGGTTTTCTTCTTGGAATCCTCTTTAAATGAGACTTTTTTAGCTTTTCTATCTTCCAAAGCAGCTTTCTTCTCTAGAGCGTTGATGCGATTTTCAACAGCAAGTGCTTCTCTCATGTTTTTAGCTAAGGTAGGTTTCCCAGCCCTGTCCACAAAAATAGCTATGTTGGCAGGTAGGGCGGTAATATACCATTCGCTTCGAATTTGTTCACTTGGTTTAGAAGCTGTAGGGATTTTATTCAGGAGTTTATTAAATCTGGCATTAAACTCCTTTATTGGTTCCCTATGCTTTATTCTCAGATTGGAGAGGTCGTTTATTAAAGTAGCTAAGGACCTATCATCTCCATATTTGGTAAGAAACTGCTCTTGGCATGTGTTCCAACTGGTAATTGAACTAGAGGGTAAGGAAAAATACCAGGATCCTGCTGATCCTTGTAAGGTGTAGGGGAAGAGTCTCACAAAAACATCTTGTTCTGTCACTCCTTTCAAGTTAACTGCTAACATAAAATTATTAATGTGTTCTTCAACCTGGGTCCCGTCATCTGGGTTAAATTTAGGCAGCCATTTTTCAGGAGCATCTGGTAGATCATGCAATGGTGCAGGCATGTTGACTGCACCTGGCCTAGTCCATGGGTCCGCCATTATAATAGCGACAGTGGTTGACACTACTGTTGGAATTCCAGATGTATGGGAAGGGATTAATGATGAGGAGTGAACAGGTTGGGATGTTGAGGCTTCTAACCCCTGGTGAACGACAATTTGTAATTGGGGAGTGGATGGTTGAGCTCGCAGAGGGGAAGATGCAATGGAGGACATGGATGAAAGCTCTTCACTATCAGATCCTTCAGTAATTTTCTTCGCCTTTTTCCTTTTGGGTAAAGGGAACTCAGTGGGTTCAATACTGAGTTTTTCGCTCTGAAGTCTGGTGAGAGGATGAGTCAGATTGAACTGTGAAGTCGCACTGCTTTCTGATACCTCAGATTTCTGTGGTGAAATCGAGAAGCTCTGAAGTTTATGGATTAGAGACTGGACTTCAGGTGATTCAAGACTTAATTGTTCTGGGGTATGATGGGTTTGAGCAGTGGTAGTTGATTCCCCTTCTCCTTGTTTGGATACCGGCGAACCAGTGTGCAAATGGGAAAGTCGAGGGGATTTGGAGGGAGAATTACTCTTAGAATGGCTTATAGGTTTGGACTTATGTGCCATTCATAGTTGATGGCCCTCCTTCTAGCACCAATTATGTTGATGCCTCGAAAATCGCTGCAACAACATAGGGGAAACCACCCAGTCCGGACCTTAGTACAGCTCCTTTTCCGTTTGGAATAGTGGCTCCGACTGGGGATAATGGGACCAGTTTCCCAGAAATAGATAAAATGGGATGGATGAGTGACTTATAGATTATGCTAGTGATAAGCAAATAACTAAAACTATCGGCAGGAATATAATAACTATAATCTACCCCGGGGTTTTATCGATCTCTAAAGTGTAGCGTTTGATGATCTGAGCTTTTAGACAGGCATATAGATGACTCTGTCTCTAAACATAGATATTAAATTATTCAAGATTGCTGTGCATAAATAGTTACACAAAGCGATAACAGCGAAATTACTACACTTTATCATTTATATCATTGTTACATGCATGATTAAAGGAAAAGGCAAATCGCAAAACATCCAATAGTGGACTGAGATAGAGATTTGTTGTTACAGCGCATACATGTATTCAACAATAGCAAGAATATATAACATAACAATTCATATAAAAGGAATGACTTCAGACGTAGATAAAAGTACCATATGAGCTGCGGGACATTCCCAAATATAAATCGCTATTAGCAGTTCTTCCTCCAACACAGAAATTGTCCTCAGCAAAGGCAATAGTGCACAATTGCATTAAAAATTTTGATGTCAAATTCAGAACAACTGGTCCAATTTCATAAAAGAATAGCGACTGAAGCACAGTAGTGCAAACTTCAGCCTATTAAGTCTGTTACAAAATTTTACGACCCTTTCCAAAACAATGAAAGTGTCTATAAATACTAATCTAATTTAAATATCTACTAAATAGAAATCCTACTAAGCTGGTATCAATAACTCTTGATCCTATTTTGGCTGGCGATCTGGCAAGCGGGAGGGTGACTCATTAAGTCGGCTGCTTTCCTTTGAATCTGAGCTGGTTTATTGCAAGCATTGGCTCAACTTCCGGGGGTTTGTTGAGGCACGAACTGAGTTGTGCAGCGTAGGTGGCATCTTGGATATCGGGAATTATACACCCGATTGCGTCTGTAAGGCACTTTAGGGCAGATCTCTGTGTATGTGGCTTGATTAAAAAGAGCCAATATGCATCTGAGGTTAAGCTTTTAACTCCAGCGATTAATCTTCCCTTTTCCTCTAATTCAGGGTAGCATGTTTGCTCTAATGTATTTGTGGTTGTCATCTTTCCCGGTGTACATTGAGAAACCATATTGGCCAGGTAAAGAGTGTTATTGACTAGATCCACTAGATTGTTGGCGGTTGATTTACATCTTGAAGCCGCCCTTTCTGATTTCATCATTTGAGTGTGCCATTCTGTGAAAAGTATATCTTTATGTGTTTCTATGATCCTGGGCAATTTTGGTGCTTTTCCTAAATCAGTATCTTGCCAATCAAGATATGCAGTAATGGCCTCGTCCGCTTGATCTAGTTCAGTCCTGGCCTTTTCTACCTGCTGATTTATTGCTGTAGTTAGCTCACATAGTGGCTCAGATTGAGCGATCTATTGACATAAGAGTCTGACCTGAGATATCAACGCATTGTTTATCAATAATGCCTCTGATTTAAACTCTTTTACCTGCGACGCGCCCTTCATCTTTTCCAGCTGCGATGACATTTGAGCGATTTGCTCATCTTTGGTCTTTATCATTTGCTCATTCGCCACTCTCAAATTTTCCAATGCCTCCGACAATTCTTTTTGTTTCTGGATTGCACCCTGATCAATCCTTTGCCTTTCCGCTTGCAATTGCTGAGTCAACTGATTGTTCTCTTGCTGTTGCGCCAGCAACTGTTCTTCTGCTTGTGCTGCCCTTTGCTTTGTTTCAACCAATTCTGCCTGTAACGCAAAGATTTCTTGGTCCTTATTCTTCAATAGAAGGCTCACCTCCGATGCTTTGTCAATTGTCGCCGCCGAATAAGCGCCCGCATACTGTGATAGCTTTGTTAAGTCATCGGAGGGATCCAATTCTTCCTTCCATACTACATTACCCGTGACCGTTTGTTCTGGGAAGATAGAAGGTTGATCAATCCTTCGTCTCTGCCTTGATCGCTTTACAACTGCCCTGTGTCTTGGGCTGTAGAAAACATCCAATGGCGGAATATCTTCTATCTGTAGAATAATCTGGTCAGAGGGGTCTTTTGGAATAACTTCAACTTCCTTAGAACTTGGTGGGCTGCTGGTTCCACTTAGAACCTGAGGAGAGGTAACATCCTGTGTATCAGTTGTTTTGGAGGTGTCCATTTCTTTTGAACCTTCCTTTCCACTGATAGTAAAGTCAAATTGCTTCCACTGTTGAAGCAATTCGGGATCAAAGGTGGTTTGTTTCTGTTTTTCTGCATGGGACTCGCTCCGTTCTTTTTCCTGCTTTTTCCTCTGCTGCTCCTCTTTTTCTCTCCTATGTTTTTCTTCTTGTTCCTTTTTCTGCCTATCTGCCAGTTCTTTTTTCTGTTTCTCTTCTTGTTCCATTTGTGTTCTCTGCTGTTTCTCGGCTTGTTCTTTCTTTAGCCTCTCCGCTTGTTCTTTTCTCTGTCTTTCTGCCTGTTGCTTCTTCTGCCTCTCCTCCTGTTCTTTGAACTGTTCCTGAACAGGTCCGCTTGATGATGTCGCTGGGGTTGTTGCCAGTAAATCCAGAGGCAGAGTTTGCAACCTCTGTTCTCTGAGTTTATTGAACTCAGTTAATCCCTCATCATTATATCGCATCCTAGCGAGTTCTTTAGCATGACCTATTGATTCGGAGGCAACGAACAGGTCATCAAACATATCTTTCTGATGCTCAAACCTTGTTAATTTGGCCTGTTCTAATGCATTGTAAGCAGTCTTTTTTGGGTCGTATGGTCTGTTTGGGATCGTGGCCAGAGTTAAAGACTGAAGCTTCGTGGCTTCCTTTTCTGCATGTTTAAGATCATGCAGAGTATAAACACCACATCTGAAGGGAAAAGATGGCCATCCCTTCTTCTTTTCTCTTTTGAGAGTTTGTGTAGTACTCTCAGCCATGATTTGATATGAAATTTCCCTTGCTAGCAGCTTATCTAGAACATATAGAGGAAGAACATGTGGGTCGGCTTCACTGCCGAAAACTCTGATATAGGTGAAACTTTCTTCTCCAAACCAACTTGCTACTGCTGGTAAATCAAAGGAAGCTTGATAGGAAATTTTTGAAATGGGTTTATCAAAAATGGAATATTAAATGGGCACCATAAAACCATTACAGATTTGATACAGGTGGTGTTTATAAGAAGACTTCCACAATTTTTGATGATATATATGAATGGGTGAAGGGTCCTGTGCAGTCCACCTCCACCCGAGAACAGGAAATTCGGAATTGAAACAAATGGTGTCTAAGATATATGCACTATAGTAGAACGGGGGCATTTTCCTTTCTAAAACAACAGTCTGAGATCTAAAATCACGAACAGCTACTGCTAATTTATCCGAAAGAATAGTAGCCCAATCCATAATCCAACTGTTTACTGCTGCCTCCATTAAAGGAACCATTTCAATGGTAAAATTGGCAGAATCATGCAATCCCCACAGCCTACACATCATAATCCCCGCATAACAATAAGGAGAAGCCAAAGAATCGACCGAGTACTTACCGGAGGATTCGTGCTTGTGCTTGTTGGGATTTTGCCTCCAATCCTTGATAGGTTCAGATTCGATCTCATTCTCACTTGCAAACTTCTCTAGGAAGGCCTTGTTATATATTTTCTCTGGCTCAGGCAAATGATACATTTGCCTTAGGTCATCTGGCTTGAATGATCCGAAAATCCTCCCATCTCTGGTATTAAAAGTTCTGTCCAAAATGGGGATTTCTTCAATCGCCCATCGCACAACGTCTGTATAGGGAAGAATCTGTTCTCTGGCCGCTATCCTGTGAAGGAAAGAGTCGGCCAAATCTTTGAGAGTTGCATCAGACTTCTTGAGTAAGTCCACACTAGCTTTTGTCACTGTCTTTTCTGGTTGCTCAGCTTCAATTAAGTTATAAGTGCCTTGCCAAGTAACTCTGGTGAGCCCCGTGCATGTTGTATCGGATATTAGGCCCTTCTTCTTGTTTGCGGCCACTTGTCCTGCAATTGGTGTTGCGGAAGCACTTGCAGTCTTCTTGGACTTCTTTCCCATCTTCTCAGGCCTAGCTTCTACGAATGAATTCTGCACAAAGAGGCAATTGGGCGTAATACACAGAGATAGCGATGAAAAACTCTTAAGTGATACAGCACATATGAATAGATGCATAACTGAAGGATTTAGCTTTTAAAATGGGCGCGGATACAATCCGTAAAAAGATTTTAGGACATGATCTTATTAATTAGCCGTTTTCAATCTGTCATTCCTTAAATGCCCATTATATCGTTATTTGGGTGAACGATTCACTTAATCATGCAATGGTCGTTTTGGCGGTTGAGCATAGATGAAGGATTGCGTGAGAGATCAAGCTTTTATTACAAATGAATTGTGCCATCCCATCACTTAACGGCTCTTCGTTGAAAACCGCGCTTTATCGGATCGCAATCGGGGATATGATTAGTGCGCTTTAATGGTGTGTATTGGATATCACCGATCGCCGAATGCGATATCGCATCGGCGAAAAGCTTTGAGTGCAATAAGACTTGGGTGAGATTGTCGCCGATACCCGATTCTCGATTGCGCATCGCATCGGGACAAGTCTTTGGGAACATCACAACTGTTGTAGCGTGTCGCCGATCGCCGAATTCGCCGAATGCGTATCGCGTCGGGACTATTGGCATGGGGCATTATAACATGTACATGGAATATCGTCGATCGCCGAATGCGCCGAATGCGCATCGGCGGAAAGCTTTGGGGTGCTTAATTATAATTCATGTGTCATTGCGATATGCGATCTTGCGATCGCTTTATCGCAATGACAAATCATTACATGATTTCTTTTTAAGGGTTTGTCCAAAAAGTTTTATAAAGTGCATTTATTCATTTATTGGACTTTTTTGGATTACAATAGCATTGATACCAAATTAAATTCTAAAGGGACCCATTTCATACGTTAATATTTATAAGTAAAGATGATATGAAATGGGGGGTTGTTGTAGAGCACAATAGTCCCCCGACCTTTTTTGTATATAGGAAAAAGGTCGGGGTACGCAGCCCGCCTTCAGACCAGCTGCGTACCGCCGCTCTGTGTTCTGAACGCGGGGTGCGTACCCCGTGAAACACGCATTTTGAAACCCCAAACTCCAAATTCAACCAATCAAATTTCTTCTAATGAATTCTAACTATTGTTTTTTGGTGTGTAGGGCATTCACCATGCTAGATTGGAGAGAAAGAGAACACGAGGACGTTGATTTGGCCGCAATTGGTCATCAACCTTCTATTGATGCATTAAAAGCATGCGGACTGTACAAGTACTGGGCCATACCAGGCATGAGGGGCCAGGTGCCATTCCTTGAGTGGCTGGTTGAAAGGTGGAACATTCAGGATCAATGCTTCTACATCGGAGAGAACCAGCTCGAGATAGAGCCCTCTGACATATATTTTCTCTCTGGCTTGCCAAATAGGGGCGAGCAACTGACTCTGTCCGGGACTAGGCCGGTTGGCCAATCCCTTGCTAGCCTCCGGCTAGAGTGGTGCAACAAACAGAACCAAGAGAAAGGGATAGAAATCAAGTACATATCCCTGCCCGAACTTATGGTGATATCCTTTACTGTTACTAGACTCTGCGGCGCAGCCGCCTTGCACATTGCCACCGGGTCCCAAATGCGGATGGCGATAGATTGCTACCGAGGCACCATTTTCAACTGGTGCGATGCTGTGTTGGCCAATATGAAGGGCCAACTAACCAGGGCAAAGAATGGACAACTGAAGACCTTTGGATATGGGCCTTTAGTTGTGAGCTTTGCCTTAGAGAGAGTTCCAATGCTGATCCCCCAGCATCTTACTGTTCCAGTTGGGGCTCCTCGGGAGCCTAAGTTGACGAGATGGGTTGCGGTAATGGCCCGGCATCCTGATGAGGGCGCGACAGTTGTTCGATTTCCTGATGATTACTTTCACTGGCTAGAGAGCCAGGTGTTTGCTATTCAGGATTTTCCCTATGCCGGAATGGATTTTCGGAATGATCCGGACATGGTTCTTCCACAGGGAGAACAGTGGGACGACAGAGGTATTTCATTCTTCACAAGTTTTTAAATTATGTATTTTTTTTTTTTTTTTTTCTTTTTATATATATCGCCTCAAAACTGACAGCACAAATTTTCAAAATGCAGATGTAGGTCCACGGCGTCCGGCCAACCTCCGGGCTTTTGAGAGGAGAGTACCAGCTGTACCAGCACTAGCCCCACAGGATGCGGCCGCAGAGACCTTAGCCGAGCTGGAACAGGATCTAGAGCGTCTGACGGCGGGTATACCAGAGACCACCATAGATGACATTCCTATTCGACTTCAACGCTATGTGGTCGCAGTCCCAGGACCTTTTAGGAGGTTCCTGTGTAGGGTAGCACGGGCAGTGGTCTCGTATAGAGAACACCACCAGTCATTGGCTAGTCACTTTTGTAGACACATATGACATTTTTGGTTTTTTGTACTTATCATTTTTGCCGATCATAAGGTGTTTTTCAACCTATGATCGAAGACGATGTATATTTTTGACACACTCCTATCTATATATATATCATTATTACCGGCTTATCTTGTTTAACATATGTGATGAAATGTTTTTAAATTTACTTGCATGATTATCGCAAATGTCTGTCCAACATTCGAGAAGCAATTGCATCTGCTAATGTATTTAAAGACCTTCGAATATGCTGATATTCAATGTAATCAAATTCACGTTCCAAGAGGCGCACTCTCAAAAACAACCTTAATAACACAGGATTTCTAATGGCATATACTCTATTAAGCTGTAATACAACGAGTTCAGAATCTAACCTCACTATCAAACGTCGAATTCCAAATGAAATAGATTCAGACAATAATTCAACCACTGCACTGTATTCTGCAATGTTGTTTGTCGTTTGACCGAGGCTCACCCCATGCATAGAAACTAACTCGTCAGAGGGCGAATAGATAACCCAAGCTGCGGAAGAGATATTCCGTGTACTACGACAAGCACCATCGGCAAATCCAATGTACGTTTGGAGAGGCGTCGACATCTGCAATATCAAGAGTAAAACCAAGATAAGCCAGAATAACGACGAAAAACACACTTTCTAAGCTAAGCACACTATCTAAACTAACAAACATACTAGCTAGAAAGAAAACCTAACCTAACTAAAATTCTCCATACCCATCATTTAAGCACAATACCTCTTTAGGTAAAGTCCATTTCTGGGTTTACCCAAAGAGTCCCCATCAAAATCTACCAGCTCATAGGCCCCTTTTGCTAGCTTTCGCTTTACAATGTAGGGTCCATGCCACATAGGAACGAATTTTCCAGCACCTAGTTTATCATTAGCTTGATCATATAATAGCACTAGGTATCCCTCCGAAAAACTTCGAGGGGTCACATTTCTATCATACTGAGCTTTCATTCGCTTCGCGTGAGTCTCGATTGCCGATGCAGCGTCATGTCGAGTCTCATCTAACTGAGCTAAGTATAATAAACGTTTCTCCTCTTCGGAAGTAGCTGGGAGTAATTCGACAGCCATTTGAAGTGATGGGATTTCGCATTCAATGGGTAACACAGCTTCCAAGCCATAAACTAGCTAGAAAGGAGTGAACCCTGTTGAAGTTTTCACTGAAGTTCGGTATGCCCATAGCGCTGAAAATAACATGTTCTGCCAATTCGACCGATGAATACCAATGATTCGTTGGATCATGATAACCAAAACTTTGTTGATAGACTCAACCAAACCGTTGGCTTGCGGATAATAAGGAGTAGAGCTATCGTGGCGCAAACCAAGCTGGCTTGTAAGCTCAGTCATCATGATGTTTCGAAAATGGCTCCCATGGTCAGTGATGATCGCTTGTGGGACACCAAACCTAGTTATAATGTGATTGAATACGAAAACTGCAGCTGTTTTGCCGCTTGCGTCGAATGTAGGCATCGCCTCGGCCCATTTAGTAAAATAATCAACCGCGAGGATGATATACGCATGCCCCCCGGCCGAGTGAGGGTTACAAGTAATAAAATCGATACCCCATTTGGCGAAAGGACCAACGGCAATTATAGGATGGAGAGGAGCAAGTGGTGCGCGCATCTTGCGATCAAACACTTGACAGTTGTGGCACTTTCGGACCGCAATGATACAATCTTTAAACATGGACGGCTAGAAATAGCCAGCGCGCAACACCTTCTGAGCTGTGGCATACCCAGACATATGACCGCCACATGCTCCAGAGTGACAATCATTCAAAACCCTCTCAGCCTCTTCGTGAGTTAAACAACGTCGAAAAACTAAGTCTGCCCCCCGGTGATAAAGTGTATCTCCAATAATTCTGTATTGCTGGGATTGAAACCGAATTTTTCGACGTTCCGACTTTGAAGCTTCAGGCCGAAAGGTTTGGGTTTGGAGATAGATGATTATATCCCCGTACCACGGATCTAAAGTACTGATAAGAAACAAAGATCCGTCCGCAATGGACTCCTCTGCCACAGTTTCTGTGTCAGCATGCGGGAAATCACACATCAATTCCGCAAAAACTAAGGATTTCTTAGACTTGGACTTCTCGAACTCCAAGTCGAACTCTTGCAGGATAACGATCCATTTAGAGTACTTGCCCCCTAGCAGTTGTTTAGTCAAAATATAAATCATAGGGTTGCAATCTGAAATAACTGTAGTTTTACGGAGAAGAATGTAGTGACGAAAACGCTGGACAGCTTGAACGGCTGCCAGGGCCAATTTCTCCACATGCGAATATTTTAGCTCAGTGGGGTTTAACGTCCTACTAAGATAATATATCACATGTTCCGTTCGGAATTCATCTTCTTGAACTAACACCATTCCAATAGTGGAATGCGAAGCTGCGAGGTATAAGAAGTAGTCCTGGTTGTAGTTGGGAGGATGCAACAACGGTGCATGGGTCAACGCGTGCTTAAGTGCATCAAAAGATTGTTGGGCAATCTCGTCCCAAAATAATTGAGCGTTCTGTTTCAACAACCGTGTAAAACCTTTAGTGAACTCGGTGTAGTTGGAATGAATCGGCGTAAAAAGTTTGCTTTCCCTTGCAAACTTTGGAGTTGGCGCAAACTCGAAGGAGGAGGCAATTTGATGATAGCTTCGACCTTCGAGGGATCGACGCGAATGCCGGCTTTTGAAACAACAAATCCCAGCAATCGTCCTGTTTCTATACAGAATACACACTTGTGGGGATTCAACCGAATACAATAATGCCTACACCTCATAAATATTGCTCGTAAGTGGACAAGGTGATCAGCTCGATGTAAAGAATGAGCAGGCAAATCATCGAGGTACGGTTGCACAATGTGCTTGATGTCATGAAATGCATAAGACATCGCCCGTTGAAAAGTGGCTCCGGCATTCTTAAGCCCAAAAGGTAATTTGGAGTAAGCAAATGTCCCCCATGGACAAATGAATGCCGTTTTTGGTTGATCGGCGGGTAGAATATTGATTTGATTATAGCCCGAAAAACCATCCATAAAGGAAAACATTTCACTTCCGGCACAATCATCAATGATTTGATCGATATAAGGCGTAGGATAGTTGTCTTTTGGACAAGCTCGATTTATATCCCTATAGTCGATACAGATTCTTATTGTTCCTTGTTTCTTGTTAACCGAAACAATATTCGATACCCAATCTGTTAACGGGATTGGATAAATGAAACCTGCTTTCAACAGCTTCTCGACTTCTGCTTTAATCGCAGCCGCTTTTCTAGGGTGAATCTGATGCAACCGTTGCCGGACGGGTTTAGCGTCCGGGTAGGTCTTTATTTCATGAACAACAATGGCAGGATCGATTCCTGGCATTTCCTCATAAGACCAGGCAAACACATCGCGGAATTCTTGGAATAGGGCCTTGTAAGTTTGAATTTCATCTTCTGTACATGAGGCACCTATATGAATGTTTTCCTCAATTCCGGACTTCACTGAAATGTCAATGGGGATAGTGCGAGAAATATTCCCTAAATTCAACTCTGAATCAGGATGTTTCGTTGGATTCTTAGCATCTTTGACATATTCAGTGGTAAAAATAGATGAAAAATCGTTTTCAAAAGCATCATCCTCAGGTAAAAACGAAGATCTATGATGGAGATCTTCCCATGGTAGATCGTCTACACTTAGGATTTCGCGAAGTTGCTCGTCAGATGACACGACTTCGGGAAACGCTATTCGTTCTGAGGTTGATGTGAAAAGTGATTCCTCACTGACCACATTCATTTGGTCGATTTGGGTTGAACGCGAGTCGGTAAAAGACATGACGGTTTCATAAGCAATTTCATATGGACTCAAAGGCATAGCATCACCGAATGAGTCTATCTCAGATTCAGATGGGACAATCCAAGGATCGTCGTAAATAATGGTGTCTGATGTAATCATATGAATTGATGCAAATGAAGGGTCTGCGTTGATTGGAGGGAAAGGAAAAGTTCCCAGTAAACCGGAAGCTTTAACTAAACCTACGCCAACATCCCTGTAAGGGATTGTCGTCTTACCGACATGCTGGATACTCTCTGAGGAGGCTGGGTCGGATGAAAAGTATGTCAGCTGATCAATTGTCACGATCTTGCCGTTATGTGGAAACTTTATTACTCTGAAGACCGATGAAATGACCGCTGTCATAGCATATGACCAACTTCGACCCAAAAGAAGGTTGTAGTCTAGAGGGGCATCAACCACCTCCACATCCAGACTAACGGTTTTCCCTTCTACCCCTATAGGCAATTCCTGTAGAATACCAAATGGACGGAACCCACGGCCATCAAAGGCCTTAAGGATGGTCGGGGATTGGTTCAGCGAAGGAGAACCAAGCGATCTCCAACACTGAATCGACATAATACACGTGGAAGCTCCCTCATCAATTACAGTCCGATGAATAGGCTTGTTTTTGACTATCACTGGAATCTGGAAAGCCATTTGATGGGGTAGACGCGGTGTACTATTTTCTAGATCGAAGATTATCAGATTCGGGTCCTGAACATCAACAGCTCCGATAGCCGACAAAAGTAATTTTCGCTGTGCTGGGCATGATTGCAGCACTTCTAAAGCTGACATTGCTGAGGGTGAAACAGCTAAGTCCTCAACAATGTTGTAATTCTGGGCCGCTCTCGCATGTGGATTGAAAGCAGACCTTCGAAGTACACCCTTAGCGGGCGGTTTGATTACTAAGTCCGGGTTCTGTAGTGGATCGGAACCAGGAGCTGAGGTTGATGGATTAGAATGAGAAGATTCTGCTTCCTTACCATCAACAGGATTCTTACTACCATAATCTTGCGACCGAGTCGCAATCCTCACATGAGACATCATCAAAATGGGTTCTTCACTGGCAGTCAAGGAAGAACCTATCATCTTACTCTCCTGCTTTGGAAATGGATCTTTCAACACAGCAGGAGTGGGAGAACCTTTGACTATTTTCACAACCTCGGCCTGATGAGGGCAATCCCTTGTAAAATGATCCTCTTCACAAATAAGACAAGGATATCGAGGTTTGTGCTTTTCGTCATTGGTTTTTGACTTTTCTGTTTTCTCCTTCGGAGCCTTGTCTGCTTTAGCCTTCTTCTTTCCTTTCTTCTTTCCACCGTTTTTTGATTTGGCCGTAGATGACTCTACAGCGTGAATATCGGCGGAAAGTTCAGGAGAAGACTCTCCTGTCGGGGAATCAGGCAAGGTGATTATAGGAGTAGTAGAATTCTTGGAAGATTTCTTCTTGCTCTTTGTGTTCACCGTACCAATCATACCATCAGCGGCATGAGATCCCGAAGGAGCAGCAACGATTTGATTCGATTTTGGAAGATCTGGGATCTTCTCGTGTAACGTACTCGACTGAGTATAAACTAAGTCAAGGTACTGCGCCTGAGCAATGACTTGCTCCTCAGTAACTACTCCGGCCTTAGCTACATCTCAGTAATCTTCGGTAATAATGATTTAACAAACCATTCAGCTAAGATTTGGTCCGGAATAAAAACTTTCACTAACCTTCTTCAACGTCTCCACTCATGAATGTGATAAGAAATGTACGTGGACGTCGATTGTTTTAGTGAAGTTAATAACTCCGTGCCGTTATCGTATCTGACCGGCAACTGAAAGTGAGTTAAGAACGAGGTAGCTAACTGGCTAAAATTGTAAAAAGAGGCCCGTGGTAACTCAATGTACCACTTGGCCGCGAGACCAATGAGTGTACGCTGGAAAAGACGTAAGCGGATCGAATCATCCGAGATAGAATTTGAAGCACACCAGAGGTGGTAAGTCATCACGTGATTGGACGGATCCTCTCCAGACTTACCTTCGAACTTGGGTATATCACTGGGCAACTTATTTGGCATTGGCGGCCAGAACGGAAGATATTGAATTGGATCGTTCATTAGGCGCGTCAAGTATGGTAAATCCAAAGTTGCGATAAACGGTAATTGCCGGTTAGGATCTCTAAAACTCTGGGTCATAAGACCAGTCCCAGGAGGAGGATATCCAGGATAACTAGGAACAGGAATCGCATTAGGGATATTATATCCTCCTGGAAAACCAGGATTAACCGGACCGTACTGGTGCTGTTGAGGTTGTTGATAAGTGTACCCAGGATACAGTTGATACTGGTAAACCGGCTGCTGGACAGCTTGCCCATATTGGTACTGTCCCTGGTACAGTTGATGAACAAATTGAGGTTGAGTAGTGACAACCGTACTTATACCAGGTTGACCTACAGGCATCTGAACCGAAGTTTGAATCGTAGATCCAGATAAGGGTAAAGATGTCTGAGGAGTGGTTACAGAGACAGTAGAAATAGGAGCTGTCGATACTCCAGAAGTAAGTGCGGCAGATGTTGCGGTAGTTGCAGCAGCCGTTTGAGATGGAGTACTAGGTGCAATTGGCGGCTGAGTAACTACCGAAGTTACAGAAGTTTGAACATTTGACTGGACAGGTTGCGGTTGCTGGGGTGGACCAGAAACTACGGGTTGTCCAGCTTGAGGTAACAACTGCATACTTGGCTGCAACACCTGTTGACCTTGTGATGGATCCCACACTATCATTCCAGGGTATTGACCCGTAACAGGTTGAGGATACTGAGATCCATAGCCGGATTGAGGATAGGATTGATAACTGAAAGGTACAGTTCCCATACCTTAAACATATGACTGACCTTGAGATGGTTGATAACCTTGACTCGAGTATTGACCTTGAGGTTGATAACCTTGGGGTAAATAATGATACTGAGGTTGACCCTGGGGTACATATTGAGGCTGGGGCTGACCTTGAGGCATGTATTGTACCATAGGTACATACTGACCTTGAGGCTGCCCCCCAGACACAATTTGTGTACCTTGAGGTTGCCCCCCAGGCGGTAATTGACCACCTTGAGGTTGAGAAACGGGAACTGAACCTGACATCATGTAAATGTCCCCTACACCCAACGGTTTATTACCATTGTTTCCAGCTAATAACCCATGATCGACGGGTTGAGGAGATGCCCCCGCAAAGATACCAGAAAGTGACCGATACCCGGTGGGAACAGAAGGTCCACCGTGTAAGAAAGATTCAGGAGATTGAGTGAACACGAATGACTGACCAGACATATTCACAGGAGTATAAATACCTCCAGGTGGAAAAGGAGTACGAGGTGGAGAAAAACCTACCCCTGAGTTGTCTAAATAATTGGTTAACGAGAGGTACCAAGTAGTACTTCTAGGAGGACTGTAAAAGATAGATTCACGCTCCCTGAGCTCAATAGTAGGTTGATCTTCAAGGGTAGATACGCCTAATTCTTCCTCTGGAGCAAGTTCTTCAATAGCTATCAAACCAGTAGGAAGATTTTCGGTGATGACTCTTTCTACCCTGGGTGAATCTGGTACACTAGAAGTTGGAGTAACAGGTTCAGATATTTCAGGTTCTTCGCCTATATCACTAGTAGATGAAAAACTACCAGCAAGCTCAGAAACTGTAACAGCTTCGGGATTATAACCTATCTCTAGACTTTGGTAATCTGGATGGACTACCAAGGAAGATTCTCCTTCTTCAGGTGAACCTACTCTACTGCCACTAGGAAGAGTTACAAGGACCTTCAATCCTTCGTACTGACCCGGGACGTCTTCAGGAGATCCACCCCGCGATCTACGGAGTTTCCTCAACGAATCAGTTCTGGTAACAATCTCAGGTGACTTGCCCCGAAGTCTACGGGACTACCTCGGTAATTCCACCACAGCTAAAAACTTTTAACTACTACACACGAAAACAAAGTAAAATCTCAAATCAAACCACCTAAAGTCTCTAAAGAACCAAACAAATTTGAATCATACGCCTAAAGAATCTAGGGCGTCAAACCAAACACAAACAGTAGCCTTCCAGACCGAAAACGCTAGTTGGAGATGAACCCCAACATCGCTGGATTCAGTACAGAAGTGGCGGGTGGAACAGTTACCCCGGCAACCTACTTAATGAATAGACCGACACAAGTTCCTCCACTTTAACTGTCTTGAGTGAAGTGAACCCCCTGGAAAATCCAAGTGAGTCTAGCCGACGTCTGCTCCAGGTACAGTGGGATCTTCCCTCCACCGTCACCTCGGTAGAATCCTAAAGATAATGGTCACTAAGGTTACCAACCGCAACAAATGCACCTGGGGGAACAGTCTACACTCCGACAGCACGCAAGGGCAAAGTATCAAGCTCAATCCCCTTGCCGGTTCCTTGAAAATAATCCAAGGTTTACCGACAAGTGACCCCTGGCTCCTCGACAATGGTTAATTCGAGGTTTACCGTTTGTAATACGTGCGTTTCTGGCGTCATTCCCAACGAGGGAGGATTGATCCCCTCACTGGTTTGGACACGAGCTCGTGCTTCTCCTTTAAGAGGAGCTTTCCCAGAGTACAAATGAGACAATTGGATTTATTCTATCACAAGATAAGCTACTTGTTTGGTTTTGTTGTCTTGGAGAGTTAATTACTCTCCCACTCCAAGACACTAGCCTGATCTAAATTGGTGTTTCAGAGCCCTAGTAAATAAAAGTTACTAAGTTGATTTTACTTTAAGCGTTAATTTTATGGTTTTTCTTAAAGACAAAAGGTAGCAGAAATGAAACCAATGGTGTGTAGACTCGACTCGTAACCACTACAAAGATGCACCTAAGATGATTTACGCTACTTTTCTCTTTCAATGAAAACTCCTAACTAAGAGAGTTGGAAAATGCAAATTTTATAGAAAACAACTTTCTTAGTAAAGACAATCAAAGAAACAATTCTCTTTATCTTTCCAAGCATAAAACATAACCACTCCTTACATGCACGAAAAATTCTTTTTCTTTCAAAATACTCCAAAGCTACTTGAAACAAAACTTTTCAAAGGAGATGTTTTTGTATTTTTCTTATTTAATAAAGCATATAAATCTATTTTAACGAAAATCAATCTCAAAATCTATAAAAGCTATGAAAAATTGACTTACAAGCAAATCAAAAGGAAATTTACTCTAAAGCAAACCTAACGAGGCAAAAGCCTACAAGGATGATTCTAGGTTGTTTTACTTGACCACAATCAAGCCAAGGACCAGCTAATGCAGAATCAAAAGACCAGTCAAAACAAAACTCAAATCTTTTTGTTCTTTTTGTAAAATGGAATTCAATACTCAATCAACAAGAACTTCGAAATTTTCCAAAGAGACAACTCAAAGGTAAGTTGCTCTCACAGGTAGACTTTATGACAGGTCCGACTCCTAAGAAGGCTGACAAAACCAGAGAGATCTAAGGCTTGACAACTTCTACCGCCAAAGTCACTACAGGACCTACTCAAAAATCAAACCCTAGGGCTTAAACTTCTATGAAATCCACTAAAACACTCAATGCTATTGAAACAAGTTCAGGTGAAGATCTTTGACAGGAGACTAATGGATCTGGGCAGTAAAAACTAAGAAAAAGCAAAATCTAAGAGGAAAAATGTAAAAAATGGAAATTTCTTAATTTTTAGCAGGGTACGCAGGCAACCTGTTAAGACAGGTGCGGGCCCGCTCTGTGCACACAGCAACAGTGCGTACAGGTACGCACTGTGCAATACTCAGAGGGTGCGTACTACTGGAAAAACCAAGAAAAACTAAATTCAATCTAACCCTAAGCTAACCCACCCAAATACAAAGTCACACAGCCAAAAACCAGAAAATAAATGACTTTTCTCAGATCAAAGTTGCATACAAAGGAAAAAACTTTCACATCAATGGAGTCCCCAGTGGAGTCGCTATTTTGTCAGGCGGAAAGAGTCGATAGTGCGGACACAACCAACCTCCCTAGGAGCCTAAGAATCTCTAGTGACAAACAAGACAAACAAGAGCAATCCTTCTCTAAACATGCATTTACCATACAAGAAATCAAGTGTTTAGATCCTACCTGTAGTCCAACGCTGTTGTAGCAGTCCAACCTCGCTGATCCGGATGAGCTCCTCCTTCACTTCGAAACCTGCATTCACTAACAATAAAACGATTAAATAGCACTTGATAATCTCATAAAATAAAACATATTTAACATATAGACCAAGGAGTACATGAAACAACTCATAAATAACAAGTTATTGAGAAGAATGGACTCATTTGCATTAATAGGAAACAAAAGGAACAATTACAACCTGAGCCTTGGTGTTGTGCAAGTCCCTCCCAGGGTCCATCAAGAGTTCTCCTTTACTTTGACAAAGCTCACCCACTTCCAAATAGAACAAGCAAAGATGGTAATCTCTCCTCACAAGCTTCTAAATGGGAGTCCTAATTCCAGCAGCATCTACCCTTAGAAATGTTTAGCTTTCAACCTCCCCTCCTTTTGGCCCAATGCTTGTATTTATAGTGCTCTAGAGGAAGTTATTCAGGTCCACCATCAATGGGATAAGTCCCTCTTTGGATGGGATAGCTCCCTTATTGATGGGATAAGTTCCTCTTTGGTAGGGATACATGAACCATCTGGAGGCGCTTCATACACGTCAAACATACTTCTAGAAGCCTCTAGAAATGACCACAAGTAACTTTTTTGGAGTCAAACTTGTGCCTTTTGACCTTTACAGGGGTACGCACCTGCCCCTTTACATACAGAGCGTACAAGTACGCAGTTTTTGTGAACATTAGGTGCGTATACGCAGGTAAGGTCGAGAGAATCTGCGTACCCAGAGATAAACACATTTACAAAGACTTTCTCTCTTTTTTTGAGTTTGACATGGAGAGCAGAGGCATAAGACTTGCCCAGGAGGATAGCATGACTATTGATAGAGCCATACTAACTGTAAATAGCCATGGTGACATTTTTTAGTGTAACAGAGGATGACGTTGGGTCAGAACAATGGGTTGTAATCCTCTTTGCTATTCTTGATTATTAATAAAGCTATTCAAGTTTTCCTCCACATTCTTGTATGATTGATGATATATGCATTTGTGTGGTCAATATATATATATGGTCCTATATTGTTTATGATAGTAGATCTTTGTTCTTGGATAGTGTTATGCTGCTTTGATTCTACAGGTGCTCTTTGAAGCTGGGTACGAGGAAGCAAGTGGCAAAGATCTGTCAGAAGGGAGAGGAATCAAGCAAGGAACCAAGCGCAAGACAGAGGTTGGTCTTCTTCTTTCCCCTCTTATCTACTTCTCATAAAGGAAAACGAAAATGGTTTTAATTTATTTGTTTCTAAGGTAGCTACCAGCCTTAGTGGGACTAGCAGCTCTGCATAGACACTAGATTTCTCGATAAAAAAATGGCGACTCCACTGGGTAACGAATAGATTGTTTGTTTGTCTATATTTGTTTGCTTTATAAACTTACAGACGGAGCCTGAAGTCAAGCCAGCTAGCCTTCGAACTGCATTTGCTATGCAAGTGCAAAGTAGATCAACGCTGCTTTAGTCTATCTCTGGGTTTTGTTTATGAATTGAACAATTGATTTTCAAGCTCTCTAATTGCCCTTGTGGTGGCTCTAGTAACCTCCTTAGATCTACCCTTGTGATTGATTTACTGATTACCACTTGCTCGGCCTAAATCCCTGAACTGAGCTGCAAACTATGACCCCGAACCCAGTTGAAGTCTCGTCCCTGGATCATCACACTGTCTTTTCTCTGGAATCTGGATGCATCGCACTTCCCGAGTGTAGTAGGTGTGCTGCATCTCACTTTCCCTGTGTTACAGGTGCGCTGATCAGACAAGACCTCTTCTGCTCTTAGATTTTGGTTTCTGTATTCACTCTTTTCAGCTCTATTCAGGAGTTTTGCTGTCTGTAGTCAGTATACCTTTGTTGAAACCCCTTTCCTTGCCATTATTTCGCCTCCATTGTGCAAAGAACTGTAAATATGTATTGTGATCCATTTTCAGTTCTCTTTTACAAAGAAGTAGCGTAATTGAACTGTCGTTTCTTGATTTGAAAGTGTCGCAAGTGTCGTTTTCAGTGATAGAAGAGAATCCGATTGTTCTTGATAGTCGATTACACTATTACTCTTGTATTTGATTTGAATTAATAGTTTTTCAAGTGTCGAAAGCAGGTTTTCAATTCCAAATCGCAAAGTGTCATCATTGTCTTCATTTTGTCTTGAAAAGAAACTTGTTAGTAAAGTCGCTCTGAAAATAATTTAGATTTGCGCTTAGCTTTCTTTTTATCATTCACACATTAAGAAGGCTAAAAACAAATACATGCATGTGCATTTGCATTTAGACTGTTTGTTGGTTTGATTTAGGATAGTGCATATAGTGTGTGCTCTCTGCTCTATGTTGAAAGAATATTGTCTCTCTTTCCTTAGTAGCTAGGATTTTCATTGCAAAAAGAAGATTAAATGATTGTTTATCATCTTAGATTGCATTTTAGGAATTGTATATCTACATCACGCGGTGAACCTGAAAGGCAAATTTCTTAAGCAAGATCAACTATAAAATAAATTTAATGAATCTAAAAATGCTTTGGAACCTAACGCACAACATTTAGAAGTCTAGGCTAGAGACGTATTCCGGCGTCGTAAAGCCTGGTAGCTGTTGTTTTCATTGTTGTTTGGGTGATTCCTCCACTTTGAGACGATAAGTGCCAGTACGGACTTGTGCTCCATGTACCGTCAAGTATATATTGGGAGACCACAATAGGCTTTATCCTTTATCCATAGGAAGCCGTGTCTGCCGCCCTATCGATCGCAATGCACTGAACACAACATTCGGGAAGATTGACTGCCGTACTGTAAAAAGTATTCTGCATTTTTGCGATTGGTTTAGTAATCCCTCTGTCTAGATTTCCAGAGTAGTCTCTTTCGTTCCTTTTCAGACTCCTTAAAGGAAAAGGTCCATCTGAGCACTTGTCACTTCAAGCTCATTAAAAATCGAAGGCGACTAGAGTCATCTTTTGTTTTTTCTCGACTCTTAAAAATTGAAAAAACAAGTTGTGTCAAAGTGTCTAAAATTTATTTTAATCGGAATAAATATCACCTTTCCTATGTTGGTCTTAGGTTGAGGAAAATGGAGTCCACTAACCAAGGAGTTCCCCTTGGGGGAAATCCTAGTCCTTTCTCCTCTTGGGGAGATGTCGGTGCACACCATATGGCCACATTATCGCTTCCAGGATTGACAATCGGCTTGCCCGTATGGCTTTTCTCAAACTCTGTCGTTCAGAACACCGTGATTCCTGAACAATCAAGTCAGTAGCTAAACGATACCAGATTTATCCCCCAACCTTCTACTTCATCCAATTCTTCCTCTCCTCCTTCCTCTTCGCTTGATGAAGCTGGTAAAGAAAAAAATCAAGTAACCGAGAAGAAGAAGGAGAAGAAGAAGAAAGAGAAGAAGAAGAAGGAGCCAAAGACGAAAAGGGGCGACCAAGCATCGTCTAGCGAAAATCCACACACTACACTGTCCAGGCCTAAATTGACATGTGTCATTTGCAAAGGAGACCACTATCATCGAGATTTTCCTTGCATCCCTCGGATCTTAAGGGACTGGTCCCCTCGTTTGCACAATCTGGTGTTATCAACCTCTGATGATCATGCTGAAAATACACCGTCAACTAGTGAAAGTGAAGCCCCTGGAAAAAAAGGAAAATGTAAATTTCCTTGTAAATTGTGTGAAGGTGATCACGCCGTCCACCGTTGTCCCTTCTTAGACGAGGCTAAAAGATTTTTGGACGACCGTCCAGTTTCACCGTTACGACTTCCTCCTGGATATAAGAAGCTCTTTCCGAGTCTGTCACTAGGTGAAAATCTGGCTGACACACCACTGTTGTCGACCAAAGCGTCTATCATTGAAGATAAACCATCTGAATCCACACTAGATGAAAGTCAAAAGGTCAAGGCGGCAGTTGACCCGGTCTTGCCTTCAGAGGATCCATCTTCAGATGATACAGTCACCAAAGAGAACAAGAACGACACCGTTCAAATTCTCTTTGTAAGCACAGACTCCGATGAACAGGGGGGCAGTCTACCCGTTCCTTTACCACAGGAAGGAAGTTCGTCAGAGTCATATCCGGCCGTCTATTCGGTCCCACCTCCAAGCAACCTAGTTGTTTCCTTCGATTGGAATCTACTAGGTAGACCCTGTTTACCGACTAGTGTACCATTTCGAATCATTGCTCAAATATATAGAATGGTCATGGCCGGTACCATCATAGATGAAGGGGCTTCTGTGAATATCCTTTCCTCAACTTCTTGGAAAGCGCTTTGTTCGCCATCGCTTTTGCCTGAGATGAGAAATCTAACAGGCTTTGACAAAGGAACCAGTCGACTGTTAGGGATCCTTCCCAATGTGCCGATAACATTGAGAAGGAAAACCATTCACATGAATGTAATGGTAGTCCAAGGACCCCTGGATTATAATCTACTCCTTGGACGCGACTATATTTATTGCATGGGAGCCATTGTCTCTTCACTCTTTAGAGTAATGTGTTTTTCGCATGAAGGAAGAATGGTCAAGCTCATAGACCAGCTTTCATTCCCCGGTTCACACATAGAAAATAGTCATATACCAACACTGAATGGTCTTTTCACACAAGGAATGTCTCATCAATCCCCAGTCCATCCTCCTGATGAGCGCGAGTGATTCGGAAGATATGACTGAAACCCAGGGGGCATGCACCCTGGCCTGTTTCGATAGGAAAACCTTGGGTATAGGGTAGGTTTCCGCAAAGGATATATGACTGGCTGATACACCCGTCCATTTAGGAAAATGGGGTTAGACCGGAATAAGATACCTCTGTTATAAGGTAGGCCTTTCCCGATAAAACAAATGTTTTATCTGCAAATTGAGGGGTAACCTGGAAACTCTACTTCACTATGCCTGGGGGCATGCAAGCGAAGAGCGACCATTTATTTTTTTAAATTTGTAGGTCCTCTAACCCTTTAAACTCGTAGGATTGGTCGTCTCCTAGCTAGCATAAAGAAAGGATGTGGGGCAAAGCTTTGAAAAAATGCCATTTTTATATGAGACATCCTTATTATATGACTGGATCGAGCAGTTTTAACGCGGAATTCAAGCTCGTTAAAAAATAAACATAAGCAATGAGAAAATGTTCTGCTAGAGTTTAAGCTCATTTAAAAAATGAACCAATTTCCGGTAAATAACCATCGTGAATGTATTATTATCAGCCTTTGAAGCCTTGGTTGTGTTCTCATCATCACCTCCACTCTATTTTTGGCCGATCATTCACCTCCATTTGATTGTTTACCCTTTTTGAGGAACAACTCCGAAGAGTGATCCTGTTAGCCATCCTTGTGACACTGCCGTGATTGGAAAATTCCAAACCTTACCTGGAATTAACTGCTACCCAAATTTATCACTCGTTCCTCAAAAAACGAGTCTCCTTTAAGCTCTTTTTAACTGACTCGTAAAATATGAAAAGATTTTCGAGCGATTGGCCTCTCCAGCTCATTAAAGTGACCGGAAGTGCTATCCCTCCTTTAGATTTTAATCTTTTTGGACCTAAGGGATTATTACACAAAAAGATAGAGTGCTCGTTTTGTTCGGCTCGTTAAAAGTACCGAAAATTCATCCCTTTTATATTGTTTTATACTATTTTGGACTCAAGGGATTATATGACGAAAAAGGATTATTGGAGTTTTCTTTACGTCCCTTTTTCAGACTCTCTAAAATTGAAAAGGACCGAGTTATCCTTGTAGTTAAACACGTTAAAACCCAAATAGCGACAAACTTGTCCATACAGACAAGAACGAGTTTCACTATCGCTAGGCTCATTAAAACATAGCGATGGGTTTGCCCGAAGGGCAAATTATAGAACAAGCATATGCTATCCTCCTCAATCTTGACAAAAATAAAGATGTACTAGTCAGCAATGAATGGGGAAAATTGGGAAGAAAACTTGAAGAAACTTTATTGGTAGCAAGTCGCTCTTGAACATGACACTTTCACTCCGCATCTGAGTCGGGTTGGGTTGTTCCGTTCATTGGTCATATCACCATGGGTCCATCACACCATCCACATTTGGGGTTAACGCTACCAATCCATCATGTCAGTGTCACCGATATGTTCAAGAGAAGTCACTCAGAGAATTCACCTGTGTCTCATCCACTGCAATACACTTACGCTCCATTCTTTCATGACCGCCACCCTGAACCTTATATCATCAGATCGTTTTCACCTCCATTGAAATCATTTGCTCCATTCTGTGTCATTGATGTGGGATTCACTAAGGCCCTCCTATGACAGATCGCTTCTTGTCGATGTCAGCTCATTATCTAGGAAGTCGATCTAGGAACAACCCTTTCAGTACTTTGAAGCTTGCATGCCTCAATGGTAAGTTTCTCACTTCTGGCGAAAGGTTCACATCAATGCCCTTCGACCGAAAGATTTTGTGTGGTGTTCGATGCCAAGTCCCTTATTCACAACATGTAAATTGTATTGTAGTACCTTGAGGGTCATCATCATTATCGGTGATTCCTCTCGCGACTGTTAACAGCTTACATCATGGGCTGGTAATCAGGCGATGTCTTTCCATGTTCAACTCCAGAACATCTCTCACATGGATCGGCTTGTACTTTGAGTGAAGATCGAACGAGATTGAAGACCCCAGATCTAGTTTCATCCATCTGGGCTGCGATATATATTCAGGAAAATAAAGACATCAAATGTACATCATTACTACACAGTTAATCATCCAATCCAAGGGATGATGGCTCTACCAGAACCATCAGTCTACACTCAGACGATTGTCTGTCTTATGTACATGAAAATGAATTTATAAAGTTGAGCATGGGAATGCCCCCCTCAACTAGATCATGAAAATATTATGAAGATAATGTATTATATTGTATCTTATTACAGGTCACCTTCCAGCTTGAAAAAACTTCAGATCCTCATGATAAAGCATTTCACCCGACATCAACAGATTGACGACCTCATGCTTTAGGGGGAAACTGTTATAAACATTTTTGGGCACTGCAACCCCAATCATAAATGTCCATAAACCAAGGGATCTTAAGTCCCTAAAAGTGTTGTTCCAACCCCTAAAAGAACAAGGTCAACAGATTACATCTTCTCCCAGAAGTTCTCCATGAAAAACTACTCAGAACTAGTCAAAACTGGACCATCTCACCTGCTCCATGGTCAAAGTGCCTTGCATCCCACCTAAATACACACAGGAGGTGTGATGCATACTGAAAATCCCTTCTATGGGGTGCAATGGGCGAGAGTGGACAAATGGCAGGGTCAATCTGCAAGGTGGAGGATCACGGAATCTTCCAAGAAACTTCTCCTGTGACACTTGCCTCTCTGCATTTGCCCAGGGATGAGTAAGAGATCATCAATCTCCAAGTGGAATCAAGAAATATCAGAGAGAGGACACTAATCAAATCTCAAAAGCTGACTCACCCCCCTTTCAAACATCTATATATGGATCCCTCATCCCAGAGATCCAGGGGGCTGGAATTTTGTATCTTGTAAGGAAGTGCTGCTGGTTTCTTGGTGTAACATCATAGTGTTGGGTGATCTAAGGTTTTCATGAGGTGAAGAAGGGCTTTCATGCTAAGAGGATGACGATGGGTAAGAAAAATGGGTTGTGATCCTCTTTGCTATTCTTGATTATTAATAAATCTATTCAAGTTTTCCTCCACATTCTTGTATGATTGATGATATATGCATTTGTGTGGTCAATATATATCTAGTCCTATATTGTTTATGATAGTAGATCTCTACTCTTGGATAGTGTTATGTTGCTTTGATTCTACAGGTGCTCTTTGAAGCTGGGTACGAGGAAGCAAGTGGCAAATATTTGTCAGAAGGGAGAGGAATCAAGCAAGGAACCAAGCGCAATACAGAGGTTGGTCTCCTTCTTTCCCCTCTTATCTACTTGTCATAAAGGAAAATGAAAATGGTTTTAATTTGTTTGTTTCTAAGGTAGCTACCAGCCTTAGTGGGACTAGCAGCTCTGCATAGACACTAGATTTCCCGATAACAGACAGTTGCCAGGCTTTACAACGCCGGAATACGTCTCTAGCCTAGACTTCTAGATGTTGTGCATTAGGTTCCAAAGCGTTTTTAGGTTCATTAAATTTATTTTACAGTTGATCTTTCTTAAGAAATTTTCCTTTCAGGTTCACCGCATGATGTAGATTTACAATTCCTAAAATGCAATATAAGATGATAAACAATCGTTTCATCTTCTTTTTGCAATGAAAATCCTAGCTACTAAAGAAAGAGAGATGGTATTCTTTCAACATAGAGCAGAGAGCACACACTAGATGCACTATCCTAAATCAAACCAACAAGCAGTCTAAATGCAAATGCACATGCATGTATTTGTTTTCAGCCTTCTTAATGTGTGAATGACAAGAAGAATGCTAAGTACAAATTTGAATTATCTTTTCAAAGCGACAGTACTAACAGATTTCTTTTCAAAAACGAAATGAAGATAATGACGAGACTTTACTATTTCGAATTGAAAACTGCTTTTGACACTTGAAAAACTACTAATTCAAATCAAATACAAGAGTAACTGTATAATCGACCATCAAGAACAATAGAATTCCTTTCTTTGACTGAAAACGACACTTGCGAGACTTTCAAATCAAAAGATGACAGTTCGACTATGCTACTACTTTGCAAAAGAGAACTGAAAATGGCAGAAAATACATAAAACATTCACAGTTCTTTGCACAATGGAGGCAGAATGATGGAAAGGAAGGGGGTTTCCACAATGATATACTGATCACAGACAACAAAACTCCAGAATAGAGCTGAAAAGAGTGAAGAAAAACCAAAACCTAGAGGCAAAATTAGCCTTTTCTTATCATCGCACCTATAACATAGGGAAACAGGGATGCATCCCACCTACTGCACACGGGAAGTGTGATGCATCCAGGTTTCCTTGAAGAGAGGGTGCAATGGTACCAGGACGAGACTTTACTTGGCTCTTGATCATAGTTTGCAACTCAGTTCATGGATTTAGGCCGAGAAAGTGGTGTACAATAAATAAAAATCACAGGGGCTGATCTAATGAGGTTACTAGAGCCACCACTAGGGAAATTAGAAGGTTTGCAAATCGATTGTTTAGTTTATAAACAAAACCCGGAGATAGACTGAAGCAGCATTGATCTACTTTGCACTTGCATAGCAAATGCAGTTCGAAGGCTAGCTGGCTTGACTTCAGGCTTCGTCTGTAAGTTTATAAAACAAACAAATATGGACAAACAAACAATCTATTCGATCCCCAGCGGAGTCACCATTTTGTTATCGGGAAATCTAGTGTCCACTCAGAGCTACTAGTCCCACCAAGACTGGTAGCTATCTTAGAAAAAAAAAAACTAAAACTACTTTCGTTTTCCTTTATGAGAAGTAGATGAGAGTGGAATGAAGGACACCAACCTCAGTCTTGTGCTTGGTTCCTTGCTCGGTTCCTCTCCCTTTTGATAGATCCTTGCCACTTCTCCTTCATCTACCCCACTTCAAAGAGGATATGTGGAATCAAAGCAGCATAATACTATCGAGGAACAGAGATCTATAATCATAAACAATATAGGACCATATGTATATTTACCACACAAATGCATATATCATCAAACATACAAGAATGTGGAGGAAAACTTGAATAGCTTTATTAATAATCAAGAGTAGCAAAGAGGATTACAACCAATTGTTCTGACCCAGTGTCATCCTCCAGCATGAAAGACCTTCTTTCACCTCATGAAAAGCTTAGATCACCTAACACTATGATATTCCAACAAGAAACCAACAACACTTCCTTACAAGATACAAAATTCTAGCCTTTGGATCTCTAGGATGAGGGATCCATATATAGATGATTGTAGGGGGGTGAGTCAGCTTCTGGGATTTGATTAGTTTCCTCTCTTTGATAGTTCTTGATTCCACTTGGAGATTGATGATATCTTACTCATCCCTGGGCGAATTTAGAGAGGCAAGTGTCACAGGAGAAGTTTATGGAAGATTCCATGATCATCCACCTTGCAAAATGTCTTTGCCATTTGTCCACTCTCGCCCATCGCACCCAATAGAAGGGATTTTCAGTATGCATTGCACCTCCCGTGTGCATTTAGGTGGGATGCATCGTACTTTAACCATGGAGCAGGTGAGATGGTCCAGTTTTGACCAGTTCTGAGTAGTTTTTCATGGAGAACTTTTGGGAGATGATGTAATTAGCTGACCTTGTTCTTTTAGGGGATGGAACAACACTTTTAGGGACTTAGGAGCCCTTGATTTATGGACATGTTTGATTGGGGTTGCAGTGCCCAAAAATGTCTATAATAGCTAGACTTGAGCTCAAACGTATATTTTCTGATCAGAATTAATACAAGGAACTACGCCATGAATTTCTCATTTGCATTACAGTTTTTCATTGATGTGTTAGTAACGTGCTGAAGGTTTTCGTTTCCTAAAATGATAAACGAGCTGATTGGCTAGGGCCCATCCAACCCAAATCGTTTACCCTCTTGCTTTATTATCTTAAAGGTGTGTTAACTTTATTTATTTACAGAAGCGTGCTTTGAATCTTGATTTCGTGCTTGTCTATGAATCCTGATTTATTTCATTAGAACAGTCAAGTGTGAACGGATCCATTGTGTGAAAGTCAAATAAAATTGCTTCACGTAACTTCTTTGATGGTTTGCTTTCACTTGGATCATGCAGATGAGATCATTCCTGCACTTGTGCATGCAGGATCTTGCACCTTGGTTTGCTAGTTCATTTACAACAAATGTTTCATTCTTTTCCTTTTACATGATTTAATCCATTTCTGTGAAGCAAGCATTTTTCATATGAAGAAGGCATCTCTAATACTGAAAGTTGAATTCTTAATGATTAAAGATAACTTCAGAAAATAGAAAAGAATGTTGTTGCATATCTCAATCTATATTTGCACTTCATGATTTAAGGAAAAATAATAGAATTAATTTGAAATATTACAGTGAACCGTTTCGAGTTATGTTTATTTACATGAAAACCCCTTTGACTGAAGAAAGTTTTCTTAACTTTCAAAGATTGTTTTTGTCTTAAGGGTTTATTTCTATTTTTGAGATTTAGTCGATTAAATCATTCTTTTCGTGTGCAAGATTATTTCAGATTCTACTCACATTTGCAATTCTTTTTATAGTTAACACGCTCTTTTATTTTCCCAAAAGAAAATTGGAATATTTGGTGTAGGAAGCTCTGTTCTGGTACAAGGACTAGTGTCTTGTTACAGGAACAGAGTGCTCCAAGCCTTGAGGCTTAGAGCCCCTACAAGAAAATATAAGTCTTCAGTATAAGTGTAAGTTATACTTCTCACATAAGTTCTATACCTACACTAGTGCAAGTAGATTGCAAGAGTACAGGAATGGCTGCTTAGTGTGAGAAGGAAAATTATTTAGAAGGCAGATCTTTTCAAGGGCCCACTTGTTAAACCGCCAACACCTATACTAAGGATAAACATAGAGTTTCTCTTCAGCAATTAAGATTGTTTACAACAGTGTGAAAGTTCCTTTATTTGATTTCTTCGTAAATGCATTCTTTTACATTCCAGCACTAAAATTACTTTGGTGTTAATTTCCTTTGAGATTTTTCTGTTTAATTATGCAAAGTTTCAGTTGAGAAGTAGGAATAGAAAAAGGAAAAGTTAATACCACTTCTGGCATTACCTGTGCTTCGTCTCTAAGTTTACGAAACCCCCGGGTTGACAATTAAGTGTTGAAGGAGCTTGTTTAAGTGCAATTCTTGCACCCAAAATTTTTGCGTCGTTGCTGGGGAGGCGATTTGAATTGGTAATAATTTTCCATTTTTTGTAATAGGGATAAGTTTGCGATTTTTTTTCTTGCAGTGTGCCTGTATTGCTTGAAGGAATTTCTAGGTGTTTAGTTATTTTTGAATTGTAGCATTTTATTGGAATTTTGTTTTGTCATTTTTTTTAAATGAATGCCTAAAAGAGGTAGGGGTTGGAAGCCCACTAGGGTGTAAAGAAACATTGATAAATCTGAAATCAAATCTCATATTGGGCCTTCTTTTGTAGGCAAAAAGTCCAAACAAACCTAGACTCATCATGCAGGAACAATCTACTTGGGCTTTGGTAGCAGCGGTCTAGGTGTGACACAACCCATAAAGGGGAAGAAGGGGACTATTGGAACCCATAGTCAACCTTCTCAGTCTATTGAGAGTGGTTCATGTGGAGGAGAAACAATGGCAGATCAGGAAGACCATGTAGAAGGAACTGGTAAAAATCAGGTAAATGATGAACAATCCACTTTTAGATTCCAAATTGTGGATCCTGATACACAAGTGGAAATGAAAAATATTTCACCATCAACTCTTCCTCATTTTTATGGTAAGGTACATGAAGACCCAGACTCTTTCTTATTTGACTTTGATATTTTGTGTAGAAGTTATGATTATTCATCTGATGCCCAGAAGTTAAAGTTGTTTCCCGCAACTCTCAAGTTCGCAACACTCCGCTGGTTCATGGGACTAGGAGGAAACAATATATCTTCTTGGGAACAAATGAAGAGAGTTTTCTTGTCAAAATATCAAGAATATTGTAAAATTAGAGATATTCACGATGAAATTTTTACTATTGTACAAAATGATGATGAGACTCTAGAGGATTACTTGGAGAGATTCATGTACATCCTCCAAAGGTCAAAGCACAAATTTGATCTAAGTACCATTAGAACCTTGTTCTTACGAGGGCTTACTGATGATGCTAGGAATAATATAAATCTTTTAGGACAAGGGGATATTGCTCAGAAATCTTTTGATCAAATCTATGACTTGTGCAGGAAATTATTAAGGAACCAATATAGATATGGTAAAGGAATTCAGAATAGAAATAAGAAAACTGAATCTTCTGATGCTATGATTATTGGATTAGAAAAAAATGGACAATATTAAAATTGAAATACTGAATACCATTAGTAAAAAAATAGAATCTTTGAAGTTTCAGCAAAAACTTGTAGAGGAACAAGAGTCATTGTCTATTTTTTGTCCAAAATGTAGGAAAAAGCATCTTTTAAGAGAATATCCTCTTGATATTAAAGGAACTAATAAATGTGCATTTTGTACAGAGAATCATGCCACGAAAAAATGTCCCTCCATACTTGGGCTGAAAGATGTACTTGAAGGAGGAAAACTTGAAGTCGAAACATTGCATGCTATGGGAGCACGTAGGAAATAGCCTCAGGTAAGTGCAGGTATGGCTCCTGAACCTCCACCACAATTTTTTGGTTATAATGTACATCCATATTCCTATCCTAACACTAGTCACTCTCAACATTGGCAACATGGGAACCAATATCATTATGAACAACCCTCCCAATTTTGGCAACAAGGATGGAGAGGGCCAAACCGTTAACACCATTCCTTTCCTACACCTATGTAGTTATACCCACCTACATATGCACCTTACCCAATGCCACAACCATCATTACCTCAATTGATTCAGCCAATTCCACCATTGCCTTTACCTCCACCATTTTGACCTCCTAAGTTGCCTGCTCAACCTTTACCCAACCCCAATAATAAAGCAGTACAAATGATCCACTCTATGACCCTGCTTTCCTCATCCATATATCAATCCATGCCAGTTGGAGTCAATGATCTCCAATTGAGATCGGGGAAGATAGTAACCTCAAAAAATCAAAAGCAACCTATAGTGATTATCAACGGGAAAGGTGAGGAGGAAAGTCCTGACCATTCTGAAAAATATGTCACCATCCATCCTATCCCCTATTGGGTAGCGGACCCCCCCATAGCGGGGTTTTGGGGCTTAAAGCCTAGTATTGGTCAATGTAATGTAAATACCCTACAAAATGCAGGCACAAAGTGTGAGATTCTAGGGTTTTCCGCCCTAAAATAATGTAATTTAATATAAAATGTGTCAGCCTAACCATGGTTCGCTGACCATGCGAATCTATAAATAGAGCGAGGCTTTAAGTGTAGAAGTCAGTTTTTAGTCTTTTTGGTCTCAAGGATATGGGTTTTTGAATAAGGAATTCGCTTTGAGTCTATAAGTCTGAATCTTGGGTTGTAGGAATAAGAAGAGGCTCTGCAGCTGTGTGCGCAAAGGCCTGGTAGAGTCCGCGGCAGTGAGCATTTTGCGGGGTCTTTACATTACATTGACCAAAACTCGGCTTTAAGCCCCAAAAACTTGCTATGGGGGGATCCGCTACCCAACATCCCCATACCTTCAGAGCCTTTTCCATCTTCTTCCAACCGACCTCCCTATCCGGAGAGGTTAGCTGTGGAGAAGAATGACCCCATTCTTGAGTCTAGCTTGGCCTCTGAGCTTAGAAAACTTTTCATAAAGGTACCTTTCCTCTAAGCTATTAAAGAGATCCCCATTTTCACAAAAAACTATTAGGGAACTCTGTCTTAAGAAGCCAGGAAGGAGAATATTAGAACCTCAAACTATTCAATTTGTTGGTAGAGCAACAAAGTCAATGACGGGATGCATGATGATATCTTACTCATCCCTGGGCGAATTTAGAGAGGCAAGTGTCACAGGAGAAGTTTATGGAAGATTCCATGATCATCCACCTTGCAAAATGTCTTTGCCATTTGTCCACTCTCGCCCATCGCACCCAATAGAAGGGATTTTCAGTATGCATTGCACCTCCCGTGTGCATTTAGGTGGGATGCATCGTACTTTAACCATGGAGCAGGTGAGATGGTCCAGTTTTGACCAGTTCTGAGTAGTTTTTCATGGAGAACTTTTGGGAGATGATGTAATTAGCTGACCTTGTTCTTTTAGGGGATGGAACAACACTTTTAGGGACTTAGGAGCCCTTGATTTATGGACATGCTTGATTGGGGTTGCAGTGCCCAAAAATGTCTATAATAGCTAGACTTGAGCTCAAACGTATATTTTCTGATCAGAATTAATACAAGGAACTACGCCATGAATTTCTCATTTGCATTACAGTTTTTCATTGATGTGTTAGTAACGTGCTGAAGGTTTTCGTTTCCTAAAATGATAAACGAGCTGATTGGCTAGGGCCCATCCAACCCAAATCGTTTACCCTCTTGCTTTATTATCTTAAAGGTGTGTTAACTTTATTTATTTACAGAAGCGTGCTTTGAATCTTGATTTCGTGCTTGTCTATGAATCCTGATTTATTTCATTAGAACAGTCAAGTGTGAACGGATCCATTGTGTGAAAGTCAAATAAAATTGCTTCACGTAACTTCTTTGATGGTTTGCTTTCACTTGGATCATGCAGATGAGATCATTCCTGCACTTGTGCATGCAGGATCTTGCACCTTGGTTTGCTAGTTCATTTACAACAAATGTTTCATTCTTTTCCTTTTACATGATTTAATCCATTTCTGTGAAGCAAGCATTTTTCATATGAAGGAGGCATCTCTAATACTGAAAGTTGAATTCTTAATGATTAAAGATAACTTCAGAAAATAGAAAAGAATGTTGTTGCATATCTCAATCTATATTTGCACTTCATGATTTAAGGAAAAATAATAGAAGTAATTTGAAATATTACAGTGAACCGTTTCGAGTTATGTTTATTTACATGAAAACCCCTTTGACTGAAGAAAGTTTTCTTTACTTTCAAAGATTGTTTTTATCTTAAGAGTTTATTTCTATTTTTGAGATTTAGTCGATTAAAGCATTCTTTTCGTGTGCAAGATTATTTCAGATTCTACTCGCACTTGCAATTCTTTTTATAGTTAACATGCTCTTTTATTTTCCCAAAAGAAAATTGGAATATTTGGTGTAGGAAGCTCTGTTCTGGTACAAGGACTAGTGTCTTGTTACAGGAACAGAGTGCTCCAAGCCTTGAGGCTTAGAGCCCCTACAAGAAAATATAAGTCTTCAGTATAAGTGTAAGTTATACTTCTCACATAAGTTCTATACCTACACTAGTGCAAGCAGATTGCAAGAGTACAGGAATGACTGCTTAGTGTGAGAAGGAAAATCATTTAGAAGGCAGATCTTTTCAAGGGCCCACTTGTTAAACTGCCATCACCTATACTAAGGATAAACATAGAGTTTCACTTCAGCAATTAAGATTGTTTACAACAGTGTGAAAGTTCCTTTATTTGATTTCTTCGCAAATGCATTCTTTTACATTCCAGCACTAGAATTACTTTGGTGTTAATTTCCTTTGAGATTTTTCTGTTTAATTCTGCAAAGTTTTAGTTGAGAAGTAGGAATAGAAATAGGAAAAGTTCATACCACTTCTGGCATTACCTGTGCTTCATCTCTAAGTTTACGAAACCCCCGGTTGACAATTAAGTGTTGAAGGAGCTTGTTTAAGTGCAATTCTTGCACCCAAAATTTTTGCGTCGTTGCTGGGGAGGCGATTTGAATTGGTAATAATTTTCCATTTTTTGTAATAGGGATAAGTTTGCGATTTTTTTTCTTGCAGTGTGCCTGTATTGCTTGAAGGAATTTCTGGGTGTTTAGTTATTTTTGAATTGTAGCATTTTATTGGAATTTTGTTTTGTCATTTTTTTTAAATGAATGCCTAAAAGAGGTAGGGGTTGGAAGCCCACTAGGGTGTAAAGAAACATTGATAAATCTGAAATCAAATCTCATATTGGGCCTTCTTTTGTAGGCAAAAAGTCCAAACAAACCTAGACTCATCATGCAGGAACAATCTACTTGGGCTTTGGTAGCAGCGGTCTAGGTGTGACACAACCCATAAAGGGGAAGAAGGGGACTATTGGAACCCATAGTCAACCTTCTCAGTCTATTGAGAGTGGTTCATGTGGAGGAGAAACAATGGCAGATCAGGAAGACCATGTAGAAGGAACTGGTAAAAATCAGGTAAATGATGAACAATCCACTTTTAGATTCCAAATTGTGGATCCTGATACACAAGTGGAAATGAAAAATATTTCACCATCAGCTCTTCCTCATTTTTATGGTAAGGTACATGAAGACCCAGACTCTTTCTTATTTGACTTTGATATTTTGTGTAGAAGTTATGATTATTCATCTGATGCCCAGAAGTTAAAGTTGTTTCCCGCAACTCTCAAGTTCGCAACACTCCGCTGGTTCATGGGACTAGGAGGAAACAATATATCTTCTTGCGAACAAATGAAGAGAGTTTTCTTGTCAAAATATCAAGAATATTGTAAAATTAGAGATATTCACGATGAAATTTTTACTATTGTACAAAATGATGATGAGACTCTAGAGGATTACTTGGAGAGATTCATGTACATCCTCCAAAGGTCAAAGCACAAATTTGATCTAAGTACCATTAGAACCTTGTTCTTACGAGGGCTTACTGATGATGCTAGGAATAATATAAATCTTTTAGGACAAGGGGATATTGCTCAGAAATCTTTTGATCAAATCTATGACTTGTGCAGGAAATTATTAAGGAACCAATATAGATATGGTAAAGGAATTCAGAATAGAAATAAGAAAACTGAATCTTCTGATGCTATGATTATTGGATTAGAAAAAAATGGACAATATTAAAATTGAAATAATGAATACCATTAGTAAAAAAATAGAATCTTTGAAGTTTCAGCAAAAACTTGTAGAGGAACAAGAGTCATTGTCTATTTTTTGTCCAAAATGTAGGAAAAAGCATCTTTTAAGAGAATATCCTCTTGATATTAAAGGAACTAATAAATGTGCATTTTGTACAGAGAATCATGCCACGAAAAAATGTCCCTCCATACTTGGGCTGAAAGATGTACTTGAAGGAGGAAAACTTGAAGTCGAAACATTGCATGCTATGGGAGCACGTAGGAAATAGCCTCAGGTAAGTGCAGGTATGGCTCCTGAACCTCCACCACAATTTTTTAATTATAATGTACATCCATATTCCTATCCTAACACTAGTCACTCTCAACATTGGCAACATGGGAACCAATATCATTATGAACAACCCTCCCAATTTTGGCAACAAGGATGGAGAGGGCCAAACCGTTAACACCATTCCTTTCCTGCACCTATGTAGTTATACCCACCTACATATGCACCTTACCCAATGCCACAACCATCATTACCTCAATTGATTCAGCCAATTCCACCATTGCCTTTACCTCCACCATTTTGACCTCCTAAGTTGCCTGCTCAACCTTTACCCAACCCCAATAATAAAGCAGTACAAATGATCCACTCTATGACCCTGCTTTCCTCATCCATATATCAATCCATGCCAGTTGGAGTCAATGATCTCCAATTGAGATCGGGGAAGATAGTAACCTCAAAAAATCAAAAGCAACCTATAGTGATTATCAACGGGAAAGGTGAGGAGGAAAGTCCTGACCATTCTGAAAAATATGTCACCATCCATCCTATCCCCTATTGGGTAGCGGACCCCCCCATAGCGGGGTTTTGGGGCTTAAAGCCTAGTTTTGGTCAATGTAATGTAAATACCCTACAAAATGCAGGCACAAAGTGTGAGATTCTAGGGTTTTCCGCCCTAAAATAATGTAATTTAATATAAAATGTGTCAGCCTAACCATGGTTCGCTGACCATGCGAATCTATAAATAGAGCGAGGCTTTAAGTGTAGAAGTCAGTTTTTAGTCTTTTTGGTCTCAAGGATATGGGTTTTTGAATAAGGAATTCGCTTTGAGTCTATAAGTCTGAATCTTGGGTTGTAGGAATAAGAAGAGGCTCTGCAGCTGTGTGCGCAAAGGCCTGGTAGAGTCCGCGGCAGTGAGCATTTTGCGGGGTCTTTACATTACATTGACCAAAACTCGGCTTTAAGCCCCAAAAACTTGCTATGGGGGGATCCGCTACCCAACATCCCCATACCTTCAGAGCCTTTTCCATCTTCTTCCAACCGACCTCCCTATCCGGAGAGGTTAGCTGTGGAGAAGAATGACCCCATTCTTGAGTCTAGCTTGGCCTCTGAGCTTAGAAAACTTTTCATAAAGGTACCTTTCCTCTAAGCTATTAAAGAGATCCCCATTTTCACAAAAAACTATTAGGGAACTCTGTCTTAAGAAGCCAGGAAGAAGAATATTAGAACCTCAAACTATTCAATTTGTTGGTAGAGCAACAAAGTCAATGACGGGATGCATGCACATGGGGAATATACTGACCCCGAAAACCCTATTATCTCTATTAAGATAGGTGATGTCCTTGTCTCCAATATACTTATAGACCTAGGGGTAGCCATTAATGTTATGACCAAGAAAACCGTGGATCAACTTGGATTGGTCCATATTCGTCTTACTCCCACTATTTTTGAACTAACAGATAGATCTAAAATCAAGCTGGAAGGGGTGTTAGATGATGTGGTCGTTTCTTTAGACTATTGGGAATATCCCACAAACTTCATTGTGCTTCAGCCAAAGAATCTTGTGGGAGGACAATTCTTGATCTTGGGACGACCATGGTTTGCTACGACTAATGCTTATATTGGATGTCATTCTAGGGACATGTATATTTTCCATGGAGATTCTACGAAGAAGGTCACCTTGTATCCACCCGCTAGATCCATTCAGGAGCTCCGAGACACTTTATGGTTAGACTATTGTAGTGATGAGGAGACTCAGCCTATTTCCTTGGTACATCAGAATTCTGAGTTCTCGCAAGAGGGTTAAATTCAAGACTTCCTGAACAATCTAGACACCATGCCCAATTTTGAGTGATTGAGTCATATTTTTAGTCTATATTTTCAGGAAAGTCATGACTCTCTACCTCCCTTGCCACCATCTCTAGCAACACCTCTGTGTACTCTTGATCCTGATACCACTCTTGTTGAGATTAGTCCAGGAAAATCCTTGCATATCAGTTCAGACTTGGATTCATCCCAACAAGAGCAGCTTGTGAATTTGTTGTCAAACCATCTTGATGCCTTTGCATGGGGCTATGAAGATATGAAAGGAATCCTTCCTGAAACTTGTACCCACCATATTTATATTCAGGATGGAGCCTGACCTGTCCGACAACCCAAAATGAGTATGAACCCAACTCTAAGAGATGTTGTAAAGGAAGAATTGCAAAAACTCTTGGATGTTGATTTTATCTATCCTATTTCTGATAGCCAGTGGGTCTCTCCATTCATATTAGTCCCGAAAAAAGATGGGATATGGCGCATTTGTATTGAATACAAATAATTAAACAAAGACACTCTCAAGGATTACTTCCCCCTCCCTTTCATCGACCAGGTACTCAATACCCTTGCTGGTAAGAAGTACTTTTATTTTCTAGATGGATTTAGCAGTTCTAACCAGATACAGATTGCACCTGAGGATCAAGACAAAACCACTTTTACATGTCCATGGGGTACATTTGCTTACCGAGTGCTTCCCTTTGGGATATGTAATGCCCCAGATACCTTTCAAAGGGTAGTCTTGGCCATTTTTGCTAACCTTGAGTGTGTGGAAATCTATAAGGATGAATTTTCTGTGTTTGGTGATTCATTTAAGGAAGCCCTCAAAAATCAAGAAAAAGTGCCTCTTCATTGCCAAGAAGCTCATCTTGCCTTGAGTGACAAAAAATGCAGATTAATGTGAAAGGCGAGAGTGATTCTTGGCCATCTTATTTCTGACAAAGCTATCCAGGTTGATCTTGTAAAAATAGAAATTATTTTGAGTCTTCCTGTACCCAAAACTCAAAGGGAAGTGAGAGGCTTTCTAGGACATGTAGGCTACTATCAGAGATTCATTGAGAATTTCTCAAGGATAGCTACCCCCCTTTTCTTACTTTTTCTAAAGATAGTGAGTTTTCTTGGTCCACAGCTTGCCAACAATCCTTTGAGACATTGAAGGAAAAACTAGTTTAGGCACCAGTTTTGAGAGGACCAAACTGGTCCCTGCAATTTCATATTTCCTATGATGCCTCAGATACTACTATTGGTGCAAATTTAGGACAAGAAGAAGACAAAAAATCTTATGTTATTTATTTCATTAGTAAAACTTGTCACTCGCCGAACTAAATTATACGGTTAGTGAGAAAGAGTTTTTAGCTGTAATTTTTTCCATGAATAAATCCAGACATTATATTACAGGATATGACGTCTTTGTGCATACTGACCATTCCACAATAAGATATTTGATGAATAAACCATTAAATAGCGGTAAAGTGACTAGGTGGTTATTATTGTTGCAGGAATTTAATATTACCATTATTGATAGACCAGGTAAATCTAATGTAGTAGCAGATTATCTTTCAAGATTAAATAATCCTGGTGAAGCAATTGCTATTGATGATGATTTTCCCGACGAAAATATTTTTTCTATGCTGACCAAATCCCTGTGGTTTGCTGACATAGTTAAATATTTAGTCATTGGAAAATTACCACTTGACTTATCCACTCGTCAAAAGTATAATATCATACAGAAAAGCACTGTATATTCCTGGATTCAAGGGGACCTCTTTTACATTGGAGCAGATCTTATTGTCCGTAGATGTGTAAGAGAGGAAGAAGTGTTTGATATTTTAAAATCTGTCAATGATGAACCTTGCGGACGTCACTTTTCTGATAAGCAGACTGCATACATAGTGTTACGAGCTAGCTATTTTTGGCCCTCCTTGTTTAAGGATGCCAAACAATATGTCAAGCGATGTGACATTCGTCAGCGAATTGACCAACCTAATCAAACCAATGAAATGCCCTTATGTCCTTAGGTTATGATTGAGCCTTTTGAAAAGTGGGCCATTGATTTTGTAGGACCAATAAATCCAACATCATTAAATAAAAATCATATTTTGGTTTGTACAGATTTCGTTACAAAATGCGTAAAAGTTAAAGTTGTTTCTTTTGCTACTGAAAAAGTTGTTGTTTACTTTCTTTTTACTGAAATATTTACTAGATTTGGTGTTCCTAGAGAAATTGTTTCTGACAATGGACCATAGTTTATTTCTAATCTGGTACAGGGTGTGATGGAGCAGTACAAAATTCGGCATAGGAAATCTACACTGTATCACCTGCAAGAAAATGGTCAGGTGGAGTCCACAAACAAGGTGATTGAGTCCATCCTCATAAAGACAATAAATATTCATAGAAAGGATTGGGCTAACAAATTATCGGAAGCCTTGTGGGCATACCGAACCACTTGGAGGAACAACACAAGACACACACCATATGAGTTGGTGTACGGGAAACAAGTCGTCTTGTTGATAGAATTCCAGATCAAGACTTTCAGGATTGCAGTCCAATTGGGGCTAGATCTCTCTGAAGCACAACAACAACGACTTCTACAGTTAAATGAGTTAGATGAATTTCGAAGGGATGTTGTTTAGCAGAACATCTTGTTTCAACAACAGTGCAAGAAGATGCATGACAAGTCTATCTATAAGAAGAAATTCCAACCAAGTGATTGGGTACTCATTTATGATTCTAGATTCAAATATTTTAAAGGGAAATTCCATACACGCTAGATGGGACCTTACGAGGTGGTCAAAGTGTTTGAAAGTGGAGAAGTAGAAATTAAAACTATTGATGGACGGAATTCTGTGTTCATGGTAAATGGGCATAGATTGAAGGTGTATTTTCAACCCCTTACTAAAGGATATTTTATGCAGCAAGTCCAACAACAATCTGAAAAGGAGTTCGTAGGTGGAATCACCAACCCATTGAAGATTTGATCCTTTCTTTCTTTTCCTCATTGAAAAAAATGACAAAAACAAAAAGTATAATTTTTTCTCCCTGTAATTATGAAAATCAGTTGACTGACATGATTGCAGAAGGATCAACCTGAAAACTAGCATGCTAGCAGGAAGATCGAAATTTCAATAAAATGGGAATGTTACTTGATTTTTTAGATATGTTGGTTGTCACCAAGAAGAATTAGGTTCAAGGAACCCAACCCTTACCCAAGTTTGGTGTAACTAGCATGGAAATTTTTACCCAAGAAAACGCTTACCTCCTGCTACAGTTAATTTTTTCGACACCAGTGCAAGCAGCCCTTGAAGATAAAATTATGCCTTTCTTCTATTTTCCCGTTTCGTAATCCCGACTATTTTTCTTTCTTGAATCCCATAATGAATCACCCTCATTTTTCTTCTAAGAAAGTTATCCCTATCTGATTTCGTAAAATCCCTCTTTTCCCCCTCGAAATTTTTTCCCACATCCCATTCTCGTTTATCCCTCTCTCGTTAAAACAAATGTTTTGGCGGAAGTGAAGTAGAGGTAACCTTGAAACTCTGTTTTATACCTGGGGGCATGCAAACCTTTTGGAGTGCAAGAAAAGAGCGGTTATTTATCTATTTTTTTTGGATTAACCGTTTCCTAACTTGCATAAAGAAAGGATGCGGGGCATAGCTTTGTGAGATGAAGCTCCATAAAAAATAGAATCTCAATGAGACACTCTTATCATATGACTGGGTAATCGAGCAGTTTTAGCACACAGTTCATGCTCGTTAAAAAATAAATGCAAGATCCGAGCAGTTTTAGCACGTAATTCATGCTCGTTAAAAAATAAATGTAAAATCGACCAAATGTTTCCACCCGCGTTTAAGCTCGTTAAAAAATTAACTATCCCGGTAAATAACCACTGTGAATGTAATATCATCAGCCATTAAAGCCTTGGTCGTGTTTGCACTGTCACCTCCACTTTTCCATTGGCCGATCGTTCACCTGCATATGATTGTTTACCCATTTTGAGGAACAGCTGCAAAGAGTGATTTCACCTATCCATCCTTGTGACACTGTCGTGATTGGAAAATTCCAACCTGTACCTGGAATCAGTTGCTAACCCTGTTTATCACTCGTTCCTGAAAAGATGAGTCTTATTTAAGCTCTTTTCAACTGACTCGTAAAATATGAAAAGATTGCCGAGTCCTTGGCCTTCCAGCTCGTTAAAGGGACAGGAAGAGCTATCCCTCCTCTAGATTTTAATCTTTTTGGACATGAGGGATTATTACACAAAAAGATCGAGTGCTTGTTTTATTCGGCTCGTTAAAATTATCGAAAACTCATCCCTTCTGTATTGTTTTATACTTTTTCGGACTTAAGGGATTAGATGACGAAAAAGGACTTTTGGAGTTAACTTTATGTACCTTTTCAGACTCTCTAAAAATGAAAAGGACTGAGTTATCCTTGTCGTTAGACTCGTTAAAATCATTAAATAGCGACAAACTTTTCTTTAGACGAGAACGAGTTTCACTATCGCTAGGCTCGTTAAAACATAGCGATGGGCTTGCCTGAAGGGCAGGTTATAGAACAAGCATATGTTATCCGCCTCAAGCTTGACAAAAATAAAGAGGTACTGGTCAGCAATGACTGGGGAAAAATTGGGAGAAACTAAAGAAAACTTTGATGGTAGCAAGTCGCTCTTGAACATGACACTTTTCCTCCGTACCACAATCGGGTTGGGTTGTTTCATTCACCGGTCACATCCATGGTCTCGCCATACCATCCATATTTGGGGTAATGCTACCGATCCATCGTATCAGTGTCGCCATATGTTCAAGAGAAGTCGTTCAGAAAAAGTCAACCGTGTCCCATCCACTGCCATACATTATCCTTCATCCTTTCATGACCGCCACCCTGAATCATATGTTACAGATTGTTTTCACCTCCATTAAAATCATTAGCTCCATTCCGTGTCACTAATGTGGGATTCACTAAGGCCCTCCTTTGACGGGTCGCTTCTTGTCGACATTAGCTCATTATCCAAGAAGTTGATCTAGGAACAACCCCTTCAGTAATTTGAAGCTTGCATGCCTCAATGGCAAGTTTCTCACTTCCGGCGACAGGTATACATCAATGACCTTCGACCGAAAGACTTTGCGTGGTGTTCGACGCCAAGTCCTTTATTCACACCACGTGAATTGTACTGCAGTACCTTGAGGGTCATTATCATTATCGGTGATTCCTCTCGCGCTTGTTAACGGTTTACATCATTGACCGGTAATCAAGCGATGTCTTTCCATGTTCGACTTCAGAACATTTCTCACATGGATCGACTTGTACTTAGAGTGAAGATCGAACGAGTTTGAAGACCCCGGATCTAGTTTCATCCATCCGGGCTGTGATATATATTCAGGAAAGATAAAGACATTGACATGTACGGCATTGCAGCAGATAATCATCCTACTCAAAGGATGATAATTTCATCAAAATTATCAGTCTACCATCAGACGATTGTCTGTTCTATGTACAGAAAAATGAATTTATAAAGCTGAGCATGGGAATGCCCGCCTCAGCTAGATCATGAAAGCAGTATGAAAAATAATGTATTGTATTTTATCTTATTACAGGTCTCCTCCCAGCATTGGATGAACTTCGGATCCCCCTGATAAAGCATTTCGCCCAATAAACAACCTCATACTTTAGGGGGCAACTGTTATAGACATTTTTGTGCCTTACAGCATTGAGCATGAAATGTCCATAATCTAAGGGATCCAAAGTCCCTAAACATGTTGTTCCTACCCCTAGAGAAACAAGGCTAACAAATCACAGCAATTCACAGAAGTTCTCCACCAGAAACTGCTCAAAAACAAGTCAATTCAGGATCATTTCAGTGGCTACACTAGCTGTTTGCGCTGAATGTCAAAGCCAACACTGGCTACCTGCGTTGAATTTCAACTGGAACACTGGCTACCTGTGCTGAACGAGAATGGACATGTGGCAGGCTCATTTCTCAAGGTGTCAAAACCCAGGAAGCTTCCAAAATGACACTTGCCTCAGGGAATTCGACTGGTGATGAGTAAGAGGTTCCAAATCTCCAAGTGGAAGCAAGAACCTCCAAGTGGACTCAAGAACTAACAGAGGGAGAGGACACTAGTCAGATCTCAAGCTGACTCATCCTCTCTCCAAACATCTATATATGGATCTCTCCTCCATGAGATCTAGAGGCTGGAATTTTGTTATTGCAAAGAATTGCTGTTGGTTTGAGATTGGAATCATTGGGTGCTTAATGCTTTGAAAGGGGTGAAGATAGGAATTCCATTTGCTGGGAAGGAGATGCTGGATTGGAGCCTTCTGGGTTGTATCTCTTCCTGAACCTTGTTATTCATCAATAAAGCTATCTTGGTTTCTCCTATATGCTGATGTATTTTTGATGTATGAATGCATTAGTATGTTTAGTTTATTTCTAATCCTGAACTAGTTATGAATATGAATCCATGTCTTGTGTAGTGTTCTCTTCTTGTGATCTTGCAGAAACCTCTTGAAGCTGGGCGAGCGAGAAGGCAAGTAGCTGGGAACTCTCCAAGAGAAGAGAAGCTGGATCGAGGGACAAACGGAAGACATCGGTTAGTCCATCTATCTATCTCTTCATTCTTAATTCATAAAGGAAGAATACTAGAATAGCTGTCTCTGTTTGTTGCTAAGGCACTGTCACACCTTAGGTGGATAGGATCGTCCTGTATAGGCATTTTCCCCCACAACAAATTGGCGACTCCGTTGGGGAGATCTATTTAGTCATTTTATTTGTGTTTCTATCATTGTTTATTTCATAGACTTGACAGCAACAATCGAACTGCATTTGCTTTCCCGGATGCAAAGTAGACAGTTGCTGCTTTGATCCAATTACTGGACTTGTCTATGATCTGAACAATGAACTCACAAATGATTTGATGATCCTTGTGATAGATCTTAGTAGCCCTTCAAAGCATCCCTTTGATTGTACCTTGCTTGTTGCTTTTATTTGGCCTGAAACAGTTGATTAAATAGCAATCTGTGACCCAGAACCTGAGGGAAACGAGAGTTTCTCCTTCAACGCAGACCCAGTGAAGGGATTCTACATTTCAACGAAGTTCCCGTGAAGGCTACCTGCGTTGAATGTCAAAACCCCTGTGTTGAGGTTGCGCTGAACCAGTTTGCCCTTGTGCAGCTGGGGTTCTCTTCTCTGTTTTGCCTGGTTTTGATCTCTGATTTTTGCAGCCTGTAACCAGCATAGGTACCAGTCTGATAACTCCTTTTCTTTGCTTAGATTCCGCCTCCTTTTGTACAAAAAGACTGTGAGTGTTTTTATGTGTTTTTGCGTCATTTACAGTTTTCCTTTGCATGAGTGAAATAGTCATCCTGTAGCCCTTGATTCAGATCTGTTGATTGTGATCTTAGAAGAGAGTTCATTGGCTGTTTGCAGATTGATTATACATTTACTTTTGCTTATTGGTTTGAATTTGTCTCTTTTAAGTGTCAAAACAAGTCTTCATTTCGAAAATCGTTAAGTGTTGTAATCTCTTCTACCCTCTCTGATTTCGAAAAAGTAAACTTGTTTGTATTTGTCATTTAAAAGAAAATTCAAAGTTGTACAAAAAGCTTTCTTTGTAGGCATCAATACTAAGAAAGCGGAAAACAAACATCTGCATTATGCATTTGCATTTGATAAGTTTGCATGTTGGATTTAGGAAAAGTGCATTAGAGTGTGTTGATTGCTCTTTGAGAAAAGATGGTGTCTTTCTTTTCCCTTAGTGGCTAGGATTTTCAAAGTTGAAAAGATATAAAGCTTGCTTATCATCTTTAGACTACATTTAGGAATTTGTATCATACATCTCGTGGTGAACCTTGAAAGGCAAACTTTAAAAAGATCAACCTAAAATAAATTGAATGAACTTAACAATGCTTTGCAACATAACGCACAACATAGAGGTCTAGGCTAGAGACGTGTTCCGGCGTCGTTAAGCCTGGTGACTGTCGATCTCGTAGATGGTGGGTGATTCCTCCTGAGGGACGATAGCGCCAGTATGAATTGTGCTCCCACGTATCGTCGCGTATATATTGGGAGACCCCTATAGGCATAAAACCTTTATCCTTAGGAAGCCGTGTCGGCCGCCCTACTGATCGCAATGCACTGAACACAGCATTCAGGAAGATCGACCGCCCGTACCCTAAAAATTATTCTGCGGTTTTGCCAAAAGTTTGGCACACCCTCTGCCTAGAACTCCAGAGCAGTTCCTTTTGGCCTTTTTCAGACTCTATAAAGGAAAAATTCCATCCGAGCATTTGTCACTTCGGGCTCGTTAAAACATCGAAGGAGACTAGAGTCATCTTTAGCTTTTTCTCGACTCTTTAAAACTGAAGAAGCAAGTTGTGTCTAAAGCGTCATTAAAATTTATTTTAAACGGAACAATCACCCTTTATTCCTGCGTTGATCTTTAGGTTGAAAAAATGGAGCACACCAACCAAGGAATTCCCCTTGGTGGAAATCCTAGTCCCTTCTCCTCTTGGGGAGATGTTGGTGCGCCTCATATGGCCACATTGTCGCTTCCAGGACTGACAATTGGCCTGCCAGTCTGGCTCTTTTCAACCAATGTCGTTCAGAACACCACCATTCCTGAACAGTCGAGTCAACAGTCAGACCAGACCAGAGTTGCCAACCAGCCTTCTACTTCATCTAACTCTTCCTCTCCTCCTTCCTCTTCGCTTGACGGAACTGGTAAAACAAAAAACCAAGTTCCCAAGGAGAAGAAGGAAACGAAGAAGAGAGAGAAGAAGAAGAAGGAGCCAAAGGCGACTGGGGGCAAACAAGTGTCGTCTGACAAAAATCCACACACAGCACTGACCAGGCCTAAATCGCCATGTGTCATATGCAAGGGAGACCATTTCCACAGAGATTGTCCCTGCATCCCTCGGATACTAAGGGACTGGTCTCCCCGTTTGCACAATTCGGTAGCATCAACCTCTGATAGCCATGTTGACTGCTCACCGTCGACTAGTGAAAGTGAAGTCCCAGGACAGAGAGGGAAATCTAGATTTCCCTGCAAACTGTGTGAAGGCGATCACGCCATCCACCGTTGTCCCTTCTTAGACAAGGCTAAAAGAATTCTGGAAGATCGCCCGATTTTACGAGCGCAACTTCCTCCTGGATATCAAAAACTCCTGCCAAGTCCTTCACTAGTTGAGAACCCGGCTGGCCCGCCCAGGTGGTCAGCCGAAGCACCTATCATTGAAGATGAACCGTTTGGATCCATGCCTGACGAAAGTCAAAAGGTTGAGACGACAGTTGACCCGGTTTTGCCTTCAGAGGCTCTATCTTCGAATGATACCATCACAGAGGAGAATAAAGACGACACTGTCCAAATTCTCTTCATCAACACTGACTCTGATGAACAAGGGGGCAATGCCCCCATTCCTTTATCGCAGGAAGGAAGTTCATCAGAGCGATATCCGGCCGTTTATTCGGTCCCACCACCAAGCAACCTGGTTGTGTCCTTTGATTGGAACCAACTAGGCAGACCCCGGTTGCCAGCAAGCATACCATTCAGAATTATCGTTCAAATATACAGAATGGTGATGGCTGGCACTATCATTGATGAGGGGGCATCTGTGAGTATCCTTTCCTCTATTGCTTGGAAAGCGCTTGGTTCGCCAGCGCTTTTACCTGAAATGAGAAATCTATCAGGTTTTGATAAAGGAACCAGTCGACCTTTAGGGATCCTCCCCAATGTGCCCATAACATTGAAAGGGAAGACCGTTCAAATGAACGTGATGGTCGTTCAAGGACCCTTGGATTATAACCTACTCCTTGGATGAGACTATATATATTGCATGGGAGCTATAGTCTCCTCACTCTTTAGAGTAATGTGTTTTCCGCATGAAGGAAGAATGGTCAAGCTCGTGGACCAACTTTCATTTCCCGGATCACGCATTGCAAATAGTCATGTACCATCCCTAAATGGTCTATTCACGCAAGAAGTGTCTCAACCCACGGTCCGTCCTCCTGATGAGCGCGAGTAATCCGGGAGGATATGACTGGAACCCAGGGGGCATGCGTCCTGGTCTGCTTCGACAGGGAAACTTTGGGTATAGAGTAGGTTTCCGCGGGAGAATATGACTAGTCTGTACCCCGTCCGTAGAGGAAGAGGGGTTATTCTAGAATAAGATTCTTTTGTCAAAGTTATGTAAGTTGATGGGACCCGTCACTCACCTTTGTCTATTTCGGTAGACATTGCCGAGGAAGTGTTTTGTTTGAAAGATTAACGAGACAATCTTTGGGTAACCTGAAAGAGGTAAGCCTCTCTCGTTAAAACAAATGTTTTGGCGGAAGTGAAGTAGAGGTAACCTTGAAACTCTGTTTTATACCTGGGGGCATGCAAACCTTTTGGAGTGCAAGAAAAGAGTGGTTATTTATCTATTTTTTTTGGATTAACCGTTTCCTAACTTGCATAAAGAAAGGATGCGGGGCATAGCTTTGTGAGATGAAGCTCCATAAAAAATAGAATCTCAATGAGACACTCTTATCATATGACTGGGTAATCGAGCAGTTTTAGCACACAGTTCATGCTCGTTAAAAAATAAATGCAAGATCCGAGCAGTTTTAGCACGTAATTCATGCTCGTTAAAAAATAAATGTAAAATCGACCAAATGTTTCCACCCACGTTTAAGCTCGTTAAAAAATGAACTATCTCGGTAAATAACCACTGTGAATGTAATATCATCAGCCATTAAAGCCTTGGTCGTGTTTGCACCATCACCTCCACTTTTCCATTGGCCGATCGTTCACCTCCATATGATTGTTTACCCATTTTGAGGAACAGCTGCGAAGAGTGATTTCACCTAGCCATCCTTGTGACACTGCCGTGATTGGAAAATTCCAACCTGTACCTGGAATCAGTTGCTAACCCTGTTTATCACTCGTTCCTCAAAAGATGAGTCTTCTTTAAGCTCTTTTCAACTGACTCGTAAAATATGAAAAGATTGCCGAGTCCTTGGCCTTCCAGCTCGTTAAAGGGACAGGAAGAGCTATCCCTCCTCTATATTTTAATCTTTTTGGACCTGAGGGATTATTACACAAAAAGATCGAGCGCTTGTTTTATTCGGCTCGTTAAAACTATCGAAAACTCATCCCTTCTGTATTGTTTTATACTTTTTCAGAATTAAGGGATTAGATGACGAAAAAGGACTTTTGGAGTTAACTTTATGTACCTTTTCAGACTCTCTAAAAATCAAAAGGACCGAGTTATCCTTGTCATTAGACTCGTTAAAATCATTAAATAGCGACAAACTTGTCTTTAGACGAGAACGAGTTTCACTATCGCTAGGCTCGTTAAAACATAGCGATGGGCTTGCCTGAAGGGCAGGTTATAGAACAAGCATATGTTATCCTCCTCAAGCTTGACAAAAATAAAGAGGTACTGGTCAGCAATGACTGGGGAAAAATTGGGAGAAACTAAAGAAAACTTTGATGGTAGCAAGTCGCTCTTGAACATGACACTTTTCCTCCGTACCACAATCGAGTTGGGTTGTTTCATTCACCGGTCACATCCATGATCTCGCCATACCATCCATATTTGGGGTAATGCTACCGATCCATCGTATCAGTGTCGCCATATGTTCAAGAGAAGTCGTTCAGAAAAAGTCAACCGTGTCCCATCCACTGCCATACATTATCCTTCATCCTTTCATGACCGCCACCCTGAATCATATGTCACAGATTGTTTTCACCTCCATTAAAATCATTAGCTCCGTTCCGTGTCACTAATGTGGGATTCACTAAGGCCCTCCTTTGACGGATCGCTTCTTGTCGACATTAGCTCATTATCCAAGAAGTTGATCTAGGAACAACCCCTTCAGTACTTTGAAGCTTGCATGCCTCAATGGCAAGTTTCTCACTTCCGGCGACAGGTATACATCAATGACCTTCGACCGAAAGAATTTGCGTGGTGTTCGACGCCAAGTCCTTTATTCACACCACGTGAATTGTACTGCAGTACCTTGAGGGTCATTATCATTATCGGTGATTCCTCTCGCGCTTGTTAACGGTTTACATCATTGACCGGTAATCAAGCGATGTCTTTCCGTGTTCGACTTCAGAACATTTCTCACATGGATCGACTTGTACTTAGAGTGAAGATCGAACGAGTTTGAAGACCCCAGATCTAGTTTCATCCATCCGGGCTGCGATATATATTCAGGAAAGATAAAGACATTGACATGTACATCATTGCAGCAGATAATCATCCTACTCAAAGGATGATAATTTCATCAAAATTATCAGTCTACCATCAGACGATTGTCTGTTCTATGTACAGAAAAATGAATTTATAAAGCTGAGCATGGGAATGCCTGCCTCAGCTAGATCATGAAAGCAGTATGAAAAATAATGTATTGTATTGTATCTTATTACAGGTCTTCTCCCAGCATTGGATGAACTTCGGATCCCCCTGATAAAGCATTTTGCCCAATAAACAGCCTCATACTTTAGGGGGCAACTGTTATAGACATTTTTGTGCCTTACAGCATTGAGCATGAAATGTCCATAATCTAAGGGATCCAAAGTCCCTAAACATGTTGTTCCTACCCCTAGAGAAACAAGGCTAACAAACCACAACAATTCACAGAAGTTCTCCACCAGAAACTGCTCAAAAACAAGTCAATTCAGGATCATTTCAGTGGCTACACTAGCTGTTTGCGTTGAATGTCAAAGCCAACACTAGCTACCTGCGTTGAATGTCAACTGGAACACTGGCTACCTGCGCTGAATGAGAATGGACATGTGGCAGGCTCATTTCTCAAGGTGTCAAAACCCAGGAAGCTTCCAAAATGACACTTGCCTCAGGGAATTCGACTGGTGATGAGTAAGAGGTTCCAAATCTCCAAGTGGAAGCAAGAACCTCCAAGTGGACTCAAGAACTGACAGAGGGAGAGGACACTAGTCAGATCTCAAGCTGACTCATCCTCTCTCCAAACATCTATATATGGATCTCTCCTCCATGAGATCTAGAGGCTGGAATTTTGTTATTGCAAAGAATTGCTGTTGGTTTGAGATTGGAATCATTGGGTGCTTAATGCTTTGAAAGGGGTGAAGATAGGAATTCCATTTGCTGGGAAGGAGATGCTGGATTGGAGCCTTCTGGGTTGTATCTCTTCCTGAACCTTGTTATTCATCAATAAAGCTATCTTGGTTTCTCCTATATGCTAATGTATTTTTGATGTATGAATGCATTAGTATGTTTAGTTTATTTCTAATCCTGAACTACTTATGAATATGAATCCATGTCTTGTGTAGTGTTCTCTTCTTGTGATCTTGCAGAAACCTCCTGAATCTGGGCGAGCGAGAAGGCAAGTAGCTGGGAACTCTCCAAGAGAAGAGAAGCCGGATCGAGGGACAAACGAAAGACATCGGTTAGTCCATCTATCTATCTCTTCATTCTTAATTCATTAAGGAAGAATACTAGAATAGCTGTCTCTGTTTGTTGCTAAGGCACTGTCACACCTTAGGTGGATAGGATCGTCCTGTATAGGCATTTTTCCCCACAACAAGTAGGATCAAAAGGCATGCTCAAGAAACACCAAAGAATGGATAATAAAACTTCTCTTGTATATTCAGGAATTTTTTTAAAAGTCCAGCCAAAGAATTGAGTTCTATCAGATTATTTTTATTATTGTCCCCTCTTTCTTGGATGCTACAAAAATCCCTAGTGCAGGAACACACATGATTGGTGTAGGCAGGTTCAGTGCAAGCACATTGTAGTGCAAGTAGACTTAGTTTAAGCACGTTGCAGTGCAAGTAGGCTCAGTGCAAGCACGTTGCAGTGCAAGCAAGATCAGTCCAAGCACATTAGTGCAGGCGCGCAAACATAGTGTAAAGAATTGTTTAAACACAGTACAGAAGCACTTGATGCAGAACGTTTATTGAGAAATTTACATTTTTTATTCCTGCAGATGAATAACTACCAAAATGATAGATCATAACATTGTATTATTTAATTTTTGGTTAAAAATTTGTTTTATCATTTACTAATTTAGAGAGAAATAATTTAAGTACAAGATATTTTAGGTTATGAAGTCTAATCTTTTTAATGAGTACCGAATTACACCTTATGTGAATTATGAGGCAATCGGGGATAGGACAGATCCACCTGAAATCCTACACTTACCTCCGTTGAAAAGATCCTTCATCACTCGCTCATGATAGCCTTACCTCATAATTTGATCCCCCACGACCCTTACATCGCCATCGCAAAAATTTCAGCCTCCTCCAATTATCGTTGCCTGCCCGTAGCAGATTGATATGTGTGTGCATCTATTTTGAAGGGGTATTTTAATGATTGAATGTGATTGGATGGAAGTGATCAACAAGATGGTGGAACGACTGGATCTCCATCATAAAATTCTTGGCAGCTCCCTTGAACTCTATAGTGTGAAATCTTCCCAAGGATGTGACAGAGAATTGAGGTGAATTCAACACAGAGATGGTGCCCGTGAGACATGAACCATCATCTATGAAGGAGATAGGGAAAACAGCTGAGTATCAAGGTAGTCTTGCACTATTGCAAGGATCCAGATTTCTCCCATTTTTATAGAAATTCGACGGGTTCGATAAGGCCATGGCTCTGGAATTTGCAAAGACATTGGAGGAGGGACGAGCTAAAGTAGTCTCACTGGAATTTTAGGTCATGGAGGAACCTATAACGCTAGCTACAGGCTTGTCAACCACAAGTGAAAAATTGTTCAAAAAAGGAGAGGATCGAAAGGAAAAGATGGTGCCGATTTGTGGTCGATCGAGAGCTCAAAGCGACTAGAAGAAAGGGTTTCTGTAGAGCGCCATGACTGGAAAATGGCGAGACCTCTTGTACATATTATAGAAATTTTTGACCTGTGAGGGACGTTACACATTAACATTTGTGTACCATATCAGGTTGTTGCTGCATTTTGAATCAGGGAAATGCATCAATTTCCGTTATTACCTGCTCCAAAGTTTAGAGAAAATGGTGAAAGGAGTGCAGAACGAGAGTGCTATCCGGGTTGTGGATAAACTGTACTATCACGGTCTCATTGCAATCCTGGTCAAGAAGAGTTGGAGGCAAAGGAAATAACTTGGGGGGCTTCCTTGAAAGAATTTTAGGAAAGAAGTGTAGGGGAGTGTTGAGGGCCCCGAAGTCGGGTCAACAACAAAGGGGATACCCACCCGGTCCGGAACCTGGTTGGCGGCTCCTTACCCGTTTGGAGTAGCGGGTCCGACTGGGGATAACGGGACCAGCTTCCCGGTGAATGGGATGTGTGTGTATGAGTAAAGTTTGATTATGTTAGTTCTGAAGGCATTCTACAAATAATGTAAATCTAACTTGCAAAGTGACTCTAAGCTACTGTAACTTAATGGAAATAACACACACAAGATCTACACTAACCTGGGATATATATTTCTTCTATTATGCAATCTAGAAAGATTTCATACAATAACTGGTAATAAAGATTATTCAGCCATTATAAGAATATAAACCGTGTAAGATGAACTGTTCTGCCTAAGAAGTTAAACAAACCAGTTGTGAAAAAGCATATCGCATAATCAAATCATTAGCATGTTAAGCATAAATCAATAAGTCCACCGTACAGAAGTGCCAAATGATAACCCGTGTGTTCATACATTAGCATGCAAACAATATCAGCTGTATATCGCTCTAGGAATACAAATAGGAATTAATCAAGAGATAAAAGTACCATTTATGACTAATTCTTACTCACAGACTTCAAGCAATAACGATCTATCTCTACTTGCTTCTAACATCTACCAAGAGTACAGAAGTTCAACATTAGTAGCAGACATTAAGACACAAACGTAAATAAATCTCGATCCTTCCATTCATCAAAAACCTCCTCTGAGGGTGCAGAAGTGCATGTTCTGAGGACAAGTTTTTTGACAAATTTCTGGACCCTTCTCCAATGCAATGAGAAGGGTTAAAATACTACTATCTAATCCTAATAATAGTATTATTACAAAATTTAGGACACGGTTCTCAAATGACCACCCTTTTTCTAATTTAGTAAAACAAAAAACAAGAAAAAACAACTTTCTAAATGAAATTACTTCTTAATTTGGTCTCTGAAATTGCAGTTTTCAAGCATGGGCTTGAGAAGAGTCGGTTGGCCGACTTCTGTGTTTAACTGGGCTGTGAAAACGGCATCCATAAGAGCTGGCGCTACTTTCTCGGCCGCGTTCATGATGCACCTTACTGTCATGCATTGGCTGTGGGGCTTAACTAAGTAAGTCCAGTAACTTTCCCAGTTTAGTCTAGCCAATGTCTGAATTTTCTTCCCGTTTGCCTGTGCCTTCTGCTTCCATTCTGCCTCCAGCTGTAAAGCGCTCGGTAAGTACCCCGGGGTGGACTCTGAAATCAAATTGGCCCTGTGTAATTTTTCATTTACACAGCCGATAAGTATGCTTGCCTGTGTCGCCGCTGACTCTGCTGCCTGTTTCGCCTGTGTGATTTGTTTGTCCCACTTATTGAAGAGCAGTTCCTTATGATTCTCATTAATCTTGGGTGCCCCTACTCTTTTCCCTTCCTCGTCATTTTGCCAAGCCAGATATTCTGTTACTCTTCTGTTGGCTTGGTCATAGTCATTCCGCAATTCCACCACCTGGCTGGTGATCTTGTCGCTTAGCTCACAAAAATGCCTCCACTGTGATATTCTGCGCACCATATCTTCCTGTTGCTGTGACAGTTGGTCGTTCAAGCCGATGGAATCTGAAATAAACTCTGCCAGCTTGGGTTCATCCTCGTGCATTTCTTGCACCGCGTTCAGCTGCTTTTCTTTTTCTTCAATACTTCTTTGGTGGCTCACCTGCATCTGGTGAAAGTCTTCTTGTAGCTTTTCAAGCTGCTTGGAGGCTTCAGCGTTCACATTGGCTTGTCGCAACTGTTGTTGCAGCAGTTGTATTTGACTCTCGCGTTCTTTTAGAAGTTGCTGAACTTCAGAAGCCTTATCGATAGTCGCAGAAGCGTATGCTCCTGCAATTTGAGACAATTTCGTGAGATTGTCGGTTGGATTGTTATTCGGGTCTTTCCACAAGACATCTAGGTGTTCAGCATTTTGAGATAGAGCGTCTTCGAGCTTTCTTTTCTTTCTTTGTCTCCTTACAACTGCCCTGTGCTGTGGGCTGTAGAATACGTCCAGTGGAGGGATCTCTTCTACGCTAAGTAGAAGTTCTGAGGATGGAGCGATAGGAAGATGCCCCATTTCTGCGGTACTACTGACTATGGTTGAGAAGACCTCTTGCACCACCTGTGTATTGCTCACAGGTGTTTTTGGGGCTTGGCCTTCAAGATTAATTAGTTCATTGAAGGTCTCCCATTCTTTATCTAGTTCTGCTGTAATCAGAGGTGCTTCGGTGACGGGAGGGGGAACTTCTCTGGGTGGCGAGGCGGCAACTTGCTGCTGAGCCATCGAACTTGACTGAGCCGTGTCCTTGATTGTTTCTTCGTTCTTGTCTTCTTTGTGGACAGACTCTTCAGGATCTGGAGATATTTCTTTTACAACGCTGGAATCAGATTTGGAGGTGTTGGAGTGTTCACTGAGGTTGATGCTCGGAATCGGTTCTCTGGTAGCTACTCGCAGTCTTTCCAGTGGAACATTAACCAGCCTTCTTTCTCTATACAACGTGAATTTCCGGAGGTCGTCTGGGGACAGCCTTGACTGAGCTTCCTGCAAAACTTCTTCGAGCGAGTTCTTGCCCTGAAAGAGATCGTCGAATAGATCTTTCTTCCCAGAGAACACACTTATCCTGACGTTAGTTGTAAATTCCTGGGCCACCTTATTTGGGTCAAATGGCCTTGGTGAGAATTTAAATAGTTGGAGACACATCACATTCTCCACCTCGCCAAAAGCGTGTCCCACATCGAATAAAGAGAAGGCCCCACATGTGACTGGGAGGCCAAATGGCTTTCTTTTTGTTCTTTAGATCTTTAGTTAAACCGCCTTCAGAACAAGTCTGATAAGCGATCTCTCGGGCCAACAATTTATCTGGGATGTACAAGGGTAGGACATGAGGAGGTGCTGTGCTTCCAAAAACTCGGATGTAGGTAAACCATTCTTCCCCAAACCATCTTGCGATGGGGGTGATATCAATTTGTGCCTCGAGTGAGCACCTTGGGGGGTCTTTATCGTATATTATCCTATGTATGGGCAACATAAGCCCATGACAAATCTGGTAAAAATGGGGGGCGAACTGGGAATCCCACAAGATTTTATGATAGACATGAATAGGCAATGGGTCCTGGGTAGTCCATTGCCAACCCATAGTAGGGAATTTTGATACATGACAGACAGAGTCCATTATATAGGCAGACAAATAAAAAGGAGGATAGAACCTTTGGGAGAAGGATCTCTTAGAACGATAGTGGAGAACTGCGGTGTATAGAGTGTCAGAAAGGATTTTGGCCCAATCTACTATCTCGGAGTTAGTCGCGACATCAATTAACGGTAGCCATTCAGATGGAAATTTATTGATATCGGGCTTACCAAATAACCTACAGAGCATGGCTGCAGTAAAACAATACGGAGAGGTGAGAGAACCAGTGCTATACATACCGTTCTTATCTTTTTTTAGTGGTTCATCCCTTTTTGACCATTCCTTGGTAGTGTGTGATAGGTCCGGATTCTCTGCTGCGAACTTCCTAACAAAATCTGCATTGTAGGTCGTTTGTGGTTCAGGAAGGTGATACATGAGCTTCAGGTCTTGAGCCGCAAACGATCCCACGAGCCCATGTCCTTTGACTTTGAACTGCCTATGATGCAACTCTGCATCATCTAAAATCCACTTGATCATGTCTGTATACGGTAGGATCTTCGGCCTTGCCGCTATTCTGTGGAGGAAAGAGCACGCTAGGTCTTCTAGGGATGCTTCTGAAGGACGTGGTGCATCTGCGACAGCAGCAGTTGCCTTGATTATTCTAGGGTTCTCTTCTTCTAACAGCCTATACATGCCTTCCCATGTGGAAATGCCTGCATCTTTATTGCATGCGGTATCTGTGTAGAGGGGCGCCATCTCCTTGGTCTTTTCCCTTGTCTCTGAGCTCTGAGCTTTGTTCTTCTTCCCCATCTCGCTTATCGTTTCTGGTTGATTTTGCCTTCGCACTTTGCTCCTGCAGGTTATGAGTAAAATGGAAAGATTGATCAGAAAGGTGATGGGAGAGTTTTAAATGCAAGAGATAAATTAGATACGCCACCTTACGTGAAGCAAATCCGCATTGAGGCACGCGTCTTTATGCCACTTAATAACTGACAACTAATTCATTACTAACATTAAAAGCGCATAATTTCCAAGTCAGGTTATAGTAAGTGGATTTTCTTTGGGTGGCGTGCTCAAAGGAGTCGTACTAAGGTGCTTTTAAGACTTGCCAACGTATCCTTGCATGTCGCACGATCACAAACGGTAGTGATTGCAACATCGCAGATCGCCCTAATTCAATGCTCGCCAACGTACCCTGCCTCATTTCTGCGATATGCGATCGCGCGATCGCAACATCGCAGATCGGCTGACTCGTAAGCTTTTGTTTATGGATGCTAGTGTATTGCGATGCGATGTTGTTCACTAACACCGAGGTGATGTGCATATTGGCTTTTAGAGGGGAAACGAAGGCGTTTCTTTAATTTTAGTGATGCGACCTTAAGATTTGCTTTTATGGACACAGGTTTAGGCTTAAGTTGTCCAAGAGACCTTTCCTAAGCTTATGCTCGCAACTTCGAAAGAAATCTTTGTTTTTCAAAAAATTAACTAAGGGTCCGCATTCAATCTAGCATCATGGCTGATATTAGATTGAATCAGGGGGGGGTTGTTGCTAGCCACAACAGGGAGTTATCTAGAAAAAGTGTAAGCAAGAAGAGAAAAGCTGAGATTCCGTGCACTACCAAGACAAAACATAAGGGCAAAATGGTGCAAGTAGGGGAGAAATCTGTTGAAGAAACCTCATCCTCAGCAAAAATATGAACAACCAAGGCCTTGATGAAGAGAAGGACTGTCTCTACATGGAGAAGTCACTCTCAGTCAAGCTCCCCAATTTTGATTGATGAAACACCCGAGGCTTCACCTAGAGATCATAACCTCTTAGTTCTCATAGATGCAGTAGCTCACATAGTGCGGAATGAAGAAGATGCAGAGAAGGAGAATGACATACCCTTATCGACCTTCGTTCATAAATTGAAGAAGAAAAGAATGACAACAAGTGCAAGTAAAGATCCGACAAAAGGTTAGCAAGATGATGAGGTGCAACACATAGAAGCCCTTGACAATTTTGATGATCTGGGTACTGAAACCCTTGATGAATTGAAGGAACAAGGTACTGAAGCTCGTGAGTAGGAAAAGGATCAAGGTACTGAAACCCCTGAAGAGGTTAATGAATAGGGTACTAAATCCCATATTGAGTTGGATGTACAGGGAATTGAAACCCCTGATGAGTTAGATGCACAAGGGGATGAAACCCTCGGTAACATTGAAGCCCCTGACACTGATACCCTTGGTGATATTATGATGCAGACGTTGGATGGCCAAGATGACTTTGATCTTGGAAATGACGGTACATGTTTCGAATCAGTTGTAGAGAAAGTGCTCGCACCAGATGAGCTGGAAAAATAGACCTCTAACCTCTATCTGAATAACTGGATAGTAGAGCTCAAGCACCAAATTCACGACTTGGAGGCATTAAACGAGGTCATGAAGGAGAAAACTTGGTAGAATCAAGGCAAGATAGAGTTGGCAGAAGAGGTCAAAGAATAGAAACATCAAGTGAATATATGGAAGTTTCGGGCTTCTAAATGCTACAAGCACCTCAAGAAGGTGACCAAACAACTTAAGAAATCCCCAGGAAAGAAAACAAAGGTAGTGAAGGCAGGAATCAGTATCCAAGTGCAGGATTGAAAGATGGCTTCTTATGTGAATATTTTTGTAGCAAGTAAAGGTTGTGTGAGGACACACAACAAGTTAGGGATGGGAGGATGTTGGTATGCCGAAATGCCCCATTTTTATCCCCTTCCTATCACAAAACCACAATCATTAACCTCTGTTTTTCTACATAAACCTCCTCATTCCTGTACTAGTGCAAGAATATTGTCTATTCCTACATAAAATTCATATTTCATGTTTAAGGTTTATTAGGTGCTTGACTAATCATTTTAAATATATTTCGTGGCTTTAATATTTCTTGTAACTTATATTTACTTTCCTAAAGTATTTGATAAACTAAAGTATTAATCGTTATGCTAGCTTGATCTAGTGCAGGAAGATTCATGCACCGCCAACAACTATCCAAATCTGTGATCTCCATAACAGTTCGATCACTTCATGCATGCATATTGGTCCATGTCATCCAGTTCGGTTGTGGTCATCTGGAGTTGATCTCAAAACGGAGGACAATTAGGGATATGGCCGAGGATCCATCTAAGGCCACGAATAGTTCGCACCTTATTATAGCCATCGACTTAATTTTGTAATTTTGTTTGTTATTTTGTTTCATCCAAAAGGCTTGATTTGGAACGACTGTAATTTTTGGTTATGACCACAAGCCGAATGGCTATATAAAATGTAGATTTCAGATAGAGCTAAGCTCGCAAGCGACAACAATAGCAGATCATTGTAATTTTTGGTTCATTTTTAATTCCGTTGTCACCCTCATTATGGGTTGGACTTGAGCTCAAATGTATATTTGCTGATCAGAATTAATACAAGGAACTATGCCATGAATTTATCATGCTGCGTTATAATTTTCCATTGATGTGTTAGTAACGTGCTGAAGGTTTTCATTTCATAAAATGGGAAACGAGATGGTTGGCTAGGGCCCAACCAACCCTGCTCGTTTACCCTCTTTCTTTGTTATCTTAAAGGTGTGTTAACTTTATTTATTTACAGAATCGTGGTTTAAATCTTGATTTCGTGCTTGCCTATGAATTCAAATCTATTTCATTAGAACAGTCAAGTGTGAACATATCCGTTGTGTGAAAGTTAAATTAAATTTCTTCATGTAATTTCTTTGCTGGTTTGCTTTCGCTTGGATCATGCAAATGAGATCCTTCCTACACTAGTGCATGTAGGATCTTGCACCCTGGTTCGCTAGTTCATTTACAACAAATGTTTCATTCTTTTCCTTTTACATGATTTAATCCATTTCTACGAAGAAAGTGTTTTTCATATGAAGAATGCATCTCTAATACTGAAAGTTGAATTCTTAAAGATTAAAGATAACTTCAGAAAATAGAAAAGAACGTTGATGGATATCTTAATTTGTATTTGCACGTCACAATTTAAGGAAAAAGACTAGAATTAATCTGGAATATTACAGTGAACCATTTCGAGTTATATTTATTTACATGCAAAACCCCTTTGATTGAAGAAAGTTTGATTTACTTTTGAAGATTGTTTTTATCTTAAGAGTTTATTTCTATTTTTGATCTTCAGTTGATTAAAGCATTCTTTTCATGTGCAAGATTATTTCAAATTCTACTCGAACTTGCAATTCTTTTTATAGTTAACATGCTCTTTTATTTTCCCAAAAGCAAATTGGAATATTTGGTGTAGGAAGCTCTGTTCTGGTACAAGGACTAGTGTCTTGTTACAGGAACAGAGTGCTCCAAGCCTTGAGGCTTAGAGCCCCTACATGAAAATATAAGTCTTCAGTATAAGTGTAAGTTATACTTCTCACATAAGTTTTGTACCTGCACTAGTGCAAGCAGATTGCAAGAGTATAGGAACGATTACTTAGTGTGAGAAGGAAAATCATTTAGAAGGCAGATCTTTTCAAGGGCCCACTTGTTAAATTTCCATTACCTATACTAAGGATAAACATATAGTTTCACTTCAGCAATTAATATTGTTTACAACAGTGTGAAAGTTCCTTTATTTGATTTCTTCGCAAATGAATTCTTTTACATTCCAGCACAAGAATTACTTTGGTGTTAATTGCATTTGAGATTTTTCTATTTGATTATGCAAAGTTTCAGTTGAGAAGTAGGAATAGAAATAGGAAAGGTTCATACGACTTCTTGCATTACCTGTGCTTCGTCTCTAAGTTTACGAAACCCTTTGGTTGACAATTAAGTGTTGAAGGAGCTTGCTTAAGTGCAATTCCTGCACCCAACAGATATAACAATGAAGACAAACACAATCTAAGTTTAAATGTGTCCATAGAACATAAGTGAGTGCAAGTACATGACATGCAATTTGTGGACTTATCACGATGTTGTGTGACACTCTGTGCAGCTGTTAAGCATACACATACTCTTGACTGTGACATGGAAGAAAATGAAAGAAACAAAGACAACTTGCATCATGCATGTGTTCTTGCTGTGTAAGATTCCTCCAATGCGTAAGTGATGGGATCGTGTAGTTCGAGTGGAGGAAGTGTAATTTGTGTGTGAGATTGATCTTCAATGAATACAAAAGAGTGACGAGGAGCCTCGGGTGTTCCAACAATTTCTTGATTGGAAGTGAAACCAACCTCAGGACAATGAGGGCCTGATATAACCATCAACTCAGGATGAAGTGCCTTGATAGTGTGTGACTTTTCGACTTCATCGACAGATAGATCATCATAAATAGGTGGCCTGGAAAAATCAACTACGATAGAATCATCTTCGTGATTGAATACGGGAGTAAATAGATCACGACAACTACAATCAACATAATCAATGATTTCATCGTCATACTCATGATTTGATGAATCAAACATAGGGGTAGATGAGAAGTGGAAAAATTCACCCTCTGCATTTCTGGAAAAGAAGAAGAAAAATCAAGTGGATTTTCAAAGAATGATTTGTCCTCTCCATTGTTGGATGATGGACTAGCATCCGGTGTGTTCTGTGAATGAGAAAAAATGGGTGCATCCGTAGACGGAGATACACATGTGAAATCATGGATGGTAGAATCACCAAATATTTCAGGAAAAAATGGAGGAGGTGATGAGCACCATTATTGTAGCAAGAATGCTGCAACTCCTGAAGCTACTAGATTTACTTTATCAACCCGGGGTTCATACAAACTTGGAGGTGACAGTGCTGTATACACAAGTAAAAGTGATGGTTCTGTCTTTTGTCACTGTTTAGCTGGCGAGAGACCACTAGGGTTTTCAAGCCATACTTTTATGGATTCAAAAGAAGATTGATTGCTGATGAAAGAAAGAGAAATCTACTCTAGGAGAAATCTTGTCTATTGCAAATAAGGAAACTGACTGAAATCCTATGCAAAAAACATACCATTCTCCAACTAACTACTAGGAAACTTACAAGAATGCCAAGCCAACATGTACGAAATGCTACTATCTAAAGCATGGAAATTCAAGACATTAGACATCACTATTGTGCATGTAAAGGAATGAAATAAATCTATTTTGTTCTTTTTATTCTTTTTCTAAAAAATCAAGTGTAAACCCTAATCTCTTTTAGAGATGTGGCAGGTGGCTTAGTGATGCTAGTAGATGCTTGAGAGGTTTAGGAGATAGTTGGAAGGTTTGGGAGACCCTTGGGTGACCTGTTGTGGCTTCCTAGAGGTTTTCCCTCAACTCAGCCTCAAAACAGGCCACTACAGGAAAAACTATAGGATGTACTAGAAACCTACAGGATTCCCTGTATTTCTACATGATACAACCGGGAGAAAAGCGATGGTTGCTGGAGATGATGGAAGGCTTAGGGAAGGGTGTGGATGGGTGGAATGGATTTAGAAAATACCTAGGATCACTCAGAACTCAAAACCAAGGTTAGGAGATGGTTGGATTCGCTCAACAAACTTGGAGGAATTTCTATGTAAAATAATGAGATTGGTGAAGATCTTCATGAAAGAAATGAATGATTATGATGGATGAAGTTGGAAGGTAGTTGCTTGCTATAAGATCCCTTTAGATTTTTGAAGCACCTGCTCTGCATCAAATATTTATAATTTCCAAAAAGTCATGTAAACAAGAAGAATTCTAACAAGCTAGAAAAGTAAAATTAAATGAACTAACCGTCTAGTTCATGCATGAGGAAAATTGCTGAATAAAATGGAATAATGGATGAGATCTACTGTAATAATGAAGATGGAAGAGATGGAAATTAAATCCTACACTTGCAAAAATGATCAAATGTTGGTTCAAGTATAGTAAAATCTAAATCTTATGAGGAAATGTAAATCTGTCTTTTTGGGGCCGCATAAGGGTCTCTTCCTCAAATCATGATTCCCGAGGGAAGAGATGAGGCGAAGAAACCAACTAACAACTTTGTGGTGCTCCTTTTATCCCATCTAACCTGCTACTGAAGTAAATCACAAATGGAAGCAAACTAATAAACAACTAATCAATTCCATAGTACTTGCAATGAAATACTTCTAGAGACAATTTAATCATGAATCTATGAAACTAAGCCAAGCATACAGATACAAGAACTTTTCTGCTAGGGTTGGTCCCTAACCCAAGAGCTTCAGCCTTCTGAGTTAACTCAGTGATAGACCAAGAAAAAGCTCATTTTCATTATCAAAACAAAAAATTACATCAATGTCTTCCACAAGTCTGGAGCTCAAAAATAACTAGTGTTTTTACAACAAAAATTCGAATCCTAATGAGGCTCTAGGCCTCTCTACTTATACAACTGAAGTATCCAATGAATTCATGAAATATAGGGAGGATCAGTTCCAAAACTTGAGATGAACTAACTCTTTGTTTATCACTTGATCAGTTGCCTTTTGATCGCCATGACTTGGCTACTTGCACTTTGAGCTAGTGTGATTAATGCAGGAATATTCAAATGGGGGAGGAGTAAATGAGGAGGATTTACCTCCTACAATCTCTCTCCCTTGTCCCATTCAAGTTTCAAACCTTAGTCTTTCCAAAATTCCTTGATTTTCTCTTCCAAACCTGCATTCAATGCATATTAGTCCACTAGGCATAATATCACACTTTAACTCATCTCATTAAACAAAATATAATAAAAACATGTAATAAATTGTGAGAAGAGTTGATTTGACTAAGCTAGGAGGTGAATTAAGGCCCATGTAATTACCCAATGGTGAGGCTCTCTGTCACCCCCTACTGAAAGTTTTTCTCATCCTCTGAGCAACTCAATCAATATCCATGTCTTCCATAGCTCTAGTGGCCTCCCTGATATCCCATGCCTCTGCTGTGGTTTCCTCTTCTTGTGCATAGAATCCTGCCTTCTTTTCTACCTCCTCCCACTTATTTCTTTCTTCCTCTTCCTTCCTTCCTTCTAACATCCCCAAGAGCAGTGGTGAACGAAGTCTCAAGCAAATCCAATTAACTTTGAGCCTTTGGATGGATTGCTTGTACATTGATGTCCTGTTCAGTGCTTCTCTCATCCTTTGAGGAGAGTGATACTCTCTGATCTTCAAACTGTATGGCAATGTATTCTATATCCTTAGGCAAGCTTGCATGCTGTCATCCCCTAATAATCTGAACATGTCCTCAAAATCTGTAATTTCTTGCTCTTGGGTAGCAAGATACTTGGGTGCAATTTTAGGATCATTTGAAATTCTATTATGTGTACTAATGAGTTCCATTGGATTGCACTGCTCAGCTCTGATCAGAAGAGGTTCTGTTTGTTCTCTTGCCAATATATTCTTCATTTCTGCACCCCTTGCTTCCTCGTGGTTCATCCATAATGTCAAGTCCATCAATTATAAATCCACTAGCTTTGCATTAGGGTCCCATACATTCATGTCTGTCAAGGCCATGTTATGCAATAAAACTCAGACATATTGGCCCAATCTTCCAATTTGCTTTGATCATAAATATCAATGAACTATCTATATTCCTGGAATGGCATAGTGCCTCTCTATGCTAGGGTCTTGATTTGGAACTGTAGCCATTGTTCCTTAAGGTATAGTGTGTAGGACTTAGCTGGCATCCTGCATTCGATTGATTCCAAAGAGAGACTAGCCATGGATGCCAATTGATTCTCTCTTTCTTGTAGATGTCCTTTAAACCATGTATTTTCTACCTCTAACTGATTTTTCATGATGGCCTCTCTGTCTCTCAAGCTACTTAGTTCTCTACCCATTTCTTTGAGCTTCTTCTCCATGTGACCAATGTCCTCCACTCCCTTGAACTTGGAAATCTGCATCCATCTATGAGTTCTGGCTCTCTCTTTCTCAATCTCAAAGAATAATGGAATGACAAATTTTTGTGGAATGACCCTACCCCCCTCAATAAATCTATAATAGGGGTCAAGGTTAGGTTAAGGATTAGGTTCCTCTAGCTTTGGATCCCCTCTCTTTGTTTCTGGCTGCTTACTTCTTTCCTCATCCAATTTTTGAGTTTCCTGTAGGTTTAGCAAAGTTTCTTATAGGACTGCCTCTGCTTCTTGTAGGTCCTACTGTGTATCCTGTAGGATGCCTTTTCCTTTGGATGAGGTAGACATGGTTACAGGCCTTCTCACATAGGTGATAGGAGACTTAGGGGATGTTTGTGCTAAGGATCCTTCTTCTTGAGTTTTTATAGGAGGAGCCATCTTCTCCTGCAATTTAGGTAAGTCCTCAATAAAAATGGGAACCTTGGTTGGAGTTTGGGGTTTTACCTGCCTTATCCTTGTGCTTTTCCTTGTTCTGAAGTATAAGGGGGTCTACCTCTGTCTTTTTCCTTTTTGTTTTATAGTGGCCCTAAGGGAAATGAGGGCAGCTGCTGCCTCTCTCTCAGTGGATTTTGGAGACACCCTAGGTGACTCCTCCTTATCTTCTGTTGCCTCTATTCCATTACCCTTTTTACCTATGTTTTTCCCTTCTTCTCCTTCTAGATCCTCATCTTGTTTATCAGTTTCCTCCTTGACATCTTCCTCTGTTTCTTCATCACCTTCTTTCTCTTTCTCCTCTTTTTCCTCCTCATTTATCTCATATTCATCCCTCTCTTCTTCTTCTTCATCTGTTTCAGTTTGTTCCTCATCCTTTTCACTGACAGTAGGACTAATTTCATATGTGAGTGCTTTGACATCCTCCTTTTTCTGCATGTCTTTGAAAATTTCCCATTGGATAGGAATTTTGAGGTTTTGGAGGGCATCTTCTATGATGATTCTAATTAACCCATGGTGGGCTAACTATTGGTGGTTTCCCTCCTGCACCTTTATGCTTGTATCTATCAGTGATTGAAAAAGGAAGTATGGTATGCTGAGCCTGTGGTGAGGAGGTGTTTGTGCTCCAAACCTCAATTATTCAAGAAGCCTAAAGTGATATCCATAAACTACACTATACCTACCTTCACATGATATGTATTTAATAAGGTGGTAGCTTACTTCATCCCAGGGGTTGTTCTTCTTACTCCATTCTTGTCCTCAATGGTCTCTTCTCCCTATAAAAAGAATTTCTTCTCGGAAGTTTGGATAGGTCCCTTGTCTTCCTTTCTCCAAGGCACTCCTAGGGGAAGTGTGGTAATTCTTGTTTTAAGTTCAGGGGTGAGTTCTATGGAGAAGCCTCTCACCACAACAGTGGCATGGCCTCTGGTTAGTGGAATGAGGAAGAGAGAAAACTCTCGGTCCACTTCATCATCATACCCCCTTAATTTCTCAAGATACCCCATCCAATTATGCCTCGTGAAGATTTCTAACAGAGGAGGGTGTTGGTAGATTCTCACAGTGTTAATGGTCTCTCTTTTAGTAAACCCCATTGCCATTTTGGCTGGTGAATTTTGAGGAGAAGATATGGTTGATACAAATTTTAATGCAGAAGTAAATGGGACTGAAATAATTTTGGAGACAATTCCCTTACACAACTGCCAAATTCACTCAAACTAAGAGATTTTTCTGTTCAATTCACTTGGAAAAAGGGAAGTAAATATAGAGCCTACCTCCTCATGGTGTTTTTTGTAGCTAATCCCTATGTATCCCCTTCTGAAACTTCTCTCGGCCAATATTGTAGACTGTCTGACTGTATCCTGTAGGATTCCTCTGTGATCCTGTAGGATTTCCTGTGTGATCCTGTAGGATTTCCTGTGTAATCCTATAGGAAGTCCTATGTAGGAGAAATATGGAATTTTTCTCTTCTGTAGGTTTCTTGGGTACGAGACCGACTTTGCCAGAGTTAGCCTCAAGGAGATGAATGCATGAGTGCATGGGGATAAAAAATTATTTCCTCTTATGGTCGAGTTGAGTGAGGTGGTGTGCTGGTAGCCAAGGTACGTTTTCTATTTTTGGACCGTTGGTCCCCACTACTGCCTCATCATTCCCTTCTCCTCATAATCAACTCCCACTTCATGCATCCGTAGCCTTAACTTCTTTTGTCCTTCTCCTCTTTTTTTTTACTTGACTGCTGCCACATGTGGGAGAACCAACTGTTTTGTCTTTGTCGATTGAACGAAGGTGGCCAAGTTAACTGGCCACCTTTCAATTATAAACCAACTCACTCACAATGTTTACATATTTTGACTACATAATGAAAATGAGAGAGTGAAGAGAGATACTTACTTGTGGTGCTAATACCTTGCTGCAATTTGTTGAAGACATGAAGTGCTTTCTGTGTGTTGGTTGCATGTTATTTTTCCTTCCTTTTTTATTGCCCTCTGATGATTCCCTTGATGTGAAGGTACTTAGTGTTGAAGAAGATTTTGGTGGTGTTGCTCTGGAGCTTCTTCTACCCTTGAATCTTCATGCTGGAAGCTTGCTGCTACTCATGATTTTTATTCTATGGGATAGGCTGCTACAGGATTTCCTATAGTTGCTCCTCCCTTAGAATTTTTACTAAGTTCCTCTGCTAGGATTTTGAGGATGATGACATGGATAGAGAGGAGGTATAGGAGTGTGAATAATGAGAACTACACTCAGGTGTTGTTCCCTTCTGCTCTCTGTTTCATTTTCCTCTGTGTTTTCTCTCGAAGACTGTGAATATTTTTTGAAAACTGATTTTTTAATGATGAATGCAGGGGTGATCAAGGCAGAGAGAGGTATAGTAATGAATTTGTGATGTAAGGATGTTATTTTTTGACATGTCAGGTCATTTTCCTGCCCTAGGGTTACTTCCTATAGGATTCCCGAGCCACTGTAATTCCTACAGGATCATCCTGTAGGTTTTCAAGGGATCCTATAGGTTTACAGAGGATCCTGTAGAAAACACAATCCCCTTGTAAACTAAAGCAAATGAGCGAAAAAATGAAAGAAATGGTGGAGTGATGAATGATCATGGGTGGAAAAATAAAAATGTGAGTGAAATAGGTCCCCTTTTTATTCTCCTTTGTTCTCTGGTCGTCCTCCTGCTGATCCACAAACATAAATTTTTCATGATTTTTTTTTTGAAAAAAACTTGTCTACCTCTAAGAGGTTTTCATCCTAGCTATTTTCCCTAGGCACCTCAAGAGAGGTTTTCACCTAGAGATATTTTTATTTACTTTTTTTCTTTTCTTTTTTTTTTCCTTTTTTGACACCATTTGGCTGCCCCAAGAGGTTTTCAATCCAATAGTGGGACTGAGGCGCCTCATGGAGGTTTTCAACTGAGTCTTCTTATTTCCCTTTTTCCTTTTTTCTTTTCTCAGTGACTTGATGAGGCAGGACCTGAGACTTTCTCCACTACCATCACTATTTTATTGATACCATCAATGAAATATTGCTTTGAGAATCGTCTTTTGTGAACTTTCAATCTATGTCCATTAACAAGTAAAAGAATGGCCTCTGCATCTATGGTTTTGATCTGCACTGAACCATTATCATGATATCTTGCTATAACATAAGGCCCTAACCATATTGTCCTTAACTTTCCCTTAAAGTCTTTATATCTGGAGTCATATAAAAAGTCCCAATCACCTTCTTGAAATTTCTTTTCCTTGATGTTCTTATCATGCCAGAACTTCCTCTGAGGTTGAGTTACCTCTGTGTGTAGGAGGGCATGCATTCTGAACTCACCTAAACCATTCAACTAGAGAAACCTCTCTTTTTATGCACTACTAAGATCTAGATCTAGTTGGGATGCTATGTGTTATACTCAAATTCAATGGACAATAGGTCCTTTTTCGAATAGACTAGCTCATAGGGTGTGAATCCAGTGGTTTTCCAGGTGGTATTATAGGCCCTGCTAGCTTCTATTGCCTATCTGCCCAATATTTCCTGTTGTTGTTAACCAGTTTGGTCAAGATGTCCTCCAGTGCTCTGTCAGTTACCTCCACTTGCCTATTAGCTTGTGGGTGACAGGGAGTGGAGGTCCTATCCTTGATCCTATGCTGGCTAAGAAAGTCTTCAATCATGTTGGAGGTAAACTGGTAGCCTTAATCAATGACCAGTTCTCTAGGGTACCCAAATTTGTAAAATACATTCTCTCTTAAGAACTCAACCACCTCTTTTGTTGCTGCCTTAATTGCCTTGGTTTCAGCCCACTTAGCCAAATAGTCAGTGCACATAATGATATACTACTTTTTCTTGGAAGGAGGGTCAATAGGTCCAATGAAGTCCATGCCCCACTTGTCCAATGGCTCGAAAGTCACTTGAGGCTGCAGAGGCATTTCATCTCTTGGAGTAGGTCTTCCCATCCTTTGGCACCGATCACACTGACTAGTATACCTTTTCACATCCTGATGAAGAGTGGGCCAATAATAATCAACTTGTAACACTTTAAATGATGTGAACTTTGCTGCAAAGTGACCTCCACCAGGCCCATCATGATAGGTCAGAAGGATGTCAAAGACTTCCTCCTCCCTGACACACCTTCTCAGAATTTGATCTGGGCCAAGTTTGAAGAGGTTTCCCCCAACCCAAGTGAAGGGGTCACTCTTCCTCAAAATCTTGCTCTTCTCTCTGGAGGACCAATTTGGTGGGAACTGTGCTGATAACAAATAGTTTCCTATGTAAGAAAACCATGGAGAGAGAACTGAAATGGAGAATAAGTGCTCATTCAGTAACTGATCATCAATAATTCCCTACTCACCTACAGGCAAAGTTAATCTGGACAAAAAATCTGCAACAACATTTTCCTTGCCAAGATTATCAACAATAGTTAGATCAAATTAACCATCTAATAATCCGGGCATTCACATTAGGTTTATTCATTAAATATTTTATTGCATCATGGTTAGTATGTACAAATGTTTGATAGCCTGTAATATAATGCCTAAATTTGTTCAATGAATGCACAACAGTGAGGAGCTCCTTTTCGGTCACTGTGTAGTTCAGTTTGGCTTTTGATAGATTCTTACTAATAAAGTAAATGGCATAAGGCAATTTCTCATCTATCTGGCCTAGGGCTATTGCTATGGCTTTGTGTGAGGCATCAGCATGAATATGAAAAGGAAGGGCCCAATTTAGGCCTCAAAGAATCAATGTAGTGGTTAACTTGGCCTTCAGGGTGTCTAGGGCCTCTTGACAACTTTTTGATCATACAAACTCAAAGTCTTTGGTCAATAACCCAAATAAAGGAGAAGCCAACTTGCTAAAGTCTTTTATAAATGTTTAGTATTATTCAGCCAACCCTAGGAAACTTCTGACATCTCTATGCTTTTGTGGAGGTGGGACCCTTTGGATTATAGCTATTTTGTTTCGGTCCACCTACAATCCTTGCTAAGATATTGAATACATAGTATGGTCCCTAAAGTCATAAAGAATTCACATTTCTCAGGACTGAGAGACAGGTTCATTTCACTGCATTTGTGAAGAACCTTACCTAGGTTGGGCAGAACCTCCTCGAAATCACCTCCATAAGGTGTGGAATCATCCTTATATATTTCTACCGCATCATGGACTAACTCGGCAAAGATACTTAGGACTGCTTTCTGAAAAGTGGTAGGAGCATTGCATAGGCCAAAAGGAAGGACCCTATAGGTGAAAGTACCCCATGGACAAGTGAAGGTGGTTTTCTCCTGGTCTTCCGGGCTGATATGGATTTGATTGTACCCGCTGAGTCCATATAGGTGTTGACATGGCGAATTTTAAGGGACCCCATGAATTGTAATAGGTGTTGAAAGATTTTCTTCTAGGGAGAAGAATTCAATTAAATCAACCAAATAAAACAGTTAACCACTATGTATTAAATCCTATCTACACTACTTCTAACTACTCTAATTGAGTCCTAATTATCCTAATCTATCCTGCAGGAGCTTGACAAAGAGAGGTTAGACATCATATATGGATTCCAAGTCTAAATGAATCAATTACTGGTTCATGTAAGAACAAGGATGTATTAATACTTAATTACAATCCAATCATTCATACGGGAACACACATTCCATTTTATGGAAGAGAAGCTTGCAACTGATGTCCAACAGAGTTTTGAGTCAGCAACCTTTCATGATTTAACCTTGATATTGAATCATATTCAAATAACTAGGCATAACCATGAACTGAAAGTCATCAATATGAAAAAAACAAATATACATTTGCATTTATACCAGTGACAACATTCTGATCAAAACACATGATAAAAGAGGAAAATAAATCTAAAACATGGGATTCGTATTGAGCTAAACAATCTCTCATTATTCACAATAATCAAAGCTATCCATCTCAAAACTCAAAAATCCCACCTCTCCTATCCGGAGGTACTACTTATGCAGTCCTGAATGACCCTCCGTCTTCCATGACCTTTCATTTCCCCTCCTTTCATTACAAAGATCAACATATATAGATGAGAACGGTTGGTGAAACTACTGATAAGCCGAGGTCACCTTTGGTGGAGCGTTCTACTTCCTAGGGGAATGAATGGATGCCTTTGGGAATGGAGAAGGACTGCGTATCATTTCTTTGCATTTGTGTGGAATGGCTATCATTCTTTGTCATTTCCAGAAGGAAACCGAAGATGCTACGCTCCTCATCCCACATCTGGCATGGTTTGTGATGTATCTGGCAGTGATGACATCTTGATGGATCGGTGCAGTCATGAATGCTTCCACTGAACTGAAGGAGTACCTCCATCATTCACTAAGGTGGTCTGTCTTCCCTTTCACAGAGTGCGTTTTGCAATACTAACAATGGTGGAGCAAAGGTGTCATCTTAACATAACTCACATTTATCTGTTACCGGGTGTGCTCGGATTTGCCTGCATAAAAATAATTTATATCAGCTATGACTCTGTGAAATATGGTAAACATGCCTACAAAAATTAATCTTGTGTTTATATCATCAAATGTGAATGAATTCCCCCTTATTTTAAACTTATGCACTGATTAAGCCCTGTGAATGTAAATCCGATTTACATGGAAAATCCTCGCAAAATACATAATAGAAAGAAAAAACCGAACTTGAAATGCTATAGGTTGGAACATATACCCTATCGGGTCTGCCATATCACATCGCTTTAATGGGCTTTCCCTTTGAAAAACCGCGATTATGGCATTTTATCGAATACATAGGAATACACAGAAGATACCGCATTTGACCACAAGGCCGGATTTCAAAATTCATAAGCCCGAATGCATATTTATCGGCGGGTCCACTTCATCGAATTGGACCTTATGCATAAGCGCTAGACCTTGCCGATAGCGATTTAGTGATGGGGGAGGCGGACACAATAACATATATATCCTATTTAATAAGATCGACGGTTCTGCCAAATCGCATATCGCAACATGCACAGGCCTAGGACCTCACCGATTGCGATATGCGATTTGGCCGGACCCACTATATATATAGGTTGTATTTAATAACGCGGAGGTTCCGCCCTATCACAATGCGTTTTGTATATGATCCCGGGCTTTGCCGATATGTTATATGTGGTGGGGGCTCTGGACCTGAAGTTATATACGCTGTGGTTAATGACCCCGATGGATCCGGTGCATTGTGGTTGCATTGTGAATAACCCTTGGGTCTTGCCGATTGCGATATGTGATGTGATTTAGGACTTAATCGCATCACAATTATTCATGACAAACAAGCCTTTGCCCTTAATCAAGGTGACGTGTGATAAGTGATAAATGGGTATGTTAAACATGTTTTGTGAAGCATTTGACTTGTGAAGAGTTAAAAGGGGGATAAAGAGGCGATAGAAGGTTTTTGCGTGTTAAGTGCACGAACGGTCATAGTAAAGGTAGGGGAGATTATATGTGCGGGCATAAATTTACCATGAATACTTATGAGGATTGAAACCCATGATGAAGGGACTGAATAAAGGGCTAGGTTGGGTTATGAATGAACTATGCAGCATAGATTTATTAAGGGGGACTTAACCATTTAGACACTGAAGATTTTGCTTGGAAAAGAGTTAAAATCCTTGAGATAAAACAGATCATTCGGAGGAGTGCAAGATCAACCTCTAGGGGACCCATTCAAAATTGTTGCGAAGGAAAGTTTTGATAGGGTGGTGGTTGTGGCCACAACAAATGGCAAACTTTTGGGTGACCCAGTTATCTCTATTTCCAAATAAGCCTTGAATCAATAGAACATTAGGGTGTTAGGATAAAATTGAAATGCATACTATATAAATGGATAAGCATGGGTTCCAATTTGACATTAATTGCTTCAGGTGGGATAGAGACAAATAGCTTTTACTTATTGATAGGATTTTGACAGGCATTCTCCAATGGCTATATTATGGGGTTTATTGACCTCCCTTTACCTATTTCCCACTTTCAAAATCCTTTTTGGGCCATCAATGGTCTGTCCATACCTATTTAGGTGTGTACCTCAGTGCTTTATTGTTCAACAAACTTCATATAAATATGTTTGTCTGCACCTTATATAAGAATTTCAGCGCTGTATTTTCATATGATTGAATGGGGTGCAGTCATGGATCTTGCCATATTTTTAAACTGCTTAAGCAGGGTTGGGCTTGTTGTATCAACTGGTACTCCGAGCCTAGCAACAATCCCTACTCTAACTGGCTTCCCAAACAACCTGTCCTTCCAGGTTGGCATAAGGACCTGACATTTCATTTTCTTTTTAAATAAGTCCTTCCAGTTTTAAGCACGAGGACTAGAGCAAAATTGGATTTGCCACAGGTATATGACAGTGAGTTTAGCACATGAAAGTTTACTTGTAGATGACAGGTATTGGGAAACTTAGTGTGGTGGATGGAACCAATGGAGAATGACTGCAAACCTTACAGCTAAGTATAGGCTAGGTCTGAGTGGGATTTATTCAAAATGCAGTGTCCCTCCATGCCAGTCCAGCTATAGTTATACATTCTTGTTTTATAAAGATGCCCCTACATGCTCCAGATATCCAAGTTATCAACAGATCTTACCCAGTTCTCAATAGATGCCAATGAGTGGCTTGGTTTGAATTCTACATCTGATTTTCAAGTTCTCATGGGTTGATAAAAAGTTTGTTTGATTTGCAAGGTAATGATGAATTTAGGAGAAATAGAGTCATTGGCAGGTTAATGAGGAAGGGAAAGGTTGAAAGTGGTAAATGAGGGCAAATATGAAAGGTAGAATGAGACTGGAGGACCGAAATCAACTGACTGAAATAGATTGCAATTCAAAATAGAAGGAAGATAAAATTTGCAGGGAACAGGACAGGAATGCAACTAAACTAACAACAAAACTAAAATGAATTCTAACCTACTAAGGAGGTAGCACCATGTGGTGGGTACTGGAAGTATCTCTTTAGATGTTGGCCATTAACATGGAGTTTATCAGTTTCTCCCTGTAAAGTTTTCAACCTATAAGTTCCTTGACCAATTTTTTCCACAACTTGGAATTGGCTCAGCCATAAGTGTTGGAATGTTGTCTTAAGTTGATCTCCATTAGACACCAATACTTGATTATATCCTGAAAACACCTCTAATAGGGACAACATTTCAGACAAAACACACTGGAGAATGTGTTCTATAGGAGGGACCTGATAGCTATCTTTCTGGGATGCTTGGTTCAGGTTTCTGAAATTGATACATAGCCTGATGTTTCCAATTTTCTTTCTTACTCGCACGAGATCAGCTACCTAGGGGGTGTGCATGACCAGAAAGATGAGTTTTGCATCTAGTGTTTTGCTAAACTCTTTCTTCACAAATGGTCCTAGGCCTGGGTGCATCTTACAAAGCTTCTGTTGGTAGGGCTCAACCTCCTCTTTACTCCCATTCTTAAGCTTTTCATCTTCGAACAACTATCAATTTGACATGTTATCAGGCACGGATGGTCTAAAAATCAATTCAACATAACATTTGTTCTTCTTTAATCTAAAATCAGGCAAAATTTTAGCAGCCATACTATCCATGAGATCAGCGTCTTGGTTTTTGCCATGAGGTATGTATGTGATATTAAAAGAATCAAAACTATCAATTAAGCTCCATACCTCATGCTGGTACCTTACCAGGCGTGGTGAATTGTAATGTATTTTTTCCCTTACCCGATCCACGATTATTTGTGAGTCACCAAAAACTTTAAGATTTTTTACCTTCATATCAATGGTTTTATTCAAGCCCTGTAGCAAGCCTTCATATTATGCTATATTGTTGGTGCATGCAAACTCCAACTGGTTGGCCATCAAATGTTGGTTCCCTTGTGGGCCAATGAAAATGCTCCTAGCACTTGCACCTTCAAGGCAGTTAGAGCCATCAAAATAGAGTGTCCAAAATAAGGAACCTAATGTTACATCAATTGAACTGCTATCTACGAAATTAATCCTATCATCTACTATAATAAAAGATAGTTCATCAATTGGATTATGGGAGGGAGTTTCCAAATGTGTGTATGTCAAAGTTTCTTCAACTGTTTCTGCATGGAATTCTCCAAAATAGGTTTTTGTAGCATAAACACTAAAACTATAGTTCCGAAGGATGGAGTTGGTAAACATTACAGGTTCATTGGGAGCATTTAGTTCCATTACCACATACTTCATCTATCTTTCTCGATCAATTCTCAGCATATCACCTTTTCCCTTCTGAGGCAGCAAGAGATGGGACCAATTAGTCGAGAAATATCCATTGAGTTTTGCTGACCAGTCCCTACTAAGTAGCATTCCATAAGCCTTGGGTATATAGACTACCATTATATCATTGACTTGTGTGTACTGTGGCTTAGTTTCCATCCGAATCAACACATCTTTCAATTCCCCAATCGATTTCACATTTTTCATATCTAATTACATAATTCGAGTCCCGATTTTCTTCGGTATCGCATGCAATTGTGTACGTTCATGTTGATGATTTCAAATATGATAAGGAAAGGTTGAGTCATGGATTTGGATTTCTTCCCTATCATGGTTGCTCTGACATATTGGGGGTTTCGATTCATTTTTGATAGGGTGGCTTCCATGGCTATTGGCTTTTGGGCTGTGATGGGAGTACTAACAGGTCTAGAGACTGATTTTTGGGTTTGGCTACTTGGGATGGTGGGAGTTTTGTAGTTCTGATCATTTATAGCTTTCAAGAGCAAATCTCTTTGCTGCATTAATTTCAACAAATCAAAGTATGTGATATTAGCCCTAGATTTCTTAAGATCATCCACAATATTGTAATCAATGTTATAAATAGGATAGGGTAGAGTAAACATATAGGTTTTGCCATTCTTAGGTGGGAGTTTACCATTTTGAGTCACCTTCGTTACAGTGGGAGATGCATTTTCTTTCTCTGGATGGTTTGCAATTGGGGTATTCTTGGACTGACCACTAGGTCTATCCTTCTCAACAAGGACTTTGGGAGTGGGTGCCTTCACAGGTTGGACATCTTTCATGGTCTAAAATATAGGCTTTATCCCACCCACAAGTGGCCCCTTGCTTCGTGTGTGGATTTCGTTAGTGTGGATCTCTGCCAAACTGTCTCCTTGATCATCATCGTTCTCGTTTGTATAGAAATCCCATAGTACATTGATTTGAGATTCTTCTTCCAAGGGCTCCTCTACTTGGTATTCTTCCTCATCTTCTTGTCCCGACTCTAGCTCCACTATAGGTCCTCCATGGTTAAGAGGTGATCCGATAAGAGCTAGCTCTTTTATATTTAAATTCCCTTCATTAGGTGGAGCAGGCAGTGCAAGTGGACCATGACCACCTTCTGACTTCTTATGATAGAAAGGTTTGAAAGGTTTTCTGTTGTTATACTCTCCTACACTCCTGCTTGTACTCTCTCCAGAATTCCTTTTCATATTGATGACTGTATTTGTCAACTTCTTAATGATCTGATGCAGACCTTCTACATCTATGGTATCCTTTTATTTGGTTTTATCCCCCTTGTTATCACTCCCATTATTCTTCTTGGATGCCTGAGAGGCTTTCTTTTCTTCAGTTGTAGGGTGGCATGTTGTGAGACTGAGCATTTCATTCTTGACTTTCACTGCGTCATCGATAGCACCTTGTAAGGTCAGTGCGTTACTCCTTTTGACCCACATCACAGTAGGGACAGGGAGAGCAGTGATGTAGAATTCCATGAGCACCTCTTCTATAGGTCTGGTGGTGGTCTGGATTCTATTGAACAAGGTGTTGAACTAGATATTAAAATCCTTAATCTTTTCTTTGGTTTCCATTTTCAAATGGGATAGTTCTAGGACAAAGGCAGTGGGGGTTTTTTCGTTGCCATACTTGTCTAAAAAGGCCTGTTGAAAGGCAGCCCACGAGGTGATTTATCCAGTTCTCAAGCTAAAGTACCATGTGGAAGCTACACTAGTCAGGGTAAAAGGGAATAGGCGACAGACTATATCTTCATCAACCACCCCTAGCATGCAGATGACCAGGAAGAATGAATTGATATGGTTTTTAGTGGTATCTCCCCGCTCAGGGTTGAATTTAGGCAGTACCTTTTATACATTCTTGGGTAAGGGATGTAGCTGCCCAGGTATTGCCACGAAATCTTGAGTGAGCCAGGGGGGCAGTGCTCCTAGAGGAGGTGGGAGTTGGTTCCCACCCAGTTGAGGAATATTAGCCATATCAAGGATAGGGATGTTTTGGTTGAGGGTTTCTTCGTTAGGATTTTACAAATCAGGCCAGGGATTTCCTTTAGAAGGGGAACCCTTGGGAATTTCTTCCCAAGGAGAGTCGATACTCTACAAAGAATCAAGCACAATATCTTCAAGAGAAGGGGTTGCAGATGTCTCTTCGTTTATGTGATAGACCCTTGGCTTTCTTTTTGTTGTCGGAGGTAAAGATTGAAAGATAGGGAGCTATGATAGGGAACGAGCATAAGCCTGAGTAAGTATTATGATTGGTTGTTCCTGAGTGACAGGATACTCCCACAGCGTCTCTTCTTCGAAATGAGGCTTTTCCAAATGAGAGGAAGGGTCTTTTTGACCTTCAAAATCCACGCGTTAATCTTTTTGAAACCATGTGTGGCACTTATAGATGAAATCTTGAAAAGCTTTGGACGGCGGTTCAGGTCCTCCTTCTAGCGCCAATTTGTTGACATGGAAAATTTTCGTTATACCAACAAAGGGTAACTGTTATACAACAAAATGACCTCCTCATCAACTCAGAGGTGAAAGACATGATGACTAAAGCAAAGACCACAATTATAGGCCTTGATTCCACACTAACGCTGGTTTCACACTGAAAACCTCCTTTATAAAGATTGTTACCAGGCCTAAGGGAGCGTTAGTGAAGCCACTAACTCATGTTACTAGTGAAGGGGCAATGTTAGTGAAACTATGGGAAGTTCAATGGGTCAAGCCAATGAATTGGCTCACAAATATCTAGATATTTATCCCAAAATTTGCTCAATAAAAGCAAGGAAACATCCAAAATCAAGATATTTGGAGGATTTCTAATCTAAGAAAAGAAGGAAAATGGGAAAGAGCTGAAAAGCGGAGCAAGTTCATTGATTTTTCCCTAGTGAACTCTAGGAGGAGCTTGGCAACCCTAACTCGATTGCTATATAAGCAAGGTGAGGGTTATTGTGAAAGGGGTCAGAGCATTTGAAAGGATAGCCCACTAAGCTATTGTGAACTGTCATACACTTGAAGAAGTGAGCTAAAAGAGAGAGAGAGAGAGAAGAAGAAGGGGCAAGGGAAGACTGATACAACAGATGGTTGTAATCACTCTTCCATTATAAATACAGAACTGTAGTTGTGGTCCCTACTCCATAGTGTCGATAACATTGTTCATTGAGTTGTTCATTTCGATACTTGTTTAGATGAGTGGTTTAGTTGTATGCAAATAGATGTTCATTGTGCATTCTTATATTAGTTTTCAATATTGTATGTTGTGATTGTGTTTACCTTTCCTTTGTGCAGGAATTGATTTGCAGCTAGCTTTGAGGGAATTCTTCTTGGCTGCATAGTGATCTCCAAACAAATCTAGAAGGAGACTTGAGGTAATCCTCTTTCCATACTTTGTTAACTTATATTTGATAGATGAACATGTGTATAACTTGGTAGCTTCTGCAGATAATCTTACAGTCTGTCGAAGGTCTCGGGAAGGCCTTTGAGGGTAGTTTTCATTCTCCATACACTTTGCATTTTACCCCATAGCATAATTGGTGACTTCACTGGGGACTATACTTCTAGTTCCTGGTTTACCCAGAATCTTCTCTGTTCTCTCTTCCTTCTAAGAGCTCCCTATTCTTCAGCAATCCTTTTTTTGATCCATCAAATATCTTGCTGCATCCTACTAGTATACATTCATCTCAGAAACTGATCTTGGAAACCCTTGTTGTGCAAGACTTCCCACACTAATGCAGGTTACCAGGCTACATAAAGCTTTATAAATCACTGTGCCTATGTATAGGGAGCGTCAGTGACCCTACTAACTCTCTGTAACCACTGTTATAGAGCATTAGTCTCCCTTTGTCTTCATTTATAGTAGTATCTGTGGACCAAAAGGGATGGAAAATCTTCTCATGGGCTAAAATAATATCTGTAACTATATTATGTCAGCAAAATTGGTGTCCTAGAAATTTATTTTTTGGAAAAAGTTTTGGTTTTTCTCTGTTAAAAAACAATTTTTCTGAAAGAAAGATTGGTATTTTGTATTCATCCTTCTGTTTAAATAGTTATGAGTTGCTTCATTTTGATTTTCAGTAGTTGCTAGGAAATAATGGGAAAGAATCTTTTGGTTATGCATGTGTTGAAATACTATAGATGCACAAACGAAACTGTGAATATGTAGAATAAATTTGGTTTGCATCAAATTGAATTTTTTTTCAAAGCATTGTTTCTGCATGATTTATTGAGTCAAGAGTCTCACCATATTTCATATGTCAACACCCCTACTAAAGAAAAATAATCAATTATACATAAAATTTACATTAAAATCAATCAGTTACTCTTTTGAGCAAACCAACATTAGCTAGGTTAGGATCTTGGGATAAGCATGTGAGTGAACTACCCAAGGTTGAAAACCAAAACTAGTGTCGTTAACGAGCAAAAAATTCCTTCTGCACTCATATTACCACGACCACTCCACTAACAATGGAGCAAAATATGAGACACCATCGGACTGTAATTGAAGGTAGCCCACCTTCTCTTACAAATCCTTTGGGCATTCTGTGTACTGGGGCCCCTTCGGGGATTCAGAACTGAGTCGGGGACTCAGGTATCCTGCCCACACAGCGTATTGTCTACGACTATGTCCCCCTAGGTGATGTCTATGATTCGAGATATCTCTAGTGGCCAAACCTATAGGGACTTACACAAGGTGATTGGGACGGGTTGTCCTGGTACCTAACATAGACAGACCTACTTTGTCTTCAATTTTTGGGAGGGTGCTCATCTTCACGAGAATACTTGGCCCCTCAATTTGAGGTTCGGGCGAAGCTCTAAAGTAACTCTAACTGTACATCTGGCCATCCTTCTCTGTTATTCATTGAGATACCGGGTTTCATCTCTAGCGATCGGTGCTTATCAAACAAGGTACTTTCCCTCTGTTTGCTGATTGATAGACTTAGTGTATTTTTTATATTAGGTACCTGAATGTTATCATTTTGAGACTTTAACAAACATCACAATAAAAATTTATTGATAAAATTAATGGTCACCGTGGCTACATCTGGCCCTCATCGTCACTCTAAACGATTGTTAGGACTTCCTCCACTCATCGTCGAGGATCCGCCGAGCTCCAGTGAATCGGATTCCCCATCTTCAGGGAATCAGTCTCCCAAATCTCACATGGGATCTATTTGGATGACTGATGATTCAAATTTGCTAGAGGATTTCTTCATGGAAGGATTTCTTCCTCATTTTAACCCTCTGCTCACAAGTCAGTTGGACCCACTCTTGATTCCAGAGGCACCAGTACTCCCTACTTTGGTAGTTGGAACATTTCCATCTATCCAGTCGATGACTAACGGGTTATGGAACTTTAGGGACACTTTTGGTCCTTCACCACTCCCCTAGTCGACAGTCTCCACAACACTGGTAATGGCCAAACCTGCTATCCCGTTTGTACCAGGTACAACCACTCACATGACACCCTCTATGAGTGGAACCCAGCAGATGCCAGGTTCCACCCCTATGGTGCCACACTGCATACCTTCGACAAGTGCCACATATAGTGCTACTTATAACACTCAATGTGGCACTATGGGCGCGGTTCCCGTTTACCAACAATATGGCCAGCCGCCAATGTACAATTCAAACCCCCGAACTCAGACACCTGGGGGGTTCCCATTATGCACATGCCGGTAGGGAACGTAATAGTTCCCCCTTCGTTCTTAGGCATGCATGGTCAGTCACTAATTGACAAGATTGTCCCCTCTGTTAATCAAGGCCAAATGGTCAGTTTTGTGTTGGGCGGGAATCCACAAGGGGTTCCCAACCAGTCCATAGGGGTACCCTACTCACATACTCAAATGAGTCAAGGGGGCACCGCTTATACTGGGGGCAATTTCATACCCCAGTATCAAAATCCTCATGGAAATCCACTCTACAAGACCATATCGCAAAGCAACTGCTACACCACACAACCCATGTACACTATGGGGAACCAAATGATGGGAGGAGAGCAAAGCTCCTCAAGTCATTCGCCATCACCATGGTCCGAGTCGGGGGCACCTAACTCTCTGCCTTTCTTAGCAATGTTGGATATACCTGACTTATACAAGCTGACAAACGACCCCATCTACCACAACTTACAACGGTTGCCGATCCCAGATAAAATACCAACGAACATTCCAAAGTTCGATGCAAAACAAGGGGAGGATCCGGGCACCCACATCACCACTTACCATCTCTTGTGTGTTTCAAAATCTATGGTGGATGATAGTGTCCGGTTACATCTTTTTCCCCATACCCTCACTGGCAATGCAGTGAAATGGTTTATTGAGTTACCACGCACGTCAGTAAACACCTTTGACATTTTAGCGATGGAATTCCTAAAGCACTTCCAGTTGCCAATCCGCTACGAGACTGGGACAAAGCTCCTCACTTCATTTCGTTAGGATACCACCACCCACATCTCCGATCATATTCATGAATGGAGACGTAGGCGGAGGTTAGTAAAAGCTCCCATCCCAAAATTTCTCTTAACAGACTCGTTCTGCGGGTCCTTACTTCCTCAAATCACTAGAGATGTCGCTCTAGGTGGTGCGGTCACAGAAGACCAATCCATACGTCGTGCCCAATGCTTAGATCTAATATATCCATAGTCTGGCACTCTTTACAACATAATCCCCAATGCTCCTGGTAACCCCAATGCTTCCGCCACTCAGCACCCCAGAGTGCACGCTGATAGGATTGTCGGTGCAACCTCTGGGGCCGCTGTAAAACAACTCAGTGGTTCCATTGCCAAGCTGGAAGTGGACCCCTCTACCAATACGACTGCTCTTCCTGCCACTGCGATAAACTATGTGCAGTCTACACAAAAATCCAGTGGCAAGAACAAGAAGAATAAGAAAAAGACCGCTCCTTCTGAAGAGCAGTCACCAAAGAAGCCCAACCGAAAATAGAAGGCTGCTGCGTCTGCTGCTGATGAAAAGGATACACCTGCCAGATTTCCTTGCAAACTCTGTGTTGAAGACCATGCAACCTAGCGTTTTCCACGGCTTCAGGAATGCATAGATTACCTTGCCAAAAAGGATACTGGTAATACCCCCGCTGTCCTTAGGAATTATTTTCCCACTCAACAACAACAAAATCTTATTGCAAACCAACAACAACCCACACTAGGGGGCAATGATGGTTCACAAGATCCTTCAGTTGGTAAAGGATCTTCTACCGTTTACACATTTGAAACGGTAGATCTGACCACAAGAGCCACATCATATGGAGCTTCTGTCGCTCCTGTAGCAGAACCATCCTCAGGTCAAAACCCATCGCCACCCAATGATTTGCATATCGAAAGGCCGGTTGAGGACTTTGTAATTCGACCCCCAAGAGGGGCACTTCGACGCACAACGCACAATACATCTGCATGTGCCGCTCAACACTACAACATTGTAGAGGATTTGGCGCAAGCGTTGTCGACTATGTCAGTGCTCGAAGTATTACAAACATGCCCAGCATAACGGAAAGCTTTGCTTTCGGCTAATGGAGGTATTGACCCAATGGATTCCATGCTTGCTATTTTCGACATGGACAAGTATAAAGCCCCCCTTTCTCACCAACTTGCATTCCAGGTGCATATAACTTTGAAAGGTAAAGGTATACATAGAACTGTCATCGACGAAGGTGCTTCAACCTGCGTCATGTCGGCTTCATGTTGGCTCACTGTTGGTGTCCAGGTAGGGGTGATTTACCTACCTTATTCTGACATTAATCTTATCAATCCGAGTGCGTATCCTTTCAAGGCAACATGCAAGGTATATTCAGGGGCAGATGCGTGATCCTTCCCAACCAAGGGTTCATGGTTTAAGATTCAAAACATAAATGCAAGATTAACAAATTACTGAACTATAGAAATAATCATAAACAGTAAAGAACTGTAACATCAAACATAAACTGATAAATCACACACACACACACATACGTAGCACCTAATCAGAAGAGTAGGCCCAACTCTCTGATTAGGGCTCCATTAGCCACGAAAAGAATTAGAACAACAAAATGGATGATATTTTATTACTTGATAACAGAAGTTTACAATATTGATGGGTGAACCCCCATTCACAGGATCAACCTGAAATTTATACACAGCGAGGGAGATTAATAGCTCTCCCGGAAACATAGCGACTGCAGATACAAAGATATACATCGATTGAAACGGTATTAGCATCAGATGTCTGAGATAGCAAGAAGGCCCAAGAATAGTTTAGGGAGCCTGTTCCCTGAGCTGCACGACCTCCTTCTGATCGGTCGTTGCCAAATCTATTTCCATACACTGAGTTGAGGGTTCCTATTCTCATGCCGCGGTCAAACACACGATTTAGTACCGCAAATAGATAGACTTCGTGCATTTTACTTCATTAATTAAAATATACCAATAGGACAAGTAAGGCGGAATTTACCTTGTAAGTTTAACATAACAACATAGGTAAATGAGTGCAAAAAGGTCAAAAAGGGTAGTGGAAATGGACAAAAAGGTGGCCTGATTTGGCACCCAACATCTCCCCCCAACCAGCCTACTAAATGTCCTCATTCAGTTCGAGGCCCTCAAAAATCTGGGTTCTGTAGACTGTATGTTTCATGAAGCTAGGAAAGATCGTATTCCGCGGCGATTTCTGTCCTTGGAACTTTAAACCCATCTGAGAGGACAACTTCCTTCCACCAATCCACCAGGACATCATAAGCTGGAGTATAGATTTCTGTAGGCAACCAAAGAACAGGAAACTGAAACTGAAGCCCCATCCACCGAGTCCCACATGTTTGGAGACATGCCACATACTTGGGCACTCTAGTAAGTACTCGTGCAAAATTTTGTGCCCCAAAAGGTTCTCTATTCCGTACAGCTATTGGTGACATCATCCACCTCCTCTGACAACAACTAAGGGCTTCATTTTGAAATGTGGTGAGTTGCTTGACACAAAGGTCAAGACACCATTTTGTGTTCTCACCATTCTATCTTTGTTTCCCTCAATCCCTAGAAAGGTGTTGTGCTTATTGAACACTGTGTTTGACCTCTCATGTTCCCCTCTTACTGTAAATGGCTTTGTAACTTGATTGGATACAAAAGTGTTACTAGCCTTCTGCCAGTGAATCTGATTAAAAGCATAAGAGGTGAGGGCCCTTAAATGAATGTCCCCCACATATGGGACTGGATTAAAATCTCTGTCAAGCCACAGTAAATACCCGTGCAAGTAAAACTCACACATCAGATGTTGCGTTGGTACATCGTGACTCCTCAAAATTCGGAGGAATTGCACACCATCCTCTATCTCATAGCTAATCTCATCCCTAATACTTTCCATGCAAAATAAAAGGAAACGTTCATGAAAAAATAAGGAATAACAAGAAGGAGGGGGACGACATGCCATAACCTCTTGCACCAGATTGAACATCTGCTCCTTGTCGGCCTTCAGCTCTACCACTTTCTTCTCTAGCTGCTCCATCTTGAGTTGTTGTTTTGTATTTTGTAACCTCATAATATCTATGCGCTCCACGTATCCAAAAATTGTTGTGGAGGCCCTTTCCTCAGTCCTTTTGATCTCATTTTTGTATTGAGCCGTAGTTGATTTCCAGGACAGGATTTCAGCTGTTAAGGCATACTCCCAATCTTCAAACAGTTGTTCGATCGGGTCTATCTGAGTGGTAATAGAGGTCATGACTATCTGGTCTACTTGGGTTTCTATGTTGACCCTGATAGTTTTGGCCTTTTTGTCTCACCGCTTGTGCCTCCTTATTTGTTTCTGCATTTTGTGCAGTTGGTACTTTTGTTTCATTGGAAGCCTTCGCTGTTCACACAGCTCTATCCACTCTTGCTTGACTAATATTTCCTCAACCGAGGGTAAATCACTCGAAACATCTTCTGTTGTGTTGACTGGGGGATTTTCCTTCCCTTCTCGCTCTTCTCCACGTATTTCATGCCCAACAACCCCCTCACTTGACTGTATCGTTGGCTCATTTGTCGGGATAGTTTCACTTGGTCCCTCCTTTTCGCCAACAACGATCTCCTCTTCATGCACACGCACAGCGACTGACAATGTGCTGGCAAGACATTCTCCCGCTACTGTGTCTGCTGGGATTCCTCCCAGTTCTCCAGCCTCCAGACTTTCTTTTCTCCTCTCCTGCCCCGAGGCATCTGCCACCTAAGTGGCTTGTGGCCTTTGTAACAGATTCAGAGCCACCGGAATTGCAAAATCTTCTTTTTCTCCCTGTCAAGGGGAACGAGTTACCCTCACTCCTCTTGTAATCGAGGCAAAGAAAGGGAATTGGGGTGCATATTCTATGTTTGGCCCCGAGGTTGACGCTGGTTCTTGTGGTTCAGTGTCAACCTCGCACCCTGATTCTTCTGCTGCTTCCTCCACGGGCCCCACATTTTCCTCAACTCTGGGTCCTTCTTGTCTTTGTCCTTCCTCTTCTCTGAGTTCCAAGGTCGGAGTGGTCATGACCCCCTCTTCAACTGGATTGTCCTCCTCCATTATCTCCATGGTGGCAAGAGATCCCTGTGGGGTTCCTTCGGTCACCATATCAACTGCTTAGCCCACGTTGGCCTGTTGTGGGTCTACTCCCGTGGCTGCCATAACATCCGCTTGCTCTGCTAGTTCCACGAGTGAAGCTGGTTCTTGTGGTACAACCTCATTCATGGTACTAGTGGGATTTTTTGCATCAGCCCCCATATCTGTCATTGCCTCCATAATTCTTGTTTGATCTTGGGAAGTTACCTCATCCCCCAGTTCCTCTGTTTCCATCTCCATTTCCTCTGGTTCCTCCTGGTCAATATAATCATCTTCCACATGATCCTCCTCCATAGCTTTAGATTCTTCTACCCTAGCGGCCATAGCAGCTGCTATTTGTTCCTTCGTGGAGTCCTGAAACACCTCCCACGGAATCGAAATCTATCCAATGGCGTTCATTATTAGCAGCCGAACCAACCCATGATGAGTGATGACCGCCAATACCTGTCGAGCCCCCTGAGCCAAATGTGCCATTAAATGAAGGCTCCTTAGCAGGAAGTAGGGCACATTCATGGAGAAAGCTTCTGCCTATGGAAATCGCAGGTGAGCTAATATGCGGAGGTGGTATTTGAAAATTGTGGAGTATCTGCCTTTGCACGTCATATATTTTATGACGAATTCTGTTACTTCTCCCCATGGATATGGTAGTGAATTTCTGTCATACCCCCTGCCTTTCTGTTCGATACTCTCTCTGGCTTGAAGGAAGGCCTCGAGGAATTCTGGAAGGGTTGTTCTTCTCACAAACCATCTTTCCCCAACTTGAGGAAGCCCACTGACTTCCAAGATGATTTTTTCTATTACGGGGACCTCCACATCGTGATTACGAGAGCCTTCTTCTCCCAAGTTCAACGCAAATTTGACTGCCATTTCTTCATTAAACCCCCTCAACCTATCGAAATACACATCCCATCCTGTATTCTGGAAAATCTGCCATACCTCCTGATTATTCTGAACTGCCCTTGTGTTTTCAGGTTCATGTCGAATTGATCGGCCACCCATCGTTGCGAAGGTGGAATCAGCACGTCGACTGTAGTTGGTTGGCAAGGGAGAGTGACAAGTCTCCAAACCATTGGAGATTGGAATAATGTCATGGTTGATTTGGGAAAGATCAGAAGAACAGTACTGGTACATATGGAAATAATGACAAGTGCAGTACTGGTACACTTGGAATAATGGCAAGTTAAGATGGTACTGAGGTGTGTTTTGAAAATTAAATGCGGCGTGTGGGGAAAATGACCGATATGACTTGGCGCATACAAATCCGCATCCCAACTCTTTTTTAAAAATATGATTATCGAGTACTGAAATCATTATATTCAGTTGAGTGGGATTTATGTGCACTAAATGATTTTTCGTGGTATGTCGTCATTTCTTATGACAGTCCCCCCCCCCCCCCCCCCCCCCACCCCAACTTAATGACAACCATCCTCAACACATTTAATTATCCTTTTTTGAATATTTAATTAAATCCATAAAACGATAGAGACATACCTGCGGACTTACCTTATGGAGTGACAGCACAACATGTAGCAGCAACAGTGAGTAGCAGCAATAGTGAGCAGTAGCAACAGTGAGTAACGACAATAGTGAGTAACGGAAACAGTGAGTATCAACTGTTCTGGAGTAGCGGCAACAGTGAGTAATAGCAACAGTGAGTAACAACAACAGTAACAACTATTCTGAAGTAGCGGCAATAGTGAGTAATAGCAACAGTAATAGTTGTTCTGAAGTAGTGGCAACAGTGAGTAATGGTAGTTACGGAGTAACAACAGTTATGGTGTAATGGCAGTTACGAAGTAACAATAGTTATGGTGTAACGACAGTTACAGGGTAACAGCAGCTACGGTGTAACAGTATTTATGGAGTAACAACAGCTACGGTGTAGCAGTAGTTATGGAGTAACGACAGCTATGGTGTAACGGCAATTATGGAGTAACAATAGTTACAGTGTAACGACAGTTGCGGAATAACAACAGCTATGGTGTAACGACAGTTACGGAGTAATAGCAGCTACATTGTAATGGCAGTTGCAGAGTAACAGTAGCTACGGTGTAACAAAAGTTACGGAGTAATAGCCGCAGCGGTGTAACAATAGCTACAGTGTAACGGCAGTTGTGGAGTAACAACAGCTATAGTGTAACGGCAATTGCGGAGTAACAACAGCTATGGTGTAACAACTCTTAATGACTGATAAACTGACAATGCCGGTTGTTACATTTCTCCTCGCCATATTTCTTCATTGTTCCTGCAAAAGATAAACAAGTAATAACATATATATATATATATATATATATATATATATATATATATATATATATATATATATATATATATATATATATATATATATTATTATTATTAATATTTTTTTTTGAGATTTTTTCTTATTTATTTATTTATTTTCTTTTAGAGCAAAGTGAGGGTGTCTTGTTTTCCAATGACCATTAAATCAGATGAAGCAGAAATATTTTTAACAAAAGCATCTTTAGAAGCTGGATGGTGATATAGTTTAAGACGGTGTCCGTTTACCAGGAATGAAGTATGGTTTTCATCTATTGTACTTAGTCTAACCATTCCATTGTCAAACATTGCATCTACTTGATATGGGCCCATCCAGCGAGTGCAGAACTTGCCTTTGAAATCCTTAAATCTGGAGTCATACAATAACGCCCAGTCCCCCACCTGAAACACCTTAGTTTTGATAAATTTATCATGCCATTTCATTCTTTGTTGTTGAACAACAGTAGTTTTCTGGACAGCCACTGCTCGAATCTCGTCCAACTCATTCAGCTGTTCCAATTGATGTTTCTAGGATTCTGATAAATCTAGGCCTACTTCCAGAGTTGTTCTGAGTGTATTAATCTCAAATTCCACTGGAAACAAGGGGGATTTTCCATAGACTAATTCATATGGAGAAAACCCTGTTGTATTCCACCATGTTGTTTTGTATGCCCATAGAGCTTCTGGAAGTTTCTATTCCCAATCCCGGTGATGGCTTAGTATCTTTGTTAAGATATTTTCCAATACCTTATTTGTGCTTTCTACTTGTCCATTCGCCTGGGGATGATAGGGGGTTGTCACTCTATGTTTGACCCCATATTTCTGCATTACCTTTTCTATCATATGAGATGTAAACTGTGATCCACCGTCTGATACAATTTCTCTTGGACTCCCATACCTGGTAAATATTTCTTCAAAAAGGAAGTCTGCCACCACTTGCTCTGTTGCCCACGTGATTGCGTTAGCTTCCACCCATTTAGTTACGTAGTCAATACAAACCAAGATGTAAGCCTTCTGATGCGAAGGTGTGTTGAAAGGACCAACGAAGTCGATGGCCCATTTCTTGAATGGTTCAAGGACTATCTAGGGCTGTAGGGGCATTTCATCTGCTTTCCCAGGTTGTCCCATCCATTGACAGCTATCACACCTCCACACATAATCCCGAGCATCACAAAAGATGGAGGGCCAGTAATATCCCATTGTAGCACCTTATGACTTGTTATTTTGTCTACAAAGTGTCCCCCATAGGGTCTGCCGTGTGTAGCTTTTAATATCTCAAAAATATCATCTCTTGCTACACAACGCTGAATCTGCTGATCAACCCCCGTATGGAAGAGATATCCTGCCATCCATGAATATCATGTACTCTGGTGAATTATCTTCCTTTGCTCCTTATAGGGCAAGTGACGAGGCACTTTACCTGTAGCTAGATAGTTAGCAGTATCTGCATACCACGGAGTGTTAGCAGAAATTGCAAAAAGATGCTCATCCAGAAAATCATCTTCAATTGGTGTTTCCTTACCATCACGTTCTATCCTAGATAAAAAGTCTGCGACCACATTGTCTTTACCTGGTTTATCTACTATAGTGTATCAAATTCCTATAGTAGCAACAACCAACTTGTAATTCGATCAGGGGTAACGGTTTATTCATTAAATACCTGATGGTTGCATGATCGGTGTGCACAAAAGTAGGATACCTGGTAATGTAGGATACCTGATGGCATAAACGATAGCAAGAAATTCTTTCTTAGTCACTGTGTAGTTTAATTCAACAAGAGCCAAATTTTTACTAACATAGTAGACTGCGTAAGGTACTTTATCATCTTGTTGTCCCAACACTGCACCAATTGCTGTCTAAGAGGCATCCGTATGAATGTGGAATGGTAATGCCCAGGTAGGTCCTCTAAGGATCAGAGAATTGCAAACTAACTCTTTAATTCTTGTAAATGCTGCATCACAATATTTGTTCCACACAAATTCTGAATCTTTCGTTAGTAATTGAAACATTGGGTGTGCTACTTTGCAAAATTTTCTATGAAACGTCTATAATAACCAACACAACCAATGAAATTGCATACTTGTGTGACTGTTTTAGGTGTTGGAAAGTGTAGAATTACCTATATCATTGCTGGATCCATTCTGATTCCTTCAGCTGAGAGTAAATGTCCCAAAACGATTCCCTCTTCCATCATCATGTGACATTTCACTGCACTCAGAGAGACACATGCTTGTATACACCTTGCGAGAAATTTTTCCAGATTTTTCAATCCCACCATGAATGAGTCCCCATATGGAGTAAAGTTATCCATATAGATCTCAACACTGTCATTTATCAAGTCAGAGAATATTCCCAAAATTGCCCTCTGGAATGTTTCGGGAGCATTGCACAGGCCAAAAGGAAGGACCCGGTATGCAAATGTCCCCTAGAGGCATGTGAACGTGGTCTTGTACTAGTCCTCAGGAGCAATTTGGGTCTGGTTATATCCACTAAAACCATCCAGAAAAGAAAAATACTTCTTACTGTTGGAAATAATACTGAGAGGGGGGGTGAATCAGTATTATCAAGTCAAATATTCCCTTTTTCAAATCCAGATAATATACGCTACTTCAGTTAATTAAATCTGCGTATATACGCAACTATGTAGAAGGAAACCCGCATATACAATGCAAACTTATAATTTACTTTATCTTTTAGATGTTTATTGTTAATCTGTGTATTAGAATTAAATAACCAGTAACCAGAAACAGTAAAACAGAGCAGAAGACAATCACACACAAGAACACAAGATATAAGGTGGAAACCCAATGTGGGTGAAAACCACCTGCTGCAATTTGTCTCTATCTTCTTTTAATTAGAAACTCCTTTTTACAATGTACTGGTGCAGTCCTTTACCAGTACGCAAGCTGCAACCTGCAGAGAGCTACAACCCTCTCTCGTTCTCCAGCTTCTTGTTATAGACATTTTTGTGCCTCGCAGCATGGAGCATGAAATGTCAATAATTACAGGGATCCGCAGTCCCTAAACATGTTGTTCTTACCCCTAAAAGAACAAGGTCATCAAACAACAGCACTTCCAATCAGTTCTCCACCTGAAAACACTTCAAAACAGGCTTATTTTGGATCATGTCAGCTGCTCCACTGAGCTTCTGCGCTGGAATGCAACTGTCCCTCCTTGTACCTGCACTGGAAGTCAAATATAATGAAGGCTACCTGCGCTGGGCGAGATTTGCCAAGTGGCACAGTCATTTTGCAAGGTGTCAACTGCCCAGGAAGCTTCCAAACTGACACTTGGTTCATGAGATTCGCCCTGTGATGAGTAAGAGGTACTTGATCACCATGTGTAAGCAAGGATCTCTAAGTGGACTCAAGAACTGAAGATTAACTGAAGAGGGAGAGGACACAAGGCAGCTTCATGTCAGTCTCAAGCTGACTCATCCTTTCCTCTTCTATCCTATATATAGAGCTCTTCTATGAGGTCTAAGGAGGGCTGGAATTTTGTGTAAAGCAAGGAGGTGCTGTTGGTTTACAGTTAGAGCTATTGGGTGATTGTTTTACTAGAGGTGAAGAGGAGAGTTCTTGCTGCTGGGGAGGTGCTGCTGGATTGGAGCCATCATTGGTTGTAACCTTCTCAGAACCCTGTTACTTCTATCAATAAAGTTTTGCATGTTCTCCTATATACTTGTATTACATTGATGTATTGTATTTACATGTATATTTGATTCACTCTAATCCATGCATCAGTTATGAGTACATGTATCTTGTAGTTTCCTCTCTTGTTTTGTGCAGGATCTGTGTGTAGCTGGACCGGCAAAGAGAGTAAGGAGCTGGGAACAAGAGACAAAGAGAGAGGATCAAGATCGACTAAGCAAAGGACACCAGGTTGGTTAATCATTTCTTCTTTCTCTCTGTACTTTCATAAAGGAAAACATCAAAGCTTTACTTTCAGTTGTTGCTAAAGACTGTCACCTTTAGAGTAGGGATAGGGTCATCCGCATCGGATACTTTTCCCCACAACACTTCTCCTGGAAGGGAGCTACAACCCCCTTAGCTCTTGCACTAGCCAAGATACTAGTACGTAGGTGCTGGCCTACAGAAGGCTACAACCTTCTCTTTCTTCCAAGGACCACGTTTCATAAATTTTCAGACTGGATCCATGAACCTCAATCAATCATCAAGAATTTCTGCATCAAACAATCTCCTTTTCACCAATTAGAACTGAATCAAGTAGATACTTCTCTGACAGCTGTACCCAAAAACACAGTAACAGTAATAACACACCAAATTCTGAACCCAGACCACTGTAGCAATAAACAGAAGCAGCTAGATCACAACTCAAAAGATATACGATACTTCAATAACCTGAAACCTGCGTGCATACGCTTTTGAGTGTGGACCAACTTGCGTATATGCTGTTTGTATTCACTGAACCAGCGTGTATACGCGCCTTCGCTTCACTGAACCTGTGTACAGATCTATAAAGGATAATTCACTCTTTCAAATATTCAGACAGTAATTAACCTAGATTATCAAATTTATAGATCAAGCCTACACCACATATAACAGATCAAAATCATACAAAGATACTATGATTCAAGCCTTAAGATTATGACCCATCAATAGAACTTATCCTTCTCTTTGCGCTAAGGTTCCTCCTTCATTCCGATCCAGATCTGCACCATAACCCCAATCACCAATATTTCAGATCTAGTACTTATTAGATATTAATTAATTCAAATGATACTTTGCCAAATGATCTCCTTCCTCTTTTATAGTCTTAGGCCTTTCACAATACCATGGTCCAAAACATAATAACACAATAGCATGGACCCAATACTTGGGATCAACACTTCTGACGAGATACCATGGTCCAAAACCATAGGTTCAAATATCAAGGACTAACTACCATGGACCAAAGGTAAGTTCTCCAACATATATGCGCTTTTCCTTGCGTGAAAGTGCGTGTATATGCATACGTGCCTTTGTAACGTCTAACCCACGTGTATACGCGTCTTGTCTTTTCCTTCATTCTGAAAGCCTGAACTGAGATCTGTTACCAAAGAGAGTTACCATCAAGGACAACACCTGTGCCATAGATCCAAACCTGTGCCATAATGCCAACAATCTCCCTCTTTGGACTTGATGGCAACCCCAAGATCCTCAAAGTCATTCTCCCCCTTTGTCATCAAGGGAAAAGGGTTGTGCTCCCCCTGAGTACATGCTGAAATCTCTGCCCTGCTGTGTTGAACATGCTCCCCCTGACTATAGGCAAGATCTGAAAAAAGATGTTCTTCAAGAAGAACCATGACATAGACTTCAAAACATACATCCATCGTCCAACTAAGTGAGGATCATCCACCCAACCAAGTGGGGATACATCAGAAATTTACATATGACAACCAAGTACATTACATCTTCATCCCAGGCATAGTGAGGAAACCAAAATAGGCCGTTACATGACCTTGACACCTTAAAAGAGATACATGACATAGAGACGAAATAACTAGAGCAAGACTTATGAAAGTCACCAATAACTAATATCAGCAGCATTTGTCAATCACCATTCAGATCAGCCACCAAGATTTCCTTCTGATCTCCCTCTGCCTCTGTTCCACCTGAAACTAACAACAGCTTAGAATCTAAAGCTTCTAAGATAATGCCAACAATGCATCATTAGAAGTTTATCTGCTCCCCCTGAACCTGTGCCGGATGGTCTCTGCCAGACCCATATCAGAATATCTTCAACCAGAGCCTGTCCCTACTGATATCCATCAAACCTCCATATACGCGACTGTCTCTGCACAAACCAACGTATGTACGCGGATCCTCCTCAGGAGACTCGTGTACACCCATTTTTCTCTGAAACAGACAAGTTTTAACAGAAAGATGATGCATCAACTACTCCTAGCTTCTGTCTGAGGTATTCAAAAGTTTCCCTGGGCAGTGGCTTGGTGAGAATATCAGCAACTTGTTCCTTAGAAGGAACATACTCCAATTTGACCTTTTGTTCCAACACTTGTTCCCGGAGAAAGTGATACTTGATCGGTATGTGCTTGGTATTTGAATGCATGATTGGGTTCTTTGAAATGCTGATTGCACTTGTATTATCACATAAGATGGAGATAGGTGGTGTAAAAGTGATCTGAAAATCCTGCAAGGTTTGCATCATCCAAAGGAGTTGAGTGCAGCAAGATGCAGTAGCCACATATTCTGCTTTAGCTGTAGATAAAGCGATCGAACTCTGTTTCTTTCTGAGCCAAGATACTAATCTGGAACCCATAAAGAATGCACCACCACTTGTGCTCTTTCTGTCATCCACGCTTCTAGCCCAATCTGCATCTGTATAAGCATGAACAGTGAGATTTGTATCTCTAGGATACCATAAGCCATAGTTTTGAGTTCCTTGAAGATACTTGAAAATGCTCTTCACTACCTGAAGATGGGTTTCCTTAGGATTTGCCTGAAATCTTCCAACTATTCCCACTACATGCATGATGTCTGGTCGAGTACCTGTCAAATAAAGAAGAATTCCAATCATGGATCTAAAGGTTGGTTGATGCACTGCTGCTGATTCATCATTTTCACTGAGGCTGCATCCTGTAACCATAGGGGTACATACTGGTTTTGCATCTTCCATGCCATATTTCTTCAGGATCTGCTTGAGATACTTGGTTTGAGACAAAAAGATACCGCCTTCATTTTGTTGGATTTGCAATCCAAGAAAATATGTCAGTTCTCCAAGTAAGGACATTTCAAATTCTTTCTGCATCACCAAGGCAAAGCTTTGACTCATAGCTTCTTCATTGCTGCCAAAGATAAAATATCATCTACATACACAACAAGTATTATCAATTTGTCATTTTCAATTTTTATATAAAGATTGCTATCTGCTGATCCTTTTGAAAAACCTTGTTGATGAAGATATTTTTCCAAACGGTAGTACCAAGCCCTTGGTGCCTGTTTAAGACCATAGAGAGCCTTTTTTAGTCTGCATACAAGATTTGGATCATTCCCAAGAATGAAACCATCTGGTTGCTCAATGTACACTTCTTCTTCTAAGTCTCCATTTAGAAAGGCTGATTTCATGTCCATTTGAAATACTTTGAACTTCTGAAAGCTTGAGAGAGCAAGGAACATTCGGATGGCCTCAAGTCTAGAACTGGGAGCAAAAGTTTCTTCAAAGTCTATTCCTTCTTGTTGAGCATACCCTTTACAAACAAGTCTGGCCTTGTTTCTAATCACTTCCCCATTTTCATTCAACTTGTTTTTAAAGATCCATTTTGTCCCTATGACATTCTTATCTTTTGGTCTAGGAACCAACTCCCAAGTGTTATTCTTTTCGATTTGCTAAAGTTCTTCATCCATTACCTTGACCCAGCATTCATCTTTGCATGCCAATTTTACATTTTGTGGTTCAGTGGAGGAGAGCAATGCCAAATATCTTGAGTCTTCTGCAATAGTTCTTCTTATTTTTATACCTGCCTCTTTCTGCCCCAAAATTTGAGATTCTGGATGATTCCTCTGAACGTACGTGGATGGAGTCTTCTCTTCTATCCTTATCTATTCCTCTGGTGTCTCTTGAGGTTCTTCTTCATCAACAGTCTGATTTGAAGGATGGTCTTCATCCTCTTCGATATTTTCATAATTTACTTGCCTAGGAATGTTTCCTTCTTCATCAACCACTACATCAATGCTGTCAACAATTCTTCCAAGTATTTTATTGTAACACTTATATGCTTTGCTGTGGGGAGAATAACCAAGGAGAATGCCTTCATTTGCTCTAGGTTCAAGTTTTCCAAGATGTTCATCATTATTCTTAATATAGCATTTGCTTCTAAAAATTTTGAAATGTTTTACCGAAGGAGTCTCAACATACCAGAGCTCATGAGGAGTTTGAGTGCTGTTCACCCAGACATTTTTTTTGTTGAGAATAACAACCGCAGCAAATGCAACTTCACCCCAAAAGTTTGCAGGAGTTCTAGACTCATCAAGCATATCACGAGCCATTTGTTGAACCATTATGTTCATTCTTTCCACTACTCCATTTTGCTGAGGAGTCCTAGCTATAGAGAATTCCCTTATTATTCCATGTTCTTCACAAAAATCGAAAAATTAATTTGAGGTAAACTCCCCACCTCTATCAGACCTAAGGCACTTAATTTTGTGATCTGATTCGTTTTCAACCAAGGCTTTGAAAGATTTGAATTTTTCGAAGGCTTCGTCTTTGTGCTTCATAAGTCCTATCCAAACCATCCTGGAGAAGTCGTTAATGCATAATATAAAGTATTCTTCTCCTCGAGGTGACCTTTTCCTAGATGGACCACATACATCTGTATGGACTAGTTCAAGGCTTGCTAGCTGATCCTTCCTTCTCAGGGAAGTTAGTTCTGGTTTGCTTACCAAACTGACATGATTTGCATATTGTATTGTCTGGAAGACCACGAACTGCCTGGTATTTGCATGCTTTCCTTATCTGTGAAAAGCTTAGATGCCCCAACCTCCGGTGCCATAACCAGTGTTCATCATTCTTGCTCAAATAGCATTGTTGTTGTCCTTCTTCAAATATGTATAAATTATTTGGAGTTCTTATGCCTTTGATCACTGTTTTTCCTGTATCAAGATCATGAACACTGCATCCATTTGATCGAAATATTACCTCAGTTCCTTGATCGCACATCTAACTGACACTTAGTATATTATGCCTCAAGCCATCAACATACAAAACATTTCCAGTTTTTACTTTTTCTTTCAACTGAACAGTGCCTTTTCCTTTTATGACTGCAGGGGTATCATTTCCAAAAGAAACTTTCTTTCCTTTTTCTAAAGCACTATATGATTGGAGTTTTTCTTTATCACCTGCCATATGCTTCGAACATCCACTGTCGATGTACCATTGATTTTCCTGTCCTTCTGCATATAAAGCTATCCCACATCTTTCTGGTTGCGGTTCCTTCATTCTCCATGTTCTGGCACTTGAGATTTGTTCCTTCTGAGTTGCCTTCCGAAACCTGCTCTTGCATTCAGAATCTTCATGACCGAAGTTATTACAAATAGAACATTCAATTTCATTTTCAAGGGTGGAAAAGTTGTTATAGGTCCTTTTCGTGATTCCAGTCATACTTCTTTGTTTTTGAGCTTCTCTAGTCATGATTGTTTTATAGGCAACACATTGAGCTGCTTTGTGGCCAAAGTTATGGCAAGAGAAACATTGGCCATTGAAGAAACTCCTGCGATTATCAAATCTACCAGCCAAATGATTGTAGTTTCTATTGTCATCCATTCTTGAGGCAAATTGAGAAGATTTTACCTGTGGCTGGTTGTAGCTTTTGTTCATCCTTAAGGTGGATTGCCCCCGATTTACCTAGTAGTCTTTGTTTATTCTTGATGTAAATCGTCCCTGTTTTACCTGGTGATCTCCATTGGGATTTTGCTCATTCCTCCTTTCTGCATCAAGATAACTTTTTGAGGTGGATGGTTTCTGCGCTTGAGATGCTTCTTCATTATATCCCAGACCTGTCTTGATTAGTGGGGAACGATGCACATTGATAATCTCATCTAGAGTTTCAGATCCTTTAACAAATCTAAGATTAAGAGCTTTAGTTTTCTCAATCTCTTTTCTAAGTCCCACAATTTCACATTCCAATTTTTCATGATGTTTTTCCCTTTCACCCAGTTGACATTGCAGAGAATCAATAATCACATTTTTCTCTTCTAAACAAATTTTGAGTTTAGAAATCTCTTCATAAAGACCTTCTTCATCTATAGCATCCATGTAATCATCATCTTCAAAAGCCATTAAAATTTTATAATTATTACCTCGTTCATCTTTGTCACTATTTGAAAGTCCATCACTATCTTCATGAGTGTAATAGCTTTTCTTATTTGCATTCTGTTTCTTGTTCCATCTAACAGGTTCCTTCCCCCTGTCAATCTTATCCTTATGAGGACATTTGGTAGCATAGTGACCGACTCTTCCACAAGCAAAGAATTTGAAAGGTAACTTACCTCGAAATCGTCCAGCACCCCGTTGAAGGTTTTTGACAAAATTTGATTCTTCTTCTTCTTCTGACACATGTCCTGACTCATAGTAATCTCCTTTGTCTGAAGCCTTGAAGGTAGCTTCTTTCCTGTCTGATGGTCCTCCTTTCCTCATTTCATAAGCAGCCAGAATTCCGTGCAGCTGTGACATGGTAAGGTTTTGTAGATTCTCTTTTTCTTCTATTGCAGAAACTTTAGATTCAAACCTAGGGGACAAAGATCTTAGAACCTTTTCAACCACAACAGCCTCTTTTATTTCTTCACCCAAATTTTTCATACAATTAACAATCTCATCTACACAAAGGAAATAGTTAGCCACACTTTCATCATTGTGCATTCTGAGATTTTCATACTGAATTATGAGGGTTTGAAGTTTTGCTCATTTTACCTGTTCATCTCCTTCATAGCTCAGAACAATCTTGTCCCATATTTCTTTTGCGGATTTATACTGCATAACCTTCACGAATTCTGATTGACATAGACATCCCAATAGAGTATTGACATCCTTTGCATTTGTTTCATATTTCTTCTTCTCATCCGGATCTGTAGGAGTTGCTGATGGAAAAGTGTACCCTGTATCTATCATATCCCAGACTTCTGTACCAAGAGATTGCAGATAGGCTGTGAATCTTACCTTCCAATAGACGAAGTTGGTTCCGTCAAAAATTGGTGGCCTGATTGATGCTTCTCTCTCGTAGTTGCTCATGATTATGGATCTTCCTTCAAGCGATCAAGCTTCTTCAGAAGCACCTGGCTCTGATACCAATTGTTGGAAATAATACTGAGAGGGGGGGTGAATCAGTATTATCAAGTCAAATATTCCCTTTTTCAAATCCAGATAATATACCCTACTTCGGTTAATTAAATCCGCGTATATACGCAACTATGTAGAAGGAAACCCACGTATACAATGCAAACTTATAATTTACTTTATCTTTCAGATGTTGATTGTTAATCTATGTATCAGAATTAAATAACCAGTAACCAGAAACAATAAAACAGAGCAGAAGACAATCACACACAAGAACACAAGATATAAGGTGGAAACCCAATGTGGGTGAAAACCACCTGCTGCAATTCGTCTCTATCTTCTTTTAATTAGAAACTTCTTTTTACAATGTACTGGTGCAGTCCTTTACCAGTGCGCAGGCTGCAACCTGCAGAGAGCTACAACCCTCTCTCGTTCTCCATCTTCTTCTGGAAGGGAGCTACAACCCCCTTAGCTATTGCACTAGCCAAGATACTAGTACGTAGGTGCTGGCCTACAGAAGGCTACAACCTTCTCTTTCTTCCAGGGACCACATTTCATAAATTTTCAGACTGGATCCATGAACCTCAATCAATCATCAAGAATTTCTGCATCAAACAATCTCCTTTTCACCAATTAGAACTGAATCAAGTAGATACTTCTCTGACAGTTGTACCCAAAAACACAGTAACAGTAATAACACACCAAATTATGAACCCAGACCACTGCAGCAATAAATAGAAGCAGCTAGATGACAACTCAAAAGATATACGCTACTTCAATAACCTGAAACCTGCGTGCATACGCTTCTCAGTGTGGACCAACCTGCGTATACACTGTTTGTATTCACTGAACCAGCATGTATACGTGCCTTCGCTTCACTGAACCTGCGTACAGATCTATAAAGGATAATTCACTCTTTCAATTTTTCAGACAGTAATTAACCCAGATTATCAAATTTATAGATCAAGCCTGTGCCACATATAACAGATCAAAATCATACAAAGATACTATGATTCAAGCCTTAAGATTATGACCCATCAATAGAACTTATCCTTCTCTTTGCGCTAAGGTTCCTCCTTCATTCAGATCCAGATCTGCACCATAACCCTAATCACCAATATTTTAGATCTAGTACTTATTAGATATTCAATTAATTCAGATTATACTTTGCCAAATGATCTCCTTCCTCTTTTATAGTCTTAGGACTTTCACAATACCATGGTACAAAACCATAATAACACAATACCATGGACCCAAAACTTGGGATCAACAATTTTGACGAGATACCATGGTCCAAAACCATAGGTTCAAATATCAAGGACTAACTACCACAGACCAAAGGTAAGTTCTCCAACATATATGCGCTTTTCCTTGTGTGAAAGTGCGTGTATATGCATACGCGCCTTTGTAACGTCTAATCCACATGTATACACGTCTTCATCTAGATGAACCTGCGTATATGTCTTTTCCTTCATTCTGAAATCCTGAACTAAGATCTGTTACTAAAGAGAGTTGCCATCAAGGAAAACACCTGTGCCATAGCTCCAAACCTGTGCCATAGCTCCAAACCTGTGCCATAATGCTAACACTTACCAGCCAATGTGTTCAACACTTGATCAGTAAATGGCAAGGGAAAGTGGTGTTTCTGCGTCACCTTATTCAACTCTCGATAATCTACGCAGATCCACAATTTGCCATGTTTTTTAGGGACCATTACCAATGGTGAGATCCATTAGCTATCTGAGATTGGGTAGATGAAACCCACATCCAGTAACTTCTAAAGTTCTTCCTTCACCACATTCTTCAATGCTGGGTTCATTCTCCTCTGAGGTTTCCTTATAGGACAATAATCCTCCTTGATGTATATATGATGGGTGCATAAGTTAGCCAGGATTCCCTTCATATCTACATAATCCCAGGCGAAGGCCTCTTTATGTCTCCGTAGAACGTCTATAAGCTACTCCTTCTGAGATTCTGACAGGATCATATTAATGTTCAAGGTTTTCCCAGGTTCCAATTCCACTTGTATACTTTCACGAGGTGCATCAACAGGTGTTTCCTCCAATCCTTCCATTGTTCCCATACTTTCCCGAGTCTCACAGCGTAGGATGGATTCTAGGATCTACTGGTTTGATTCTGAAACAAAACGAGGATCATCCATGAAGGAAGTGATCACATCATCTTCTGATCCTTCTTTCAATTGTAGGGCCTGTTTGATACTAAGGATAGGTCTTACTCCTTCATATTTCATTCCATCCTCTACCGCAGATATAACCTTCTTACTGCCTGTTGGTTTTATAGGTGAATTTGGTTGTGCAAGTGGATATAACACTAAATTCTTAGTGTTATGCTCGTTAGAAATGCCCATATTCCCTGAGCGACACCCAATGTAAGCGTCTGCAGTGGCCAGCCATGGCCTACCCAAAATTAGGGGATGATCGTCTACTTAATATTGTGTATGTAATACCAGGAAGTCTATAGGGTAATGCCATGAGTCTACTGAAATTGTCACATCCTCCAGCTTTCCTACAGGTTTGACTGTAGATCTTTCTGCTAATTCCAGTACTGTATGTGTATGCTTTAAATTATGAAGTCCTAGGACATGCATAGTTTCAGTGGTTATGACATTGATGGCAGCTCCCAGGTCTACTTACACGTTTGGAATCTCTACCCTATTAATATGTACTGTCAAGATCACTGGCATTGATTTTCCCATTATAAAATCCAACAACTTTCCCATAACATGTATAGTGAGGGGGTCTTTAATTTTCTTGGCAGGTTTCTTTGAACAATGTTCCCTAAGAGTTTTTGCATAGATTGGCACATCCTTCATAGCTTGTAACAAGGGAATTTTAACAAATAAGTTCTGCAACCCTCCTAATAAATCAAATTCAGATTGAGGACCTGGTTTACTCATGATTAATCTCTTTAGGTAAGGTGGTTCAGAGTGATGCTGTTTGACAGGAGGCGTCTGGGTTCTATCGGTTTTCTTTAGCTCTTCACTGACCGGTTCTGCCTCGCTACTTTCACTATCAAGTTGTTCAATGATAACTGGAGGAGGTTGGACGTTAACTGTCCAACCTGATCACAGATTCATTTCATACAGCTCTGCAGTGGAGATACTATATGAAGGCAGGTTAGGAACATCAGCTTGATGAGCTCCCTTATTATTGGGGTTAGGGTTAGGCTGCATTGGGAGCTGTGGATGGGCAGGCTAGTTACCAGAAGGCACATTGGAGGGCAGTTGAAGCTGTTTCTTGGGCATCTGCAGTGGCATCGGTGGTGGCATCTGCTGAGGAAACTGACCAGGAGCGGATCCTCGCCAGGTTGGAGCCCATGGGGAGCTTGTACTGGCCTGGGGATTCCACTGCTGCTAAGGTGGGTACTGGTATTGTGGCCACATGGGAGGATAAGGCATGGTCTGAGGATTCATATTACAATTGTTAAAATACTAAGATGGATCCAGGTACATACCTTGATTTCCCATTGGTGGTTGGGGCTGCCATGGCTTCCTCGATCCCATGAGGTACAACTGCTCCGTGTCCTCCCCCGTTCCTTGAAACACTGCTTTCAAGCCTGGTAAGGAAGGGCATGAGTTGGTCGCATGATTGAGCTCGCAGATTGCACATTCCTCTATCTAATTTAGTGGACATTGCCTCTCCAGATACTTCTTTCTGCACTTCGGACAAAATACTGCCATAGTCCTGTCCAGCTCTAGATGCTTTTGTTTTACTTGCAAAGTTTCCATCTGTGTTGACAGGGTACTGAGGATATTTGTTCTCAGGTTGTCTAGTAAATTTACAATTTCTTCTTTTGTAACACCCCTGCCAGATCCCTTTACTGAATAGACCCCCTGCTTGTTTCTCGCAAGCCCCCTTGAGAATTGAATACATAATTTTCAAATATCTTTGAACTTCTCCTTGGAGATATCTCCCTTTCCCACAATGTTCAATAGTTCCATCGAGTCTTCTCGAAGGGATCGAAGGAGGATAATCTTTAATATTTCCTTATCCAGTTTAGAATGTCCTGACCTCTGTAAGGTGTAGTTGAACCTTTCCACACAATCTTCCAAGCTTTCATCTTCTTTCTGTGTGAACTTGAAGAGTTCCTCCTTAATAGTCTGGGATTTACAGTAATCTTGGTCTTTCTCTAGGAAGGCCGTCTGCATGTCTTCCCATGTAGAAATGGATTTTCCTTCGAGGCCCATGAACCAACACAGAGTCGTCCCTTTTAGAGTGGAAGGGAAAATCTTCAGCTTCTAGGCATCTGTTGTGTAGTCGTAACCCTGACATACTATATCAAACTCAAATAGAAATGTGTCGGTGTCTTCCGAGATAAGCCCATGGAAGGTTGGTAAAGTTGCCAATGGAATGGGCTTTTTAGGTGCACCGATTCCCAGATCTCCAATAGGAAAATCGATGGTGGAGTTTGTAGGAGCCATGAATATTTTACAATAATCACTGGGGATTTCAACAGGCTCTGCAGAAGGTGGCTGAGGATTCCTTGCTACCGGAATCCGAGCTGCTTTAGTGGCACTTCCCCGGTCTCTTGGTGATGTAAATATCTCCTCGTCTCTTTCTCCTATGGTGTGATGGTTTTATTGATCCAGGTGGATATTGGTGGCCACCTGCCAGGTCCACCTGGACCCCCACCATTGTCTTTCTCAGCATTTTCAGTTTCCTTAATTGTAGCACAGTTTACTATTTTTAGCAGTTTTTCGGGTCCTGAACTTTCGGAGCCGTTTTGAGGCCCTAAACGACGTTTTTTTGGAATTCTGGGGCGACCGAGCCCTATGTTACCCCCCAAAGTGGTAGTACTCGGATAGATCTTTCTAACGAGCTATCGTACGCGTCAAACGGAGATCGTATGCCAAAGTTACGACCCCGGGAAATTGATGTACCAATTTACCCAAACGGGGCCCACAATTTGGCGTTTCATCTTCTAGGGTTAGGTTTCGGTATGTGAAGGGTTTTCCATTGTTTCTCAATAATAAATAGGCCTTCGAGCCTCATTGTAATACAGTTCAGAACAGTTCAGAGGCATGTAGCCATCACATCTCTTCTCAGAGATAAGCTACCATCGCCCTAGCTAGTTTATTGCCATTTCTGTTTGTAAGCATATTTCAGTATTTTCCATTAATGAAATGAAGTATTATTTCCGCTGCATCTTTGTGTATATGGTTATCTCTGTAATTTGTTGCGTTCTTGTTTAAATCTGGATCAGTGGTATCAGAGCGGTCTGCTTTTTCTCTGTTTTTCTTTGCATGTCCCCAACAAGGTCGGGATATAAGGAGTTAGGGCTTGAACTGGTTGAACCTTTGCAAGACCAGCCTCGCAAATCCCGACGGCCTCCCATGGCGGACGAGAAGAAAGATGAGGGGGCAGGAGATCCCATCAAAATCTTGCTCGAAGAAGCGCTCGAGCGACAACGGAACGCGATGATGGACAGCTTTGCGCAGATCCTTCAGCGGCTACCCAGAAGCGGCGCATCGGCTTCCAGTAGCTCCTCTGGAAATGCCACACCCTTTAAGGTACAAGTTAATTTTGAAATCCCCATATTCAAGGGTCAGATAGACGCCGATGCCGTAGATAAATGGTTAAATCTGCTAGAGGGTTATTTTTCTGTTCATGAATTTTCGAGTCGGGAAAAGATTGTTTTTGCTCTTCTCAAAGCAGCCCCCCACGTCAAGGACTGGTGGGAAACCTACTGCGAGCAGAAGGATGAAAGTACTGGCTCACTATTTTCAGCCGCACCCACCTGGGATTCGTTCCGGGATGCCATCAAGGAGCAGTACTACCCTGTCGGAAGCTATGAGGATGAATACATAAAGTGGACCACGCTGTGGCAGGGAAGGGACCAAGACGTGCTGGAGTTCACCAATCTTTTCCATACCCTTCGCACAAAGTTGGGTATCAAGGATTCGGAGCAACATTTGATACTCAAATACCGTGGCTGCCTGCACAAGTACATCCAGGAAGAAATACAGTTCTTAAACATCCCCTCGCTCGGCGCAGCATACCGGTATGCTGTCAAGGTCGAGCAGAAGTTTAAACAAAAGAAGCGAGACTTTGGATCTGCGAATCCAAAGCAGGGGAAAGGTGCCCCTAAACCACATAACAAAGGACAAAGCCAAGGCGGGACAGCCCAAGACAACCAGCCGAAGCTGCAAGCAAAGAGCAACGCCGCGAAGCCGAGAAAGGACACTGGAAAATGGTGCGAGTTCCATAAGAGCTCCACTCACAACACAAGTGAGTGTCGGGCCAAGCAGTCACTGGTGGCTGAGCTAAAGGTTTCAGAATCAGATGCATGTTCCGACTCTGAGTCAGAACCCGATAAGGGGTATGAAAAAGGGAAGCAGATCATTGATGCGGATCCCAGCGCCACTGTTGCTACCGCAAAGATCCAGAAAAATGAACCCGAAGATCCAGAGGAGGAGGAGCGTCTCTTCCACTCCCAGATGTGGGTAAAGGGCTCCCCGATACAGTTCATTGTTGATAGCGGGAGTCAAAAGAACCTCATTTCGGCAGAGGTCGTGAAGCGGTTGGGCTTACCGACCACAGCACATCCACAACCATACACCATTGGGTGGCTTCACCAAGGGCGAGATCTTCGCGTGAGCCAGCAGTGTCGCCTTCCATACAACATCAAGCCCTTCACGGATGAGGTATTGTGTGACATTGCTCCCCTTGAAGTTTGTGATGTATTACTAGGACAACCATACTTGTGGAAGCGACATGCTGTGTATGAATCAAGGCCCCGTGCTGTTATTATTACATTGGGAAATAAGTTGTTCAGGATACCAGAGGTAGCACCACCTGCCGCCATCTCTTTGATTACTGCAAAACAATGCAGTAAGATCATTTCCAAAACCAGGAAATTTGTTTTCCTGATGATATGCCCTCAAGGGAAGAAGAAGACAGTGGCCGCGGCCTCCAAACGGGGTTCCTCTGCACGGCAGCTACAGATGGACAAGATTGTGGAGGAGTACGAAGACATCTTCACCTCCCCGGCAGGGGTTCCTCTGCACTGTCAAGTCAAGCACTCCATCGATCTGACCCCAGGTGCGCCGCTACCCAATGGACCAATTTATCGGCGCTCCGTTCTGGAGAACAATGAAATCAAGAGACAGATTCAGGAGCTCCTGCAGAAAGGTCACATCCGTCCGAGTTCTTCGCCCTGTGGGAGCTCGATAGTGTTGGTACAGAAGAAGAATGGGACGTGGAGACTCTGTATTGACTATCGGGCGCTGAACAAGATCACTGTCCGTAATAGGTACCCGATCCCGCGGATTGATGACCTCCTAGACCAACTAAAGGGGGCGAAATATTTCAGCAAGATCGATCTGAAGTCAGGATACCACCAGGTACCAATTGAACCCTCAGATGTGTGGAAGACTGCCTTCAAATCCAAGGAGGGCCTCTTCGAATGGTTGGTCATGCCTTTCGGATTGACGAATGCTCCTGCAACCTTTATGAGGCTAATGGATGACATCTTGCGGCCATTCACCAACTCCTTTGTAGTAGTATACTTGGATGACATTCTGATCTTCAGCCAGAGTTGGGAAGAGCACCTCCACCACATTCGACAGGTTCTCCAAACACTGCAGCAACACAAGCTATGTGCCAATTTGGAGAAATGCACTTTTGGCATGACCGAGGTTCAGTATCTGGGATACATCATTGATGAACAGGGGGTGCATGTCGATCCAGCCAAGGTCCAAGTCATTCGGGATTGGCCCTCTCCAACCACTCTAACAGAGCTCCGCAACTTTCTAGGTCTTGCCAACTTCTACCGCAGGTTTGTGTTGGGATTTTCTCATATTTCTTGGCCCTTGAGTCAAGTCACCAAGGGCGGGGCGAAAGCAAAATTCTTTTGGTCTGAATCTCAACAGAAGTCATTCAAGGAGTTGAAGGATCGCCTCTGCACGGCACCAGTGCTCGCGTTACTAGATTTACAACAACCATTTGAGGTCGAGACAGATGCCTCTGACTATGCTATTGGGGCAGTCCTTACTCAACATGGACATCCAGTGGCATATCACAGTGAAACACTTTCAGACACAGTCCGGAAGTACCCCACTTATGATAAAGAGATGTATTCCATTGTACAGGCCTGCCGACAATGGAAGCATTACATTTTGGGGAAGGAAACGGTCATCCACACAGACCACCGACCTCTGCAGTTCATACAGACCCAAGGGAAATTGCAGAATGATCGCCATCAGAAGTGGTCTACATACCTGCAACAGTTTCACTTGAATATCAAGTATAAAAAGGGCAGCACCAATAATGTTGCAGATTGCCTCAGTCGACCACCGATCATGGCGCTAACCACCGTGCTCAACTCTTGCGGGCACGAGACTTCTAATTGGCCACTTCTCTACAAAAGCGACCCAGAATTTGGCCACACATACCAGACACTCTTGGAGGGTCGGCAGGTTGCAGATTTTCACCTCCATGATGCCCTATTATGCCACCTCGATCACCTCTGTGTTCCTTCAAGCGAGCGTGCCAAGATGATTTGGGAAGCACACTACAGTCGGGCTGCTGGGCATTTCGGGGTCGAGAAAATAGTGGCAGTACTACAAAACTATTTCTATTGGCCGAATCTTCGACAGGATGTTGGGAAGTACATCCGATCATGTACTGCCTGTGCCATTGCCAAACCGACCATTAAGAAGCAAGGCCTCTATACCCCGTTGCCTACCCCTAGTCGACCTTGGGAATCCATCTCCATGGATTACATGTCAGGCCTTCCTTCCACTAAGCATGGAAATGACTGTGTTTTTGTGGTCGTCGACAGGTTCTCAAAGATGGCCATTATGATGGCCTGCAAGAAGAATATCACAGCAGAAGCCACTGCTAAACATTTCTTTGAACGAGTGTGGGTGCACTTTGGGATCCCACAGTCTATCATCTCAGATCGGGACAGTCGGTTTCTCAGCACATTTTGGTCCAGTCTCTGGTCAATGCTGGACACCAAACTCACGAAGTCCACAGCCTTCCATCCTCAAACTGATGGCCAGACAGAGGTTGTCAACAGAATGATTGTGCACATTCTGCGCATGTATAACTCAAAGCATCCACGCACATGGGACGAGAGCCTCCCCTATGTTCAGCACAGCTACAACCGAGCTCTTCACAGCTCCACTGGCCATAGCCCTTTTCAGGTGGGTTTAGGATTCCAGCCACTATGCCCCATTGATGTGGCCATGCCACTTGCAGCTACTCACATGAATTTAGCTCATGTCCAGTCCGAAACAGATAAGGCCACCAGCTTCATTGAGCGCATCCAACATATTCGCCAGCAGGTCCATGACATTCTTGAGAAATCAAATGCCAAGTACAAGCAGCGACATGATCAACACCGGGTGCCACATAAGTTTCAGGTGGGCGACAAAGTCTGGTTGCATTTGCAAAAGGAACGCCTTACTGGAGCTTATCGGAAATTGAGACCACTTCGATATGGTCCTTACACCATTACTAAGGCTATGGGAGACAATGCATTTGAGCTCAGCATTCCCCCATTCCTTGGCCTCCACCCAGTGTTCAATGTGGACCGCCTTCGGCCATACTTTCCACCATTGCTAGACACATCCGACATTGCAGAACAGCTCAAACCCACAGAATTAAATCCAGATTGCATGGAACAAGCTGCAACTGATCGGATCATGGACACACAGATCAAGAACACTCGCCAACAGCATATCCAACTGTATCGAGTTGTCAAAGCAGGCCAACTCCTTCAGCAGGGCAAGTGGCTCACCAGGGAACAAGTTCAGCAGAGGTTTCCTCATCTCATGGAGGAGCTCAACGCAATGGGGACCATTGCTTCCTAAGGGGGGAGGAATGATCCAGGTGGATATTGGTGGCCACCTGCCAGGTCCACCTGGACCCCCACCATTGTCTTTCTCAGCATTTTCAGTTTCCTTAATTGTAGCACAGTTTACTATTTTTAGCAGTTTTTCGGGTCCTGAACTTTCGGAGCCGTTTTGAGGCCCTAAACGACGTTTTTTTTGGATTTCTGGGGCGACCAAGCCCTATGTTACCCCCCAAAGTGGTAGTACTCGGATAGATCTTTCTAACGAGCTATCGTACGCGTCAAACGGAGATCGTATGCCAAAGTTACGACCCCGGGAAATTGATGTACCAATTTACCCAAACGGGGCCCACAATTTGGCGTTTCATCTTCTAGGGTTAGGTTTCGGTATGTGAAGGGTTTTCCATTGTTTCTCAACAATAAATAGGCCTTCGAGCCTCATTGTAATACAGTTCAGAACAGTTCAGAGGCATGTAGCCATCACATCTCTTCTCAGAGATAAGCTACCATCGCCCTAGCTAGTTTATTGCCATTTCTGTTTGTAAGCATATTTCAGTATTTTCCATTAATGAAATGAAGTATTATTTCCGCTGCATCTTTGTGTATATGGTTATCTCTGTAATTTGTTGCGTTCCTGTTTAAATCCGGATCATTTGTCCTTCAGTTGCAACTCCCTTTCCTTTACTAGAACAGTCCGATTCTATCGATGCTCTGCTTTCAACTTCCTCCTCTTCTAACACCAGCGCAAGATTCTCTAGATTAGGTCCATTGGTAGATGCTTCCTCCACGGTCAGAGGAACCTTCTATGTTGAATCACCATAGAATATTGCAGCCGATACTGGCTGTTCCACTAATTGTCCTTCTGACTTCACCCTTCTTTCTCTTGGTCTCATAGCTTCGCGAGAGGATGCTTTGGATTCAACCTTGCTATGATCTCTTGTATATACATTTTTCATCCCAGGTCTGGTCTTCCCCTCCTTGGGGCTCTCCCTCGGCCCCTTTTATTGGGTTCTTTGTTCATACAAAAGTTGGATTGATGGGGAGTCTCCACATGAACCTACAATGCTTCAACCTTGGAGTAAGGTGTCAGAAGACCGTTCCTTCCCCAAGATGAAAGAACTCACAAAAAGAAAGGCAGCTATAGCAAAACAATATAGGGTTTCAAGCCTAGAGCAAGGCATCAAAAGACCCCTCCCTCCCTAGGGACAAGAACCAACAATAATAAAAAACCATAGGAAACCCTAATATTCCCAGATCTGAAGTAGGGTGTCAAAAAAAAATGTCCCTCCCCAGGGTAAAAACTAGGGGTTTCCCCAAAAATAAAGCACACACAGGTTAAGAAAGAAAAATAATTCTAACTCGAGACTTGGAGCAGGGCGTCAAAAGACTTCTCCCTCCCCAAGACAAGAGAATGGCCCAAAATAATCAAAAAAGCAAAAATAAACAACAGAAAGAGTACCTACGCTTAGGACCTGAAGCAGAGTGAGAAAACTCGGTCTCTCCTCAGGATGAGAGATTAACCCTTTGGTCAGTCTGGATCGTTGTTTGCACCTTCTTAGCCTCCCTGGCAATGACGCCAAAATGTTCGTGTCCAGGTAGGGATGATTTATCTACCTTATTCCGACATTAATCTTATCAATCCGGGTGCATATCCTTTCAAGGAAATGCACAAGGTATATGTAGGGGAAGACGTGTGATCCTTCCCAACCAAGGGTTCATGGTTTAAGATTCAAAACATAAATGCAAGATTAAAAAATTACGGAACTGCAGAAATAATCATAAATAGTAAAGAACTGTAACAGTAAACATAAAATGATAAATCACACACACTCACACTGACGTAGCACCTGATCAGAAGAGCGGGCCCAGCTCTCTAATTAGGGCTGCGTTAGCCATGAAAAGAATTAGAACAGAAAAATGGATGATCTTTCATTACTTGATAATAGAAGTTTACAATACTAATGGGTGAACCCCCATTCACAAGATCAACCTACAATTTATACACAGCGAGGGAGATTAATAGATCTCCTGGAAACATAGCGACTGCAGATACAAATATATGCATCGGTTGAAATGGTATCAACATTAGATGTCTGAGATAGTGAGAAGGCCCAAGAATAGTTTAGGGATCCTGTTCCCCGAGTTGCACCACCTCCTTCTGATTGGCCGTTTCCAGATTTGTTGCCATACGCTGAGTTGAGGGTTCCTATTCTCATGTTGCGGTGAAACACATGATTTAGTACTGCAAATAGATAGACTCCGTGCATTTTACTTCATTAATTAAAATATACCAATAGGACAAGTAAGGGGGAATTTACCTTGTAAGTTTAACACAACAGCATAGGTAAATGAGTGCAAAAAGGTCAAAAAGGGTAGTGGAAATGGACAAAAAGGTGGCTTGATTTGGCACCCAACACTTGCCCTGTGTTCTCCAACCCTATCCCCTTCGTCGAACTCCTTGAAAGCTTTCAATGGCCACACCTTTATCCCAAAAGGATACCTAGCCAGTTTTCCCATCACTTTGGCGGGGAAAATCGTAATGGTGGACATAGAAGTCGTAGACAAAAAACTCAACTATAATCTCTTGCTGGGTTGAAGTTGGACATATGCCATTGGATGGAAATTTTATTACAGTAGATCAGTTGTCTTTCTGCACCCTTGATTATTCACCATTACCAAGTGGCTCTGTACCCCTAGTAGGAGGTGGAACTGACAGTTATGTCAGTTTAGGTACCAGTCTACTGAAGGCTTCTTCCCTCATGGGTTTTTTCCCTCTTCAGCCACCGAAAGTTTCACAGATGGTCAATATGCTTTCATCTATTCCTCATGAATAGACCAATCCATGGATCATACTGGTTCCTTCAGACATTGACACATACGGAGAACAAATGCCGCTGTCACTAGTTGAATTGGCTTACAAAGCCATTCAAATTACATCCGAATCTCCAGTCACTTTGGTTTCGGCCAACAGTACCACTGCCCCTCCCATAACCACTCCTTCTTTCGATCCACTCAATCAATTCCTACATATGGACGAAGCTATTAGAGAGATCACGAGTTTAGAAGAGCGATCTTGGGAGGATTCACACCATCATGTTTTGATATCTGATTCGGACATGATGCCTCTTAAAATCCTGCCATCTGACGCACATGAAATTGTTTCCACACCGTATACGACTATCCAACCTTTGGACTCAGAAGGAAACAGGGGAAATATTTCAAAAACATTGCTCCTCGATATTTCTGTCATGACAGGCATCGTGGAAAACATACAAACTGGAGCCAATTGCAATCTTGAGGAAATTGTGAGCTTCATCTACGCATTTAGGGACTTCCGCGATGTTTTTCCTTGGTCTTATGAGGAAATGCATGGCATAGACCTTTGTATTGTCAAGCATGAGATCAAGGAAGGTCGAGGGTTCTTTTTATGGTATTTTTCTTGCTCGTTAATTCGAAAAATCCTTGAGTCTCCTACTTCAGGCTCATTAAACTACCATGAAGAAGATCGAGCGTTCTTTTTATGGTATTTTTCTTTCTCGTTAATTCGAAAGACCTCGAGTCTCCTTCTTTGGGATCGTTAAACTACTACAATGAAGAATAAAATAGAGCACTTTTTGAGATATTTTATTGCTCTTTAAAAAATATAAACATCTTCGAGTTTTTATCATTGAGCTCGTTAAATCTTTGCGACGATAGTTAGAGCACTTTTTGTGATATTTTATTGCTCTTTAAAAAATAGAAACATCTCCAAGTTTTCATCGTTGTGCTCGTTCAATCCATAAAATGATTCTCTGAGCAACTCTTTTTTGATATTTTTCTAGCTCATAAATTGAAAAAGACCAAAGGAGCATTCTTTTTAGGTGCTTTTTTCTCGCTCTTTAAACTAAAAAAATCCTGAGCTTAGTTTTTCTGCTCGTTAAACTTGATGAAGATGACCCGAGCTTTCTTTTAGGTACTTTTCTCGCTCGTTAAACTGAAAAATCCCTAGTTTTTGTTACCGGGCTCGTTAAAAATATACGGCAGTAGTAAGAGCACTTTCTTTTTTGGGACCATTTCTCACTCTTAAATCGAAAAATCTCTGAGTTTTTCCCCTCCTTTGAACTCGTAAAACTATGAAGAAGGGATAAGGTGTTCTTTTCCCTCTTTTTCTTGCTCACTAAACTGAAAAAGATACCTTGAGTTTTCTTCATTTGACTCATTAAAATTTTTGATGAAGGTATTGAGTTTGTCGTCGTGTGACTCATTAAAATTCACGACGAAAAATGAGTTTATTCCATCACCTCGTACTCGTAAGAAAATGAGGTTGACATCTATTGAAAATGGGTTTCTCTTTATATGGGTTCAATAGATTAACTTATGGAAAAGTAACCGATCTGGGTATACTATTAACCTTTTGTCGCACCCGGTTAACAACTATGACAAAGGGACCACCATGGAGTCTCTCTTTACGATCTTTTCAGACTCTCTAAATATGAAAAGACCACTGTGTTGTCTAGTCCGGAATCTTTAAATTACACAGACAAGATATAGAGTCATTCTTTTTACGATAATTTTCAGACTCGTAAAACATGAAAAAATCGACTAGTTTGCCTGTCTGAACTCATTAAACTAATCAGATAGGGTAAAGAGTTGTTCTTTTTGTGATCCTTTTCAGACTCTTTAAACATGAAAAGATCAATGAGTTTACCCATCTGGACTCATTAAATTAATCAGACGGGGAAAGTGGACAATACAACTGTATTCCATATTCGAAAGCATGGTTTGGCAGTAGTTGTTCCCTTGAACATGGCACTCCCTTAGATAAAACTTCCTTTTGATGGCCTCTCAATATGAACCCTACCATTCTATGAGTTTTAGCCAATATACCCTGATGTAATTGCGTCTCTGTATCCTAACAATCTGTAGTGTTCATGAGTCTAGTGCTGTCTGGTTAAAACCGTTGTCGTGCCTTCTATTGTTCAAGGGTTACCCATTTGTTTCCTCCATCAATCGATCAAACATATCCTTTCATCATGCCCTCTGTTTTTTAGACCCAAATGCTCAAAAGATTCCTCAAAAAACAAAATCATTCTTATCTCATTTCGTGTCGATTGATGTAGGACACATCATTGCCCACCTTTCGACAAGATTCTTCCTATTGACTTCAACACTCTATCTAGGAAGATAACCCAGAAACACATTTAGTGCCTTGGTACTTGTAGACATTATTGGCAGGTTACCTTGTGTTTGATCAGGGGTTCTCATTATTGGCTCCTGGTTAAACGATTCTACGGGTGTTCGACGACAAAGAATTCTTTCATACTCGCTAGTTTGTACTATGCATCTTGGAGACCATCACCATTATCGGTGGCCTTCCTTGCATCTGTTAACGGTCTCCATTATTGACTGGTAATCAATTTATTTCGTGCATGTTCGACATCGACACATATTTTTCACATGTATCGATCTATGCTGTTCGGTGAAGCAGAAACCAAGACCTTGGGTAGAGGCTTGCATCATTTTGCCTTGTTTCCTCTCCCAAGCTGCAGATATTGTTTTTTGGAGACATCTGTTTCAGGATATTCTATTATGACACTGGATCCACATTGTGCTTATCAGCAACCAGTATTGTTATATCTCTTTGGAGAAAATTACTCTGACATAGCTATTGAGCATGGGAATGCCTGACTCAGGACATGATTTTAGTAGTTTTATATATATGTGTTGTATTAGGTTTTCCTTGCTGCCTGAAGCTTCTCTCTCTCTACAAAATTTTGACAGGAAAAATTATAGTTTTAGTAAAGTATTTTGGCCATCGTCTCTGCCTTTGATCTCATACTTTAGGGGGCATCTGTTATACAACAAAATGACCTCCTCATCAAATCAAAGGTGAAATACATGATGACTGAAGCAAAGACCATACTTACAGGCCTTGATTCCACAGTAATGCTAGTTGCACATTGAAAACCTGCTTTATAAATCTTGTTACCAAGCCTAAGGGAACGTTAGTGACCCCACTAACTCATGTTACTAGTGAAACTAAGGGAAGTTCAATGGGTCAAGCCAACTAATTGACTCACAAATATCTAGATATTTATCCCTAAATTTTCTCAAGAAAAGCAAAGAAACGTCCAAAAATCAAGATATTTGGAGGATTTCTAATCTAAGAAAAGAATGCAAATGGGAATAAGCTGAAAAGCAGAGCAAGTTCATTGCTTTTTCCCTAGTGAACTCTAGGAGGAGCTTGGCAACCCTAACTCGATTGCTATATAAGCAAGGTGAGGGTTATTGTGAAAGGGGTCAGAGCATTTGAAAGGATAGCCCACTAAGCTATTGTGAACTGTCATACACTTGAAGAAGTGAGCTGAAGAGAGAGAGAGAGAGAGAGAGAGAGAGAGAGAGAGAGAGAGAGAAGAAGAAGGGGCAAGGGAAGACTGATACAATGGATGGTTGTAATCACTCTTCCATTATAAATATAGAACTGTAGTTGTGTTCCCTACTCCATAGTGTCGGTAACATTGTTCATTGAGTTGTTCATTTCGATACTTGTTTAGATGAGTGGTTTAGTTGTATGCAAATAGATTTTCATTGTGCATTCTTATATTAGTTTTCAATATTGTATGCTGCGATTGTGTTTTCCTTTACTTAGTGCAGGAATTGATTTGGAGTCGGTTTTGAGGGAGTTCTTCTTGGCTGCATAGTGATCTCCAAACAAATCTAGAAGGAGACTTGAGGTAATCCTCTTTCCATACTTTGTTAACTTATATTTGATAGATGAACATGTGTATAACTTGGTAGCTTCTGCAGATAATCTTACAGTCTGTTGAAGGTCCCGGGAAGGCCTTTGAGGGTAGTTTTCATTCTCCATGAACCATGCATTTTACCCCATAGCAGGAACTAACCCGATCACAGGCCCCGATTAGGCCTACTTTCGTTTGGGATGGCTAGTTACAATGGGTTTTATGGGAACCCATGAACTGTAATAGGTGTTGAAAGATTTGCTTCTGGGGAGAAGACTTCAATTAAATCAACCAAATTAAATAGTTAACCATTATGTATTAAATCCTATCTACACTACTTCTAACTACTCTAATTTAGTCTTAATTATCCTAATCTATCCTGTAGGAGCTTGGCAAAGAGAGGTTAAACATCATATATGGATTCCAAGTCTAAATGAATCAATTACCGATTCATGTAAGAACAAGGATGTATTAATACTTAATTACAATCCAATCATTCATACGGGAATACACATTCCATTTTATAGAATAGAAGCTTCCAACTGATGTCCAACAGAGTTTTGAGTCAGCAACCTTTCATGATTTAACCCTGATATTGAATCATATTCAAATAAAAAAGCATAACCATGAACTGAAAGTCATCAATATGCGCAAAACAAATATACATTTGAATTTATATAAATGACAACATTCTGATCAAAACACATGATAAAAGAGGAAAATAAATCTAAAAACATAGGCTCCGCATTGAGCTAAACAGTCTCTCTTTATTCACAACAATCAAAGTTGTCCATCTCAAAACTAGAAAATCCCCCCTCTCCTATCCGGAGGTACTACTTATGCAATTCTGAATGACCCTTTGTCTTCCATGACCTTTCGTTTCCCCTCCTTTCATTACATAGATCAACATATATAGATGAGAACGGTTGGTGAAACTGCTGATAAGTCGAGGTCACCTTTGGTGGAGCGTTCTACTTCCTGGGGGAACGTGGATACCTTTGGGAATAGAGAAGGACTGTGTATCATTTCTTTGCACTTGTGTGGAATGGCTATCATTCTCTATCATTTCCTGAAGGAAATCGAAGATACTATGCTCCTCATCCCACATCTGGCTTGCTTTTTGATGTATTTGGCAGTGATGACATCTTGATGGATCAGTGTAGTCATGAATGCTTCCACTGGAACTGAAGGAGTGCCTCCATCATGCGCTAAGACGATCTGTCTTCCCTTTCGCAGAGTGTATTTTGCAATACTAACACTGGTGGAGCAGAGTTGTCATCTTAACATAACTCACATTTATCCATTACCAGGTGTGCTCGGATTTTCTTGAAAAAATAATTTATATCATTTATGACTATGCGAAATAAGGTAAACATGCCTACAAAAATGAATCTTGCATTTATATCATCGAATGTGACAGAAATACCCCTTCTTTTAAATTTATGCATTGATTAAGTCCTGTGAATGTAAATATGATTTACATGGAAAATCCTTGCAAAACACATAGTGGAAAGAAAAACCCGGACTTGAAATGCTATAGGTGAGAACCTATACGCTATCAGGTCCGCCATATAACATTGCATTAATGGGATTTCCCTTTGAAAAACCATGATTATGGAATTTTATCGAATACATAGGAATACACAGAAAAGACCGCATTTGACCACAAGGCTTGATTTCAAAATTTATAAGCCTGGACGCATAGTTATCGACAGGTCCGCTTCATTGAATTGGACCTTATGCATAACCACTAGACCTCGCTAATAGCTATTTAGTGATGGGGGAGGCAGACATGATAACATATATATTTTGTTTAATAAGATCGGTGGGTCAGCCAAATCACATATCGTAATGTGCGCAGGCCTAGGACCCCACCGACTGCGATATACAATTCGAATGGACTCGATATCTATATCTATATATATATATAGGTTGTATTTAATAATGCGGTGGGTCAGCCCTATCACATTGCATTTTGTATATGATCCTAGGCTCCGCTGATATGCGATATGCGGTGGGGGCTCCGGACCCGAAATTATATACGCTGTGGTTAATGACCCCGACGGATCCAGTGCATTGTGGTTCCGTTATGAATAACCCTTGGGTCTCCCTGATTGCGATATGCGATGCGATTGAGGACTTAATCACATCGCAATTATTCATGATAAACAAGCCTTTCCCCTTGATCAAGGCGACATGCAATAAGTGATAAATAGGTATGTTAAACATGTTTTGTGAAGCATTTCCCTTGTGAAGAGTTAAAAGGGGGATAAAGATGTGATAGAAGGTTTTTGCGTGTTAAGTGCATGAACGGCCATAGTAAAGGTAGGGGCGATTATATATGTGGGCATAAATGTACCATGAATACTTATGAGGATTGAAACCCCTGATGAAGGGACTAAATAAAGGGCTAGGCTGGGTTATGAATGAAATATGCAGTAGAGATTTATTAAGGGGGCCTTAACCATTTAGACACTAAAGATTTGGCATGGCAAAGAGTTAAAATCCTTGGGATAAAACATATCATTCGGAGGAGTGCAAGATAAACCTCTCGGGCACCCATTCAAAACTGTTGCCAAGGTTGATAGGGTGGTGGTTGTGGCCACAACACTAGGAAAGAGAAATTGTTTTCCTTGCCAAGCCATCTAGCACTTGGTCGATGAAAGTTAGAGGGAAATGGTCCTTCTTTGTTGCTTTGTTCAACTCCATATTGTTAGGAATGGGATCCCCCAAAGGGCATTTTTGGGGCCAAAAGCCCATATTTTGGTCAAATTTTGTAAGAAACTTGTAAAGACTCCGCATTTTGTGGTGGCAGAGTGTGTAGGTGTTATAAGTCATAAAGGGTTGTCCACCCTTAGTTTTGAAAAGTGAAGTTGGATGTAAGAAATCTACCCATGGTCCACAGAACATGTGGACCATGGGATTGTATAAAAAGAGCTAAGCTCTAAGTAGTTAGAGAAATCGATCATGTATGAGAGTGATGGCTTTGAAGTAAGAAGTCTATGTTTCGGGTTGTAGCATAGGTAGAGGCTCTGCAGCTGAGTGTGCAGAGGCCTACGGTAGAAGTTCACAGCTGAGTGTGCGGACCCCTGCAGCTATGTGCGCAGGGTGGATAGAGTTTGTAATCATTTGGAAGAGATTAATAAAGAGAAGTATTCTACAATTTCCATGTCTTTGTTCCGATTAATGCATCTTACCATTTTATGTATGGATTTCCTTTATAATGCTTATGTGATGACCAAATGTGTATGATTATGTTGGATAATTGAATGTGTATAAGAATATCTGTTTACACTGTGTTACCTGTGAGTATCTAATAAGGTAAGTAAGACACTTGGATTAGTTTAGGAATCGGCAAGGTATTCTAGCTTAGTAGCTCGAAAGTGTCTAGATGAAGGGTTAGGGCTGTGCGAAGGTCAACCGTACCTTTTTGCAGAGGTATTGAAGGATGGAAGAGAATGCTCATTTGTTAAGCCCTAGAGCGAAGTGACCTACGCGAAGGGAGGAATAAAGGGAATAAATTGACATCACAACCATCTTAGGGTGCAAAAACTTGGTTCCAGCATCCCCACATACTGCTTCGGGTGAGACTTAGGTACGCGCTTTGCGGGCTCATGCCGAAAGGGCCAGTAGTGCAGGGATTTGTTTGGCTAATTAACGTTGAACATGACCTCCTCAAGCCAACAAATGGTTTCATTGTCGGGACCAGAATATGCATAAGAGATGTGTGATGTCGTATCATTGGAATTTGACTAAGAAAGAGATTAGAGATTGGTTGGATAGGAAGATCCACGAATTCGCGGCGCAGGAGAACAGAAACCCGTGACTGACAAAGGAACAGTGGCTGGACATGTACTTGTATATAGAGGTCGACAAGATCTTTTTCTGCTGCTTTTTGATTGAGCTATATGAGTGGATCATGAAGCTAGCAAATAGCCAAGGAAGGTGGAAGATCGCTAGCACTATCAATCATTGGATCGATCGCCTCATAAGAGGATTTGTAACTGAATTTGCAGTTGACACCTCATTCAGCTACAACGAGGCGAAGCAATGCTTTTTCAAAGGACCGCGAGGAAAGTATGTGAAATCTTTAAATACCTGGATTAAAATATTATTGTGTGAAAAACGGGTTATGCAGCTACCTTGATGTTCGGGGCTACGCGAAGTGGAAAAACTTATAGAAACAAAGGAAAAAAGGGTCCTGAATATAGTCCGTTGATTTCACCTCCGCCAGGTGTTGAAGAGGGAATAACGCAGGTTTCTTCGCGAAGTGCTATTGAATTAATAGGCCAAGGATTCTCACAAATACCACCTCCACCCACACCACCTCCAACTTCACCACCATCACCTGCGACTTCACACGTACCACCTCCGCCTCCACCGTAGTTCAGTATGGAAAATTCAGTGAAGTTGCCTTTGTTGAAAGTCTTGGGAAATGAGGACCCGAACCAATTTTGGTTCGTAATAAAAGTTGTATGGGAAGCTCAGGGTGTTACAAATGATAACATGAAGAAGGCGACATTGGTTAGTGCTTTGCAGGATCACCCGCTAACCTTGTATATCAAGTACGCTAATGATAACCCGAATGCTAGAGTCGCAGACATCCAAAGAGCACTAAATAGAGAATTTAGTAGGCCTAAATTTGAAGCATAGTCAATTGTAGGGTTCAAATAAATCGTGATGCAACCAGGCGAGACACCTTGGGAATTAGATCAAAGGTTGAAGTGTATAATCCGCGAAGCTAACATGAACCTAACAGATGGACAACATCGCTAGTGGTTTCTGGCTTCGCTCCTGCCACACTTAAGGGTTGCGCTATGTAGCAGAAGATAACAACTCAAGCAGAGGCCTTGGAGATTACAATGACGCTACATGAAATACCGATGCAAGATCCAAATATGGAGGTTTAGCAGATCCATGCGCAATTTAAAAATTTTTTCCTTAAGATGCAAAGCTGAAACAAGATAGAACAGTTTGACTAGAGGTGCATGAAGAGGTATGGTGTCTAAAATCCAAGAGTTAGGGGCATGAAAAAGACCATTAACCGGTCTTTGCGAACTACCTTACAGGGGGAGGACCGATGCCTTTGAGGCCAGAAGCTCAAGCAGGACTGAGCACAGGGCCTGCATTATGGTGTGCTGTATGTCGGGTAGCAGGAAAACATGCCACAGATAACTGTCATTTGTTGCAGAAGTTTGTACAGATGCCGCAATAATTGTTTTGCAACTTTTGTAGGTCAGTAGGGCATGATGTGCATAATTGCAGGAGTTATGAATTGATGATGGATAGAACTCCCGCCTATAGGGTTCAGGTTGAAATGTGGCCCCCTGACCAGAGTGCAGGGATGGCAGGGATAGGATTTCAGGGGCGCGAACGAGGTCGAGGCGGAGGAGGACTTGGCAGAGGTCGGGGAAAGTTGATCTGCTACAATGGCAGAGGGCCAAGACACTATGCCTATGATTGCACTAACCCAACACATCCGCCGTGCAAGTATTGCACTCTGTTTGATCACGAAACAGAAGATTGTCCTATGCTTATAGCTAGGATATGTGACAAAGGGGCGCTACCACCTCTGCCAACTTAGAACTTGCAGATGATGAGGTCTGAGCCACACAAAGAGGATCCAAACATGAATATAGTGCTTTGAATTGGAATCACAATAGGAGATGACCAGGGAAAATAGTCCGAAGACAGTACATGGGTGCGCAACGCTCCAGCGAAGGAGGTTGAGTTCAATTTGGAGCATGCGCGTGAAACCTTCATGGAAGTGAAGAAGAGCTTCCCTGAGGCCTCCATCTCCAGATCAAGGATAAGCTTGATCAGGAGACGGACCCTTCTATGCTTACAACTTTTCTGGAGACCTGTATGAAGTTACTACATGATAGTAAGGCTATGAAGGGGTTACCAGAGCTTAAAAATATATGCGCCAGAAACACCCCAAGTGAGCTGCGCATAGTACGAAAGATATGTAATCATAAAACAAGGACGGGACAAGAGATGAGACTGACTGTGCAGATAAGAGAGTACAAGATGGATCATGTTACCTTGGACCTCAGGTTAGACACGAATGTCCTACCTAAACACACTTGGGAACAGATGGAAAGACCCGTGCTACAATGGTCTCTGATTCAGCTAAGGATGGAGAATCAACAGAAGATCATACCAATGGGGCAACTGCAGGGGGTGACTTTGAATATTGAAGGTGTGAGTGTGCTGGTTGATTTTGAAGTAATAGAAAAGGTGGATGACAGAAATCCCTATTCTGCACTCTTGGGAATTGATTGGGCTACTAATATGAATGGGGTAATCAATCTAAAGAAGCAAAAGATGATATTTGAGAAGAAATCGCTACGTGTAATAGTACCCCTAGATCCTGCTGAAGGATCACGCTATATTGAACCAGTCTTTGATTATGAGAGTGATGACGATTTGGGCCGTATCTATAAGTTAACAACACGAGACTGAGATTGGGTGAATCCAACAATGGATGGATGAATTACCTGGGATCGCGAGAGTTCATGCACCTCAGACTCTGATGAAGAACTAGAGGACTGGCAGAATCGGCTACATGAAGTAACTATGCTGAGCTGTAACATGATGACCCGGTCGCTACGCTGTGTGTTGTCAGAGGTAAGGAACCTACCCACTTATGATGCCATAAATGATGTAGATATTTTTCTGGATGCATTTGAGAGGGAGGTACCAGAAAAGCAACGATTCTAGGCGTTGGACTGGGCACTGTGCGTTATGCCTGCAAGGTGGTGGGGTACGCACAAGGGAAGCTTTGATGATTGGAGCGAATGTAGGAGAATGATGAGAAATAACTTTGGGAAGTCGAATATGTGAATGACAGACAAGTGTGATGGGCAGGATGATCCTTGTGCACGCTTAGCCAAATGGGCTCAAGCTTATGGAGAGAATCCCTAACTTAAATGGGTGCTACTTGTTCTGTCACATCCTGGATATTGTCCTGATGAACTGGTATGTAGAAATAGAGCTCCACCATGGTACAAGTGAATGGAATATTCTGCGTGAAGGATTCATGATGACATTCAGTTTTGAAGACGGGTTTGAAAGTATTGATGAAGTGCTATAAGAGGTGAAATCAACAATATTTAGAATACAGCAGGATCCTTTAGATTGGATTCAGCTCGAATGGGCTAATCAGCTGAGTCACGCGCTAGAATGTTATAATGTAACTACTAAAGAAGAGGACAAGGATCCGTGAAAGATTAAAATCCCTGAAATAGAAGGTCACCATGAGGTTGAAGGATCACAGGTTGAGAATCTGGATATAACCTCGCCACTGAAAATGAAACAAGTAAACATTGGTATGGAGGTAGAGCCCAAATTCGCAAAGATTGGAGATCACTAGGATGACGCGATGGTGGATAAGGTCACTAAATTGCTCCGAAAATACCAAGATTTATTCCCTACCAAGTTTACGAATCTTAAGGGGATAATTGGGGACCTAGGTATGATGAAGATCATGTTGAAACATGATTTGAAGCAGTTTAAGCAAAGGACTTACCGTCTCAATCCAAATTACAAGGAAAAGGTCCGCTTAGAGCTAGATAAGATGCTCATGACAGACATTATTGAGCCTGTGGAAGAATTTGACTAGGTAAGCCCAATTATGGTATAGGAGAAGAAGCAGAAGGATGAAATAAGGATATGCGTGGATCTGAGAAAGTTGAATGACGCTTGCGTACATGATCCTTTCTCGACTCTATTCACTAATGAAGTGTTGGACAATGTAGGTGGCTAGGAAGCATATTCCTTTACTGATGGGTTCTCAAGGTACCACCAGATCAAAATCGCACTGGAGGATAGGAGAAAAATGACCTTCGCGACTAAATGGGGTTGTTTTCAGTACACTGTAATGCCGTTCATATTAAAGAATACGCCTATGATTTTCTCGTGCGTAGTTGTTGTTGCGTTCAAAGAGTTTATTCATAAGTTTTTGGAAGTATACTTTGATGATTGGACTATGTTTGGGCTCGTGAAATGCCATGTAGCATGCTTGCACTTGATTGTAGATACCTGTCGAAGATATCAGATTGCGCTCAATCTGAAGAAGTGCTTGTTTTGTGTTCCCTTTGGGACCCTGTTGGGTCATGTGGTTTGTAGATAGGGATTGATGGTAGACCCTCCGAAGATCGTGGTGATACTGAACTTGGAGGTGCGAAGGAGTGTAAAGCAGCTGCACTCTACCTTAGGACATACGGGGTATTACAAAAAGTTTATCAAAGGCCATGCCCATATCACTGTGCCTATGGAAAAATTGTTGAAGAAGGATGTGACATTCTGCTAGAATGAAGATTGTAATAAGAGCTTCGATGTATTAAAAGAAAAGATGGTCACTGCATTGATCCTAGTCTTCCCTAATTGGAAGAAGGAGTTTCATGTACATGTCGACGCATCACGTATAGTGCTGGGAGAAATATTGACACAGGTTAGTGGAGAAGACCTGGACCACCCTATCACATTTACAAGCAAAAGGTTATCTAAAGCAGAGAAGAACTATTCCACTACCAAGCGCGAAGGGTTAGCTATGGTATATGAGCTCCAAAAGTTTAGACACTACTTGATGGGAGGCCATTTTAAGATGTACACAGATCATTCTACGCTGAAATACCTAGTCAATAAGCCTGTGTTGGGGGGGAGAATTTGTAGATGGCTGTTATTGTTCCAGGAATATGATTTTGAGGTTATTGTGAAGCTTAGACAACTAAACGCAGCACTAGACAATCTGTCGTGGATTGAAATAGGGGAAGAGCCCACTAATTTGGAGGAAGGATTGTCTGAGTGCAACTATTTGTAGTGTGCATCACAGATGCTCATTTTGAAGATATAATACACTTCCTAATGATAGGAACTACCCCAGAAAGATACACTGTTCAGTAGAGGAAGGAACTAGTGGTGTGCACGATAGATTTCTCTGTCATAGTTGGGCATCTATACCAAATGGGGTCTGATGAGATATTGTGATGATATGTACCTAAGTTCGCAAGGAGCAGCATCCTTGTGAATTCTCATGGGGGTGCCGCAGAAGGACATTATGAAGGGAGAGCAATTACGCAAAAGATTCTACGTGCAGGGTTGTGGTGGCCGACCCTCCATCAGGACTCAAAAGCATATTGCAAGGTGTGTGATGTGTGTCAAAGGACTGGCAGGCCATCACAGAGGGATGAGATACCTTTGAATCCACATATGACATTGAAACCTTTCGAGAAGTGGATGATAGATTTTGTGGGATCCATTCAACCCCAAGGAAAGACGGGAGCGAGGTACATTATCACTACGACGGAGTATTTGACTTGTTGGGTGGAGGCACAGCCTGTAAAGGATTGCACAGGTGCGACTACTGCGAACTTCCTCTTTGAGCATGTACTAACACAATTTGGCTATCCAAAGATTTTGATGAGTGATCATGGTATGCACTTTCTGAATGAGATGATCAGCGTGCTAATGGAGGAATTTCAAGTATACCACCAGAAGAGCACACCTTATCACCCGAAGGCTAATGGGACGGTGGAATCATTCAATAAAGTGTTGGAGAATGCACTAACCAAGGTCTACAATTCTCAACAAAGTGATTGGGGCCTATGCATACCTGCAGTACTATGGGATTATTGAACGACATGTAAGAAGTTGACTGGACAAACCCCCTTTAGGCTTGTCTATGGTATTGAAGTGGTAATGCCTATGGAGTATATTGTGCCTAGTCTATGCATAGTAGCAGTCACAGGTATGATGCATCATGGAGCCTTGGAGGAAAGGTTTACACAGCTAGATGAGCTCGAAGAAGAAATATTTCTAGCTGGATTTCACCAACATGTCCAAAAGCAGCACGAAAAAGCTTGGCATGATCGACATATTAAGCTGTGCACCTTTGAGCTAAACAACCTAGTTTTGTTATATGATAGTAAGTTTGATAAATTTCCAGGAGAGTTCAGGATGTACTGGTTAGGGCCTTATGTCATTGAGGAGATTACTGATAGAGGAGCAGTATAGTTGATTAAATTGAATGGATATCCCTTCCCAGGAAAAGTGAATGGTAGTCGATTGAAGCCATACACCGGTGGTCTGACCATGTGACTAGATAAAGGTAGCACAGTATTAGCACTCCAGGCAACTGAAGGAGTCACGAGACTATAAACTACACTACCTAGGTTTGGGAGCTGCACGATTGGAGGATGGTGCGAAGCAAGCAAGTGTCACAGGGTTCGCGGCAGCGTGGAGGGAGGTGCACTACCCCGGGAGAAATTGCACAGGTCGACCGGAAAGTGACCGTTAAGGTCACTATTCATGGTTTGACGGTTGAAATGTGGCCAAATAGAGCGGGTGTTCAGCATTTAAGATGAAATTTATGGCTCAGATCCTTGGAAATCTGCCACCAAACCGACATTAATGAACTAAATTTGGGGGGAATGGTCAGATTTGAATTCAAAATGCCTTATAAATTACAAGTGGCTATCCAGCGAAAAACACTTGGCATTTTGAGAATTGAGTTGTTGAGCTCTCAAACACCCATGGATGGAGAATTCTTCAAGGCTTTAACAGAGACTCCCATTTTTGCAAACTTGCCAAAGATGTTGCAAGCACTGTTAGAAACTGTTATATTAGCATCCACAGAAACTATAAATACTGAACAAATAGTAGAGAAGCCAGAATAGGAAATGGAAAGAGAGGCAAAAGTAGCTACTCTAGAAGTGGCTAAAGGTTTGGCAGAGGTCCCTAAATCACCGAGAATGTCGAGACCAAAGCTAACCCCCACCAAAGAAACTATGAAAGATAAGAATGGCAAGCAGCCTGCCGTACTAGTGCGTGCATCGCCAAGGAGAAACCCACCAAAACACACTGCACAGGAGAAAGGCAAGGCCATAAATTTGGAACCAGAGGAGGAAGATATTGAAGACATCCCGATGGATGATGAGGATGTGGGAGTCAAAGTAGAGGAAGTTGAAACCCAAGGCATGAACCTTATTACTCGGTTGCCAGAGTATGTCCCTCCACACAAGCCTAAGTCCAAGGTACCAAAGGACATCGATGAGAGTAAGACTCCCCTGCAAACTCCTCTGCTACTGAACAAGATTGTTTTCAATGGTCCGTGCTTGGCATGAGTGCTGCTGCTGAAACATGAAGACTGGGACTTGGTAGACCATGAGATGCTCCCACACTTATAGATTGAGCAGCTGATGCACCATATCATTGATATGAATTCGAGAATGACCGCGTTGGAGCCGCAGAGGTGGCTTAAGGGATGTTGGCTTATCGGGGCCTGACCGAGGTTCAGATTTAATTTAGCAATACAAATCTTGGTACTACTAGCCCTTCCGGCAACAGTTTGTGGAGCACGGACTGATATCTCACCTGAAGTAGTATGGAAGGGTGCTGGAACCAGGTTTCCACACCCTGGAGATGTCTGATGAGTTCAAGTGGTCCACGGTTTGACCCTATGCGCAAGTCGCTCTGCGCACTTTCCCATAGCTTGCAACCTCATATAATGCCTTCACATAGCCCTAATTGGGGGCCGAACATTGTGCTTTTGTGTTATTACCCAAGACCTTACTGGTATTCTAATGTTTGTTGATTATTTTAGCCTACTTGCATGCTTTAAATTATACTTAACAACATAAACCATTCATACAGGTGCGCGTAGTAAATAAACAATATATTTGAAAATTATATCAAACATGCATTATCCCAAGAACAAATACATAGAATTATGATAAAAATTCACTTTATTAATTCCTTCTTTGGTTGCAGACTCAACTCTGCCCTGCACACTCAGCTGCAGGGGTCCGCACACTCAGCTGCGGACTACTAGGCCTTTGTGCACTCAGCTGCGTGTTAGGATATTCCGACACATAGGATATAGTTAAGTTCAACTTGGTCTAGTGTAGAGTTAGGTAAAGTGTGTTTCTTTACCGTTGTACATTTTGTAACTTACAATCCGACGGTCACAATATGTAGTGATCCGACGGTTCATTCTCTCCTCGGTATTACCGACACTTGATCCGTGGCTTGACGCCCGATTGGTCCATGAGTTCTATTTAAAGCGCATGGAGGGTCATTGTTTGGGTAATCCGTGCATGAGAGAAGCTTATGTAAATTTTCATTCTTTGATTAATAAATTGCCTGTAGTACCCACGTTGGGACAGGCCGTGGACTGTTTCCCTCTTTGAGGGTTTTAACCACGTCAAAAATACTGGTGTATTGATCTGTGATCTGGTTGTGAGCGGTGTCCTTTTGGTATTATTTCTGAGGAACTTACCCTGTAAATTCCTACATGGTATCATAGCTATTTGAGGGCCGCGTCCGTTGGTGATCCAAATCTGAAGCCGGTAGAACTGCATGCGGTTGTCGTTTCCTAGATCTGCTGTTTCTGACTGCTTTCGGGCCGAGAGGACTGCTCTGTTGCGTTCGGAGCATCTGTTCCAGTGAGGAACCCCTTTCGTTTCATGCGAAAAGGTTTCCGGTAGCCCTATCTGCGTCATTTTTCAGATCGGGAGGTATACAGTGTTTTTGCAGTTTACTGTTATTTTCTCTCCGCTTATTTCGGTTTCGGTTTATTTAGCCCTTTTTTTTAACCGGATCTATACCTTTCATTTCTGCGTATGCTCTTTGCCCTGTGACTCTGTGCGATCTGGGCAAATCAGAAACAGAAAGGAAGGATTTTTCTCATGCGTATGCTCTTTTCCCTGCACCTTAGTGTGATCTCGGAAAATCAGAAACATTGAGAAAAATATTTAGTTTTTCGGCTAAAGCTAACTTTGAGATTTTTTTTAAAATTTCTAGTTTTTTGGCTAAAGCTAACTTCGAGCTGCAAGGTTCGTTTTTCTTTGTATATTCGTGTTGGGTTTTTGTTTTGTGTTTTGTAGGGAAAAAGAGCTTTCTCAAGGCAAGCACGCAAACCAAGGCCCCCCCCCCCCCCTCTCTCTCTCTCTCTCTCTCTCAAATTTTTTGTATAGATCAATTGGTTCAAAGCTATTTTAAGAGAGTAGAGGTCTTGGGTTCAAGTCTCCATTTTGTGGGGGCGGATTTTTTCATTCCCGCACATTCGCGCACTTTGCCGGCAACGTCAACAATTTTTTTTTCAAAAAGCCGTAACTTCTTCATCCGGAAGCCTTTTTCAGAGCCGTTTTTTTTAAAACAGCCTAATTTTTCGAGATCTATCCATTGGAACACTTACTTTCAGCATCTTCAGCTTCAGTATTTTAAAAAAAATGGAAAGTCCATGCCAAGTCATTCTTGACAGCACTAACTACTTCCAATGGGTAGCCTACATGGAAGATTTACTTAGAAGTAAAGGTCTCTTCAGAATAGCCACAGACCAAGAGAAGAAACCAAAAGATGAAGACAAGGCTGCAAAATGGGAAAATAGACAAGATCAAGCACGTGGTTTGATAGGGATGTCTATTTCTCCTGATCTTAGATTCCATATTGCAGAACTTGAGACTCCCCATGAAGCATTGGAAAAACTCGCTAAAGTTTTTGGGATTAAAAATGAAATTAGAGCCCATCAACTTGAAAATGAGTTGCTTACTTTGGATCCTAATAATTTTTCTTGCATTGAAGATTTCTTGTCCAAATTCAAGACCCTTAGATATCTCTTGGAAGGTGTTAAAGTTAAGAAAGAAGATGGTAACCTTATTTATTCCATCCTTACTAAGTTGGGACCAACCTACTCTGTATTTGTTTCCACTTTCCATTCTACAAGGGAAGCTTTCATTTGTCAAGGAAAAGACTACAAGGCCCCTTCCTTTGACTCCTTTTGTGATTCCTTAATAAGAGAACAAGAAAAACTCTTACACCTTGGTCTTCTTAATCTTGGAAACTCTTCCACGAAAGCGTTAGCCGCCCAGCAGCAACCAAATTCAAAGAATCCTAAGAAGTCATATCCTCAAAAGAATGGTCCTAAACCAACTCAGCCTCAAAATGAAAGATCATTTCAGCAAAATGATAAGAGCAATAAAAACAAATGGAAGAAGACTGATAGACATTGTAACTTTTGTAATCGAGATGGCCACTTAGAATCTAAATGCTTTAAGAAGATGGAAGCCTTGGAAGCCGCAATGAAGAAACATAACATCCATGTGGAGCCTACTTCAACTTCAACTTCCGGAATGGCACTTTCTGCATGTCGTTGTCAATCATCTCAGTCTGGTTATGCATTAAATGTATCTTCTTCCTCTCCTTCTCATGAGTGGCTCATTGATTCTGGAGCCTCTTATCACATGGCCAAAAATCAAGCCATGTTTTCTTCTTTAAATGATTGTAACACCAAAAATATATATGTTGGTGATGATAGATCTCTTAATGTTGTAGGGACTGGAACTGTTCATCTAGACAATGGTCAGTTTAATGATGTACTATGTGTTCCAACCTTATCCTGCAACCTTCTATCTGTATATCAGATAAGTCATTCAGGTGAAGGTAAAATTGTTGAATTTTCACCTCATGATGTTGTAATCAAGGATCTAAAAGATCCTCAACAGATTCTAGCTACTGGTCTTGCTGATGATTCCACAAGGTTTTATAAGTTTCACAACTTTGGGTCATCAAATCTTCCCTCAGTATTTGTTGCTCATAATGATGAAGTGAGCAAACTTTGGCATGAGCGATTTGGTCACTTAAACTATCGCTCCCTTCAGCATCTATGTAAAGAAAATATGGTGACAGGTCTTCCTATGGTATCTTGCAGAGATGGTGTTTGTTCCGGATGTGTACTTGGAAAACATCATCGGGACAGTTTTGACAAACGTGCCTCTTGGCACGCCTCAGCCCCTTTACAGCTTGTGCACAGTGATTTATGTGGTCCACTTCCTGTTGCTTCATTCTCTGGCTGCAAGTATTTCTTAACTTTCATTGATGATTTCTCCAGACGCACTTGGGTATACTTCTTAAAACTCAAGAGCAAAGTATTTAACACATTTTTGGCCTTCAAAGCCTTTGTTGAAAAACAATCTAGACATCAAATTCTTAAGCTAAGAACTGATAATGGTGGAGAATATGTTAAAAACACATTCATCAACTTTTGCACCGAAAATGGAATTCAAATGCAACATACTGTTCCATACACTCCACAACAAAATGGTGTAGCTGAAAGGAAAAATCGCACCTTAAAGGAAATGGCTAATTGTATGCTGCAATCTAAAGGACTCAGTCTTAGTTTTTGGGCCGAAGCAATTAATTGTGCAAATTATATAATCAATCGCACTCCTACTAAGGTTCTAGAGAATATCACTCCAGAAGAAGCTTGGAGTTCCATTAAACCAGATGTAAGTCACTTTCGTGTTTTTGGAAGTGAAGCATGGGCCCATATTCCAGATGAAAAGCATAAAGCTTTAGAACCTAAGAGTGAGAAATGTACTTTTGTTGGATATTCTGAAGATGTAAAAGGTTATAGACTTATTCCATTTAAGTCCAAAAATGTTATCATTAGAAGAGATGTAAAATTTGATGAAAATAAATCGGCCTGCGAGCCTAGTCCGGCGGATGTGCCACCTCTTCCTATCTCTTCTACTTTTGAAAACATTTCTTCTTCAGATGATGAAAGTGAGGATGATAATCCTCCCCCACCTTCTCAGGATCCTCAACTTCCAAGATGGGTCCGTGCTACTCGGGATGCAGCAGGTGATCTTGCTGGTGATCCTACAGATCAGCGACGTACACGTTCTCAGTTTGAAAGAGCCTCTTCTTTACTGGCTCAAGCTCCAGTAAATCATGATCCTGACACTTTTGCAGAAGCTTCAAGCCATCCACATTGGGAAGTAGCTATGAATGAAGAATATCATTCATTGTTGGCAAATGATACATGGGATCTTGTTCCTCTACCAAAGGGACACAAACTTGTTAGATGTAAATGGGTTTACAGAACCAAGTATGGACCAGATGGGAAAGTTGATAAACATAAAGCTCGTCTTGTTGCTAAGGGCTTTTCACAGGTTGAAGGCAATGACTACACTGAAACCTTCTCCCCTGTTGCCAAAATGAACTCTATCTGCCTTGTTCTTTCCCTTGCTGCCTCTTTAAAATGGGAAGTCCATCAAATGGATGTTAAATCTGCCTTCTTGCATGGGGACTTGCAGGAAGAAATCTATATGGAACAACCCATTGGCTTCATACAAACAGACTCCAGCCTTGTTTGTCGACTTAAGAAATCCCTTTATGGTCTCAAGTAAGCTCCTCGGGCTTGGTATGCCAAAATGGATAACTTTCTTTTAGAATCTGGCTTTTCTAGGTGTTATTATGACAATACTGTCTACACCAAGAAAGTGGGCAACTCTCTTATCATCCTTGTTCTTTATGTTGATGATCTTATTCTTACTGGTAGTGATCCCAACCTTATAAACCATGTGAAGTCCAGCCTTAAAAAGAAATTTGAAATGACAGACTTAGGACACTTACACTATTTTCTCGGTCTTCAAGTCTTGCAATCCAAGGAGGGTATTTTCCTTTCCCAGTCCAAGTATGCTTGTGATATTCTTCGTCATTTTCACATGGAAGACTGTAAGCCAGCCCCTTCTCCCTTTCAGTCTGGAGTCAAACTTTCAGTCTCTTGTACTTCTCCTGAAGTTGATGCTACCTTATACCGTCAACTTGTAGGAAAACTCTTGTATTTAACCCATACTCGTCCTGACCTTTCCTTTGTTGTTGGCCTTGTTGCTCGTTTTATGCAAAACCCCCGTGAAAGTCATTGGAAAGCAGCTAAAAGAATACTTCGTTATGTTCGAGGTACAGTGCAGTTTGGGATTCATTACAGTGCCAAAGCAGCTCCTCTATTAGTCGGTTTCACTGATTCTGATTGGGCTGGTGACCCTGATGATCGAAAGTCTACTACCGGTTATGTCTTCACTCTTGGTTCAGGACCTATTACATGGGCTTGTAAGAAACAGGCTGCCATTTCTCTTTCGTCAGCAGAAGCAGAGTATCATGGTGCCGTGGAAGCTAGTAAGGAAGCCTTGTGGCTTCGTCAGATCCTATCAGAGTTTGGCTTTGAGCAGCAGCATCCAACCACACTTTGGTGTGATAATCAAAGTGCCATTCAGCTATGCAAATATCCAGTCCAGCATCAGCGCAGCAAACACATTGAACTACACATGCAATTCATCAGAAAGCTCATTCATGACCATGTTCTTGAAGTGCAATATTGTCCAACAGATGATCAGGTTGCAGACATCTTCACAAAGTCTCTCACAGAGGCGAAGTTCACTAAACTTCGATATATGCTTGGAGTTCAGGAAGTTGTCACTAAGGGGGGATAGGCTCTAGTGCCTCCTTCCTTCTCCTATTGTGTCATATTTGTAAATCCTTCAATCCTATCCCAAGTTGTTCTTAAGGGGGGATGTTAGGATATTCCGACACATAGGATATAGTTAAGTTCAACTTGGTCTAGTGTAGAGTTAGGTATAGAGTTAGGTAAAGTGTGTTTCTTTACCGTTGTACATTTTGTAACTTACAATCCGACGGTCACAATATGTAGTGATCCGACGGTTCATTCTCTCCTCAGTATTACCGACACTTGATCCGTGGCTTGACACTCGATTGGTCCATGAGTTATATTTAAAGCGCATGGAGGGTCATTGTTCGGGTAATCCGTGCATGAGAGAAGCTTATGTAAATTTTCATTCTTTGATTAATAAATTGCCTGTAGTACCCACGTTGGGACAGGCCGTGGGCTGTTTCCCTCTTTGAGGGTTTTAACCACGTCAAAAATACTGGTGTATTGATCTGTGATCTGGTTGTGAGCGGTGTCCTTTTGGTATTCTTTCTGAGGAACTTACCCTGTAAATTCCTACACTGCGGAGCCTTCTCCTACTCTACAACCCAAAGACACACTTCACCTTACTTCCCTAGCCTCTCTTACTATCTCTCTACTTCTCCTCTTACACTTACAGCCTCGCTCTATTTGTACAATCCCCTGGTCTGCAGACCATGGATAGGTTTATCCAGCTGACATTACATTATAAGACTAGGGTGGACAACCCTGTGACTCTATCATACTTTTCGCGCTCCGCACCCGCAATTCGCGGAGCTTTACAACAAGATTGGGTCAAAAATTGGGCTTTGAGCCCCAAAACATGCCTTGGGGGGGATTCCATGCCCAATAGGTCCCTAACACAAACATCGTGACTCGCCCTCGAGTCACTCTGTTGGCGCAACGATCTTTGCACAGACTCCCTCCAACTATTCGCAAACTACACAGAGGTCAGCAACACACTGAGCTGCTGCTTTTTGGATCTACTGCATGTGATGTTCCAAGACCTTTGTGTCTGGAGTGCTTCTCTGCATTAATGTGTGCATCCCCTGTATGTGCACGAGCTTGCCTTCGATGTTTATCGTGATGGTGAAGGCCTTGTCAATCCAAGGCTAGACGCACGCTTTTAGAACTGCCTCCTTATGTTGTGCTACATCCACTTGCTCCTTCAGTGCTTTAGCCTGTTGCATCCTCACAAGCCGCTAGGTGAGGACCACTGTCTGCGTAGTTCCTCAGACACTGTCATACTACTGTTGGAGTTCTCATGCCTCTATCTCTAAGTGCTGGATGTTGGGGTCCTCCTACAGAGTTGTGAGGACCTCAAGTGATTCTTCCAACATGCTGGTGTAGTCTTGCACTGCATCTTCGATTTCCTCCAATCCCATTGTGTTAGTGCTAGTGCACTGTTCTATAACTTTTGGGGGAGTGGATGGTTGTGCCTTTAACTACAGCTTGGCTATCTGAAGATTTAGCTACAGTTGAACCTTTATCATTTCCTCCCTGGCCTCACGGACTCCTGCTACTAACCTGTGGATCTGCACCTCCGCTGGTATATCTGCTAGGATGGTCAGCTCCGAGACGCTTTAGTAAGTGTCGTCTATCACCTGCACCAACTGTTGATTTTGTGACACCAATTCATCATGTTGCAAGCTGAGTTGTTCCATATTTATCTTCTACTCACTGAGGACTTAGAGTGCGCGGATCTCCCCAGCGCACAGCTCTACCATTATCCCATCCTACAAGAGATATAATGTCTCACGTGGAAGGGTAGCTAGATTAACACCGAGACCTTTCATCATGCTAACTAAAAGCCTGTTGGCCTCATTTGATGTCACTATAACCCCTTCCGGCAACACTATTGTGTTCGTCATCTGTGTCCAACATCTACTCTACTGCCATGGATCCGATTGCGAGGTTGGTCGAAAGGGTACCAACCTAAGGGGGACGCGCCTGTAAGTCCTACAACTACACTCTGAGGGATCCCAACACAGTTTGGTGCTCCTGCATAAAATCCTAGAGAGCCTCATTTCATCACGCACCATCTCATCGATGTCATGTAGATCACCCTCGGTTAGGGTGATCGAGTCGATGGACAATTTCAAGGTCTTTAGCTTCTTGCGCGATCCTACTCGCTCTACTAGGTGTTGGCGCTTCAATTGTGTGGATGCGGTTCAAGGGTCCACACCTCCTTCTTTTGTTTCTGCTTCCTCTCCTGCCCGCCCTTGTGAAGGCATTGCTTGGCCCTCGCCAGCCTTCGTGGCTACTTCCTGTGTTGTTGCTGCTGCTGTGACCTTTTCCTGCTTGGCTGCTTTCTATGCCGCATCCCACCCTGCCTACACTTCTACTGCTGCTATTTCCTTTCTTTGTTTTTTGTGCAATAGTGTGATGCGTGGCTTGGCATTGTCTTTCTTCTTTTGCGCTATCGACTTCTCGAGTTTTGCAATGTTTGGGGCGTGCCATTTTGGTGGCCATGCCTCCAAGACATTGAAAATGGCATTGTCAATGGCTAAAAAGGGTAGCTTTATCCACTACTTCGTTGGATCCTTGTGCACTCTGATATATATGTTATGCATGTCTACCTTAAATTCTACAAAAATATGCAGGCTATTGTAAATCGTGGGCGACAACAACAGCTTACGGTTGATCCATATTCGAATGTTCGTCTCCATGAGCACCTAGAAGATCTTGCTATTGCGTATCCTTGTAGCATCCTTCGTGGCCCAGAGAAAAGCATACTTCGCGGCCTCCGGTAAATCTCTGTCAATTATGGGGAATTGACTGTCCTCCGGAAATTCCCCTATTACGAGAACTATGGAAAACAACAACCATGCATAGTGGAAGGTTTACCTTGCTCCTAGTGTTTGCAACAATTCTCTAAAAATTTCATGTAGAGGAATTTAGACCAGTTAAACTAGACCCCCTCCATGCATTGTTTGGCCAGTACGACCACCGATGCAGGTACCTCTTCTGCGCAGCACTTGTGCATAAATTTTCATGCGAGGATTTGGGTTGCCACGTGTACTGCTTTTTCCTTGATGTTGGAGATGGCATAACCCCTCTTCTTCTTTTCCAACTTGTACTTCTTCTTCATGGCCTCCACAATGGCCACATCACTGCCCTTTCATTTTGATATGGTTGCGGGGTCCTCTCCTTTATATAGAAGTCAGGAGAAGTGATGAATTAAGTTTGCCATGATGGGGATAGGCTCCTCCAGCCATAAACACCCATCATGCACCAGTTAGAGCAGCTGCTTGATGACGAAAATGGTTATTGGGGCATGGTGGAAATGCGAAACCCATAGTAGGTTTAGTAGCCAGAACTTTTCCACTCCGCGCAACCACTTTCACAGCTCTAATGCTGTCACCACCCCCGCGGTGTTCTGCTTCATGAGGTTTCCGGTCTCCAGGTGAGGGAACTTCTCGTGGTTAGTGAGGTCCCAATCTTTGAATTTCATGCTCGGTATGTGGTTTAGGTGCGTGCCTTCAAACATAATGCCATCTGGGAGGATTAGGGTTCGGAGTGAGTTCTTGGTCTCATCCAGGTCCTTGGGCACTTTGGCCTTCCCTTTTTGCGGGGGGACATAGGTGGGTAGTTTTTTCGCAAAGTTCCTAGGCTGAGTATCCACCTCCATGCTTTCATCTTCTTCTTCTACGATGGTAAGATCTTGCAAATCTTCTTCTTCTTTATCTGTTTCTATAGTGACAACTTTCCCTTTCTCCTCCATCGACAGTTTGCTACGCAGCGGTTCCACGGGGACACACGTATGGGAACCATTGCTTGTTTATCCTTCTTGGGCCTTGGTGTGCGAGGTGATTTCAGGATCTCGCTAGAATCCTGGTGCCTTCTAGAACATCCCCCACAGTTAGGGTCTGCGCGGTCTCGCCGGCAGTCACCTTTGCTATCTCCATACCATCCTTAGTCATTGTCATTGTATCTATGCAACAATCTATCACTCGCGAATTTAGGGGCTTAATCAATGCTCGACTCTCAACACTCAGGTCTCTGCTCAATCGCTCAATTCGCAAATGACCAAGCATTGTTTGCTGGGCATCCCTTTGTATTTTATAGTGCTTTTTGAATTCAAATTCGACCGTTCCACCCAATTCTGGTTCATTAATGCTTTCTTGGAGGCAGGTTTTCCCAAATCTTGCCCATAACTTGCATCTTAAATGCCTACTTCCCGCTCCATTTTGCCTCAAGTCGAGCATCCCATCATGAATAGTGACTTCAATGGTCACTTTTTGGATAACCCGTGCAGCAACGCAACCCCCCGTGCGTGGTCGCAGACCTTGTGACTCTTTGCTTCTGCGCGCATCTCCAATATGGTGCAGCTCTCGGGCAAAATAGTTTATAGTCCCGTGCTCCCTTCCAACTGCCTGGAGTGCTAAGACTGTCCTTCCCTTGGCTAGTCAGGTGTTCACACCACTCGTGTAAAGTTCCATCCTGTCCTCCATCATGGTTCCTGGAGAATCCCCACCTTGTATTGTTATGGTTAGTATCGTGCACTTCACCATTTGAAACGTACTCTCATGGTCACTATGCTTAGAAATATGCAGTCCAAGCCAAGGCATCAAACTGATCAATTTGTGGCAATAGGCCTTAACCCTGTCATCAGGATTGTACGCACCCTGCCTTATCAAAATGGTCTTTTTGCTGAGAAAATCTTTCTTTATTTCGTCCTCCATCTTCTTGAATTTCGCGTCCATCAAAGCACTTTTCTTCCTTAATCGTACCCTTTCTTCTTCAAGTTTGTGGAGTCTAAGGTTTCCCTGTTGGATTTCTTCCTCAAGTCCCATGAGTTATGTTTATTGCAGCTATGTGATCCCTTGTTTCTGGGCTTCGCGAACCATCATATATATGGGTGCTACTATGCATAGACTAGGCTTTGCATGCTCCATAGGGATTACAACATCTACTTCATACTTCAGCTTTAGAAGTGCCCACGCGGTCAGGGTTTTGCACATGGTCCTATAAGCCCTTACAACTGCTAGTACGCATAGGTCCCAGTCAGTTCATTTCACATGGTGGACCGCATTCAGTACTTTGCATACTTTGTCAAAGGCTTCCACATGGATAATCTTCTACATGCTTGGTCTTATTATACTTTCTAGTCATTGTTCGTGCCATTTTATTGCCCACTCCTGCTTGTAGGTCATGTTTCCTATTGTGAGGATGGTGTGCATTCATGTAGGTTGTGCACCATATGCCTGTACCCATCTGGAAAGGTGGGCACGCGGGCTGTTTTTTCCTTCATACCCATCCCTCAACCACATCTGAGGCTTTCCAAATCGCATGTGCATCATCCAAATGCATTTGCACCAGTTCCCAAAATTCAGCTAGTGCGTACCCCACCACCTTGCGGGTGTAGCATGTAGTACCCATTTCAAAGCATCAAAACGTTGTTGTTTTGGTACTTCTCTTTCAAATTGGTTTAGGAAATCATCCACCTCGGTCAATCCATCATACATAGGCAGATATCTTACCTCTGTTGCCACGCATCACAGTGACCTTATCATCATGTTGCAATTGAGCGTGGTTACCTCGTGTAACTGGTTCTACCATCGTTCTATCTCTTTATATGAACTCTGAGGTGCAAGAGCTTTCGCACTCCCACGAGAGTCTATTGTGTGCTATTGGATTTACCCAATCCTTCTCCCGTGTGGTTATCTCTTAGATATAGTCTAGATCGTCGTTGCTGTCATAGTCGCGAACTGGTTCTATGTAGCGCAATCCTTTCACAAGGTCTAAAGGTACCACTACGCGCAGTGACTTTTTCTCAAAAATCATCTTGTGCTTCTTTAGATTTATCACTCCATTCATGTCAATGGCCCAATCTATTCCTAGTAGTGTGGGATAAGGATTGTTGTCATCAACAATGTCTATCACTTCGAAATCTGCAAGCTCACTCGCACCTTCGATATCCACCGTTATTCCCTGCAATCTTCCCATGGGTAGGATCCTTTTTTGGTTCGCCATTCGCAATTGAATAGGAGACCATTGCAGTGTAGGCTTGCGTATGTGCTCCCATGTCTGCTTTGGTAGGATGTTTGCATCTGATCCTATATCCAAAATCACTTGATCCATTTCATATTCCCCACTTTGCACGATCAATCTCATCTCCCTTCCTGTTCGCGTTGTGTGCTTCCCGAGCTTCCAGACTACACATGGTTCTCCTAGTCCAACACATCTAGTAATGAGTTCTTGCAGTTCCTTCACCGCTTTGCTATCACGTAGTAGCTTCATGCATGTCTCCAAAAATGTAGTGAACATTGATGGGTCCATTTCCAATTCTGGTTTGTCTTTACTTCCTGAAGTGGAGGCATCTGTGAAACTCTTCTTAGCTTCCATGAATGTCTCCTTAGTGTGCTCTAAATCAAATTATGGTTCCTTTGTTGGAGCCTTGCGAACCTAGGAACTCTCTTTAGGATGCTTGCCTTTTTCATCTCCTGTCGTGATACCACTTCAGAGCACGATATTTACATTGAGTCATCCTTGTGTGACTCAGACCTCATCATTTGCAGGTTCTGGGTCGGGGGAGGTTTGAGTGCTCCTTTATCGCACAACCTCGCTATCAGCGTGGGACAGTCCTCCATCTCATGACCAAACTAGGTACAATATAAACATGATGGTCTCATCGGATTTGTACAATCGTGGGCATAATGCCTTGGCATTTCGCAATTGTAACAAATCAGCTGTTCTCGACCCCTTCCTGGCCCCATTCCTCCTCGACCTCATCCGCGCCCCTGAAATCCAGTGTGCACCATCCCTGTATTTTGATCGAGGGCCTGTGTTTCAGTCTGAACTCTATAGGTAGGAGTCAATTCCATCATCAGTTCATAACTTCTAGAGGTGCGCTCATACTTCTGTAATAGATGGCAGTTATCTATAACATACTTTTATCTTATCTGACAAATCGCGCACCATAATGTAGGTGCCATGCTCAGTCCTACTTATGCCTTTGGTCGTAATGGCATTGGTCCTCCTACCGCTAGGTAGTTCACGAATACTGGACAATGGCCCTTGTCATGTCCCTGACCTTTGCACTTTACACACCATACCTCCTCGCACGCTTCTGGTCGAGCTATCCTGTCTTGTTTCAAACTCTGCATCTCAAGGCACAAGTTTTTCAATTGCGCGTGGATCTGTTGAACTCCCAGGTTAGGATCTTGTATCAGGGTCTCGTATAGTCTCATTGTGATCTCCAAAACCTCGACCTGACAGGATAGCTTCTGCTGTGACAATGTGTTCCTTAGATGCGGCGTTAGCAATGCTACAAACCATGCACGATGTTGCCCATCCATCAAGGTCATGTTGGCTTCACGAATCATACACTTCAGTCTCTGATCCATCTCCCAGGGGGTTTTGCTTGGAAGCATCGCGATTTCCTTAAATCTGATAATCGATTGTGTCTTTGATTTGGCTTGCTAAATTCCTTGTTTAGCAGCTTGGATAACTGCGATCCCTACGTTCAGATTGTCATTGGAGTAATTAATGTACCACATCAGTGTGCGATCTTGAAAAGTGCTAACCAGTGTTGATTTCTTTATATTGTCATCCGTGACTCCCTGCACTTCCCATACAGCTTTTACGACAAACCAAAACTGGTCCGGATCTTCATTCCCTACTCATTTGAACATTGACAACTTTATCACGCCTACCATATTGAACTGTGGTGGTGGCGGAGGTGGTGTGGGTGAAGACAGGGTTGGAGATAGTGAAACTGGCAGTGATGTAGGTGGAAGTGGTATGCATGGAGTTCATTGCTTTATCAAACTGATCGCACTTCTCAGTGACACCTTTGCGAGCTCTTCCTTGCTTTCTCATGGAGGTGTAATCAAGGGGCTAGTTTCTAGTTCTGCGCTACCTTCATTTTTGTAGATCCTCCCACTTCACGTAGTGCCAAACATCAATTTATTCACATAACCCGCTTTTCACATAGTAGCATTTTAATCCAAGTGTTCAAATATTTAACTTGCTTACCTCAGTCCTTTGAGGGAGCATCATTCCACCTTGCCATAGCTGACTGAAGTATCTACCGTGAACTCGGTGATAAATCCTCCTATAATTCGATCGAGCCAATGGTCCACAGCACGCGTGATCTTATCTTCTGATGCTTCCAATCTGCGTGCCAACTCTAGAGTCCACACAATAGGTTTGTCGAGCCTACACCTTCCTTGACTGTCTGCTAGCTTCACGATGCACTTGTACAACTCAGTGGGTAAGGATGCAAAGAAAATTTCATGGATTTCCACATATAAGTAGCAATCTAACCACTATTCCTTTGATGACCGCGGATTCCTATTTTCTTGTGCCGCGAACTCGTGAATCTTTCTGTCCAACCACTCTTCAATTTCTTTCTTTGTTGGATTCTAGTGATACAACATCAGACATCTCTATGCAGATATTGGTCCTGGCAACGTAACCATTTGTTGGCTTATTGGGGCTTGACACAGGTTTAGAGTTAATTTAGCCAAATAAATCTCAGTACTACTGGCCCTTTCGGCAACAGTCCATAGAGCGTGGACATAGGTCTCACTCGAAGTAGTATGGGAGGGTGTTGGAACCAGGTTTTCGCACCTTGGAGATGTCTGATGAGTTCAAGTGGTTTGTTGTTTGACCCTGCACACAAGTCGCTCTGCGTACTTTCCCATACATCGTAGCCTAATATACTTCCTTCGCGCAACCCTACTCAGGGGCTGAATGCTGTGCTTCTACATTATTACCGAAGACCTTACTGGTATTCTAATGTTAGTTGATTATTTTAGCCTACTTGCATGCTTTAAGTTATACTTAACAACATAAACCATTCATACAGGTGTGCGCAATAAATAAATAGTATATTTGCAAATTATATCAAACATGCATTAACCCAAGAATAGATACACAGAATTATGATAAAAATTTTCTTTATTAATTCCTTCTTTGGTTACAAACTTGACTCTGCCCTGTGCACTTAGCTGCAGGGGTCCGCACACTTAGATGCGGACTACCAGGCCTCTGTGCACTCAACTGTAGAGCCTTCTCCTACTCTACGACCCAAAGACACAATTGACCTTACTTCCTTAGCCTCTCTTCCTATCTCTCTACTTCTCCTCTTATATTTAGAGCCTTGCTCTATTTATACAATCCCATGGTTCGCGGACCATGGGTAGGTCTATCCAGCCGACATTACATTACAAAAATAGGATGGACAACCCTGTGACTCTATCATACTTTTTATGCTCTGTGCTCGCAATTCGTGGAGCTTTACAACAAGTGTTGAGCCCTGAAAATACATCTCTTCTACACACTTTTCTAGACTTTTTCCCCTCACCAGTGCCTCACAAGCTATCAATGATCATTACATATTGATTCTGAGAGTGCAATTAAGTGGTTTTATAACTATGTTTTTGTGTTTGCTATTTGACTTAGATTTTGCTCATCAGCTACGGAATGTAGCCACTTTCCACAGCTGACAGGAGATTCCGTAGCTGTTTTTGTTGATCTCTAGGTTGCAAGTGTCAGCAAGCAAAACAAGGCACGTGGGCAGGTTAGAAATGATCTGGACATGGACCAGGTCCTATTGGTTTAGCCAAATTTGTAGAGGGAAGCCTTGGTCAAACAAGGAGTTCTATGACAAACAGGTCTGTGTTTCAACACGTAAAGGGTCCGAGACCATTCCTAAATCCATGGATTCATTTTGACAACTGTAGACTGCCTCCACGATGCAAATCCAACAACGACCTTTTGGTAGATTGAATGATCATGGCAACCAGCACGCTAAGCTCACGAGTGTTGTCTTTTTATGTGTCCTCTGCTGAAGGTGTTCCATAGGAAAAACACTTATGTAATTTCCCTTATAAATGACGCGTCTGCAAATGCATGTATCTAGTTTTTGATGTAATCTTGCTGTTAGTTCATATACTGTGCCGTGACATTGGTCCGGCTGTTGTAATGAGAGGATCCTTCCTCTGTTTTGCAATATAACAAGACTTTGTTTTATATGACTGTGTGAACATAATTTTGTACTAACAGCGTGTTAACCAAGGTCGTGCAGAGGGCCCCTCCTGGCTAAGGTTTCATTTCTTTATTTCTGTAAAGTTTTCATATGCTGTTGTCTTATTTCCATTGTAGATATTTCGTAGTTTGCTCACCTGTGTATATTTCATATTTCAGTTATGGTCTTAATGTTTCATTCTTGTACATGATTTTCCAAGCATTCTATATTTGTGCTAACACTGATCATTGTGTTTCAGGATAGGCTAGGCCAAGGAATTTTCATACAATTTTTGCAATCAAATAGTGACATGAGATTGGCATCTCTGCTAACTTTGTTTTTCTTAGCTTTCAATTTTAGTTATGCTTTGATATCAGTCTTATTCATTTGCTGTTGATAGTTAGTTTAGATATCAAATTCTTCATATCATTTAACATTATCTCCAAAGCCATGGCTTAACCCGGAAAAGATACTTGGCGAGCTATCGGATTATGAGTGAGGTGATTTGATTTTACTTTTATTTCTGCAATTAGATATCAGGTTCTTCATGTTATTGACGTTACCTCCAGAGCCATGGCTTAACCCGGAAAAGCTACTTGGCGAGCTATCGAACTATAAGTGAAATGACTTGATTTTATTTTCATTTGCAAGTAGATAATTTAGATATCAATTCCTCATGTTATTGAAATTATCTCCAGAGCCATGGCTTAACCCCGAAAAGATACTTGGCGAGCTATCAGACTATAAGTGAAGTGAATTGGTTTTACTTTTATTAGTTTGCAGTTTTTGATTTGTTTGAGTGCAATAGCTTAACTTTTATTTCTGTATTTAGATGAGCAATAGAGATAGAGATTTCATGATCAATAGTTTATCATTTGTTTGATTCGAATAGCTACACATTTACATTCTTGTTCAAGTACTAATTTCATCACTAGCATGTTTTGAGATCCTTTGAAGTGTTAAGTTCTAGAAGTCATCATAAAGGACATAATTGCCTTAAAATCTATATCCATACTTGCCTTTTAAAGTATTCTTAAAACTTAGGGATAGGATTTCCATTTGCATTAGGAGACAAACCAAGATAAAACCCCCAAAAACAAAATAAATTGAAAACAATAAAAAGTAAGAAAGAGGTTGTCTTGCACATATAGTGCGCCACACTTCATCAGTTTACAACTCCCAGATTGATAATTAATGTAGCAATTGAGGACATAGTAAATTGACTAAAGAAAAATATTGGGTCAAAACTTGGGCTTTGAGCCCCAAAACATGCATTGGGGGGGATTCCATGCCCAACACGGGAGTAGAAAATGTAGGGTTGCTTAACCTGCTCTGGGTGTTGCACTACAACAGCACCCTGATGACAGTTTTGGTCATCAAGGAACTGCTGTGCTTGGTGCATGATGTGTGTTTGTGGTTGGAGAAGCTGATACCCATCATAAATAGGTTGATTCATCAGATAATGCGACTGCCATATAAAGGAGAGAATCTAGCCATAATCTTTGGCAGAAAAGGTGGCGAGAAGGCTCTCAAAGAATCATTGAAAGAAAAATTTAAACTGGTACAGAAGCCATGCAGATATGATATTTCTAGCATCTATGAACCTGTTGTGAAGTTAGCCACACAGATCTTAGCAGGGAAGTTGATGAGGAAGTGTTGCACTGATGAGGTTCTGCTGCCTGTCATCGTGCTCATAGCACAGTGTGGAGAAGGAGTCCAGTTCAACTTGTTGGACTACCTTCGTGGTGAGTTCCTGGCGAATTGCCGCGAAGCACAAGAGATTAGCAAGGCGTTCCACTACACGTGGCTCTTGCTGTCAATTGTGCTGGTAGCATGGGAGCTACTAGAGGACAGCCGGTTCCCTTCGGTCACGCCAGACCTCCCTAAAGTAGTGAAGTATGCTTTGTTGTGGGTGACCAAGGATGCGCAGTGAGTCAGGGACAACAATATATTTTGGATCTTGATGGAAATGAACATTCGGATGGCCATCAATCACAAGTTGTGATTGTTTCCTATGGTGTACACCAACCTGTAGGGATACGTCGACTTTAAAGCACACTTCCATTGAGTATCCATCAGGGCGCGGAAGGACCATGCACAGAAATGGTATGACTTGCCATATCTGGCAACAGATGATGCCATTGATGTGGTGCTTGATCAATGGCCAAAAAAGTGGCGCTCTACAATAGATTTGGCAGTGGGCAGAAGCAAGTCCACTGCGCACAAGAAAAAGGGGAGGCCAAGCTTAAGATGACACAACTGGCTGAAAAGAGGAAGAAGGAGGCCGTTGATAAGGCTCAGGCAGAGCACGAGGCCATGCAGTAGATAGGGAAGCAGATAGGTGGGATAGAGCAAGGCTCTGATAAAGGCGCAAGGTCACCTTCACCAAAGATTGAGGAAGAAACATATGAACAACACGGCGCGGACCCTCAGGAGACATTCGCCCGCATCAAGCGCCCAAGAGAGTTGGAGAAAGGAAGACGTCACTGGACCCCATCTCATTAACAGAGGAAAATTTACATGATATTGGTGACACAGTTAGGGATGTCACCGTGGAGGCCTTGCAACAATTTGAACAACAACAGCAGATCATCCTAGGGGCTATCCAGACAGGGTTGCAGAAGCTATAGGCCCGCGTGTCGCAGGATGACACGGTGTCTACCAGCCTGGATATTAACACTTTAGAGGCTGCAAATGTGCTGTGCACGAAGATTTCCAGTGCCATAGTGTTGTCGAAGGGAGCACTGACCACAAAGAATGAGGATGACAAGCCCCTTTTTAGCACCTTAAAGGGAGTTGGGTTGAACCTGGTAGCACTTCTGCACGAAATACTCCACCTCTTGCAGGATGGAATAATTGCAGAACCGAGGGCCCAAGAGCATTGTGCCCTCTAGGTGACTAGTGAACATTAGATCAATAATGAGAAGATGTCCCTACAGAGAAATGTTGCCATCACCACTAAGATTGAGGTGACCAATCAGAGAAAGCACATTTTTCAAGTTGTTGAGGAGGAATGCATAATGGTCCCATAGTTGGCCATTTTGGAGGAGGAGCCAGTCGAGGTATGCATCCCCAAGTTGGCCACAGGAGTGTGCGACACTCAAACTGAGATGGCATGGGTTCAGTTGGAGTTGAACCTACAAATTACAGAGTTACAGTTGAGGGCCCAGCCTCCAACTCTGCTAGAAGTGAAGGAACAACAGGCAACCACTATCATAGAAGTAGTAGAGGCGGTGGATAGTGTAGTAGCAGATTGCACACAGTTGTTTGGGCAGTCATTTGAGGTCCTCACAAGCTTGCAGGAGGACCCAAATGTATAGAGGCTAGAGACAGAAGTGCGCGAGCTACAACAATGCTACGATGAGGTCAAGGGCACAACGAGAAATATCGCACTGACACAGAGGCTAGCCAAGCTGCAAGAGGCCAAGCAGCTAAAGGAACAGGTGGATGTAGTTCTGCAAAAGGAAGTAGTGCTCAAGGCGAGACTAAAGTCCTGGCTAGATAAGGCTTATGTAGTGACAGGGAATATCAAAGGCAAGCTTGCGACTCTACAAGTAGCGCAACAAAGGCTTCATGCTGACAGTGCAGGAGCAGTGATCAAGAAGACAGTGGAAGATGCAAAGCAAGCGACAGCTTAGTGCACGGCTGAGGTTGCGGTCATACGTGTCGAGTTGGAAGGACTTAGCACAAAGATCTCTGCACCTACCGAGTGACTCAAGGCCGAGTGACGATGTTTGTGTTGGGGGCCTATTGGGAACAGGATCCCCCAAAGGGTAGTTTTGGGGCTAAAAGCCCATATTTTGGTCAATTTTTTTAAGAAACTTGTAAAGACTCTACATTTTGTGGTCACAGAGCGTGTAGGTGTTATAAGTCATAATGGGTTGTCCGCCCTTAGTTTTGAAAAGTGAAGTCAGCTGTAAGAAATCTACCCATGGTCTGCGAACCATTGGATTATATAAAAAGAGCTAAGCTCTAAGTAGTTAGAATAATTGATCATGCGAGAGAGTGATAGCTCTAAAGTAAGAAGTCTAAGTTTCGGGTCGCAGCGTAGGTAGAGGCTCTGCATCTGAGTGCATAGAGGCCTAGGGTAGAAGTTCGCAGCTAAGTGCGCGGACCCCTACAACTGTTTGCGTAGGGTGGATAGAATCTGTAATCACTTAGAAGAGATTAATAAAGAGAAGTAGTCTACAATTTATGTGCCTTTGTTCTGATTAATGCATCTTACCATTTTATGTATGAATTTCCTTTATAATGCTTATGTGATGTGCGAATGTGTATGATTATGTTGGATAAATGAACACATATAAGAATATTTGTTTACGTTTTGCTAACTGTGAGTATCTAATAAGATAAGTAAGATACTTGGACTAGTTTAGGAATCTGCACAGTATGCTGGCTTAGCAGCGTGAAAGTGTCTAGATGAAGGGTTAGGGCTGCGTGAAGGTCAATCGTACCCTTTCGCGGAGGTATTGAAGGATGGAAGATAAGGCTAATTTGCCAAGCCCTAGAGCGAAATGACTTGCGCGAAGGTAGGAATAAAGGGAATAAAACAACATCACGACCATCTCAGGGTGTGGAAACTTGGTTCTAACATCCCCCCATGCTGCTTCGGGTGAGACTTCGGTCGCCGATTTGTGGGCTAATGTCGAAAGGGCCGATAGTGTAGGTATTTGTTTGGCTAATTAACATTGAACCTAGATAAGGCCCCCTCAAGCCAAGACTTGTAATCGACACAAATCCTCCACTTACCATTTTTCTTTAGAACCAACACCAAAGGAGAGACCCACTCACTATCTGAGATAGGGTAAATGAATCTTGCATCTAGCAGTTTTTGCAGTTCTTCTTTGACTATATATTTAAGAGATGGATTCATCCTCCTTTGGGGCTTTCAAACTTGCTTGCAACCTTCCTTGATATAAATATGGTGAGTACACACCGAGGGGTGCACTCCCTTCATTTCTTGGTAACTCCAAGCAAAGACATCTAGGTGTTCTTTTAGCATGTTGCAAAAATTTTATTCTTGGAGAACAGAAAGAGATGGATTGATTTTCAAAGTTATATTGGGACCAAATTCTATGGTTATGACACAGATAGGGTTGGAATCGGCTAAGCATAGATCAATTTGATGGTTGTTTTTCTTTTCCTTTACTACTTCTTCTAAGGATAATGTATTGGGAGTTGGACTTTGGAGTATGTGTTCAATCAAATCATCTTCATCCTAATGTCCCCCTCCCATGGTTGTTTCTAAAGTATAGAGTTGGGCATAATAAACTTCATCTTCCTCCTCCTCTTACAACCACAAAGGTAAGTCATGTTATAGAGATGGCTGAACAGGAGGGTATAGGACTAACTGCTTGGAAATATGCCCATTCTTGATGGTCATATTTCCAGTGCTGCAGCTAATGTAGGCATCTACAGTGGCTAACCAGGGCCTCCCAAGGATGAGATGGTAACCAGTAAGCTTAGCCTTAGGCTGGAGAGCTAGGAAATCTGGAGGGTATTCCCAAGAATAAATGGAGACCATCACATCCTCCACACTCCCCTTAGGAGTCACCGTGGAGCGGTCTGGAAGTTGCAGAATTGTTGTGGTCTTCCTCAACGAACCTTGGAGGTTGAGCTTAAGCATGGTGTCCTTGGTCATCACATTAATGGAATCCCCAAGATCGATCAAAGTGTGTGAGACAATGGTTCCATTGAGGTGCACATCTACTATAGGGCTTCCAGGGTCCAAATAATTTAGACAGATTACCTGCCCCAACATTAATTCAGACAGTTGTCCAATGACATTAATGGTAGGGGCATATCTTCTTCGCCTCCCTGGATGCTTGAAGCACTTCTCCTTAATCAAATTGTTGTAAATAGGTACATCCTTAATATCTTGGAGAAGTGGAATTTTTACACATAGGTTTTTCAATTCTCCTAGAAGTTTAGTCTCTTCTAGGGTAGGATAGAGTGGTTGGGTTAATCTCTTAGGAAAGGGTGGTGGATTTAATTTAAGCACACTTTCCTCTCTTTCTTTCTCAACCTCCCTAGGTGGAGGTAGAGGTTGGTTGTCCGGGAGTACTCTTCCAGATCTCAGGTTGATTTCCTAAATCTACACAGCATAAGTTAGATATGATGTCTCTCCACTGTATACTTTTTGTGCCTTCTATTGTTTGCGTTCAAATTTGGCTGGGTAGGCATCTGGGTTTATTTAGGTGGAGTAGAGTGTAAAATATATGGTTGGGCAAGTGTTTAAGGCAATAAAGCTAGAACATTGTTGTATTTGGGCCTCCACCCATGGGGTGCTGCATTCCACTGAGGTTGTGACGGAGCATATGGTTGAAATGACTGGCTAGGAATGACACTGAGGTGAAAAGGACCAAGGAGGAGGTGTAGACCACGAAGGATGAGCAGGGGGTCCCGAAGAAGGTATGGATGTGGTCTAGTTGGGGTTGTAATATGCATGGGATGACCCTTGCATGCCCTGTTGGTATGACCTATGACCATGAGGTCTCCTTTGGTTTATGTAGCAGAGCTGCTTAGTGACCCCTTCAGCTCCTTGATATACAACTTTGAGTCCAAGTAAAGAGGGGCACTTCTCTATGGAGTGGTTTTCTTCACACACTGAGCAAATTTCAATAGAATTCAATGAACATTCATTCCTAGGGTGCCTCCTGGTGCATCTAGGAAAGAAAATGGCCAAAGCTCTCTCTGCTTCCTCCTACTTTCTCTTAATGTGCATAATGTCCATCTGTAGGGAAAGTGTTTGAAGCATCTCACTTTTGAAATCATCCAACATATTTCCAATTTCACCCTTGATGAATGAATTGGAAGAGGATGGACTGACCATAGGTTGACTACCCCTGCCCTTTTTCCTAGCTACCCTAGAGTGGTTTCTAAAGACAATCTTGATATCCTCATAGGGTAACTGGTAGATATCCCCTCCTGCTAATAGGTGTAGGGTATCTATAAGGTCTTCCCTTACTCCTCTAAGAAGGACTAGCTTCAGCGACTCAAGGTCAAGTGTGCACCTAACCCTTTTGTAGCTAAGCTGGAATCTTTCTTCATAATCCTCTAGGGATTCATCATTGCCTAAGTTCATCCTAAAAATTTCCTCTTTAGCATCTTTAGACCTACAATATTCCTGATACCTGTTGTTGAAGGCTGCTTCATCTGAGCCCAAGTTGTGATGATATCTCTAGGTAAACCCATTAACCAGCGCAAAGTTGCATCCTTAAGAGTGGATGGAAATAGTTTCAACTTCTGCTCATCATTTGTATGGTCATAGGTTCTGCATATGACAATAAACTGAAATAAGAAAGTTTCTGGGTCTTCTGTGGTCAGGCCATGGAAATGAGGAAGGGTAGAAGGGCTTATATTTTTCATCTTAGTATCCCCATTTGTTTCCCTAATCGGGAAGGCACCCTCAACTCTTTCTCTATTTCTTCTGTCATTTCTGTTTTCAGTCATAGGTTTAGTAGGAATGGGTTCTCCTTCTTCTTCTTCCCCTGCAGGTTCTTCAAATATGTTTGGTTGCTCACTTAAGGGTTCCTCCAATTCACAGCCATTGAAGAAGAGGGAAGGTTGGTTGTTTGAAGTAGTGGGGGTATTTGGCAAAAATTTCCGTAAGTTATCCCTATCCCTACAAGGCATGAAAATAAATGGTTTTGTTTGGTTTTGTGTTTTTTTCAAACTTTGAAAGTAATTACAAAATTGAAATTGTAGACTGAATGAAAACTACTGACTGAATGAAAAATTAACTACTTGATTGCAATCTTACTTGTAGAATGGAAAGGAAAGCAAAGAATTCAAAATGAAAAAGGAAGAAAATTAAATTACTTTTGCAAAAGTGAAACTAAGAGCAGAATATTAGAAACAAGAAATAGAAGAAAGAAAGCAGTAATCATATATTACTCAGACACCTCCCTGGCAACGGTGCCAAAAATTTATGAGCACCAGTATTGTAGCAAGAATGCTACAACTCCTAGAGCTACCAGCCTTACTTTACCAACCTGGGGTTCGTACAAACTTGGAGGTTACAATGCTGTATACATAAGTAAAAGTGATGGTTTTTCCTTTTGTCACTGTTCATCTGGCGAGAGACCACTCAGGTTTTCAAGCCAGACTTATATGGATTCAGAAGAAGCTTGATTGCTGATGAAATAAAGATAAATATACTGTAGGAGAAAGCTTGTCTACTGGAAGTAATGAAAATGACTAAAATCCTATGCTAAAAACACACCATTCTCTAACTAACTGTTGAGAAACTATGGTTTACAAGAATTCCAAGACAACATGTATGAAATGCTACTATCCAAAGCACAGAAATTCAAGACATCAAACATCACTACTGTGCATGTAAAGGACTTAAATAAATATGTTTTTCTCTTTTTATTCTTTTTCTAGAAAATCAAGTGTAAACCCTAATCTCTTTTGGTGATGTGGCAGGTGGCTTACTGATGCTGGTGGATGGTTGGGAGGTTTAGAAGATGGTTGGAAGGTTTGGGAGACCCTTGGGTGACCTGGTGTGGCTTCCTAGAGGTTTTCCCTCAATTTGGCATCAAAATAGGCCACTATAAGAAAACCTATAGGATGTACTAGAAACCTACATGATTCCCTGTATTTCTATATGATACAACCAAGAGAAAAATGATGGTTTCTAGAGGTGATTGAAGGCTTAGGGAAGGTGTTTGATGGGTGGAATGGAGTGAGAAAATGGCTAGGATCACTCAGAACTCAAAACCAAGGTTAGGAGATGGTTGGATTCACTCAACATGCTTGGAGGAATTTCTATGTAAAATGATGAGATTGGTGAAGATCTTGGTGAAAGCAAGGAATGATTATGGATGGATGAATTTGGAAGGTGGTTGTGTACTATGACATGCCTTCATATTTTTGATGCACTTTCTCTGCATCAAACATATATAATTTCCAAAAAGTCATGTAAACAAGAATAATTATAAAAAGCTAGAAAAACAAAATTTAATGAACTAGTTGTCTACTTCACGCATGAGGAAAATCGCTGAATAAAATGGAATCATGGATGAGATCTACTGTAAGAATGAAGATGGAAGATATGGAAATTAAATCCTACTGTTGAAAAAATTATCAAATGCTGGTTCAAGTACATTAAACTCTAAATCTTATGAGGAAATGGAAATCTGTCTTCTTGGGGTTGCATAAGGGTCTTTTCCTCAAATCATGATCCCTGAGGGAAGAGGTGAGGAAAAGACACCTACTGAAAGCTCTGTGGTGCTCCTTTTATCCCTTCTAACCTACTACTGAAGTAAAGAACAAATGGAAGCAAACTAATAAACAACTAATAAAATCCAAAATACTTATAATGAAATAATTCTAGAGACAATTTAGTCATGAATCCATGAAACTAAGCCAAGCATACAGATACAATAAGAGGAGCCTTCGATGTTAGGGTTGGGCCCTAACCCAAGAGATTTAGCCCTCTGAGTTAACTTAATGCTGGACCAAGAAAAAGCTCATTTTCATTATCAAAACAGAAAATTACATCAATGTCTTCCACAAGTTTGGAGCTCGAAAATAACTAGTGTTTTTACAACAAAAATTCAAATCCTAATGAGGCTCTAGGTCTCTCTACTTTTACAACTGAAGTCTGCAACAAATTCCTAAAATCTAGGGAGGCTCAGCTCCCAAACTCTAGATGAACTAACTCTTTGTCTATCACTTTCTCGACTACCTTTTGATCTTCATGACTTGGCTGCTTGCACTTTGAGCTGGTGTGATTAATGGAGGAATATTTGAATGGGGGAGGAGTAAATGAGGAGGATTTACCTCCTACAATCTCTCTCCCTTGTCCCATTCGAGTTTCAAACTTTAGTCTTGCAAAAATTCCTTGATTTTCACTTCCAAACCTGCATTCAATGCATATTAGCCCACTAGGCATAATATCTCACTTTAAATCATCTCATTAAACAAAATATAATCAAAACATGTAATAAATTGTGAGAAGAGTTGATTTGACTAAGCCAGGAGGTGAATTAAGGCCCATATAATTAACCCAATGATGTGGCTCATCAGGAGGCTTGGATAGAAGGGAGTCATCCTTCGCCGAGGATTGACGCTCAAGCTCCCAGTCATACTCTTCATGAATAACAATGCAGTATGGTTGTGAAACACAAACTCCATCGATAGATTGATCCTCGTTCACAAAAAGCGTAGAGTTCGGGATGGAAGAACCCAAGACAATTTCATCTAGAGGATCATCAGAACATGAAGACGAAGGTTGAGGTAAAACAAACATGTGAAAACCCATGGGATTTGCAACCAAATCTATGCAAAAATTGCTAGAAGTGATGTTGGGAGGATGTGAACATTGAACAGATGTGTGTGCATGTTCTCCCATGTCACTCTACAGTGGTGGAGCCATTTGACGAGGGGATGATGGATAGTCACTTGTGACAATGACCATGTCCGTCTGTGATTGCATAGCTCAATCACCAAAGTATGTTGAGTGGGGCTTGGGCTTAAACTTTCTTTTAGGATTAACATATTTGGTAAGACAATTCTCAAATCTGTCCATGAGATACTGGAATTTCATCTAACTTTTCGAAGCTTGAAACTGCAACACGCGGAATCAATCCCAAAATTTCATAGGTGATTCATGTGGGGCCTTCCATTGTTGTAACAATTTTTTTCAAGAAGTTTTGGATCAAAACGATGGAAAGTCTATTCAATGAGATCACATAACTACTCAAGTGAGTGCATGCTGCCGGGGGTGGACTCCAGCACCACTGTTGTGGGGATTCATGAAGTGTGTATGAAAGCAGTAGAATGACCTCTTCTGCATTCTCAATGGATACATAGAAGTCTTATAAGTACTCAGGCCAGGCTACTTCGCCTTCACCATCATACGTGAATTCGGAAAAGAGATAAAAAATCTCCCTCGTAATGTTGAGAGGTTTGGCATGTGAAAGACATCGTGAAGGGATGAGTGTAATAGAATCCATGATAGATGTGAAAAGGTTCAAAACAATATGAGAGGACACATCTTGTCATCTAGCCCTCCTTCTAGCACCAAAAATTTTGATGGTGCTGGAAATGCCAACATGTGTGGGCATCTCCTCGGTAAGAAGTCCCAACTAGACCACATACCATTTGGTGTAGGAGTCCCAGCAGTGGGTCATACAGTATCGCCTTGACCGCGATTGCACGTAGAGGAAAGTAATATATCCCTGTTGGTAGCAAGGGTGTGACATATGCAACAAGTTAAGGAGGGTGCATGAACGGTTCTAACACACGAAGAGTGAGGTGATTTCGCCCCTTGGAAACTTGTGGAAGCATGTGGCTAAGAAGGGAACACACAAGCAAAGATGCATCACAAAATGGAAAGTAAGAAAGATAAAAATCCAAAGTGATGGTTAAACCAACAACACATTTCAGTAATATTCATACACACATATATAGAAAGAGTTTATACACACATGCGTAAGTAAACAGATACATATATCATTAGAGTACACAAGTTAGTTGAAATACAATAACAACATATGCATGAAACACGATGGATCTATTATATTAAGAAGTGAAAGTTCTAATTATACAGTACAATTGTGACCAACTAGTAGTCCCAATAGTGGAACACTACAGTCACTGCCACCTGCTCCTCCAAAGAGATGTACCATCTCTGCACTGCGGAGAAGCTAAGGCTCATTACAATAATCTCCAAGAATTCTCTAAGATACTCTTATCGAAATATTGGCTGACCAAAAGTCTCTACAATGAGTTATGAGGGAATATATATAGCAAAGGGTTGGGTGACTCTTGACATTCCCCTTTGTGAATGTTCATCTACACTCATGACTCTTCAACTACTCTATGACTGTTACATCCAACTATCGACACTTGAACTTCCACTTGAGAAGACGTTACATATAATTTGCACATGTACACATGTGAGACAAAATAGGCTTGAGAAAGCCATACAAGACATCACTACGACTCGAAGACCAACTCTTCGACATGCTCATGATGGTCGACAATGGCAAACTAGTGCCAAGGCAGGTAGTCTGCAATGGTGTCTGTGTACTCTGTGGTGACATCTTTCTGGAAACAAACTCTTGCCTCTGTTGTATCTATGTACACTACTCTGGCTCCTCTGTCCAACTCATCTAATAACATGTGCAACATTGTCTTGAGTGTGGCTGGACCAACAACATACTGATGCATGGTGTCTACATTGATCGTTGAGTTTGCGGTGGTGGCTATGCACATCAACTCATCAAAGTATGAGTCAAGCTCTAGTTGGACTTGTGCCTTTGTCTTTGCCTCGATGAGTGTCCTGATAGGTGGGATCGCATGTGCATGCACAACAACATCCATGCTTTTGAATACCTATGCGTGAGAAGCCTACAAACTAGTGATGAGTTGTGAGATTTATTCATAGTTCTAGATCTGACTCTAGATGTGTGCCTTCAACTCAACCGCTCTGGGCTTCATCATCTTGCGCAAGTGTAATGAGGCTCCCTTGTATCTCATTGTCCATGTTTGCAAGTGATTGACAACAACATGCAAGTTTGACAAGATACGTGGTCTCCTAGCACATCATTGCTGCCAACTATTGAGATGGACAACTGCCTTATGCACGGTACCAAACTTGGAATAGAACGCCTGCATGACTGTCTCAAGGGATGATACTTTATCTAGTATCACCTTCTTTAACTCTACTTAGGTGGATGCCATAACCAGTTCTCCTCCCTCCTTGGTTGTCTATAACTCAGCTGTTCAATTGTTCTCTTCTAGGTAGAAGCGAACACTCGAGCTATTGGCTTCGACATATGCTCTAGTAGCATCGACCAATGCTACTGGATGTTTACGCACGTTAGATGCAGTCACTTGTTCCTGAAACTACATAGGAGATGTGTTGTCATCCGGAGTAGACACTCTATATGATTGCAAAACTCTATGATGTGACTCGTCGAATGATATGTTGTTCATCTCTTCTTCTGAATGGTTTCCAAGGATCACAATGTCTTGTTGGTTGCTTGGGACATGCTCTACTTTCGGATCTGGTGAAGCTAGTGGGTCGACCTCTTGGTGGTAAGGCATGAAGTCGATGTCTTTCTCTAACTCTGGCTGCTTTGTCTCCGTATCCATCTGCTCAAGTACTTGTTAAATATCTTGAGCGAAGTCCTATACCAGTGACTGTTCACCCTGCTTTATTTGCCAGCTGTTCAGATGAGTCTACTACTTGTACAAGCACATTTTCATCTATCTGTGCATGTTGTGCTCCCTGCTGTATCTTTCCTTGTTTTGCTTCCTTCTCCTATCTACGCATCTCCTGTTCCTTCTATAGTTGCTCCTTCAACTCATGCAACTCCTTCACTGTTTCCTCCATCCTCTTTGTTTTTCTCTCTGCCTTTGTGCAGTCCTCCTATCGCGCTATTATCTATTCGCCTCTATTTTCTAAGAAGCTTTCTGTACAAGTAGGTCTGCTTTGAACTTGCAAATTTGTTCTACCTCTACATTGTTGACAATATTTTTCTTGCCTTTGTTGCGCACTGCTATGTTTACCTCTACTGCTACTGCTCTCCTAGATGCTTCTTCATGCTGCTTTGCTAACCATTCCACAACAAGGGCAACCGGTTCATTAGGCTTGGAGAAGCTATGACAATATATCCATGGGTCTTCCTTCACCCAATGACATGCCCTGAGGATCCACAGAAAATGTACTCTCGCACAGTGATCCTTAACAAAACAATTCGGGTCATACGGACTAAAGCTTCTGGTGCTGAAAGGACATTTCTTGGATTCTTCTATTTTGGCATCCACTTGCTTGAGATTCCATATCTTGTACAACCTGATCCACAATGAAAGAGTGAGATAAGGTGCCTTCTTCTTCCGTTGCAACCTAGTTGAAAGTCTTGTCGAGATGTGGTATACTACTTCTTGCATGACGAGCTTGTCCATGGAAAACTTCGGAAAAACATGCGTATGATTCTCTACACTCTACATCCGTTTGAATGTGCCAAATGGTGAGACATACCAATCTTCTATGTCGATCAGTGCCTCCATTGTTTCCTTTGACATGCAAGGTGAATCCTACTCAAATGTCATCTTGTACACCAAGGTGACAAAATGATCTGACAACTTTGTGATGACTCCTCGAAAGCTGCATTTGGAAAGCATTCTACAATAAGTATTGACAGAGGTTTCCGCTGGTGTCCATGCCCACTTCAAGCCTGGGAACTCTGACGGGCATAGATTACATCCAAGATGTACGTGGACATGTAGCTTTATGCTTGTTGACCTTTCGGCGGTTGCTGAGCTCCTGATACCTGTCCCTTCAGCCTATGAGCCAACATGTTGGACAAGTTGCATGCTTTTCATTCACTGGCCAGTTGGTCCAGCAAGATCACCCAACTTTGCGGGAAGGTCTCCATGCTCTCTCGGCCATACAAGCGACATGCAAAGATGATGACGTATCTATACGCCTTCCGCAGTATCTTTGTCTTGTAAATCTAGTTGGGTGTCAACCTAAATTTAGTTGGCTCCTTCACCCAGTTCTTCAAGATATCTCTGGAGTTGGCATTACTACTGGGTATGCTGAAGGGTGTCACCATGGTGATCACTGGCTTCAGAAAATGGTACATCTACTGATAATCATGTGCCTTTAAGGTAGCAATCTTTGTCCCATTGACACTTCTCAATGTCATCGTCTTGAGATCAGTGTGTGAAACGATCCAATGTATCATGTCCGCACATGGGAACGTGGGATACTTTCATGTAATCCGGTACAAGCCGAAATTGTAAATGTTCACATAGACTTGGCGGTCTTCAAGAATCCAAATGTGCCTAAGAATTCATCATTGACCTCTTGCCATTTCATCTTGATGTCTTTGTCTACGATCAGCTTGTTGTCTTCGTATATCAGCAAACTCATAGACACTCACTCAACTGCTGCTCCAGTTGTGCTTTCGTTGGTGTCCTTTGACCCCGTCATCTTAGAGGGCATTGATCCTAAACTGCTGAGAGACAAATGCATACCTTCTATATCTAGAGACATGGTGACATGCATGGCAAGAAATCTGTTAGCTAAAAATAAAGCAAACTTGAGGAATGACATGGAACATACCTTGGAAACTGATGGTAAGGATTGCACAATTTTCACTAGGAGGCTCAAAGATTGACTGTTAGAACTGTGCAAGAGGCAGTCGAGGCTATTAGGAGGCTGGTTGGCTGCTAGAATTACACAATGCGCAATCCATACTAGCCTGCTTGGTGATGAGATTGTGCAATGCGTAATTACAACTGGCAAGGGATGCAGGCCCAGGGACTGTATTGCACAATTTTCTAGGCCAACAGTCACTGCCTCTCAAAATTGTGAAAAATAAGACTGGAGGGCATTGAATGGACAAATTTGTGCATTTTCTAGGAGGCAGGTAGAGCCTTCCCTCTCAGAATTGCATAATGTTGTCCAGGCAAGGCAGAGTCTAGGCCAAGGTTGCCCAGACTCGTTGACGGGCAATTGAAAGCAAATGAAGATGTGAATGCATGATGATGTTGAGTGTAAGTAGGAGTGAGTCATCGTGCATGCAAACATCAAATGCAAGATTCAGAAAATGGAACAACATGCCTGTGTGTGAAATGAATCACCGAATTGGAGACTCTTCATGCAAAACAGTGTCATGCATGTGACAATAGTGTGATGAAAATGAAAACTGAAACGGTTCTTGTACAGGCTAACATGCATGTAAATGACAAAAAGACTTCATAGAAATCAAGCAAACAACACTCACAAAAGACAAAACTCAAAAAGTGACAATAATGCTGCAAAAGACAAGTGAAGTGGACTTACCCAGAAATAGCTGAGCTGGATGTGTTGAAGACTCCTGGATGTGTTGTGGGATGTCAGAGCTCCAAGATTGATGTGAAGAATGAGATCTGAAGTGTTGAATAAATAAGTTTGAGGCTCATGATGTGCATGACACAAATCTAGGCAAAAAAGACACTTGGAGGAAAGTTTCTAAAACGATTGTTGCATGTAACTTCGAGTTGCTAAAAATATATCCCTAAAATCTAGGGATGCTTTTTGCATGTTTCCTTTTGCTATTTCAGGAAAAAGAAACCCATGGATGCAAGTCAAGTGTTCTCAGTCCCAGAGGGAACGGGTCAACCTGAAGGCACATGCAACAACCTACTTGAATGAGAGGGATTTTGCGCAATATCTGGGGGGAAGATGGGCTGGATGTCCAGAGGGATTGAGCAATTTCTTGGCTGAGATGCACTGCTGGGCTAGATTGCACAATTTTCCAGAGGAAGGTTGTTTTATAGAATTGCACAATTTCTAGGCCTAGCAGGTTGCCAATTAGATTTGCACAATTTCTGGACGGAAGGATGGTTCCTCTCCAGAATTGTGCAATTTTCTGAGGGAGCTTCTCAGCCAGCAGCTCGATCAAGTCCAGAGTAGCAGCTTATGAGGGGAGTGAAGCAAGCTATCATACACAGCCTGGGAATTTACTGAAAAACCAATGGAGCTTATGCACTTGACTGTGCAAGACATGCTGCTAAAGATGGTTGGTAGGGAGGCTCCAAAACGAAGCTAACGAAAAATTTTGGAGGGTGGTTGTAGCCGCTACAACACCAAGATCTATTTCTCTTCCTCCATGTTGGGCAGCGGATGCCCCCATAACATGTTTTTGGGGCTTGAAGCTTGAATTTTGGTCAAGTGTAATGTAAAGACCCCACGATATGCGGGCACGGAGCGTGAGAGTCTAGGGTTGTTTGCCCTAAGATAATGTAATTTAATATAAAGTGTGTTAGCCTACCCATGGTCCGCGGACCATGGGATTGTATGAATTAAGTGAGGGTCTCGGTGTAAAGCCAGTCTTAGTTTTGAAGAGAAATAGATAGATGCGAAGGCATGGTTAGAAGATAGAAGTGAAATTTGAAGTGTATTGGGTCATAGTGGTAGGTAGAGGCTCTGCAGCTGAGTGCGTAGAGGCCTAGTAGAGTCCGCAGCTGAGTACGTGGACCCCTGCAACTGAGTGTGTAGGGCAGAGTCGGGTCTATAATGGAACTTGAGTATTAATAAAGATAAGATTGATTCAAATTAATGTGCATCTGTTTGTAGATCTACACTTCTATGTTCTGGTTATCTTTATGCATTTATATTGTTTTCGAGTACTCGCGCTAGTCTGGAAGTTGAATAAGTAATAAAAATGTTGGGCCCAAACAAACTAAGTTAAGAACTAATATAATAAGCACAATGAGGATCAGATCAGATTCATACAAAGGTGTGCACAAGTTGCGAAGAATAGAAAACTGCGGGGAGCAGCGCAGCGTGTAGATTAGGATCGCTAACCTCCAGAACCCTCATCAAGACATCCCTAGGGTGCGGAAACCTGGTTCCAGCACCCTCCCATACTACTTCGGGTGAGACCTCAGTTCGCGCTCTGTGGACTGATGCTGAAAGGGCCAGTAGTACCGGGATTTGCTTGGCTAAACTCGTTGCTGAACCTGTGTTAGGCCCCATGTAGCCAACAAATGGTTCCATTGCTGGAACCGGGATTTTCCTAAGGGATGTCTGATGTCGTGCCACTGGAACACAACAAAGAAGGAAATTGAAGCGTGGTTAGACAAGAAGATTCATGAGTTTATGAGACAGGAAAACAAAACTCTGTAGGTATCTGAGAAAAGGTGGTTGGATCGCTACGTGTATACAGAAATCCACGAGATCTTCTTCACATCTTTTCCTTCTGAACTATACGAGTGGATCGCGAGGTTAGCCGACAACCAAGGAAGGTGTAAGCTCGACCAACCAATAGTGTAGACCATGGAATTAGTGTGCAGATTAGAGGCATCATAAGATAAGATCGTGCGAGCTGTGGACGATTGGCTCGACCTGGTAATAGGGGGATTTATCACAGAGTTCGCGGTAGACACAACCGTGAGCTACAACGAAGCAGAGCGACGTTTTCTCAAGGGACAACAAGGTAAGTACAATAAATATTTGAATACTTGGATTAATATGCTTTTATGTGAAAAACGGGTTATGCGAATACATTAATGTTTGGAATGACGCGGAGCGGGAATATCAACAAAGGTAGTGGGGAATTAGGAAATAGTCCCTTAATTTCACCTTCGCGAGAGAGTGAGGAAGAGCTTGCTCGGGTCTCTCTGAGAAATGCGATCAGTTTGATAAGGCAGCGCATTCCGTAGTTACCACCTCCACCCATGCCACCACCCGCTTCACCTCCACCAACCTCGCAGTTCAGCATGGCGAGCGCGATCAAGCTACCCGTATTTAGAAGAGTAGGGAATGAGGATCCAGACTAGTTCTGGTTCATGGTAAGAGTAGTGTGGGAAGTGCAAGGTGTCATGGACAACAACATTAAGAAGGCTACATTGGTGAGCACACTATAGGATCGCGCGTTGACATGGTATATCAAGCACTCTAATGATCACCCAAATGCAGGAATAACAGAGATCCAGAATCCACTGAATAGAGAATTTAGCTGGCCGAAGTCAGAGACACAGTCAATCATTGGATTTAAAGAGATCGCGATACTTTTAGGCGAGACCCCCTAGCATCTGGATCAGCGACTGAAGAGTACGATCCACAAAGCTAATATGACGCTCACGGATGCACAACATTGCGCATGGTTTGTGGCATCTATGACACCGCACCTGAGGACGGCGCTGTTGCAACATAAACTTTCTACTCGGGCCGAAGTGTTGGAAATGGAGATGAGGTTACATGAGACACTGATACAGGATCCGGGGCTGGGAGTCCAACAAATCCACACATAACTACAAAATCTCAGCTTGGAAATGTAGAGCTTGAAGAAGTATAGGGCATTGCGGCCAGAGGCGCGCGAGGAAGTATGGTGCATAAACTGCAAGGGCCAGGGCCATGACAAGGATCATTGTCCAGTATTTGTGAACTACTTGGTAGGAGGGGGGCCAATGCCATTGAGACTAGAGGCACAAGTGGGGCTAAGTGCGACACCCACATTATGGTGCATGATCTATCAAATAGGAGGAAAACACACAATGTATAATTGTTAATTGTTGCAGAAGTATACACAGGCACCCCACCAACTATTTTGTAATTTCTGTAGGTTGGTAGGCCACGACGAGCGTACTTGTTGCAACTATGAGTTAATGATGGATTGGACCCCAGCCTATTGGATGCAGACAGAAACATGAGCCCTTGACCCAACAACAGGGATGGCGCGTGCGATATTTCTGGGGCGAGGTTGAGGAAGAGGAGGAATGGGGCCAGGAAGGGGTCACGGACAGTTAATTTGTTACAATTCCGGAGGACCAGGGCACTACGCCAGTGATTGTACCAACCCAACGAGAATATCCTATTCATACTATATTCAGTTCGATCATGAAGCAGTAGATTTTCCTACGTTGATTGCATAGATGCATGAGAAAGGAGTACTCCAGCCTCCTCCAACTCAAAATATCCAAATGATGAGGTCTAAACTGCACAAAGAAGATCCGAATGTGAACATGGTGCTCAGAAGTGGTGCGACCACATGGGAGGATAAGGGGAAGCAGCCTGAGGAAGATACATGGGTTCACAAGGCTCCTACAAAGGAACCTGAATTTGAATTAGAACATGCAAAGGAGACATTCATGTAAGCTAAGAAGAGCTTCGTGGAGGCCTCCACTTCAAGTAGTAAGGATCAACTAGAGCCAAGGATGGATCCTTCTATGCTTAATACCTTTTTGGAGACATGCATGAAACTGTTGCGCGACAATAAGGCAGTTAAGGGACTACAGGAGTTGATCATTAGGTGCATAGGGTTAGGGGAACTGCACATAGTCCGGAAACTAGGAAAGCATGTATTGCGCACTAGGAGGGAAATGAGATTGACGGTGTAGATTGGAAAGTATCAAATGGATCAGGTAATCCTAGACCTGGGTTCAGATGCAAATGTGTTACCAAAGTAGACATGGGAATGCATGGGCAGGCCCGCATTACAATGGTCCCCTATTCAATTACGAATGGTGAACCAATAGAAGATTTTTCCCATGGGGAGGTTGTGAGGGGTAACATTTGATATCGAAGGCGTAATCACACAGACGGACTTTGAAGTAATACAGATTGCCGATGATAGCAATCCTTATCCCACGTTGCTAGGAATAGACTGGGCCACTGATATGAATGGGGTAATCAACCTGAAGAAGTAGAAGATGATATTCGAGAAAAGGTCCCTATGCATAGTAGTTCCGCTAGATCTAGCCGAAGGAGCGTGCTACACTAAACCTGTGCGTGATGATGAAAGCAATGATGAGCTAGACTATATTTACTAGATAACCGCACGAGACTAGGAGTGGGTGAACCCAACTGCAGATGGGAGAAGATCATGGGAGCATGACAGTTCCCATACTTCGGATTCAGACAAAGAAGTAGAATGCTGGCAGAACTGGTTGCACAAAGTGACAACGCTGAATTGCAACATGATGATTAGATCACTACGTTGTGTGATGATAGAGGCAAGGGAACTACCCAAATATGATGGAGTAACAGAGGTAGATGAATTCTTGGACAAATTTGAAAGTGTAGTACTGGAACAATAGTGGTATGGTGCGCTGGAATGGGCACTGCAAGCGACCCCCGTAAACTGGTGCGAATGTAGAAGGCGGATGCGCTTGCAGTTTGGAAACCCCCAGTGTCGAACGATGGCTGGGTAGCTAGGATGAAGCAGCTTGCATGCCCACCTATGTCGATGGGTGTAGATGTGTGCTGTGTAAGCATATCCCAGGCTAAGGATCAAAAATTAGAACTCGACGCAGCAGTAGGAAAAGTGGCACACACCACAAATATTCCACGTTGGGGCATTCACAAAGCTATGTAGAATCATGAACAAAGTTTACCAGGTGGAACGAATGGATTGGGATCTGCATGTACCAGTGGTCCAATGGGCCTATAGGGCCATGCACAAGAACATGAGCATGGGAAGGATTCTGAAGACGACGAGTAGAGTCGAGGCCAAAGCTTTGGAAAATAATCCTCACGCAATAACTGCCATAATTGGGACAACACACGAGGACTAGAGAAAAACAATTATGTAGCCACGTGAGGATGAACATATGTAGATTCAAGAAGCCATTCGGTGAGGGAACCTTGAGCTTCACAGACTCGAAGAAGATTGGGCATGACTGAAGTAGAAAAGCATGTTAATGGTCGCGGAAATCAGAAAACTGGAAACCAAAATCGTGTAAGCTGTATGCATCGACAGAAGGACAAGAAAACATATGGGCAGCCATACCACCGCACTAGAAGATTGTTGCTGAGAATTTCTGGCTCTGCTACCATGGCTGTGACTACACCATATTAGAAAAAGTAAGCAGGGAAGCACATTGACTAGCATGATGGTAACTAAGGAAGGCTCACGGACCGGGTTGGAAGGTGACTTGAAGCATCGCACCAGTGGTGTGACCAATTGACTATCCATAGGAAGCACAGTCTCAGCACCCCAAGCAATTGAAAGAGAGCGCAGGACTATAAAAGAGTTTGTATGGGAGTTGCGCGACACGGAAGCTGCGTATAGGATCAATATGACGCACGAGTCACGTTCGCGCACAAGGGGTTGCACTGCCACGTGTGTAGGCTGGGAAGTGACCATTGGTGTCATTGTTCATGACATGATGTCCAATTTAAGGCAACGAGGAGCGGATGACGTGCAATTAAGACACAAAGGCAGAACTAGATTTGGGACTATCTGCCGCCAATATCACATTAATGAGCCGAATATGGGGGGAACGGTTGAATTTGAATTCAAAAGGCCTATAAATCATAGGTGGCTCTCCATTGAACAACTCTTGGCATTTTGAGAATTCAGTTGTTGCTCTATCAATTGGGTATGAACCTGACGAATTTGGAGGCTGTGAGTGCAAGTCCATGGTTTGAAACATTGTCGAAGGAGACACAAGATTCCTTAATCACAATAATGCCAACAACCAAGGGAGCACACAAATCTCTACGCTGCTGGTAGGGGATGCACCAGAAATCCATAAATCGTCCCAGACACTGAGGCCCAAAAAGGATCCACAAGCAGCAAGACCAGTCCATATGTCTCCGTGAAATTCGTGGTTTGGTAAACTATCTATGGATGACAAGGGCAAGATGGTTAATATTGAGACAGATGATGAGGAGGAGGATCTTCAGGCTTTCGTAGAAGAGATTGAGCCAGATGAAGAAGTGGAGGAAGATATTCAGCCAGTACGCGCTGCAACAAAACTACCCAACAAGCCCCCATTTGGAAGCCTATTACACTGACAGAGGGTGATCTATACAACATCGGAGACACGGTTCGTGAGGTCACCAGGGAGGTGCTCCAAGAAGAAATAATGGAGAAACAAAATGTGTTGGGGGCACTAAGGGCACAACTGCAGGGACTTCAGGTGTGACTCCCACAAGAAGGAACGGTAGCCATCTACGGTGCCACAGGAGCATCGAAAATAGAGCAATTGTTGCGGGCCAAAATGGCCAACACCGTCATACTGCTGGAAGGAGCACTGGTAGTGGAAATCATGGAGGATAGAGCCGCAGTAGGATGGATCATGGGACTCAGCCTAAACTTGGATGCCCTTCCGCAGGATATTTTATACTAGCTACAAGATGGAGTGACGACAGAACTCTGCGCTAGGGAGGGACGCGTAGTGCAAATGATAAGTGAACAACGAATCAACATCGAACAACTTAGCATACAAAATTATGAAGCGGTGGCTTAGAACCAACAGTTGGAGTAGATTTTAGAGGAAGTATGTCGCTGCATCCCAGAACTGGAAATTGTGACAAATCTGCCAATAGGAATGTAGATCCACAAATTGGCCAGTGGATTCTGCGAGGCGAAGGAGGAAGCTATGAGGATGCAGTTGGACCTCAACCTGAAAATTGTTGAAGTATGATTAAAGAAAAACCCTCCATGCCCCCAGAGGTTTAATATCAGTGTGCCGACGATATCCGAAAAGGGTTGGAAGAAATTGAACAGGCAGTGCAAAGCTGCACCACGTTGTTGGAAGAATCCTTCTGTGTCCTCACAACCTTACAGGAGGGCCCCACCATATAGCTGTTGGAAATAGAGGCACGAGATCTTTAAAAGCAATATGACAGTGTGCACAGGATGGCTTAGACAGTGGTCCTAACTTAGTGGCTCGCAAGGCTAAAACAGGCAAAGGCATTGAAGGAGCAAGTGGACGCAGCGCACCAAAAAGAGGTAGTACTTAAAGCACACATCTAGCCTTGGATTGATGAGGCCTTCCTCATCACGGTCGACATCAAAGGAAAACATGCACAAATGAAAGTGATGCATGACTTGAGATAGGGATTTGACCCTGCCAATGAGCATTCAGCCGAGAGAGCAAAGTGGATCTAGATGATGGCAGAGTAGTGCGCTACAGATCTTCGCGTAGCATAGGCACAGTTGGATGGACTTAATGCAAATATTGCCACACCAGCAGAGTGACTTGGGACGAGTCATGATGATTTTGTTGGGGACTTTTTGGGTAGAGAATCCCCCCATAGCATGTTTTTGGGGCTTGAAGCCCGAATTTTGCTCAAGTGTAATGTAAAGACCTTATGAAATGCGGGCGCAGAGCGCAAGAGTCTAGGGTTGTCCACCCTAAGATAATGTAATTTAATATAAAGTGAGTATAAATAGAGCAAGGCTCTAGGTGTAAAGTCAGTCTTAGTTTTGAAGAGAAACAGATATATGCAAAGGCATGGTTAGAATATAGAAGTGAAATCTAAACTTTATTAGGTCGTAGTGGTAGGTAGAGGCTCTGCAGTTGTGTACGTAGAGGCCTAGTAGAGTCCGAAGCTGAGTGCACGGACCCCTGCAGCTGAGTGCGCGGGGCGAAGTCAGGTCTATAACGGAACTTGAGTATTAATAAAGATAGGATTGATTCAGATTATTATGCATCTATTTGTAGATCTATATTTCTATGTTTTGGTTATCTTTATGCATTTATATTGTTTTCAAGTACTCGCGCTAATCTGGAAGTTGAATAAATAATAAGAATATTGGGCTCACACAAACTAAGTTAAGCACTGATATAATAAACATAGTAAGGATCATATCAGATTCATATGAAGGTGCACCTGGGTTGCGAGAATAGAAAGCTGCGTGGAGCAGTGCAGCGCACAGATTAGGATCGCGAACCTCCAGAACCCTCATCAAGACATCCCTAGGGTGCAAAAACCTGGTTCCAACACCCTCCCATACTACTTCGGGTGAGACCTCAGTTTGCGCTCCACGGAATGTTGCCAAAAGGGCCAGTAGTACCAGGATTTAGTTGGCTAAACTCACTGCTGAACTTGGGTCAGGCCCCACATAGCAAACACTCCACCTTTGCAAGTTCTTTGGAATGCACATGTTAACTTGAAGGCATTTTTAACTTATGTCTCAACTTCTGAATCTCATCTTGTGAACTCTGGAGAAAAGTTTCAATAACAACTCTATCTTGTGGGTTCACTCCTAGCACCATGATCAACTCCTTGAATCTCTCCTTTTGCATATGTAGATGTAATGCCCTCCTTACACATTTACCCAAGTTAATAGGGCCACTAGATTAAACATGTGACAAGAGGCTACTACAATTTGATTCAACCTCCTTAGTCACCTTAAGGAAGTGGACTTGACACAACGCAACCAATTTGACCTTCTGCACATGCCACAAAACCCCCAAGAGCCATCCATCCCATCGAGGTGACTAGACCCTAAGACAAACTAAAATTTCATTTCCCTAGAGCCTCATTTGCTCCCATGACATGGGCATGAAAGTGACTCAGGTATTTTTCAGCTAGTTCTGAGCCTACGACCCCAGATTCCATGCCAATTTTTTACGGCCAGGACTCAAGCCACTGCCTAGAACTCCATGAAACTTTCAGGAATGAAAAGTAACATTGAAACAATGATACAAATGCAAATACTTGAACAAAGACTCGGCTAGACCCCTATTATCCATGACATGCATTTTGTCAAACATGTCACAAATATGAATTCTACACGTTATAACAACAGATCTAAGCATAGGGGTCTCATACTTATCTAAAAATCACTAAGAAGCATTTATGCCTTATAACATTAGTTGCAATATCATATATTAGGTCACATATTCATTGTTCATTAATTTTCAAATCAAAGCATGATGAGAGCCATACATCATCACTGTCATAAAACATGATCATAACTAGCATATAACGAAAAAAAATAACAAGGATACATCAAACATAAATTCCTCATATGAAACCATAAATTAGCTCATAAAATACAAGGGAGAAATAGTTCTTATTAATGAATGATTAGGCCAACCAGGTGTTGATGGTGTTGGACCCACCAACATGTCAGGGGATATCCATGGTAAGAAGTCCCAATCAGACCTTAGACCATTTGGTGTAGGAGTCCCAGTAATGGTTCGTATGGTAATGCCTTGATCACGATTTTGCATAGAGGCAAGTAAGATAACTTTGTTGGTAGCAAGGGTGTGATAACTACAGTGAGTCAAGGAAGGTGCATGAGAGGTTCTAACACATGGGGGTTGAGATGAGTGCACCCTTTAGAACCTGTAATAGTAATAGGATGGGAAGGGAACACACGAGTGAAGATGCATCACAAGATGGAAAGGAAGTTAGTTGGCAATCCAAAGTGATGGTTAAACCAACAACACATTTCAGAAATATTCATACATACTCATACAAAATAGTCCATACATGCATGCATAAGAAAGAAAATACATATTCAATTTAGAGTAAACAAGATAGTTGGAATACAATAAAACATATGCATGGAATGTGCTGGCTCTTATTCTATAAAGAAGTGTAAGTTCCGGTCATACAATACATCCATGTCCAACCACTAGTCCCAATAGTGGAACGTTATAGCCACATCTGCCTGCTCCTCCAAAGAGATGTACTAGCTTTGCACAGTGGAGAAGCCAAGGCTCGTTACAATACTGTCCAAGCTCTCTCCAAGATAGTCTTATCGAAAGCTTGGCTGATGTTGGGAATGGGTCCCCTGGGGGTAAATTTTGGGGTTAAAAACCCAAGTTTTGGGGTAGAAGGCCGAAGTTTGTATAAAGAAATGTAAAGTATCTGCATTTTGTGGTCGTGTAATGCGAAGATATCTAAAGTCAAAAAGGGTTTTCCACCCTTAGTCTAGATAGGTTGTGTCAGTTTTGGAGATCTGCCCTTGGTCCACGGACCATGGGAGTGTATAAAAAGCAGGTCTTTGGAGAAGTCTAAGTAAGTAGGAGAGGTAAATAGGAAGGGAAGTAGGAGTACTGGATGAGTTTGTCAAGAGCTAAGAGTGAGAGTCTTAGTGTGAGAAGAGGCTTTGCAGCTGAGTGCACAGAGGCCTAGGGTAGAAGTCTGCAGCTGAGTGCACAAACCCCTGCAACTGTGTGCACAAGAGAGATAGAGTTTGTATCGAGAATCCCAATCATTAATAAAGAGAAGTATTCTAAAATTACTATGCACTTTCCATCTATGTGTGCGCTATTTTACTTCTGTTATGAATGTTGCGATTATGCTATGTTAGATACTGAGGTTATGAATTAATGCTATATTTATGCGTGAATCTATGTATTTCACTTTGTAATATGAACTCAAGTAAGAATATATGTTTACGCGAAGATAACTGTAATGCATGTTAAAGTTAACCACTACTTAAGCAAATCTGGGTAGACCCAGAAGTAAGACTAATTACAAGAGTGCGTAAGCACCTGATCTATCTATTTAGGGTCCATGGAGGAAGATTGGAGACTTTCGCAGAGGCTCCAAGGATGAATAAGAGGATTACATTGATAAGCCTCACAGGGCTTATTGATCTACGTGAAGGTAGAGAGAAGGTCTAAAACCTGACATCAGAACCATCTCAGGGTGCATAAACTTGGTTCCTATATCCCCCCATACTGCTTCGGGTGAGACTTCAGTCTGCACTCCGCGGATTGATGCCGAAAGGGCCAATAGTGTAGGGATTTTCTTTGTTGCCTAAAGTTGAACCTGGGTCAGGGCCCATCAAGCCAAAAAATGGTTCCATTGTTGAGATTGGGATCTGTATAACAAGATGTGTGATGTCGTATCATTGGAATCCAACTAAGAAGGAGATCGAAGGCTGGTTGGATAGAAAGCTACATGAATTCACGGCGCAAGAGAATAAGAATCTGTGATTGAAAAAAGAATAGTGGTTGGATAAATATCTGCACACAGAAATACACAGAATCTTCTTCTACTCCTTCCTGGTTGAGTTATATGAGTGGATCGCGAAGTTGGCAGATGACCAAGGAAGGTGGAGGCTTAACAATTTGACTGATTGGACATCGGAATTAGTGCAGAGATTGGAAGCCTCTAAAGATAAGATTGCACAAACTTTCAACCATTGGATCGACTGCATCATAGGGGGATTTGTGACAGATTTCGTGGTCGATACTTCCATCAGTTACAACAAAGCAAAGTGCCGCTTCTTTAAAGGACCGCGAGGTAAGTATTTGAAGTCACTAAATACTTGGATTAAGATGCTCTTGTGTGAAAAGTGGGTCATGCGGTTACCTTGATGTTTGGAGCTATGCGAAGTGGAAGGTTTTCTAGGGATGGAGAAAGAACAGGTCCTAAGTATAGCCCATTGATCGAGCCTCCTTTGAGTGATGATGAAGGAGTAGTGTAGTCTTCTCCGCTGAGCATTATTCAGTTGATAAAACAAGGGTTCTTGCAAATAACTACACCACCTCCATCCTCGTCTCATTCATCCACGTTTCCTCCATCCTCACCTCCACCACTCACCCCATCGCCCACACCACCCCCACCTCCACCACTGTTCAACATGGCAAACTCCGTAAAGCTATCTGTATTCAAGGGTGTAGGAAATGAAGATCCGGGCCAGTTTTGGTTCATCCGAAGGCTGTATGGGAGGCTCAGGGTATCACAAATGACCAAATGAAGAAAGCAATGCTGGTTAGTGCTTTGCAGGACTGTGCACTAACATGGTACATGAAGTACAATACTGATAACCCAACGTTCATGTTGGCAGATATCTAGGTTGCGCTAAATAGAGAATTCAATAGAACTAAGTCTCAATCACAATCAATTGTGGGATTCAAGGAGATAATGATGAAGCATGGGGAGACACCCTGGGATTTGGATCAAATATTGAAGTGTACGATCCGTAAAGCCTACATGAACCTAACTGATGGGCAGCATCGTGAATGGTTCGTGGCCTCGCTCCTGCTCCACCTAAGGGTTTTGCTATCACAATAGAAGATTGGGACCTAGGCAGAAGCTTTGGAAATCGCAATGAGACTGCATGAAACACCAATACAAGATGCTAATCTGGGGGTTCATCAGATTCACGCATAGTTGTAGAACCTTTGCCTCGAAATTCAAAGTTTGAAGAAGGACTGAACAACTTGGCTAAAGGTGCGCAAAGAAGTTGGGTGCCTAAAATGCAAAGGCCAGGGGCATGACAAGGACCACTATCCAGTCTTTGTGAACTATGTTGCATTAGGGGGACATATGTATCTATAGCCAGAGGCTGCAATAGGGCCAAGTGTAGGGCCTGTGCTATGGTGCATTATATTCCAGGTGGCTAGGAAACATGCGACCAACAATTGCCATTTGCTACAGAAGTTCATATAGACACCACAACATCTCTTCTACAATTTTGTCAATTAGTATGCCATGATGAGCACAATTTCCGTAGTTACAAATTAATGATGGATAGGACACCTGCATATAGGGTGCAGGTAGAAACGCGACCTCCGGACCAAGGTCTTAGGGGAACGCGAGGTGAGTATCAGGGGCGCGGCCGAGGCTGAGGTGGAGGGGAGCCTAGTAAAGGCCGAGGACAATTGATTTGTTACAATTGTGAAGGCCTAGGACACTACGTGAGAGACTGTCCAAATCCGATGCGACTATCATACTGCTACTATACATAGTTTGAATATGCAAGTGAGGATTGCCCTATATTGTTGGCTAAGATTCACGAAAAGGAGGCACAGCCTCCACAACTGAAACATAACCTCTAGATGATGAGGGCTGAGCCTCGCGAGGAAGACCCTAAGGTAAACATTATGATGAAAGCGTAACGAAGACTTGGGGGGGTAAAGGGAAGCAGCTTGTAGAAGGTGAATGGGTTCGCAAAACACCAGAAAAGGAGACTGGGTTTGGTTTGGAGCACGAAAAAGAAACATTCATGGAAGAAAAGAAAAGCTTAACTGAGGCCTCTACCTCAGGAAGTCAGGAGAAGTCAGTTGAGGAAATGGACCCATCCATGATTACCAAGTTCTTAGAGACTTGCATGAAACTACTCCATGATAGTAAGGCTGTGAATGGCCTGCAGGAACTAATCAATCGGTGTGCTGGCAAGGATGACACTACTGGCGAACTGCTTGTAGTCAGAAAGCTTGGAAAGCATAAGGGAAGGACTGGGCATGAGATGAGACTCACCGCATAGATAGGGGAATACGAAATGGACCAAGTTATCTTGGATCTGGGGTCCAATGCGAATGTTTTTCCAAAAAAAACATGGGAAAGAATGGGGAGACCTGTCCTCCAATGGTCTTTGATCTAGTTGAGGATGGTGAATCAACAGAAAATTATCCCAATGGGGAGGCTGCAGGTGGTAACAGTTGACATCGAAGGTGCGAGCGCACTGGCGGATTTTGAGGTAATAGAGATTGTGGATGATAACAATCCCTACCCTGTGCTCCTTGGAATCGATTGGGCCACTGACATGAATGGGGTAATCAACCTGAAGAAGTAAAAGATGATATTTGAAAAGAAATTTCTCCGCATGGTGGTGCCACTGGATCTTGCAGAAGGACTGCGCTATATAGAACTAGTCTGTGATTATGAAATTGATGACAATCTGGACCAGATTTACAAGATAGCGGCGCGAGGCCAAGATTGGGTAAATCTAATAGTAGATTGATGTATTGCATGGGACCACGAGAGCTCCTGCACCTCAGATTCAGATGAAGAATTAGAGCACTGACAGAACTAGTTGCATGAAGTATTTACACTGTGTTGTAATATGATGACCAAGTCACCGCATTGCATGTCATCAAAGGCAAGGAATCTGCCTCACCATGATGGGCTAACTGATGTTGATTGTTTTTTGGATGCATTTGAGAGAAGTGCCAGAGAAGCATTGCTTCCAGGCCTTGGATTGGCCATTACGTACTACATTCGCAAGATGGTGGGGTACACACAAGGATAATTTAAGTGATTGGTGCAGCTATAGGAGGATGATGAGAATACATTTTGGATAGACAAGTATGATGGAAGGGATGATCCGTGTGATCACCTGGCCAAATGGACTAAGGCTTATGGAGTGGAGCCCCAGCCTGAATGGGTGCATCTGTTTTGTGATACCCTGGATGTCATACCAATGAATTGGTACTTGGAAACAGAGCTCCGCCATGGCACTAAAGAATGGGACATCTTACTCTAGGGGTTTATAATGACGTTCAACTTTGAGGATGGGTTTGACTGTATTGATGCGACGCTTGTTGGGACGAGAAAAAGGTATGATTTCTCTTAACTTAATGCTTCATTTATCGCTCATCCTTATAATATTATCTCTGTTTATATAATAAAATGAGGAAATATCAATCAAAGTTGGAAGAAACTAGTTGGTGATAGAATAGGCAAATTTAGTATGAAAAAATGATTCTTTGCTATCTTTGTATGAAGAGACATGATTGGGAAAAAGCTATTCAATTGGCAAGACAACACGAGGCCATAAAAGGGAAAAGCCACAGTGTCTAGGGCAAACAAGGAAGTGGAAGATTAGTTCGAGTACTCCTGTTTTATCATATAATCAGATTTCATATTACGAAATCCTTAGGATCTCCTGATCCTGAGGATTCACTGTTATCCAAGTTTCCCTTTTATGTTATATAAGGTCAAAAGGAAACTAGATGAGAGTTCAGACTTTTAATATGTAATTATTCTCTTTGGAGTAAAAACGTTGTTAATTCAGTGATTATGTCAGCTATTACTTTGAAGTTAATGAAAGAAGGTTGCACTTGATACATCTCCATATTCTGAGTTTTTATTGAGTAGAGGCTTCTGGCGAATCTGGTCCTAGTCACGAGAAGCTCCACTACTCCTTTGTGTTATAGTTTGCATTCAGTTCTTGTATTTGATTTAATGATTAGTTATTTTGTTTATCTTGAAGATTGGTGACATTGATTTATACCGTTGTTCACTTAGATTTATATTAAAACTGCCACGTAGACTTAAGTAAGTGTTTTGATTAGAATGAGTGAATGTGTGGTTGATTGCTGTTCAGATTGAATAAATGTTATCATAGATCTTGAGAGACAAGACTGAGTAACTTCTACAGATTGCAAGATAGAATGCTTATCATTTAGGAATATTTTATAGTTGTTGCTGTTCACTTACTAATTGTTGTTCAATTGTCGATTGTTATTGCTATTTAATAATGCAGATTGATTTGAGTTGTTAGTGTCATTCGATAATCATAGTTTCTTTACTTGGTTAAAGTGTGATTAGTCTCAAGCTTATTTGAGTAATTTTCCTTGTAATTCTCATTTGCATTCAAGTTTCAGTTGGTTTCGAAATAAGTTGTATAGAATTACAAAGGGTGTCATGAGCATTCCTTTCATAGATAGTTTCTTTGTAGAGTTGTGTGAATTGGATTGAAGAATTGGACTTTAATGATTGCAACGATTCATCATTATATAACCTCTAAATTCACTGCACATACTGTGTTGACACTCTTGAAATAGAAAGACTTACCTTGAGTTGATAACTAATGTAGGGATTAATATTGCCTGTAAAAAGACATCTTATTGAACCAACAACACTATAGGCGGTTAAAGCAGTGATCTTTAGGATACTGCAGGATCCTTTTGACCTAATTCAACTTGATTGGACTACCCAGCTGAACCATGCACTGGAATGCTATAACGTGACCGCTGAAGAAGAAGATGAGGATCCCAGAAAGATTAATATTCTGGAAACCGAGGGTCACCGCAAGGTTGAAGGTCCGCAGATAGAGGATCCAGACATAACCATGTTGCTGAAAACTAGGCAAGTCAACATTGGCATAGAGGTGGAGCCAAAATTTGCAAAGATTGGGGACTATTCAGATGATGCGACAGTAGACAAGGTTGTTGAGCTCCTCTACAAATATTAGGATTTGTTCTCCACAAAGTTTTTTGATCTGAAGGGAATAATAGGTGTTACCGGGAATAGTGTCTATGCAGAACTGCTAATCCCACTAAGGTTGGTAGCTACCTTAGAAACAAACAAATTAAAACTACTTTCGTTTTCCTTTATGAAAGATAGATGAGAGAAGAATAAAGGAGACCAACCTCTGTCTTGCGCTTGACTCCTTGTTCGATTCCTCTCTCTTCTGATAGTCCTTTGCTACTTGTTTTCGTACCCAGCTTCACAGAATACCTGTAGAATCAAAGCAGCATAACACTATACGAGAACATGGATCTATTATCATAAACAATATAGGATCAGATGTATATTAACCACACAAATGCATAAAACATAAATCACACAAGTGTATGGAGGAAAACTTGAATAGTTTTATTGATAATCAAGAAAGAGCCAAAAGAATTACAACCAATTGTTCTGACCCAACATCATCCTCTCAGCAAGTAAGCCCTTCTTCACCTCATGAAAAGCTTAGATCACCCAGCACTATGATGTTGCCTCAAGAAACCAATAGCAATTCCTTACAAGATGCAAAATTCCAGCCTCCGGATCTCTGGGATGAGGGATCCATATATAGATGTCTGTAAGGGAGATGAGTCAGCTTGTGATTTGATTAGTGTCTTCCCTCTGATAGTTCTTGATTCCACTTGGAGATTGATGATCTCTTACTCATCCCTGGTCGAATTCAGAGAGGCAAGTGTCACAGGAGAAGTTTCTGGAAGATTCCATGCTTCTCCACCTTGCGGATTGACCCTGCCATTTGTCCCTTCTCGCCCATTGCACCCCATAGAAGGGATTTTTGAAATGCAACGCACCTACTGTGTGTATTTAGGTGGGATGCAATGCACTTTGCCTATGGAGCAGGTGAAATGGTCCAGTTTTGACCAGTTCTGAGTAGTTTTTCATGGAGAACTTCTGGGAGATGCTGTAATTAGTTGACCTTGTTCTTTTAGGGGTTGGAAAAACACATTTAGGGACTTAGGAGCCCTTGGTTTATGAACATTTATGCTTGGGGTTACAGTGCCCAAAAATGTCTATAACAGTTGCCCCCTAAAGCATGAGGTCGTTAATCTTTTGATGTCGGGTGAAATGCTTTATCATGAGGATCCGAAGTTCTTTCAAGATGGAAGGAGACCTGTAATAAGATACAATACAATAAATTATCTTCATTTTATTTTCATGATCTAGCTGAGGCAGGCATTCCCATGCTTAGATTTATAAACTCATTTTTCATGTACATGAGACAAACAATTGTCTGAGTGTAGATTGATGATTCTGGTAGAGTCATCATCCCTTAGATTGGATGATTATCTGTGTAGCAATGATGTACACTTGATGTCTTTATTTCCCTGAATATATATCGTAGCCCGGATGGATGAAACTAGATCCGAGGTCTTCAATCTCGTTCGATCTTCACTCAAAGTACAAGTCGATCCATGTGAGAGATGTTCTGGAGTCGAACATGGAAAGACATCACCTGATTACCAACCATTGATGTAAGTTGATGTAAGTTGTTAACAGGTGCGAGAGGAATCACCGTTAATGATAATGATCCTCAAGGTACTGTAGTACAATTCACGTGGTGTGAATAAGGGACTTGGCGTCGAACACCACGTAAAATCTTTTGGTTGAAGGCCATTGATGTAAACCTGTCGCCGGAAGTGAGAAACTTGCCATTGAGGCATGCAAGCTTCAAAGTACTGAAAGGGTTGTTCCTAGATCGACTTCTTGGATAATGAGCTGATGTCGACAAGAAGCGATCTGTCATAGGAGGGCCTTATTGAATCCCACATCAATGACACAGAACGGAGCAAATGATTTTAATGGAGGTGAAAACAATCTGGTGATATACGGTTCAGGGTGGCGGTCATGAAAGAATGGAGCGAAAATGTATTATAGTGGGTGAGGCACAGGTGAATTCTCTGAATGACTTCTCTTGAACATATTGGCGACACTAACATGATGGATTGGTAGCATTAACCCCAAATGTGGATGGTGTGATGGAACCATGGTGATATGACCACTGAATGGAACAACCCGACCCAACTAGGATGCGGAGTGAAAGTGTCATGTTCAAGAGCGACTTGCTACCAACAAAGTTTCTTCAAGTTTTCTTCCCAATTTTTCCCCAGTCATTGTTGACCAGTACCTCTTTATTTTTGTCAAGCTTGAGGAATATAACATATGCTTGTTCTATAATTTTCCTTTCGGGCAAACCCATCGCTATGTTTTAATGAGCCTAGCGATAGTGAAACTCGTTCTTGTCTGTTATGGACAAGTTTGTCGCTATTAGGTTTTAACGAGTTTAACGACAAAGATAACTCGGTCCTTTTCAATTTTAGAGAGTCTAAAAAGGAACGCAAAGGAAACTCCAAAATCCATTTTCGTCATCTAATCCCTTAAGTCCGAAAAAGTATAAAACAATACAGAAGGGATGAATTTTCGGTAATTTTAGCGAGCTGAACAAGACAAGCACTCGATCTTTTTGTGTAATAATCCCTCAGGTCCAAAAAGATTAAAATATAAAGGAGGGATAGCACTTCCGGCCACTTTAATGAGCTGGAGAGGCCAATGGCTCGACAATCTTTTCATATTTTATGAGTCAGTTGAAAAGAGCTTAAAGGAGACTCGTTTTTGAGGAACGAGTGATAAATTTGGGTAGCAGCTGATTCCAGGTAAGGTTTGGAATTTTCCAATCACGGCAGTGTCACAAGGATGGCTAACAAGATCACTCTTCGCAGTTGTTCCTTAAAAGGGGTAAACAATCAAGTGGAGGTGAATGATCGGCCAATACAGAGTGGAGGTGATGATGAGAACACGACCAAGGCTTCAAAGGCTGAAGTACTACATTCACGATGGTTATTTATCGGAAATTAGTTCATTTTTTAATGAGCTTAAATGCGGGGGGAAACACTTGCTCATTTCTTATGTTTATTTTTTAAGGAGCTTGAATTCCGCAATAAAACTACTCGATCCAGTCGTATAATAAGGATGTCTCATCTAAGATGCCATTTTTATGGATCTTGCACCTTACAAAGCTTTGCTCTGGATCATTTCTTTATGCAAGTTAAGAAACGACTAATCCTACGAGTCTAAAGGGTTAGAGGACCTAAAAATTTAAAAAATAAATAGCTGCTCTTCACTTGCATGCCAAAAGGTTTGCATGCCCTCAAGTATAGAGCAAAATTTCCAGGTTACCACGAAAGTTTCATCCGCGCAGTGGATAAAATTCTTTCTCGGCGATGCCTATCGAAATAGGAAAAGAGGAGTGGTGTCACTCGACATAACCTTAACGAAGGTATCTTATTCCAGTCTGTTCCCATTATCCTGTAAGGACGGCTTTGCCAGATTAGTCATATATCCCTCGCGGAAATCAACCCTATACCCAAGGTTCTCCTACCGAAGCAGACCAAGGTGCATGCCCCCTGGGTTTCAGCCATGTCCCCCGAATCACTCGCGCTCATCAGGTGGACGGACTGGGGATTGATGAGACATTCCTTGCATGAAAAGACCATTCAGGGATGGTATATGACTATTTGCTATGCGTGAACTGGGGAATGAAAGCTGGTCTATGAGCTTGACCACTCTTCCTTCGTGTGGAAAACACATTACTCTAAAGAGTGAGGAGACAATGGCTCCCATGCAATAAATATAGTCTCGTCCAAGGAGTAGATTATAATCCAGGGGTCCTTGGACTACCATTACGTTCATGTGAATGGTTTTCCCTCTCAATGTAATGGGCACATTAGGAAGGATCCCTAATGGTCGACTGGTTCCTTTGTTAAAACCTGTTAGATTTCTCATTTCAGGCAAAAGCGATGGCGAACCAAGCGCTTTCCAAGCAGTTCAGGAAAGGATACTCATAGAAGCCCCTTCATCTATGATGGTACCAACCATGACCATTCTATATACTTGAGCAATGATTCAGAATGGTACACTAGCCAGTAAACAAGGTCTGCCTAGTAGATTCCAGTCAAAGGAAACAACTAGGTTGCTTGGAGGTGGGACCGAATAGACGGCAGGGTATGACTCTGACGAACTTCCTTCCTTCGGTAAAGGAACGGGTAAGTTTCCCCCATGTTCATCGGAGTCTGTGTTTATGAAAAGAATTTGGACGGTGTCATCCTTATTCTCTTCGATGACTGTATCATCTGAAGATGGAACCTTTGAAGGCAAGACCGAGTCAACTGCCGCCTCGACCTTTTGACTTTCGTCTGGTATGGATTTAGATGGTTCTTCTTCAATGATAGATGCTTCGGTCGACCACAAGGGCGTGTCAGCCGGATTTTCAACTAGTGACGGACTCGGCAAGAGTTTCTTATATCCAGGAGGGAGCCATAACGGTGAAACCAAACGGTCGTCCAAAACTCTTTTAGCCTCATCTAAGAAGGGACAACGGTGAACGACATGATCGCCTTCACACAGTCTACAAGGAAGTTTACCTTTTCCTTTTTGTCCAGGGGCTTCACTTTCACTAGTTGACGGTGTACTTTCAACATGATCACCAGAGGTTGGTTGTGCAAACGAGGAGACCAATCCCTTAGGATCTAAGGGATGCAAGGACAATCTCTATGATAGTGGTCTCCTTTGCAAATGACACATGACGATTTAGGCCTGGTCGGTGCAGTGTGTGGATTTTCGCTAGACGACGCTTGGTTGCCCCTTTTCGCCTTTGGCTCCTTCTTCTTCTTCTCTTTCTTCTTCTTTTCCTTCTTCTTCTCAGGTACTTGATTTTTGGCTTTACCAGCTTCATCAAGCGAAGAGGAAGGAGGAGAGGAAGAATTGGACGAAGTAGAGGGTTGGGGGGTAACTCCGGTATCGTTTAGTTGCTGACTTGATTGTTCAGGAATCGTGGTGTTCTGAATGACGGAGGTTTAGAAGAGCCATATGGGCAAACCAATTGTCAATCCTGGAAGTGAAAATGTGGCCATATGGGGTGCACCAACATCTCCCCAAGAGGAAAAGGGACCAGGATTTCCTCCAAGGGAAACTCCTTGGTTGGTGGACTCCTTTTTCTTCACCCAAGACCAACGTAGGAAAGGTGATAATTATTTCGTTTAAAATAAATTTTAGACGCTTTGACACAACTTGTTTTTTTAATTTTAAAGAGTCGAGAAAAAACAAAAGATGACTCTAGTCGCCTTCGATTTTTAATGAGCCTGAAGTGACAAGTGCTCAGATGGACCTTTTTGTTAAGGAGTCTGAAAAGGAATGAAAGGGACTGCTCTAGAAATCTAGATAGAGGGATTACCAAACCAATCGCAAAACTACATAATACTTTTTACGGTACGACAGTCAATCTTCCCGGATGCTGTGTTCAGTGCATTGCGATCGATAGGGCGGCAGACACGACTTCCTATGGATAAAGGATTAAACCTATTGTGGTCTCCCAAAATATACTCGACGGTATGTGGGAGCAGAAGTCTGTACTGGCACTTATCATCTCAAAGTGGAGGAATCACCCAACCAACAGTGAAAACAACAGTTACCAGGCTTTACGATGCTGGAATACGTCTCTAGCCTAGACTTCTAGATGTTGTGCGTTAGGTTCCAAAGCGTTGTTAGATTCATTAAATTTATTTTATAGTTGATCTTGCTTAAGAAATTTTCCTTTCAGGTTCACCGCGTGATGTAGATGTACAATTCCTAAAATGCAATCTAAGATGATAAACAGTCGTTTAATCTTCCTTTTTTTGCAAATGAAAATCGTAGCTACTAAGGAAAGATAGATGGCATTCTTTCAACAAAGAGCAAAGAGCACACAGTATATGCACCGTCCTAAATCAAACCAACAAACAGTCTAAATGAAAATGCACATGCATGTATTTGTTTTCAGCCTTCTTAATGTGTAAATGATAAAAAGAAAGCTAATGCGCAAATCTGAATTATTTTTCAAAGCGACAATTACTAACAAGTTTCTTTTCAAAACAAAATGAGGACAATGACAACACTTTGCGATTTGGAATTGAAAACTTGCTTTTGACACTAGGAAAACTACTAATTCAAATCAAATACAATAGTAACAGGGTAATCGACTATCAAGAGCAATCAGACTCTCTTCTATGACTGAAAACGACACTTGCGACACTTTCAAATCAAGAAACGACAGTACAATTATGCTACTTCTTTGTAAAGGAGAACTGAAAATGACTCAAAAAATACATAAAAACATTTACAGTTCTTTGCACAATGGAGGCGGAATATCAGCAAGGAAAGGGGGTTTCAAATAGAGGTGTACTGACTATAGGCAACAAAACTCCTGAATAGATCTGAAAAGAGTGAACATAGAAACCAAAATTTAGGAACAATGCCTTGTCTGATCAGCGCACCTGTAACATAGTGAAACTGAAATGCAACGCACCTACTACACTCGGGAAGTGCGCTGCATTTGAAGTTCACAGAACAGATAGTGCGCTGGACCAGGGACGAGACTTTGATTGGATTCCGGGTCACAGTTTGCAGTTCAGTTCAGGGATTTAGGCCAAGCAAGTGGTAATCAGTAAATCAATCACGGGGGTAGATCTAAGGAGGTTACTAGAGCTACCACAAGGGCAATTAGAGAGCTTGTAAATCAATTGTTTAATTCATAAACAAAACCTGGAGATTGACTGAAGCAGCATTGATCTACTTTGCACTTGCATAGCAAATGCAGTTCAAAGGCTAGCTGGCTTGACTTCAGACTCCGTCTGTAAGTTTATGAAGTAAACAATTGTAGATGAACAAACAATCTACTCGCTCCCCAGCGGAGTCGCCATTTTGTTACCGGGAATAGTGTCTATGCAGAACTGCTAATCCCACTAAGGCTGGTAGCTACCTTAGAAACAAACAAATTAAAACTACTTTCGTTTTCCTTTATGAAAGATAGATGAGAGAAGAATAAAGGAGACCAACCTCTGTCTTGCGCTTGACTCCTTGTTCGATTCCTCTCTCTTCTGATAGTCCTTTGCTACTTGTTTTCGTACCCAGCTTCACAGAATACCTGTAGAATCAAAGCAGCATAACACTATACGAGAACATGGATCTATTATCATAAGCAATATAGGATCAGATGTATACTAACCACACAAATGCATAAAACATCAATCACACAAGTGTATGGAGGAAAACTTGAATAGTTTTATTGATAATCAAGAAAGAGGCAAGAGAATTACAACCAATTGTTCTGACCCAACATCATCCTCTTAGCAAGTAAGCCCTTCTTCATCTCATGAAAAGCTTAGATCACCCAGCACTATGATGTTGCCTCAAGAAACCAACAACAATTCCTTACAAGATGCAAAATTCCAGCCTCTAGATCTCTGGGATGAGGGATCCATATATAGATGTCTGTAGGGGAGATGAGTTAGCTTGTGATTTGATTAGTGTCTTCCCTCTGATAGTTCTTGATTACACTTGGAGATTGATGATCTCTTACTCATCCCTGGTCGAATTTAGAGAGGCAAGTGTCACATGAGAAGTTTCTAGAAGATTCCATGCTTCTCCACCTTGCGGATTGACCCTGCCATTTGTCCCTTCTCGCCCATCGCACCCCATAGAAGGGATTTTTGAAATGCAACACACCTACTATGTGTATTTAGGTGGGATGCAATGCACTTTGCCTATGGAGCAGGTGAAATGGTCCAGTTTTGACCAGTTATGAGTAGTTTTTCATGGAGAACTTCTGGGAGATGTTGTAATCAGTTGACCTTGTTCTTTTAGGGGTTGGAACAACACCTTTAGGGACTTAGGAGCCCTTGGTTTATGGACATTTATGCTTGGGGTTGCAGTGCCCAAAAATGTCTATAACAATAGGAGACCTGGGTGTCATGAAGATCACCCTGAAACCAGATGCGAAACCTGTGAAACAAAGACCTTACCGCCTTAATTTCAAGTATAAGGAAAGGGTTCGTGCTGAGTTAGATAAGATTCTTACGACATGAATTATTGAACCAGTGGAAGAATATGATTGGGTAAGCCCAATAGTGATTCAGGAAAAGAAACAGAAAGAAGAAATAAGGATATGCGTGGATCTCCGGAAATTGAATGACGCTTGTGTGCATGATCCTTTATCAACAGCATTCACTGACGAGGTCCTGGATAATGTAGGTGACCAAGAAGCATACTCTTTCACTAATGGGTTCTCTGGGTACCATCAGATCAAAATCGCGCCTGAGGATAGAAGGAAGACGACCTTCGTGACTGAATGGGGATGTTTTCAGTACATTGTGATGCCTTTTGGGCTAAAGAATGCACCAACAATATTTTTGCGTGTAGTCATTGTGACATTCAAAGACTTCATTCATAAGTTTCTAGAGGTATACTTTGACGATTGGAAAATGTTTGGATTGGTCAAACTCCATGTGGCAAGTTTGTGCTTGATGCTAGATACATGTAGGCGATACCAGATTGCGCTCAATCTTAAGAAGTGTCTGTTTTTTGTCCCTTTTGGGATCTTCCTGGGTCATGTGGTATGCCGACAAGGATTGATGGTATACCCTGCGAAGATCATGGTGATAATCAACTTGGAGGTGTCGAGGAATGTGAAACAGCTACATGCAACTCTAGGGCATACTGGATACTATAGGAAGTTCATCAAGAGCTATGCCCAGATCACCGCACCTAGAAGGGAAATTGTTTAAAAAGGATGCTACATTCCATTGGAATGATTAATGTCAAAAGAGCTTGGATGTGTTGAAAAAGAAAATGGTCACCGCGCCAATCCTAGTCTTCCCAGACTAGAAGAAGGAATTTCATGTGCATGTGGATGCATCATGTATTGCGCTGAGGGCCGTGCCAACATAGGCCGGTGAGGGAGACTTGTATCACCCTATAGCATTCGCAAGTAGGAAGCTGTCTAAAGTAGATACAAATTATTCCACGACAGAGTGTGAAGGATTAGTTATGGTGTATGTGCTCTAGAAGTTCAAGCACTATTTGTTGGGCAGACACTTTAAGATGTATATGGGTCATTCCACGTTGAAGTACCTGGTCAAGAAGCCTGTTTTGGGGGGGAAATATGTAGGTGGATGGTGTTGTTCTAGGAGTATGACTTTGAAGTTATTATGAAGCTAGGATGACCAAATGCGGGACCTAATCATTTGTCGTGCATTGAAATGAGAGAGGAACCTACTAATTTGGAGGAAGGACTGCCTGATGCACAACTCTTTACGGTGTGTGTTGCGGACAACCACTTTGAAGATATTATCCACTCCCTGATGATAGGATCGGCTCCAGAAGTTTATAAAAGTAAACAAAAGAAGGAACTGGTAGTGCGCGTGGCAGAATTTTCTATCATTGTAGGGTACTTGTACAAAATGGGGTCATACAAAATATTGTGATGTTATGTGGCTGACTTTGAGCGAAGCAGTATCCTCGTTGAGGCTCATGGAGGAGTTTTTGAAGGACATCATGCAAGGAAAGAAACAACATAGAAGGTTCTACATGCTGGGTTGTGGTGGCCAACCCTACATAAGGATTCGAAAGCATATTGTCGGGCATGTGACGCATGTCAAAGGACTGGCAGGTTGTCGCAGAGGGATGAACTACCTATGATGCCACAGGTGACGTTACAACCATTCGAGAAATAGGAGATTGATTTTGTGGGTCCAATTTAGCCTCAAGGAAAGAAGATGGGTGCGCGATACATCTTCACCGTGACTGAGTACTTTACCAGGTGGTCAGAGGTGCAACCTATAAAGGACTGTACAGGCACGACAACAACAAATTTTATTTTTGAATATGTGTTGACAAGATTTGGCTATCCAAATATCTTGATGAGCGATCGCGGTACGCACTTTCTTAACAAAACAATCAACACATTAATAGAAAAATTTCAGGTGTATCATCATAAAAGTACGCCTTATTATCCGCAGGCTAATGGGACGCTAGAAGCATTCAATAAGATATTGGAGAGTGCACTGACGAAGGTTTGAAATGCTCAGAGAAATGACTGGGATATGTGCGTACTCGTGGTGCTATGGGCCTACAAAACGACTTGCAAGAAGCTGACCAGGCAAACGCCTTTCAGACTCATGTATGGTGTGTAGGTTTTAACCTCGTACAGAAATTACCTGCATATGAATTCTATAACACAGAAAATAAACAATGCGAGAGCATAACACAGAAAACACATATACACAAAGATTTTCCTCTGGATCCCAAAACCGGGACTACCAGCTTGGTTTTTCATTATTTTCCTTTCAATGTTACAATACATATTTATACATGTCGAAGCATCCAATACCATGGATCAAAAACCATCACATCCAAAACCATGGACTGAAAACCATCGCGTCCAAAACCATGTGCGAAATCCATGCAAAAAACCATAGGTAGGTCTGCCCAACATAATATAGGGCCCAATTTTTTTTTCCCTAGGGCACGCCGTAGAGGGAGGCAACCTGCCCCCCTCAAAGCCCCTGTGACCCTACCATTGTGCAATCGGTATAGCGAAGGGGGGCCCCGCCCCCCCTCCAACCCTGTGGTAAATTATGTGGGCTAGTTGTGGAAAGAATACACAACCCAACATTCTCCTACTTGTTGTTTTCTTTCCACAAGGGGCCGCAGGAGAGCTTAGTCATTTATCTAGCCCTGTAATTCCCATTGTTTCTCTACACCAAGAGAACTTCTCAGAGATCACAGATTTTGTCAATGCATCTGTAGTATTCTTCAAAGTGTCCACCTTTACTAGCAACACATTTTTGTCTTCTATCATATCCCTCACAAAGTGATACTGAACATCAATGTTCTTTGTCTTTGAATGGTAAGCCAGGTTCTTTTCCAAGAAAATTTTACTTTGGATGTCACAGTTTATCCTTATAGCTCCCTATACTAACCCCATACTTGAACACAATCTCTACAACCAAATTGCTTCCTTGCTTGCATGAGTGGCTGCCATGTATTCTGCCTTTGTAGTTGATAATGCCACTACAAATTGTTTCTTACTCATCCAGCTGACCGGACCTCCAAATAGGATAAACGCATAACCACTTGTAGATATCCTCTGATCCAGATCTCCAGCCCAGTCTGCATCAACAAAGCTATGGATATCCAAAACTTTGTCCAATCCTAGTCTTCCTTGGTAGCATAAACCATAATCACTAGTGCCACGCAAATACCTAAAAACCTGCTTCACTGATGTCCAATGCTCCTTTCCTAGTTTTGACATAAAATTTCTCAATAATCCCAATGCATGTGGAATGTCTGGTCTAGTACATACCATTGCATACATCAGGCTACCAATTGCACTTGCATATGGAACACGGGACATGTCCTCTTCCTCTTCTTGTGTCTTGGGACACTGTTCAGCAGATAAATTCACAACTACAGGAATGGGAACCTTCACCGATTTACTATCCTGCATATTAAACCTTTGCAGTATTGTCTCGACATACTTCCTCTGGTTTAACCAGAGCTTCCTCTTTGCCTGATCTCTTTTAATTTCCATGCCCAAAATATAGTTTGCAGCCCAAAGATCTTTCATGTTGAATTTCGAGGACAATTGGGTCTTCAAATCCTGGATAATTTCTTTGTCATTTCCAACCAGCAACATATCATCCACATACAAGACTAGATAAATAACACGGTCACCAATTAATTTAAAATACACACAGTGATCCGCTTTGCTTTTGGTGAAGCCAAGTCCCCGTATAAATATATCAAATTTTTGATACCACATCCTTGGTGACTGCTTTAACCCATACAAATACTTCTTTAACTTGCATACCAGTTCTTTCTTACCCTTAACCACAAAACCCATGGTAAATTTTAGGGGTGAATTTTAGCCCAAAGATGAAATTTGAGGGGTTTTTCATTTTAGAAGGGTGAAATTTTTATTAAAAACACTTTTCATATAGGTAGCCCCATTTTTATTTTAAAAATAATTAATTTTTTTTATCTTAGTCCAAAATAAAAAATGGCGGATAAACCAAGCGAAGCTTCATTTGGCCCGATTCCCCTGGTTTGGGAAATTGTATTCCCTTAAAATCACCGGATTTTCAGATTTGCACCTAGTTTGGGAGATTGTATTCCCTTAAAATCACCAAGTTTCTGATTTACAGTGTTAAATTCATTTATAGTGGCCTTGTTTTTAGTTTTTCTGGTTTAGTAGTGGTGTGTGAGGTTTGATTTGGTCCTGGGAGGTTAGATTTGTTTTCAAATGGAGGGCGGCTCCCTATTTTCATGGATTCATGGTGTATAAAATTGCTTTCAAATAAGGTTTTCAATGTTCATGGTGTATAGTTTCGGTTGTCGGATTTCTGTTCAGAAATCCGACTCTTTCAAATCGGGTTTTCAATGTTCATGGTGTATAGTTTTGGTCCTTGGATTTCTGTTCACAAATCCTACCCATCATACCAGTACTAATCACTTGCATAGGATTGCAGCAGAGAAGCTAGGACTAAGGCAAAGAAGTAAGTAGTAGGAGCGTGTCAGCCAGGACCTTGAATTGGGCAAGCATCATGATCGAATCTACTTTGTAACTCATCACTTTGATCTAGTTTCAGTGCTTTTATTCACTTTCATCACTCAACAAGAGCCTAAAGTGTTCGACTGAATAATGGTTCGACTAAATCAAGGTATTCTAAGTAGAAAGTGGCCTAGCAGCCTCATATCTGCCCACTATAGGAAGCCAAAAGGCCTCTGGACTTGCGTAAGAGTTTATGGGGGCCAAAGTCCTAGAGGAGGCGAAAAAAGACCTTAGACCTTGATCAGTAGCAGCTGAAGTGACTTAAACAGAGAGCAGGCCAGAGAGAAATAAGCCTCATAGGGACTAGGGTGTACATTTTGTGCAGAATACTCCATTTCTTGGCGACTCATTGCAACCAGCGCTAGGTATACATTTTGTGCGGAATCATGCATTTCTTGGTGATTTGTGAATTAGAATCTGAAGGGGTTTGGCATTCTAGGTAAGCCGCAACCTTGTTCTTGTTTGTTTGCAAGTGAAATTCAATTCACAAATCGATATTAGTGTATGCGTGAGTATTGTTTATTAATTTGTAGGCATTTAAGATTTGATAGTGGAGTTAGGAGGTCACCTTGCTCTCAGGCTTAGTTTTCAGTGTGGATTCCAGTGAATACTAGTATTTTACAACTAGTTTAGAGGGAAATTTAAAGAGCTGAGATACTATAAGATTGATAACATGAATTTAGTAGGATTATATAGTGTATAATGTCGTGGTAGACTTCAAAATTTCAAGGATTAAAAAAAAGAACAAGATACGGGTAACAGGACGATTCAATCAACTGGTTGTTGAGGGAAAGGTAGAACCATGAATACCATCTAGGACAGTGGGAGGTGCTTGATAATACTCCATTCCTTGGAACGCAGTGGAAATGGAAATAGAATAAATAGAAATGGAGGAGCTGGCTTGTTTGCTGGAGAACTTGTTAGCTGGGAAGCTCGTTGGGAGAATCTAAGCTGGATGGTGGTCTACTGAGTTGGGCGCAGCGTGGGAAACATGAGCCCTTTATTGGACAAGTGCATTATGGTGGAGAGATTATTTCTTTCATTAGAATTTCAAAACACAATAGGTGCTAGCTATTATTTCCTTCTAGTACAGCTCCCTATCATGCAGGGCTACCCTCCCTGGATCTGGTTTTCTCCTAAGTGACTAGGGCAATTGACTATACTCCATATTACCCTGTCACTAGCCCTATGGTTTAAATTGTCCAGCCAGCCACAGAGGCAAAAGGGCAGCTCAAGAACTTGTAACCTAGGTTGAAGTGGTATGCCAATTATGTTTTCTAATTGTAGATGTAGATCACAATATGTATATTCTTATTCATTATTGAAGTTTTTATGGCTCAAAATCTTTTCATATGTTCTCTTCCATCCATATTATATATTTGTATGCCTTATCACTAAGGGAATTGAAAGGAAAATAGAAATAAAATAGGGCTTTTCCGTTCATTACTTTCCTCTTCTTGTAGCATACCTTATTTTCCTTATATCCAAGTTTAGCTCCAGTGCATGTCTCTTTTACATGTTAATTGAAGATATTGTTTTTTTCATATTATAACCATATTCAGTTTGTTATGTATAACATTTGTATTTTTTTGGTTTTATAAGTCGGGTGTATATACATATCTTCTTTCCTTTCACTCATACCCACTTGATATAAAGATTTCATTGTATATAATTGGTTTACCATCACTAAAATTGATGTTCTTGTACATTATTTGTCTCTATTTTTTATGGTGGAGAGATTATTTCTTTCATTAGAATTTCGAAACAAAATAGGTGCTAGCTATTATTTCCTTCCAGTACAACTCCCTATCGTACAGGGCTACCCTCCCCGAACCCGGTTTTCTCTTGAGTGACTAGAGAAATTTATTGTACTCTGCATTACCCTGTCACTAGGCCCATGGTTTATATTGTCCAGCCAGCCGTAGAGGCAAAAAGGCAGCTCGAGAACTTGTAACCTAGGTTGAAGTGGTATGCCAATTATGTTTTCTAATTGTAGATGTAGATCACAATATGTATATTTTTATTCATTATTGAAGTTTTGATGGCTCAAAATATTTTCATTCGTTCTCTTCCATCCATATTATATATTTATATGCCTTATCACTAATGGAATTGAAAGGAAAATAAAAATAAAATAGGGCTTTTCCATTCATTACTTTCCTCTACCTGTAGCATACGTTATTTTCTTTATATCCAAGTTTAGCTCCAATGCATGTCTCTTTTACATGTTAATTGAGGATATTGGTTTTTTTCATATTATAACCATATTCAGTTGGTTATGTATAACATTTGTATTTTTTTGGTTTTATAAGTGGGGTGTATATACATATCTTCCTTCCTTTCACTCATACCCACTTGATATTAAGATTTCAAGTGTTATATAATTGGTTTACCATCACTAAAATTGATGTTATTGTACATTATTTGTCTCTATTGTTCATTTCCATTATGATTTCCATGTAGAACCTTGTCAAAATTGTTGTTAAAGAGGAAAAAGCACATGCAAACAATAATATACCAAACACATATTTTGTAGGAATCAATTGGGCATGTTATGTTCTGTCATGATTCTATTATAAATAATGATTTACAATTGAAATTGAAACTTGAGTATTCCCCCTTGTAGCCTCACCTTAGCATAGCTGACATCCCTCAACCTTAGATAAACCTTGTGATGATGGATGGGGAGAAAGTCGAAAAAGGCCTACCTTTGGGATTGCCAATTGGCCAAGAAAACATAAGAAACCACTAGCCCTACCATTACCTTAGTCAACTCCTTTGTTAAATATCAACTACCTAATGATATTAAATATCCCTCACTAAAACAAGCAACTAATGAAAAGGGAAAGTAACCTCGGGTTAAATCCTCAAGTTTTGAATCTTCCTAGTCTATCTCTACACATCCAAAAGGAAAAACCAAGTGTTAGGTATGTTATATATTCTTTTTATGACTATCCCTATTCACGATTCATTCTTAGAGATAGCATGGGGGGGTCTATGGGGGGTGGAATCCCCCCATTCAAAGGGGTCATAGGTGAGGCATAGGCCTCCCTTGCCTGAGAGATTTGGGGGGGGGGGTGTGCAGTACCTCTACCTAAATAGGGGTTCAGGGGAAACACCCCTAAAAAACATCAGGTTGTTTTTTGAATTGATTTTCAGTGTGTTATGGCAAAGTTTTTTCTTTTCGTTTTTTATGGCACATGGTGGTTCATCCCATGGTTTGTACTTACAATTAAAAAACTACATTACTTTTCTAATATAGGGTTAATGGAATAAGGGTTTGTTGTGTTGAAGAATGTAACTAGCTTCGGTCTTCATAAATTGTACTTGTCAAAATAAAATTTATTATTAAAGAAAATGACTTATTAAAGCATGGGTTTCATGCTTGGGTCAAAGTTTTCTAAGTCAAAGCCTCCATTGAAGGCTTCTAGGTTTTTTCTTGAGTCATTAGAGTCATTGACATTTTTATTAGACCCTTGATGGGCTTTTGTATCATGTAAAAAGAATTATTTTTGAGTCAAAAAGGTAATTTGTTGCCTCCACACCAAGTCATCACTGTCCCCATGAAGTCAGCCTACATTGGGGAAATTCAACAGAGTGAAAACTCTATATAATGAGAGGCAGCTCGATCCATTTGTCACATTCACTCATCAAGTTCGATATTCAAGGAAGAGAAGTAGAAATAGAGCAAAGTAGTTGGAGAAGGAAATTTTTTTTTGGGAAGACCTAATTTGAGTTTGTGTTCCATCTACCTCTCACACGTGCGAAGTTTATATGAAGTTGTTGGGGACAAAAATTTGTGTCTACTGCAAATCCAAAATTCTGTTGTTGGGGGTCAAAGTTCTGCTACTGGGGGTGTGAAATTCTAGACAGAAGTTGTTGTTGGGAGGTTTTCATTTGAAGAATTTGATAAGGAGCATCTATTGAAGGGAAGGGCTGACTTGGTGATTGGAGGAGGTCTTTGTCTAGGTCTAAGAAGTCTGGAAGTGTCTCATCTTTATTTGAATCTACTAAAGGAAGATTTTTTGACCAGGTTTTCCCCTTATAGTGAATTTTCCCTAGCCAAGTGCCTCCATATTGTGTCTCTTATTCTTATGATCCTCATATACATATAATTTGGTAATTTCTTGATGAAAGATAAAAAAATTATGAAGTAATAGAAGCCAACACAATTCAAAAGTAATTATCAAGAAAGAGGAATCAAACACTAATTCACATAAGCATTGATTTCTCAACATGGTATCAAAGCTAAGGTCGAAGAAGGTTGGAGATATTATGCCTGACCTTAAATGCGTGTAGGAAGGTTGGAGATATTATTCACACATTTAAGGTCAAAGGGGATATTATACATGACATAACTTCTTCCTTCCTGCACGCATTTTGTAAAGTCGAGCCATAGTTGAAATTGCTATAGTGAGATATAAATCAAATTATTCTTCACATCCAAAACCATCCACATACAAAAATTACCATCTCATAACGGAAAAATATATGTAGAGACCAATATCTTATCCCTGCTCATATATTGAAATGGTTGTTGTGGTATTATATATAAATCAAATTATTCTTCACATCCAAAAACAAAGACAACTACGTGTGCAACAAAATTTTCGTTTGACATTCACATTCGTCCATCCCTGCTCTTATATATCTGGATTAAGGGAGTGAAAGCTGATATATATCTAATTTAGGGAGTGAAAGTGATATATATCTAGATTAAGGGAGCGAAAGTTGTGTGACAGACCCCACTCACTATGGCCCCGAGAAACCCCAAATCATTGAGATAGAGAGAAGTGTGTTAATATAGTAAGAACCAATAAAAGTGTTAGCGCTATTGAAGAGATGGGATTCATGATGCAAACTGCAGATGGAATTACAAATGCTCGCATAGAATTCCCATTTAACACATACAAATTTCAATGATTCACCCACTTCTTAGCATGATAGATGGCTACACAAATGTAAAACAACAAGCGAATTCTACAAAAAACCCATATGAAATTTACTCATTTAACAATGGATTTCATGCTAGATCATGCCTACATTCAAATCTATGAGGATTAATATTCTATTTTCTGTACAAAATTCAAAGAGACACTAATTTTTCTAATAGAATTTGTCCAAAGCCAAACTAGTAAACGAAAAGGACTAAGATAGACCTGCAAGGATGATGTTGTTTCAATGTTATACAAATGAATTATTATATTTTATGTCTTAAAAGTTAATAGTTTCCCATTATCATTGTTAAATAATTTTTATGAAATTCCATTTTGCCTCACAATTCAATTTCTGATATATAATATTTCAATGTGGACTCAACAATTCTTTTGCAAAGTACAATTTTATTTTCTATGAACAAGTGAATTTATATGATGCATATCTCAATGCTTGGAAACTGTTGATGCAGATTTGCAGATCGATTTGAAATTTTACTTGTGGAATATTCAATGAGATGTCAAAAGATAATCGTGGGAAGAAAACATCAAGGCAAATGGATGTATTATCATACTTTCAAAAGGCTCCATCCAAAAATACACATTCTCTTCATGATTCAAGCTCCTTTGAACAATCTGTTATTGAGAGAGAGGTTAAATCTTGTGGAAGTGCATTTATATCTATATAATGGATGAAATAATAGGTTCCTCAAGTGATCAGGGTGAGTTAAATGTAGTTTCAACAAAAATTGGTGATGAACATGTTAAATATTTTTCCTTGGAAGGTGACACAATCCATTCGCAGAAAAGGAAAAGAGGTCAGTGGACCATAGGGAGACGATTCCAAGAAAATTGGGTCTCAAGTTTTCCATTTATTGAAGAAATACCTCCTACAAATGAGAACGAGATTTTCCGACAAGTTAGATGTATTGCGTGTAGTTGGAAAACTCAAAAGGTAGTGAAATTTCAGATGAAGCTAGATATGGTAAAAAAGCATGCAGGAAAGGTGTATGAAAAGAAAATTGTAAATAGTAAATAGAAATCTATTGTTAGATGAAAATCTTTTGAGGAATGTCGACATGTTGAATATGCGGAAGAATATAAAAAATATTTAATAAGTAAGAGGAAACTTGAGGCAAGCAGAGGAACCATCATATCTCTATTTGAAAAGATGATGGAAAGAAGTTTGTTATCAAAGACGATACAATTGAGCACTTTTTTTCACATCTTATCTAAAGGTTGTCCTATGATAGATTATCTAGATCACATGAAATTGCTATCTTTTCTTCAAGTGCCAAACTTTCCATCTTGTCATTGGTTTGTAACCAGTGGTTGGGGATGGGTAGGATATCTAGCTCAAGTAGAAAAAGATGATTTGAAAGAGAAGATTGCAAATGCTAGGTTTTTGGCATTGTCTTTGGATGAGGTTACAACTATAGATAATACTTCATGGATTTGCATGAGAATTTATATGGTTAATGACCATATTAGGCATTCCTATCTACTTTGGATTAAAAAGATGAGAGAGACTTCTACAACTGAAAATATTTATGAACTTGTTCTTAATGGTTTGAAGGAAAGTGGTATGGATCAATTAATAATTGCAAAAAAGTTGGTATGTGTTGGAGCAGATGGAGCATTGGTAATGCAAGGACAAAGGAATGGCCTTTGTGTTAGGCTAAAACTATCAACTTCACCATATATGCTTAATATTCATTATATGGCTCATAGGATGAATCTCGCATTTAAAATAGTAAGCAAGTTTCCATCAGTTTCAAAAGTTGAAGATCTTGTATGTGAGACTCATGCATACTTTTCTCATAGTCCCAAACAATATTTAGAATTTCAACAATTTGCAGATGGTATTACGGATGGAAAAAAACTACTGAAAGATGTTGATACAAGATGGATCTCATTAAATGGACCAGCTCAAAGACTATTTAGTGAGTTCAAACCTTTGGTGGGGTTGATGTATGAAAATCGCTACAATGTAGACAAAGCTCAAGATCTTCTTTCTCGACTAACTAATATAGAGACATTATTGACATTGGCTGGCATTCTTCCTATGCTACATGAAATGAATGTCCTCGTGAAAATGTCTCAGAATCGTACAATGTATATTTCAGAATACACAAATGCGAGAAAGTCAGCATGTCTTGCATTGGATAATTTGAATATGATGCCAGACTCTTTTACTGGTCTAGAGTTTAAAAGTTGGACTAAGATCATCAATATAGAAAATACTAAAAAAATTTTGACGTTTGATGAAAAAGGGATACTATGTATCGCAGTGCGTGGGTATATGGTTCCCTTTCATTATATTAGTAAGACATGACAAATCACCAAATATTGCCTCGTGTTAAGAGACCAATTTTATAATATTGTGATTTCAGTGAGACAAAATTTGATAGAAATTGCAAGATCACTATCATTAGAGACAAGAGAACGGTTTCCTCGAGATGAATTGTTAGAGGCCATGTGTGTGGTATACGCTCAATATTGGAACAATTACCAATGTCCAAGAACTTTAAAAGCTGATTTTCAAAAAAGAATAAAATGTTTAGTAGACCATTTTTACAAGAAAGTCTCAATACATGGAGAACAAATTGAAGGTTTTTTAGATCCATCAAAATTGTATCAATAAGGTGGACGCTTTGCTGAAACAATGTGGAAGAAATATCTTTTTTTGGAGAATACTAATGAAAATGGTGCTATAACAAGATTATGGACTACTTTAAGTGCTAGCCAATACCTACAAGAAAACATATCAGAATATTTCACATTAGCGGATGTGTGTCAAACCATGATTTTGGGATTAGTGGAGGATGAGAGAATTTTTAGTGCACTATCATTCTTGAAGTCGAAGTTGAGGAACAAGCTTGATAAACATGTGGATACATGTTTAGGATTATATGTAACAAAGTTTGACATTGACAATTTTCCATATGAAAGAGCACTAACTCTTTGGTGATCAGATTGTGATAGAAGGGGATAAAACAATATAACAAATATCTCTAATGAACTTGATATAGAACATAATGTTTTGGAGGCTCATAATGACAGTTCATTTGGAAAAGATCATGTACACAATTTAGAAAATAACGACCAAGATGAGAACTGGGAAATTGAAATACCCTAGGACTCTTATTTTGGTATACATGTTCCATTGATCATGCAAGATTACTATATGGCAAATTCAGGGAAAAATATTTCTATATTTGTATTTTTCATTGTAACATTGCAGCAACATTACTTTGATGTGCGTTGTTTTAAGATTGATGTTTCATATTTAGTCATTACATTGTTTGTTTCTTATCTATAACATGAAATAAAGATGGATTGGTGAGGTTGGGACCTATTTATTTTCACATAGATAGTGTCCGACTATTATTAAATGATAAATAACAAATTTAACAAGACTTTCAAGTCATTTGTTAGCCATTTCTTGTCATTCATTTGTCAGCCATGTTTTCAAGTCTTTCAGGTACTAAGTTGTTTGGGTCCCCACATGTCCTTAGGACCATTAAGGGATGAGATAACATGATTCAGTCCAACTCATACCCTGAATATACTTTTTACCTATTGATGTAAGTGTTTTTTTACCACTCATCACCAACAAAATTCTTCCATAACATAACCCAACTTGAAGACAACGCTTCTCATCTTCCTTTTACATAAATGCTCTATGGATCTCCCTACTATACTTTCCTGAGACCAACGTCCCTTCTTGGTAGGTCTCTCCACCATACCACTAATCGCACAATAGACACACACTAGTAACTACCACATTCTATAAATCTCTCTAGTCTTAGTTATTGGTGTCCTTGTCACACTTCACCAATACAATCTTGCAGGTCTATTTTTTATCATATATTTATTTTTTGTATTTAACTTTAGCACCATCCTAGAGTAACAAGTTAGTGTCCTTTGGATTTGATCTTTGATTGGAAATGAAGTTGGATTTGATGAAGCTAGGACCTATTTCTTTTCACATAGACAATGTCCTAGTATTAAATGATAAATAACTAATTTAAGAAGCTTAATGCTAAGCAGCAATGGGCTTATTCAAGTACATGAAATTGTGTTGATGTCTAGCTCTGATATCTTAGAAAAATTTTAACAATTTTCTTGCTGTTTGTTAGAAGATTTTGTCAAGTTTGAAATTTTTGGTTTGTTTTCATCAAATTTTTTTAGTCGCTTGAATCATATCATGCATAGATCGATAGATCTAGTTTTATTTTTATAATTATTGTTGTTTTGTTTATATATTTGGTGGTTTGAGGAAAGATATTTGATTTCCTTTCACTTTGTGGCATGATTTCAGCGTCTTCACCTTTTAGAATATAGTAAAATATTATTCTTATTTTATGTTTTCTTGGAAAACAATTATTGATATTTAGAAAGGGAAATAAGCCCTGGGTACCTAGCCAAGAGAAAAATCATCTATGTACTAGGTTCCTGTGCATTTATCATAGGAGACCTATTGGCATGATATTGACATTCCTTTTATGCAATTACACTTTGTCAAGGTGGAGATGAGTTCACTGACATGGGAAGAACAGTGACAACTGATTATAATGCTAAGGAGATTATAATGTTGGTTTCAAAAGCAAGATTATGAAAATTGTTTGCACTAGTTCTTATTTTGGTCATATTTACTACCACATTTGTGTCTTGCTGATTTTTTTACATTTGTAATGACCTTGTGTAGAGTTGGTTTGAAGAGCCCAATGTTAGAGTGAGAAGACTCTCTATAAACCACAAGGACTACATTGTCTTGGATGACCAATTCTTGGAGGGCACTCGATGTTCTTAGTGTTGCCAAGTCTCTTCACTCGAAGCGTCAATGGATACAATGGTATGGCCATAACATCACTTAATTTGATTTTCTTTACTAATCTCCTAATATCATTTTAATACATCAAATTGTTCTGTTTTCATGGAATTCAGAGACACATCAATAATGTTATTTTGTCTTGGAAATACTAAATTATTTTGTTTTGAGATCACCCAGTTTGAGTTGTTCTTTGCAGCCACCACTTGATCCTCTAACAAGAATTTGAAATTCAAAGCATAATAAATCTCTTCTAGTTGCTTTCCAGAAGAAGATTGCTACAAGCCAATGAATATTACTGATATTAAACTAGATGTTGTACTTGGTACCATAGGCCTTGTAATAGGGTTGTACTCCATTTCAGTCTATGACAGTAGACTAATTTTTAACTGCTCCATGTACCCACATATGATATAATATATTACCCACATAATTGTAACACTTTGAAATCAGTTCTATATTCTTTATTTCGTCAGGTGAAAGAAAATTACAATTATCCTTTTTCATTTTTGGCTCGCTAAATATACAAAGAGAAAATTTCTTAACAATATTGCTTAATTTGACAACAATTTTACTTTTATCTGATACAAGAGTGGAGGTAGTCTTAGATTTTACCTATTTCTTGGTAGTTGTTCTCCTTTGGCAACAACATCATCCTTCAACAAATACATTCCAACTTGTACAAAGGAAAGTTGATGTTTAGTAGAGGGCCCATAAGAGATCCTCTAATGGAGGTGCAGTAGTTTAGTAGGATCACTCGATGAGGCACATGTATGAATGTATTGTCTTCAATTAGGAAGGCACAGTTACCCATCCAGGGGAGGGCATGCATGAATGTCTATTTTGTGAATGGTGTAGTTTTCTAAGTGTGTTGGGTGAATGAGTTCATGCATTCAGTCTACCCTACTGGGTCTTGAATTTGAAGCAGTGTTATCCACACATGATGGTGATATCCACTAGGTGAATTAGGGTTAGGGTTAGGATTAGGGATATTTGATGAAGCCAGATTCAATGGTTCAAGTACTATAAAAGCTAGATTGAAGAATTTCAAAGAAATGACTGGACATACATCTCATTCAAAAATGACGACTCAAAATCCCTATGGAAACTTGTGATATGTTGCTATGGATAGTGCTTACTTGTGACTTTATACCTCTACAACTTCAGCTAAGTTCTATATCGGGGAATTATAATTTCCCCAAGAGCTACTTCCCCCTACTACTTGACCTCATGGAAGATCTGCTCAGATAGTGGAGCGCGATGCTTGAGGTGAGGTGAGGTGCTTTTTATGCACACATGTGAACCCTTAAAAATGTCATTCCTAGGCTAGGCTGGAACACTATATCTAGAATAGGTTTCTTGTTAGTTTTACACACTTACCTCATGTTGTTCTTAGCCTAAGCTACCATTCTAATTCAAACAAGAATCTCCCACATATATTTCATTGCATGTATATCCTAATATTGGAGGTTTCCGTTAAGTAGAGTGCATGTATCATAATATTGGAGTTTGCCCTCCTACTCAAGTAAAATTAGCATGAGCGCAGCCTGTCTTCCCATGATATTTCGTTGTTTATCTTATGCATCTATTAGATTTATTAAAAAGGGAAATGAGTGACATCCATGGAGTACTAGTGCTTTACCCTCTAATCAAGATGTTTATTAGCAGATTTCTTTGGTTATTAAAGGAAAACAACAATTATGAGGGAGGGATTTGCTTTAGAAGAGCCTACTTTCAGCTGGTGGTTGTAATTATTATTGGAAATCAGTGTAGGTAATTGCCAATAGGTTTGTGATCATAACTAGAAAGAAGCCGATACCTTAGAAAGGTTGCGCTCTAATAGAGGTTGTTTCAGCTCACTGCCAATTTGTTTAGAGCATGCATAGAATGATACTATCATTGTAAAATTAACTTGGACCATGGTTAACACATGCAAGATAAAAAAAACAATGTGAGAAGAAGTGCACTCCACATGAGGGTATTTTGAGCAGATTTCATACTTCTAGCATGCAATTAAGTTTGTATTAGAAATACTGGGGGGGGGGGGGGGTGAATCAGTATCCCTTTTCAATTGTGTTTTTTGTTTAGTTAAATCATTTATATTTAGAGAACAAAATGAACAACAAGAATAAATTATTTTATTAATATAATCTTTATAATAAATCAAGTACAATGTATATAGGGCTCCAACCAATTTCCAAGCACCAACTTGGACTTTTTGTGAGGCTCCAACCTCCAGGGTACCAAACCTGTCTTGTCAAGGAACCAACCCTGTATTTAGGATCACCAAATCCAAGGACACCAATCCTTCCAATTATTTGAGGCACCAACCCCAAGGGCTCCAACCCTCTACTATATATTGTCTAGATATGTTTGGTAGTTATTCTCTACTCCCAACATCTTCTCACTCAATTAGGTCTATCTACACCTTTGCTGCTACATCAATGATAGCTTGTCTTCATATGAAGGTGATCCGAATTGGATCCATAAAAATTCTCAAAGTTCTACGACTGTATCAAATCAGGATAGACTTCAAAAACTTGTGAATAAAGAGCTATCAGGAAGACCTTTGGACAGTGGAAGTTTGTAGCTAGCAAGGAACGACGAGGACCTTAGTCAAATCACGCTGACCGAGGCCCACGGAGACTGCGCTGGATGAAAATTAGCAGTTAGGAAGTCCTAATCAGAAAACGGAGGTCGTTTTGATGTGCGATCACTGGGAAAAACCCCTCGAGAAGGAAAACCCCGGAGTGCTTGGTCGCATGGGAAGCCGGGAAATCGTAGGGAAAGCGCTAAAGAAAAAGGCGGGCCCCGCGCTCTAAAAACTGGTGGAATATCGGAAGCATGTTGGGCGGTAAGCGGATTAGGTAGGAGGACGAGTGATTCCACACATTACACCACACGTGTCTAGCGAATGAGAGAGAAAACCGCCTCTCATCGTGGGCTAACGGTCGAGCAAGTCAACCATGCGATAAGAGAGAACACCATAGGATCTAGGGGCTCCAGATCTGATGGCGGAGATTGCACTCAATGAATGACCAGATCTGGAGGGAGGATTAAGTTGTGGCGTATAAAAGTCTGAAGTCCGATTTGATCGTTGAGTTGGTGGATGAATAATTACACAGCGTAACCGAAATACCGAACCATTGAGGAAGAGCTGCCGCAGTTCGTGAGAGGACAAATGGCCACTTCCCTACGAGACGTTACACAATGGCGATGACGCAGAGGCAGGGAAATCCAAGTGAACAACAGCAAGTGATTCGAAGGGGCGGAAGAGGAAGCGAACAATCATGAGACAAATTGGCTTTAAGCCATGAACAGACAGAGACAGAGACAGAGAGAGCGCGAAGCGAGCACTGTAAGGAAGAAGGAGACAGTGAGACAGAGAGACATAACAGAGAATAAGCAAGAAGCAGAAAACAGAGAGCCGATCTAACCTGTAGAGTAAAGTAGCATCAAGCAGGTAGAAGGCTTGATAGGTTTGAGCAATCCCTGAGAGGATATCTGTCGGGAACTGGGTACCAAATTGGACTCATCCCATTCAAGACCAATTGAGGTCGAAACTTAGTAAGGAAGAGTCTGTGCACTCTAGTGGCTTGGGGAATCCACTCAAATTGAGCTCCTCATTGTAAAAACTCTGTTTTAAAGACACAATAAGAAAAGGCCACCACTGAAAGCTGGACCAGAGACGTAGCCTAGGAAGATTGGGTGAACTCCTTGTTAATTTTTTGTGTTCTTGTATTTTCTTACTATGTTTCTCTTACGGTTTTCCATTTTCCAGTGTCTGTGTATTTTGCAATCTCATCGATCCGTTGCCTAAGATAACATAAACACACACCAGCACATGAGTTTGTAATACATTCATTAATTAATTAATTAACTGAGATCACTCAAGAGTGATTTTCAGATCAAATGGTATCAGAGCTCTAGGCTGTCAAGGTTAGACAAGCTTGTGTTGGATTTAGTTGTTGAATGCTAACTAGATCAAAGCTCAAACTGGGAGAAGGAGAGTTGGTCGAAACTAATCCTGAAATTGGGAGAGTCTATCCTCGGAAGACAATGTCAGAGGAAGGTTCTATGGGGCTAGACCCTCAATTCATAGATAGTTTCCTAGCCATAAAGTCCATGGTAGAGTAAATGTATAGGGACTTTAGAAAACACAAAGATGAAGATTCATCAGGCTCCAAACAAGATAAAGGAGAAGATGAGTCTCACTTCCATGACCACTCAAAATGCAAGGGGAAAGAAGAAAGCTTTCTCACATCTCCTAATAGCCCTGAACATAAGAAGAAAGCACCTTTGATTAAACTAGATGTCAAGTTTGATTTACCTATATATGATGGAGAGTTGAATGCAGAAAAGCTGGACAATTGGATTAGACAAATTGATGTTTATTGCAGAGTGAAGAATATCGATTCAGACAAGAGCAAGATTCAGCTGGCAAGCCTACGTCTTAGAGGCACTGCCTTGGTTTGGTGGGAAGGCAGGACCCAAGCTGACTTGAAAAGACATGGTAAGACTATCTCTGTCTAGAGTGAATTTATTTCTGCAATCAAAAAGAAGTTCTATCCATTGGCCTACATGCAGCAAGCCATGATGAGCTGGCAAACTCTTCGACAGTGGAAAGGGCAAAGTGTATAGGGATACAATCAAGAATTTAGAAAGAGAGCATTGATTCTAGGAATCTCATTAGACTCACCTGAGACTCTGTTGAAGTACATTGGTGGTCTACACAGCTACATGAGGCACACTATCCTCATGTTTAATCCTACTAGTATAGATGAGGAATTTGTTCAAGCTACACATCTAGAAGCTAGAGGAAAGAATGGATGTCCAGAAGTTGGGGGATCATCCCAACCCAATGCAGGTAAGAATAAGGAGAAAAGAAAGCAGAAATGGAAAGCAAGGAAGGCTAACACTGCACAGAAAAGCAAGGCTTCATGCACTCACTGTAAAAAGGATGGGCATGATGATGAGCACTGTTGGATTTGCCTCTAGAGCTGAGGCCTAAGAAGTTCGAAGGAAAGAAGAAAAATACTGCTGCAGCTATTTAGAAAGATTTGGGGTCAGACTCAGGAGATGAAACAACTATTTCAGCCACAGGTATAAGAGGTAATAATTTTGAAGCATCTACTAGTAATTTTGCACAATCTACTATTGATGAAGAAAATGAGAGAAAAAGACATGAGCTTTTCCATATTCGAGTTATTTCCAAACATCAAAAGATTGATTCTTTGTTTGATAGTGGCTCACAAGTAAATTTAATTTCTGAAGCAATTGTAAAGAAGTTGGGATTAATGACTACACCTCACAAGAAACCATACCCATTAGGATGGTTAAATGATAAAGCACAACTACAAGTGACTAGACAATGCAAACTCAAGTTTTCTTTTAGGTCAGCACTTGTAGATGAGGTTGAGTTAGACATAATTCCTTTGGATATATGTGGAATTGTTTTAGGAAGTCCTTACTTGTATGACAGAAAAGCTATTTTCTATAGAGCTGAGAACAAGTATCTACTTGTTAAAGAGGGAATCAAATACTTTGTAAGAGCTCATAAGCTCAAGAATAAATATACTTTCATAAACTCAAGGCAGATGAAAAGAATGATAAATTCATGCAAACAATTCTTACTGATGGTTTTAAAGGAAAAGAAACCTCATAAAGCCAATGTATTTGAGGGTTGTAATGCTAAACAACAAGCTGATTTAGAAAAGGTTGTTTCAGAGTATGATATCTTGTTTCAAGAACCTAAAGGTCTGCCACCCAAAAAGGAAATAATGCATGATATTATTTTGCAGCAAGATGCTCCATTGCCTAACATTGGAATGTACAGGTTGTCCGCTTTAGAGAATGCAAAAATCAAGAAGCAGGTTTAGGAGTTGCACGAGAGAGGGTTCATTAGACCTAGCACATCACCATGTGGGTCACCAATCGTTTTGGTGAGAAAGAAAGATGGCTCGTGGAGAATGTGCATTGATTACCAAGCACTGAATAAGATAACAATAAAAAATCGTTATCCCCTTCCTCACATAGATGATCTTTTAGATCAATTGAAAGAAGATGTTTATTTTTCCAAGCTAGACTTGCATAGTGGATAACATTAGGTCAGAGTAGCAGAACAAGATGCATGGAAGACTGCTTTCAAAACAAAGCAGGGATTGTATGAGTGGTTGGTTATGCCTTTTGGCTTAACTAATTCTCCTGCTATTTTCATGAGATTAATGAATTATGTACTCAGACCTTTTCTTGATGATTTTGTTATTATGTATCTGGATGACATTTTGATATTTAGCAAAACGTGGGAAGAACACTTAAAGCATGTTAAGCAGACACTAGATGTTTTGAAAAGAGAAAAACTTTATGTTAAACTCTCAAAATGTGAATTTGGCAAAACATCTTTGAATTATTTGGACATATAGTAGGGGGTGGTGAATTGAAGATAGATCCCTCTAAGGCGGCAGTCATTGTGAACTGGCCTAAACCCAAATCTGCTACAAAAGTTAGAAGCTTTTTAGGAGTAGTGCAATATTGGAGGAAGTTCATTTCTAACTTTTCCTCAATTGTAGCTCCCTTACATGCTTTAATAGGATTGAACAAGGTGTTTCAGTGGGGAGGCAAATAGTAGAAAGCCTTCGACACCTTGAAAGAAAAGATTATTATAGCACCTGTACTAGCACTGCCTGATCTTCAAAGACCATTTGAGATCCAAATGGATGCTAGTGACTATGCCAAGGGAGTAGTGTTGACACATCACAATAAATCCATATGTTATCATTCTGAGACATTTAATTCTATAGTAGTTAACTATCCCACATATGATAAAGAATTGTATGCATTAGTACAAAGTGTGAAAAAGTGGAAACATTACTTAATGGGCGAAGACACAGTAATACATACTGATCATCAACCACTTCAATATCTACACTCCCAAACTAAGTTGCAACAATCAAGGCACTATAGATGGATGGGTTTTCTACAACACTTTCATTTAGTAATCAGATATAAAAAGGGCATACAGAATAAAGTTGCAGATATGTTATCTAGATCCATTATAAATGAATCTACTATACTTAAGCATAAGTCTATGTTACATGAGAGTTACACTGAACAATATGCTCAAGATATAGACTTTAAAGATGTATATGCAACTTTAAGTCAAGGAAAATGAGTAGAAGAATTGGATTATCATGTAAAGGACTGACTCTTATACCATTGTGGGAAGTTATGCATTCCACAAACTGAAAGAGTAAAGATAATTCGAGAAGCACACACTTCTCTAATATTAGGTCACTTTGGGGTATATAAAACAGTTGCACAACTATAAATATTTTGTTACTGGCCAAAATGAACGAGATAGTTTCTAGATATGTAAGAGGGCGTACTATGTGTGCAAAAGGCAAGCCCAACAATAGAAAACTAGGCTTGTACACTCCATTACCAGTTCCTTCTCATCCTTGGGAAAGTGTTTCCATGGACTTTGTTGGAGGACTACCTAAATCTAGGAATGGTCATAATTATCTGTATGTTTTTGTGGATAGGTTCAACAAAATGTGTATTTTGATATATTGTAATAAATAGGTTACAACTGAACAAACTGCAAAATTGTTCTTTCAACATGTATGGGTCCATTTTGGATTACCCACTTCCATTGTATCTGATCGAGACACCCTATTTGTGGGGAAGTTTTGGTAAAGTCTATGGGAATTGATGGACACCAAACTGAAGAAAAGCATAGCTTTTCATCCACAATCTGATGGCCAGACAGAAGTAGTTAATAGGACAATGATCCAGTTACTCAGGGGATATTGCAGCAAGCATCATAAGCTTTGGGATGAACATTTATGTTATGTGCAGCATGATTACAACAAAGCAAAACATTCTTCTACACAGAGATCTCCTATTGAGACCTATTTTGGTTTCACACCAAGGTCTCCTCTTGATTTTGTCTTTGGTAAAGACACCACAGTTGAGGGACACAGTGATGTGGACAGGGCAACTAGGTTTATTGAACAGATCTAAGAGATCCACCAAGCAGTACAGGAACAACTGGAAAAGATCCAAGCCAAATACAAGGCAAGGCATGGCAAGCATTAGATGGAGCATAGTTTCCAAGTTGGTGACCAAGTCTAGCTGTATATAAGCAAGGACATGATGCAAGGTGAAGGTAAAAAGATAAAGTCTATCATGTATGGATCCTTCAAGATACTTGAGAATAATGGTGAGAATGCTTTTCGCCTTGATCTACTAGCTTACATGCACATCTACTCAGTCGTAAATGCAGATTGCTTGAGATTGTGTGAACCTTCACTAATTGAAGATCCCAAAGAGCAGAGTCAATTGCCTTCTATTGATGACCTGTTACTTGAATATCTTAATGAATTGTAGGAGGAGACAGTTTTGGACAGCAAGGTGAGGATGATGTGCAGGGGAGATGTTGAGTACCTCAGAGTTGGGCTCAAGGGTTCAAAGCCGAGCAGTGCAAAGTGGATAGAGATTGGACAAGTGAGACAATTGTACCCCTCACTTAGTCAATGCTTGAAAACCAAATTTTGGTGGTCCAAAAGCTTTTTCAGTGGGAAGGCCGTGATCCGAATTGGATCCATAAAAATTCTCAATGTTCTATGACTATATCAAATCAGGAAAGACTTCAAAAACTTGTGAATAAAGAGCTATCAGGAAGACCTCTAGAGAATGGCAGTTTGTATCCAGCAAAGGAATGCCAAGGACCTCAGTCAAAGCGTGCTGACCGAAGTCCATGGAGATTGCACAACACACAAACTAGCAGTTAGGAAGTTTGGATCAAAAAACGGAGGCTGTTTCTGATGCGCGATTAGTACATTGCTGGGAAAAGCCCCTCGAGAAGGAAAAGTCCCGAGCGCTCGGTCGCATGGGAAGTTGGGAAAGCGTAGGGAAAGCACTGAAGCAAAAGGTGAGCCCCACACTCCAAAAACCAGCGAAATTATCGGAGGCATGTTGGGTGGTAAGTGGATTTGGTAGGAGAACGAGTGATTCCACACATTGCATTACGCGTGTCCAGCGGATGAGAGAGAAAACCACCTCTCATCATGGGCTAACGGTCGAGCAAGTCAACCATGCAATAAGATCGAACACCATAGGATCTGGGGGCTCCAGATTTGACGGCAGAGATTGTGCTCGATGAATGACCGGATCTGGAGGGAGAATTAAGTTGTGGCATATAAAAGTCTGAAGTCCGATTTAACCGCTAAGTTGGCAGATGAATCATTACACAGTGTAACCGAAATACTGAACCATTGAGGAAGAGCTAGCGTAGTTCATGAGAGGACAAGTGGCCACTTCCTTGCAAGATGTTAAACAATGACGATGACGTAGAGGTAGGGAACTCCAAGCGAATAGCAGCAGGTGATCTGAAGGGGTGGAAGAGGAAGCAAATAGTCATGAGACAAATTGGCTTTAAGCCATGAACAGACAGAGACAGAGACAGAGAGAGTGTGAAGCGAGCACTGTAAGGAAGAAAGAGACAGTGAGAAAGAGAGACATAACATATAAGAAAGAAGTAGAAAACAGAGAACCGAACTAACCTGCAGAGTAAGGTAGCATCAAGCAGACAAAAGGCTTGAGAGGTTCCAGCAATCCTTGAGAGGATATCTATCAGGAATTGGGTACCAAATTGGACTCATCCCATTCAAGACCAGTTGAGGTTGAGACTTAGTAAGGAAGAGTATGTGCACTCTAGTGGCTTGGGGAATCCAAGAACCACCCTGCTAAGCATCATCTCTTTCAGGAGACTCAAATTGAGCTCCTCATTGTAAAACCTCTGCTTTAAAGATAATAAGAAAAGGCCACCATTGAAAGCTGGACCGGAGATGTAGCCCAGGAGGATTGGGTGAACTCCTTGTTAGTTTGTTGTTTTCTTGTATTTGCTTACTGTGTTTCTCTTACTATTTTCCATTTTCCAGTGTCTGTGTATTTTGCAATCTGATCGATCCATTGCCTAAGATAACATAGACACACACTAGCACATGAGTCTGTAATACCTTCACTCATTAATTAATTAACTGAGATCACTTAAGAGTGATTTTCAGATCATAAGGAGTCTTCACAACCATTCATATCTAACAGAGGCTGGAAAGTTACCTCATGATGATTTCAAATAGGCATCATGATCTCCAATAATGTTTCCAAGATTTGTTGAAGCTTTCCAACAAGATATCTGCGCTAATCCTCAATGTATGCACAAAAGAAATTCTCTGTTTTCAACTCTCTATTCTTTACTGTTGTGGTAATTGTTTCAAGCATGTCTACTTCTCACTGTTCTTGCTATCGCGATCTCTTACTTCCCAGAAACAGACTCACAAACGCTTCAATGGTGGTGCTGGCTACTACTCCCTTCAAACGATATCGGATGAAACTTTATTTTTCCCCTTCACAAAATTGTTCTTAAAGCTGCATTATGTACTTGATTAATTCGGCCCAGGTCCGAGCCTTTCAAAGATTAACCCAATCAAAAAAATTGCTTCATCCTTCAGCTTCCTCCTGTCTTGTTGGACCTTCAGCTTCCTTCTGTCCTACTGGACCTTCGGCTTCCTTTTGTCCTGCTGGACCTTTGGCTTCCTTTTGTCCTGTTGGACCTACAACTTACTTATGTCCTTCTTCTTACTACTCTCTCACTCAATCTTCGGCTTCTTTTGTACCTTCGTCGTCTACCAGACCTTTGGCTTCTCAACCTTTCGACTTCTTCTTTCATTCGCTTGACCTTCTGGCTTCCTTTGTTCCTTTAAGTTCATGAGTTGTGAACTTTTACCTCTTCTCTATGATAGATTCCCAAGATATGTTACCCATATGGAGGTCCCACATGCCACGTCATCACCTTTAATCGTACAATCACAATTTCATAAAATATCAGAGGTTTTACAAGTGTGGACATGCTCTGTCTTCCGATGGAGCGAATGTGATATTCAATGAACTGTTTTTAATGAATCCATCAGGTCCACAACTCTATCGCAATCAGAGGTTTTAACATCCTTTGAAACTTACGATACTGCGGATGCGATATTACATAAAAAAATTGATAATAAATCCATTGGGTCCACAACCTTATTGCAATCGATAGTTTGTGGGATTTTGACTAGCACATGGATTAAAAATAGCCTTAACCCCCGCAGTTGACTGTGATCTAAGGGTTGACTTTGAGATTGACGGCTAGGATTTAGTGCGGGACTTTAGCCACGATCAAGGAAGTCCGTACTTTGCTACCGCCGCTCTTCCAATAGTTATTCTTCTTTACTCCTCTATTATCGCTATTTCTCTTTGTTCTTTTGATAACACTTACCCTTGGGAATATTTGATAACCTACTTCTCTTGCTCCGATGACTTGTTTCTTTGATGGCTTTCGATAAACTCTTCCTCTTACTCTTTGGCTTCTTGCTCCTGTTGCTTTACAGGATCTACTGCGTCATTTTTTGTTCAATTGCTGTTCAATTGACCTCCTGTGTCATTTGCTATTCAATTTCTGTTCAATTGTTGTTCAATGGACCTCCTGCATCATTTATTATTCAATTGACCTCCTGCTACTCAATTGACCTCCTGTGTCATTTGCTGTTCAATTGTTGTTCAACTGTTGTTCAATGGACCTCCTACATCATTTGCTATTCAATTGACCCCTGTTGTTCAGTTGCTGTTCAATTGACCTCTTGTTGTTCAATTGTTGTTTAATTGACCTCTTGTGTCATTTGTTGTTCAATTGACCTCCTACGCCATTTGTTGTTCAATTGACCTCCTGCTGTTCAATCCACCTGGGTCCTCCATCTCATCATATCATCATATATCAAACTTTCATCACTATGAGCATTATGATCAATGGGAATCAATGGGAAATCATGTATCAAAGAATTTTCCATCACAAACACTGCTATATTGACATCAATGACAACCTAGATTAACAGTTTGTTTATCTTGGAGAAAGGAATAGTATTAAGGGGGTGAGGGAGGTGATGGGTGAGTTACAATCATGCAGAAAGGCAGTTAGTTTGCCATGTAAAGAAGATTCTACTTCATTTTGGATTCTACTTCAGTTTGATCCCTTTCTATCTCACACACTCTAGTCCAAGAACATTTTTCTTTGATTAGCTTTTGTTCTCTAGCCACTATAGCTCGTCTAGTCCAAGAACATTTTTCAAAGTGATGTGAATAACACTTATCAAAGTGGAACAAATTTTGGCTACTCTGTGAGTGTTTCTTAAAATGAAAGCATCTTTACACAATATAGACTATTCCAAGTGGATTGCTACAACTACTCATAAATAGGTGCTTTTTCTGCCATTGTCAATAGATCCAAGCCCATAACTAGTATTGCTTAAAATGTTGGCATGATACCTTTTCTGTTGGTTGAAGTATAATTACAAAAATTTCATAGAGAAGGTCCTGAATTGAGGCATACATATGGCTTCCTTAGTGTTGTTAGTAGTTGTTTCTATCTCCTAAAAAGAGTTTCCAAAGTGTTGCCATAATCCAATTCTCAAACCACTACATAGTCATCATTTGAAAGTAGATCACTTGGTGCTCATGTGGAGGGCTGAGATGCTATATAAGATTAGGGAATACTGCTGGTAACTTTAACGAATATAAGTGATTTTTCTCATGCCAATGTCACCTTCAAATTCACTTTCACAAAGCTGTCACAGAGTATTGTTCATGGGACCTCACTGCTGGAATAATATGTGATGCTGCTATAGGTGTCGTTTGAAACATATCCTAGGAAGAAAATAGGATTAAACCAAGAATTTTTGCTCCATTCTAGTTGTAATACAAGTAGCCTTGCATAATACTTACCTTCCAGACTTCAGGTATAGAGTGATGTCATAAATAGATTGAAAGACTAATCTAGAGCAAGATCAAATATGCACAAGAGTGAGGAATCTACAACAAGGCCGAATCATCAATATGTTGTATTGTTGCACTGAAGAAGCCATACAATTCACCTTAGATAGGCATATAAATACTTTTCATACTAAAGATGAAGAGAAGTTGGCCCTAATTTCTCCATTGGAAACATGCCAGGTCTATTAGAAATGAGTTTATTTCAATGTTTTGATTTTTTTAGACTGATGTAGATTTACAAAAATAGGGCATTGATGTTTTCCATTTATCAAAAATTGGAAAGAAACGATATTACAACTATAGTAGACACCTTGGTCTATGTAGAAAAGTTTGTAAAAATGGGCCTTTCTTATAGTTTTCTTAATGTAGAATTCATAAATGTTCCAAGATCTTTTGCCTTGTATTTGACAAGGTACAACTAAAATTCATTAATATACATCATAAAATATTTTGCACCAATGTTGCAAAAGTTGTACTTAACAATAACTCAAGAAGGGCCTGAAAAAAGAAAATCAGGGAAAAATTATAAAAACCAGCAAGCAATTGAAATAAAAAACCAGAAAACCTATAAAAGAGAAAATTTATGCTTATATGAAAAGTAGGAGCTTGAAACCCCATGAGGTGAGGGAAAACCTGATTCTGCAGAAGTTTGAGGCTTTGTCAACATAGGAGTGAAGACTGTGACAACAATATGGTCATCAAGAGCTGAATGTGTCACTTGTGGGAATTTCTCTTGGGTTGGAAGGTTAACACTCCTCACAACCACCCAGCCTAGCCCCAATTTACAATTTTTTTTGGAATATATATCCTGGCACTTCCTCTCATTCTGAGGATTGTACCTAGGGTCACTGCAAATTATTTGGGGCTCAGGGCAATCAACAATACATTCATTAAGAGGTCAACATGTCACTTTTGAGAATTGGTCCTGGGTGTGGAGGGATAACATTCCTCGTCAATTTCCTGGGCTAGACCTGATTGACTAAAATTCTTTTTGCAAAATGTATCCCGAGAAAACCCAAGGAACTTTGCCTCATTCTATGGATGGCACCCAGGCTTAAGAAAATTCCATAGGGCCAAAGGCCATATCAACATGTCATTGGTGGGAATAGAACCATTGTAGGGAGGATAAAAATCATTCCACCTAACCAGTGGAGCTAGACCCAACTGACATCAGATGTGTTTGCAGTTAGAGAAAGGTGTAGGAATTCTGGAAATGAGTTTTTTGGTGTTTTTGGACAGTCAGATATTGCTCTTATTTTGGTTGTTTTCCAATATGCTGGAAAAGAGCATCCATTTCTTTTTCCTTTTTACTTGAAACTTTAAAGGATCTTAAAAAATAGTTCAATAATGGTAGATGGCCCTTAGTATGCTAGCCAGACAAAAAAAAAGTCTTACTAACTTAAAACTTCTCTAGGAGGTCCCACCTTATCGATTTTCAAAAATTTGCAGTCTAGGAGTCCCAGAAGAGCTTATCCATCCACTTGACTTTCAATGCCTGTTCCAAGTGACAAATGAGATACTATTCTACTATAAATTGTTCCATAAATAGAGAAATGACTATGAGGGGCTTGTTGGGATTCTAGTTCATTTGAACTTCACACAAGTCTGGTTCTCCCAGTATTATTTTCCATGTTTGATGCCTATGTGAGTTTCATTTTCTCCCTTTTGAATGCAAATAATGGAATTTTTGCACTACATTAAATGATGATTTCCTAAATTAATTTCCATTCCCCTGTTAGAGGAGGTTAGAAGAGGGCTTCTTGATAGGATTAATGATTAAGACTATGTGTCACGTTTTGGGCCTTACACACGGTGAAACTGCAAGATCTTCAGAAGTGAGGGAAGTTGAGGTTAAGTTATGGGCTTGAAGAGAGGGAAGTTGGGGTTCCATTGTATTGCATTACTTTTGCACAACACTCGGTAGGGATCTTAATTTGGCCAAGCATCATTGATCTTAATTAGCTCTACGATTATTCTTGCATAGATCATCCCATTAATAAAATTTACTTTTTTTCTATTAAACTCATTGGACATTCAAGTTTTATTTACATTTGAAATGCATATGGGAGACATGGTGATATTGATGCATGATTTAAAACTTTCTTCACTTGTTTTGCATTCAAAAGGATTTGGAAACTGTGGTTCCAGGTCTTGAGCCAACAGGAATTGATCTTCTCTCGATGAGGACAAACATTATCTTTGTTCTTTGGAATATGATCAAAGGATGTCATGTAACAATTTTTATTAATGATGACAAATTTTCTGCTTGTTTCTTTGTTTTTCTGCCACCATGTTCCCTCCTAGAAAATGCCGTGCCTGGAGCCCAGTAGATGCGTCACTGCTCGTAGTGCTCAGGAGGACTAGTATTTCAATGATCTACGTTTTTTACCCTGACTTGTATATTAGTTGTGGGGATAAAAAGATTATTGGCCTGTTGTAGCATAGCCTGCATCATCTCACCAGTGAGTTTCTCTTTGGAGACTGGTAAAATAGATGGAAACCTGTATAAGTAACATGATCAAGTATACCATGTTTTAAAAAAAATATTTTGCCACATTTGTTAAGGATTTGCACCATTGCTGTAGCTAGATTGTGTTGGTTCTAGCTCTTCAAGAATATTGAACAGAACTTTATTTGGTAATTAAGTTGTTTATGATTGTCAAATATGACTGATCATTTGAAATTCTTTTCCATATGTTCTCACTGACGGGGCATTTTATAATATTGTGCAATATGGTTTTCTATGCTTTATAGCTCGAGTATTTGCTTGTTATGGTGATGTGTAGAGGATATGATATTCAAGAGGTTTTTACGTCGGTTTTGATGATAACATCTCAATGGTGATGGAACCCTTGCTTTGAATCATGCAAGGTTCCAATGGTGAACCATGAAAGAGAACACTTATTTTGGATTCTAACCATGAAAATTTTCTCAAAAGTCCAGCCCATAGAAAAAGGTGAAATGTTGTATATAAATGATGTTTGTTTCTGAGCAAGAAGTCTTGTTAAAATTTGCAATATGATATATATTAGTGACTCTATTTTTGAAGCATGTTTTTTGCTTGGGAGGCATAGTTTTTTTTCAAGTTATATTTCAAAATTTAAACCTACTTGTTCTTGATGGTTTTACAAAGACTTTTAGTGACATTTTATTCCTTGTTGAATGAATGCTAGGGGTGCCTTGTTGAGAATAAGGGTATCTTCTATGATATTGATGTCTTTTCTTCAATGGATTTCATGCACCATATGTTTGCATTGATGATGAAGTAACTCTGTGATTATCTTGATCTACATGGGTAGCTCATTGTTCGTGTTGTTTGCTCATGGGTATCATTGCATTATTGATCTCTTTGGATTAATGATGGAGATGATCCCTGCTCGTTGCTTCATGTGATCCTGTGGTTCTTCAGAAGAGGTTGGCTAAGTAGTTGATCATTGTCTTGTCACCACAAATGTAGCATTCTCTTGTTTGTGTAAGAAATTATGCCTGAATTTAGGTTCTTACATTGTTTCATTGGTGACTGACATGTCTTCTTGCTAAAGTTGTTTTGGTTATGATCAATTTGTGTGAATTTTTAACAGTGTTGACCCTGTTAGTTGCTTTGTGGTTAGGTGCATGTTCCCTGAAGAGTTTCTCCTTTGAGTTTAGGTGCATGTTCCGTAAAGTGATTGGCTTTCGCTACCTTAAATAAAAACCTTATGCAATCATTGAATGCTCTTGCTTCAATCATCAATGTCTTGCTTGCACTTGATTGCTTATAACAAGGCATAAAATTCCAAACAAGGAAACTTCCCAATTGACCATAAATTTCTGAGTTTTTCAGTGAATATTTCAACTAGAAATTTTGTCAAACACATCATATAGATGTTGTTGTAGGTGTTATCTTACGATAGTGAACAAATTGCATATCATTGAAACCCAAAAAGAGTTCAATCTAATATATTCATTACTCAGAAACTTACATACAATTGATACATATAATTTTTACCACCAACTCAACACAATATTACAAGGAGATAGATTCTGGAAGCACAGTTTCTTGTATTTGATAGCAACAAGATTTGCAAGCCTCCAATCCTACCAAGATTACATGCACAACAAGCAGTGAAACTCGTCCAGGGCTCCTAACTGACACACACAATTTCTTCACACTTGTTCCTTATGTTAAGTAGTCCCAAAGGGTCCATATATCCTCCACGCAATGGTGTAAATCACAACTACGTCCAGCTGTGGTAATACAACTTCCAAAAGTCTCAAATAAGGCCCCAAAAGTCTTAAATAAGGGCCAGTTGTGGTAATATAACTTACCGAAATCTCAGTCATAGATTAACCTGTAAATTTCTTCCTAGACTTTATTGTTTTACTATGTACATGGGTAGTATTTACTTGAATAATCAATTGTGTTTTTATTTTAAAATTACATTGGAATTTATGCAATATATATTATGTTATGAGCAGAGTCAACAATGTCTCAAAAGGGTGACATATTAGCATGATCTTCAAAAATTGTATTATAGGTGTATTCCCATTACCTATGCCTCCCCATTGGTGCCTTATTCCTTCCTCATTATCAAATGAGTGTTTAGATCTAGGCATAGGTTGCACACATTTAATCCAGAAGTTGAGAAAGATGTTGCTTCATACCTTTTTAATTTTTTTTGTTGAGGCCTAGGGTTAGCACATGCAGGGCTTGGTGCATGGGTTCAAGCTGTCGAGGGAGATTCCAGTGATAAGGGATCAATAGGATAACCAAACAAGGAGAGGGGGGGGGCCACCATTGCCTATAATATGAATCTTGAGTTTTGGATTATTATGTTTATAATTCACACTTGACATTGTCTCATATTTAGCCTTTCTCCATGGATGGGTAGTATATAGATAGATCTTCACATCATACCATTTAAACAAAACCCTCTCAATTTAGCTTTATTCCTTTTAACAAAGCTACTTTTCAGGCCAACTATGCTTTTATTTATTTTAAAATTCAGTGGAGAGATCCTTGCACTATCTCCATAGTATATTCCATGAACATTGATGACTTTTTGCACGTTTCATCCAGTCAAAATTAAAGCGAAATCCATCTATTCTTATCTCTAGAGCCTGCATCAGGTGCTCTATCTTAGGATGGTATCCAAGGTAAACCAAAATTCTTTGGGGCTCAGGGCAATCAACAATACATTCATTAAGAGGTCAAAATTTCACTTGTGAGAATTGGTCCTGGGTGCGGAGGGATAACATTCCTCCTAAATTGCCTGGGCTAGACCCAATTGACTAAAATTCTTTTTGAAAAATATATCTTGAGAAAACCTAGGGAACTTTACCTCATTTTGAGGATGGCACCTAGGCTTAAGAAAATTCCTTAGCTCCAAAGGCCATATCAACATGTCATTGGTGGGAATAGAACCATTGTAGGGAGGACAACAATCATTCCACCTAACTAGTGGAGCTAGACCTAATTGACACTAGATGTGTTTCCAGTTAGATAAAGGTGTAGGAATTTTGTTAATGAGTTTTTTGGTGTTTTTGGAGAGTCAGAGATTGCTCTTATTTTGGTTGTTTTCCAGCATGTTGGAAAAGAGCAGTGGTTTTTTTTTCCTTTTTACTTGAAACTTTAAAGGATCTTAAAAAATAGTTCAATAATGGTAGATGGCCCTTAGTATGCTAGCCAAACAAAAAAAAGTCTTACTAACTTAAAACTTATCCAGGAGGTCCCACCTTACCGATTTTTAAAAAGGTGCAATCCAGGAGTCCTAGAAGAGCTTATCCATCCACTTGACTTTCAATGCCTATTCCAAGTGACAAATGAAATACTATTCTACTAGTAAATTGTTCCATAAATAGAGGAATGACTATGAGGGGCTTGTTGGGATTCTAGTTCATTTGAACTTCACACAAGTCTGTTGCTCCCAGTATTATTTTCCATGTTTAATGCAGATGTGAGTTGCATTTTATCCCTTTTGAATTCAAATAATGGAATTTTTTCACTACATTAAATGATGATTTCCTAAATTAATTTCCAGTTCCCTGTTAGAGAAGGTTAGAAGAGGGCTTCTTGATAGGATTAATGATTAAGACTATGTGCCATGTTTTGGGCCTTATACAAGGTGAAACTGCAAGATCTTTAAAAGTGAGGGAAGTTGGGGTGAAGTTATGGGCTTGAAGAGAGGGAAGTTGGGGATCCATTGGACTACATAACTTTTGCAAAACACTCGGCAGGGATCTTAATTTGGCCAAGCATCATTGATCTTAATTAGCTCCAACATTATTCTTACATAGATCATCCCATCAATAACATTTACTTTTTTCTATTGAACTTAGTGGAAATTCAAGTTTTATTTCCATTTGAAATACATATGGGATATGTTGTAGCTCATTTTGGCACAACTAAAATGTCAAAGACAAGAGAGAATCATTTTGTTATTTCTTTAGATGTTTCACCAGAAATAGTGAAGTCGAAAAAATTTAAAATGGAAAGTTTAACTACAAAGAATTGGTCACTCAAATAAACAATAGTTGTAGTGAATATTGGAATTTAAGCACTATTGAAATAGAAAAAGCTATTCAAAGATCTCTGCTCGACTATTCATTGATGAGGAAGCAGAGGTTTCTTCAGATGATGACTTGTTTATAGATGATAATGATGAATGTGATAATAACATTGAAGGAGAATCAAAATCAGATAGCTTTATAGATGATAAGGTAGAGCCAATAGTAGGATCTACTCGATCTGAAGGTGGTCCACTTGACATAATGGTGGTCTACAAGAGGTCCTTATTTATACAGTCACCACTAGCCGAAGAGTGGAATCATTGGGCTCATTCTTTTCTGGAACATGACTATGATGGGAGTGGAAGTTCAAATCCTTCAGGAAGTGCTAATGCTTCTGTAGATAACAATATTGGATCTCATACAAGATCTTTGGATGACATGAATAGCAAAAGCATGTTTGCCCAATACGCATGCTCTGGACTTGCACTGTTTTGTGAAGCCAATTTCCTTCTTGAACAATGCCACTGACATCAAGCAGTCAAGTAGGACATCCATGGAAGCATCTATTATAGATAATTGCATTAATGGAAAAGTTAATATGAAAGATCATATGAAGCCAGCGAATAGAAGAAAGCAACCACTAGGTAAACCAATTTTCGCAGGTGGCTGAGTAGGTGAATTTAGATTGCTTATTATTGGCAAACGAAGCCAAATTTTAAAAATCCACGATCTGGGTTTTGTGCAGAAAGGCCCTAATTGACTTCAACGCTAGAAATTTCCAAAAATTCAAAGCGGTTTCACATATTTTTTGAGTTCTTTCAAACACTAGTTTGTTAAACCATTAATCACCACTGCATAAACGGTGTCGCCCACTATTCACATGTCAGCAAATTTAATGTGACTATGCAAGAATCAATCAAACATAATTTCAATATGGCGGAGATCGTCGGGGGTAATTATTGATTCTCCTTTAGATGTATCTATAAATAATTATATTTAGTAATGAAATATCAAGCTCTTCTATGAGTCTTCAAGTTTCTGATATGGTATCAGAGCCAAGGGTTTCAGTTGTGTCTATTGTGTGAGGAAGAGTGAGCGTTGTGGAAGTGTAACTGATGCATGGATTAGACACTTAAGTGGAGGGCTCGGTGGTGTGTGATACGAACACTTATCAGAAGAGTAGGTCAGAGAGTTGTTGCCACCATATGAGGAGCTAGTGTGGCTTGAAGAGCTGTTGTGTGTAGGCCACTGTGTGAGGAGCCAGTGTGGCTTGAAGGCATGTGAAGGCTCAGTGTGAAGCTGTACCAAGCCAATGCTGGAATATGGTGCTGTGCCCAGTAGAGATTGTGGCATTGTATGAGGAGGGCGCTGAGTTGCCAGCCCATTTGAGCCACGGATGTGGAAGTGGCCTAGATTTTTAGTATGCACGAGTCTGAAGCATGTGTGAAGTTGCATATATTTTTAGTATGCACGAGTCTGAAACTTGTGTGAAATTGTGTAAAGAGAATTAAGAGCATTTCCCTTAGGCGCATTGGCATGTGAAAGTTGCTGCTGTGTGAAGAGAATTGAGCTGATAGCCCGTTTGAGCCTTCATGTGGAGGAGGCACAGATTACTGTATGCCTGAGTCCGAAGCGTGGTAGCTCTGCTGTGTGAAGATTGGAGTTGTGTTCGCGCAGCTGTAGTGGAAGGTGTGACCACATTGGGCATGTGGCCTATGTTTTGTATTGTGCCTGTTGTGGATTGAGTGCAATATAAAAGCGTTGTTGTTGAACCGATTACGTGTATAGTGCTAGAAGAGCATTGTGAAATTTTTCGTTGAAGTGATAGCTGCTATCACTGATTCATTTGCAAAAGCCTGTAGTGGCCAGTATAGCATGAAAAAGGGAGTGCTGGAGGTTGTGGATGGTGCTATAGGGTCAATCCACCTAATTGGATGGCACAGTGTGGGCCATGTTGAAAGTTGATCCATGCTGAAACAACATACAATGTTGTGGAGAGTGCAGTCTTGGAAAGCACAGTTCCAAAGGCATATTATTGTTGGAGCGTTGAGCTTGGAGAAGTAGCCAATGTAGATTGTGTGGTGGAGCATTGTGGAGTTGTGTGCTCAGCGAGTTTCAATTTTCTGCTGCAGTTGCAATTATCTGCGAGTTGTGGAGTTGTGTGCTTAGCCAGTGTGATGAGGAGCTGCCTGGAGAAGGTAATGGAGTTTTAGAAGTCAATGCAATCGACTTTCCAGTGAGTTTTCAGCTAGCCTATGAAGGATTTTTAGAGGATATTCAAAAGCACAATACCTTGAACCTTTTTCAAAAATCGACGAATAAAATATTTCTACCATGAAAGAGCCTGTAGCGAAGCCTTAGCTGCAAATTATTTTGAATTTGACTTTATGGTAGACTGATGGATCAACAAAGGAGATAGTCTCGGAGAGAATTGAAACAGGTGAGGAGAAATAATGAAAATGTAATAGTTGTAGAAGAATATGAAATGCTTCAACCAAAAGTAGATCTGAATCAGATAGAAGAATTTGAAGACACTGATGCAATACTGAAACGATTAATGCCAGTTCTGCCAATTTTCTCAGGTAAAAGTTTTAAACTTGGGCAATAAAAATGGAGGGATTGTTTGGTTCAATGAATTTATGGCAATTTGTTCAAGGAATTTCCATAAATTCCATTGATAAAAGTAGAGGTGCAGTAGCATTGTTTCTCATCATATCAGCTTTAGATGAAAATATTTTGTCTAGTATTTTGTATGAATTTGGTGAAATATGTGATGCAAAATTATTTTGGGATATTCTTGAAATGAAATACAGTATGGAGGGTAGTGGGAAAGCTGAAGTTGATGAAGGTTTTGTTGCTAAAGGTGATTGTGTTGATAGCATCATAGCTGGGATTAAGGCTGAAAGTATGTCTTTAGCTGACAATATAGTAGTATGTGATATTAAGGAAACTCCCAGTGATGCAGAGATTTATGAAGTCAAATTTATGACAACTATGTATCCCATGAATAGTGGTTTAATATGATGCATGAAGAGCATTTTATTGATGATTTGTTGTTTGGTGAGAAGATTTTCCTACCTCCATACACAAATCAAATGTAGGACGAAAGAGGTTGAAGACATGAATCAACCAACTATGTTAGCAAAGAAAAATGAAGGAAGCAAAGCTCTTTTCAAAGAACACGATGAAAAAATTCAATATGGTTCTTTTTATGAATATAACATTGTTTTTGAGTATGCAGATATTGACAATCAGGAAGAAGCAACAAAACTTGAAGAAATTGCAAACATTAAGGACAAGTATAAGTCCCAAGAACCTGAAGCAATGTTGAATACAAAGAATGTTAACCTGCAATCAAGAAAGGAGAAGCTCAATCACTATCTTATGACAAGAAAGGTGAAGATGAAACTACATCAACAAATGAACAAGCATGGACCCTTTAGCAAGAAGACTAAAATGAAATGTTTTGTTGTAAGCCTAGCTGAGACGTAGACCAACAGTCAAGTTAAAGTTTAGGTCGTTGTGATTAAGGGGAGGTGTTAAACCATTAATCACAACTGCGCAAACGGTGTTTCCCACTATTCACATGTTATAAAATTTAATGTGACTGTGTAAGAATCAGTCAAACATCATTTCAATACGGCGGAGATTGGCAGAGGTCATTATTGATTCTCCTTCAGATGTATCTATAAATAATTATATTCAGTAATGAAATATCAATCTCTTCTATGAGTATTCAAGTTTTTGATATAGTTTTCATAAAAATGCCCTGCAAATTATGTATGATCACTGAAATTCGATTTTTATTTTCGATTTTGAGCAAAGGGAAAAGTCAAAAGTCAACAAGAGAAATTGTTTACAGACAAGCTGAACAAATTTCACATGGGAAAACATTTGATTTGGCACTGATATTGTGAAAAGAACCTAAGTCATCGAAAACACTGATTTTGGCATGTCTCTAACCTCACAGATAAACTCAGTGACAAACCTATTTTTGGGTGAGATGTTTGGCGCTGTAAGACTCTTATCGAGGGGAACCGAGTAAGATCCATTTAGGAAATTTAGATTGATCTTCTAATTGGTGGATTGTAGGGGAAAAGCTTTAATTCATGTTGGAAATTATTGTAAATGATACCAGAGCACCATCATCTGCATTGTCTTCAGGGTTTGATGTTAATGTCAGAGGAATTTCTTTAGAAGTGTCATCTAGGAAAATGAGCCTAGTCCCTGTTTTACCTATTCTGAAATTTGGTAGACCTTTAACGAAGGGATAACTAAGCATCTGTGCAAATTATGGGAAATCTAAGCAGCGTTCGAGTTTCCAAATTGATGGCTCGTGATAACAGTGTTCTAAATCAACAGAAGCCCGACAGCACAAACCGCATGGGATTTATGTGAAGAAGTGCCTCCGAGGTTGGTTTTTCCCAAACCACTTATCAAAAGATCAAAGGTCAATATTTACTACGACATTACTCATCCTTATTTCCTAAAACCACCAGAGGTACTCCCGCAAGTAGTTTCTGGTTTTGATAAGTGACATATGCGTGAAAACAGTTGGGACGCATGACAATATTCACCCTCAGGCACAGAGACTTGGGCCCACATATTAAATGCGTATACCTAAAGACCCAAAATGTATATGTTGAGGCCAAGAGTTTATTTTAGAGAATAAGGTATATATATATATATATATATATATATATATATATATATATATATATATATATATATATATATATATATATATATATATATATATATATATATATATATATATATATATATATATATATATATATATCTATATATATATATCTATCTATATATATATAGATATATATATATATATCTATATATATAGATATATATATATATATATATATATATATATATATATATATATATATATATATATATATATATATATATATATATATATATATATATATTTATATATATATATATATATATTATATAAATATATAAATAGTTTTATAACTATTATGAAAGCAATTTATTAACTGTTTTGAGAAATCAATTTCTAAAATAGATTCGATAGTTAATCAAAGAGGGAGAGAAAAATCCTGAAAAGGGGGGCCGAATTTTGGAGAACCTGGAGACAACACTATTTTGTACTTAATGAATTGATGATTAATAAAAGAATCAAGAGTTTCCATATATGTTGGGTATGATTTTGTTATTTCTCAATTATGTGTCATTTCTGTTTATTCATCTTTTTAAATATGGTAATGAAGCAGCTGGTCTTTATTTACTGATGTAAATGAAGTTAAAATCCTTAAAGGAACTCCCATATTTAAAACCTCTTTTCATATGTTTCCTCTAGATTACAGAGAATAGTTCCTATTAAACACAACATATTGTCTTTAATTTCCTTACATATTCTTCTCATCACATTCATATTCAACATCTCATGGCATTTTGAAACTTTCCAAGTCATCTAAATATTGAGAATTTAAGGTCAAGTCCTTCAGACTCTTCAAATAAGGAATCTAATAGAGATATAAGTGACAAGCATAATAAATTATTAATGTCTTAGGCACAATTTCTACACAACCAGGAAATTGGTTTCTTAAGGGACAACAGGAGACATGGTGATATTGATGCATGATTTAAAACTTTCTTCACTTGTTTTGCATTCAACAAGATTTGGCAACTGTGGTTCAGGGATTGAGCCGGCAAATTGATCTTCTCTCGGTGAGTACAAACATTATCTTTGTTCTTTGGAATATGAACAAAGGATGTCTAGTAACAATTTTTCTTAATGCTGACAACTTTGATACTTGTTTCTTTGTTTTTCTGCCATCATGTTCCCTCCTAGAAAATGATGTGCCTGGAGACCAGTAGATGCATCGCTGCTCGTAGTGCTCTCGAGCACAAGTATTTCAAAGATCTAGGGTTTGTACCCTGACTTGTATATTCGCTGTGGGGATAAAAATATTATTGGCTTGTTGTAGCATAGCAGGGATCATCTCACCAGTAAGCTTCTCTTTGGAGATTGGTAAACTAGATGGAAACCTATATAAGTAACATGATCAAGTATACCATTTAAAAAAAAAAAAATGCCACATTTGTTAAGGATTTGTACCATTGGTGTAGCTGGATTGTGGTGGTTCTTGTTCTTCAATACTATTGAAAAAAACTTTATTTGGAAATTAAGTTGTTTAAAATTGTCAAATATGATTGGTCATTTGAAATTATTTGCTATTTTTTGTTATTGACGGGGTATTTTATGATATTGTGCAATCTGGTTTTCTATGATTTATAGCATGAGTATTTACTTGTTATGGTGATGTGTAGAGGATATGATATTTAAGAGGTTTTTATGCTAGTTTTGATGATAACATCTCAATGGTGATGGAACCCTTGCTTTGAATCATGCAAGGTTCCAATGGTGAACCATGAAAGAGAACGCTTATTTTGGATTCTAACCATGAAACTTTTCTCAAAAGTCTAGCCCATAGAAAAAGGTGAAATGTTGTATATAAATGATGTTTGTTGATGAGCAAGAAGTCTTGTTAAAATTTGAAATATGATATATACTCGTGACTCTGTTTTTGAAGCACATTTTTTGATTGGGAGGCATAGTTGTTTTCTAGTTATATTTCAAAATTTAAACCTGCTTGTTCTTGATGGTTTTACAAAGGCTTTTAGTGACATTTTATTCCTTGTTGAATGAATGCTAGGGGTGCCTTTTTTAGAGTAAGGGTATCTTCGATGATATTGATGTCTTTTCTTCAATGGATTTCATGCACCATATGTTTGCATTGATGATGAAGTGATTCTATGATTATCTTGATCTACATGGATAGCTCATTGTTGGTGTTGTTTTCTCATGGATACCACTGCATTATTGAGATCTTTGGATTATGATGGAGATGATCCCTGCTCATTACTTCATGTGATCCTGTGGTTCTTCAGAAGAGGTTGGCTAAGTAGTTGATCATTGTTTTTCCACCACGGATGTAGCATTCTCTTGTTTGTGAAAGATATTATGCCTCAATTTAGGTTCTTACATTGTTGCATTGGTGATTGACATGTCTTCTTGCTAAAGTTGTTTTGGTTATGATCAAGTTGTGTGAAGTTTTAACAACGTTGACCCTCTTAGTTGCTTTGTGGTTAGGTGCATGTTCCTTGAAGAGTTGCTCCTTTGAGTTTAGGTGCATGTTCCCTAAAGTGATTGGCTTTCTCTACCTTAAATACAAACTTTATTCAATCATTGAATGCTCTTGTTTTGATCATCAATATCTTGCTTGCACTTGATTGCTTATAACTAGGTGTAAAATTCCAAACAAGAAAACTTCCCAATTGACCACAAATTTCAGAGTTTTTCAATGAATATTTTAGCTAGAAATTTTGTCAAACACATCATATAGATGCTGCTGTAGGTGTTATCTTACGATAGTGAAAAAATAACATACCATTGAAGCCCCAAAAGAGTTCAATCTGATATATTCATTACTTAGAAATTTACATACAACTGATACATATAATTTTGACCACCAACTCAACACAATATCACAAGGAAATAGATTCTAGAAGCACAATTTCTTGTATTCAACAATAGTAAGATTTACAAGCCTCCAATCCTACCAAGATTACATGCACAATAGGAAGTGAGAGGAAATATTAAAATGGGTTAAACAGTAGAGTGAATCAGGGCATCAATGATGTATAGTGGATGTATACAAGTCTTTTTTAATTTGGAATTGGATATATATATATATATATATATATATATATATATATATTTTTTGTTGAGGAAATTCACATGAACATGTCCAAGTGACACCACCATATTTGTGGATGATACGACCAATAAACTTGTAACATTGATTAATGTGTTACATCTAGGAATATTTGATTTTGGTACCTATTGGCATATAACTAGCCAAATGTCCAACGATATTGGAAGCAACTAGTTGATTTAACCTCTTGGACTTGTATATATTTGAAATATATTTTTATATGCTTGCACATTAGTCATACATACCACATTTGAATTACAAGGCAACAATGGAAATACCTTTTTAAGTGGTCACACATTAGTCCTGTTGTGAATTTGATGGCCACTTTGGGCAATTAGAAACAAAGAAGCACAAAAGAAAGGTGAAGTTGCAATGGTGATTATTAAGTTAGTTGCTAAAAAGTTGCACACTTAATGAGATAGACACCTATTGATATATAAATGTGAGGATTCTATCATCCTTCCTTATTAAGTGCTCCCCACTTCCTTAGTGGGAATTGCAATATGATATTTTGTTTAAAACTAAGATCAATTGATCAACATTTTATCATCAATGTCATAAAGCTCTGACATAAGGATTGCCAGTTGACATGAATGATGCAATGATTACTTAACTAGATAGTCCAAGCACTTAGTATAAATAAAAAAAGTAATAGTTAATCCCTTGTGCACTTTACAAAATGGTTTTTCTTGCTTAATTTTTGAATTTTAATCTAGTGCATTAAAAGTTAATTGGAAAGCAATGCATAAATAGGGATTGCATGTATGAGAGATTTTTTTTTATTTTTGGTTGAATAGCTAGTTACATAGTCAACATTGACATCTAGTGTTGGTTGGAAAATATAAAATGTTTAGAATGATTAGAGAGAGGAATTCATATGACCCCAAGGAGACGATCCTCACAAAAGAAACAATAAGAGGATGAGCTTTTTTTGCTACTTTCCTCTAAGCTCTAGAATGAAGGTCCCATAACAAAATAACTTCTGCCAACCATGATAACATCTAGATTTACATGTTTCAGTTTGTCATGAGTGCTATTACATGGAATTTTTTTCCTAATTAACTCTTCTTCACTTGAGGTAGAGAGTGATCAAGAATGAAAACTACATAAGCAATACGTAAAATCATGGAGCAAGAATATGTAACGAACACATGACAAATTTGTTATTCATGAATGATATGTTGAAAATGAAAAACAAGTTTAATACTCAAGGCTCTATTATTTTATGAAAAACAAGTTTAATACTCAACGTTTTTTTATTTTGTATTATTTGTTTGAAGACAAAAAATGTGAAAGAATAAAATTAATAGATGAGATATTTTAAAGCTAAAGTGAATTGGTTTGTACCCATCCAATACTATTGAATTCATTCATTGTTTAGAAATAATAACAACAAGATGATATACCAACATGAAAAAATAAATAGACAAACCCCATCCTTATTCTTATATTACTAGTATTATGGAAACCTAAAACCCTTCTATTGCTAGGGTTTTGACCTAGGAATATACTTGTTTTGGTTTTTTATGGATTTCTTAACAAGGCTTGAAGTCATTACAAGAAATAATCATTATGAATTTTGTTAGCCCTTTACAAAGTCTTTATTATTTAGTGAGATTCGCCAAGTTCTTATAAAATTTTATAATTCCGTGAAATATTCACCTTGATTTTACAAGATAATATAATATGGTGAGAGATTCGCCAAAAAATTATATATACATATTATATTATTGATAAAATTGCCTTCCATGTTTCCTATGTATCATGGGCATTTGCCCATTCATTATACATATAAATTTAGGACAGTTCTTAAAATTTTCCCTGCTCTTGGCTCGATGTAGTCATTGTCATAATAAATTCTGCCCTTGCATGTACCCCAGGCATGGCACCCCATTCATCTGTTGATTTACATAACAGTCGTTGCATTAAACTCATAAGGATGGGCGACGATAACTTATTTGTCATACATTTCACTCTCCATGTTGTGTATTAAATTTCAGTCCTCCTTACATATTTCATAGAGGTTCCCTATACTTATTTATGGTTCATAGAGATCTACCTATACATCCTCATGGAGTCTCTATTTTTCATTTATTTACAATGCATGCACGGGAGGTATTCAACCATTAAACTTATAGTTCTGCATTCAAAATCACAACTATCGATTCATACATCTTAATGGCACCCTGTACCATCTTATAAGAGCTTTTCATCGCAGTGTTGTGTAGTGGTGTAACCCTATGAAATATCTTATTACTGACCTATGATCAAGTCTATCCCCTTTTGCATTAGACTCCTGCTATATGACCACCATAGGACTTGGTTCGATGACCGAACACCAATCATATAGGAGCCCCCTGTATCGGCGTTTTTCATTTGTGGCCAATGTTCCAACAACCACAAACCTACGATCTCCAATATCTGATTTTAAATCTCCTTCCACTCATCATTAAGGCACTAAGTCTTTAAACACTCTATTGGGGATCTTTGGTTCCCATAAGCCTTCACAACAACCTGTTATCCCACATCCCAATGAAATTTCATTGTGGCACATGAGCCAACCACTGCAAACCTTCCATCATCAATTGTTAAAGTGACATCATCTCATGCCATGTGGCATTTTCTAAACAGTGACGCATTGTTGCAGCCTCAGAATTCTATTGCCGAAACATGGGGGATAACCACCCGGTTCGGACCTTAAGACAACTCCTATTCTGTTTAAAGTAGTGGCTTTGACTGGGGATAATGGGACCAGTTTTCCAGTGTGGGTTTTAAGATGAGAGTGGGTGGTTCATGAGTGCTTTGAAATAGAATAATGATAATGTAAGTGACCTATTCTATAATGCAATTTGTCTAACTAACTTATTCTAATATAAACCCGGGTATTCCTGTGTGGTATGCGATCCACAAAGATATTTGTTTAACATGTGATAATAAATATTGAACACAACTAAACATAGATGATAACATAAAATATAATTCCTTTGACTAAATAGTTAGTCAAAGGAATTTATGAAATATATCACATATATGATGAGTTATATATGAAAATCACAACTTCAGCTAGGCTTCATACAAAAGTGCAATTAACGCTTAGCAGAAAAAATAAATATCACATACAATTCATGAAAGTAAAGTTTTTCCACTAATTAAATGTAGAGAGAATCAATCATACATGATAATATAACCATATGTGTGAAGTCTTTTTCATTTGACAAATGACATAGACCAACTTCCTTCTTCAAATCAAATTGTCTCCCAAGAATACAAAAGCACATCAACAAAGGAAAGTAGTTTGATATCTAAAAGAAATGATCGTGTTCCATAATTTCACAAAGCATTCACAAACTTACAATAGCGCATTCTTTGCAAATGTTTTTGATAAAATTCTGGACCTTCATTTAGATGCATGAGAAGGGTATAAATACTATTCTAACTAAATGTGCAAAAATAGATTATACAAAATTTGAGGAGGTTTCAAACAACCTTCCTCCTAACTAGGTAACTAACTCCAAAAGTAAACAAAGGCCAAATAAACCGAACTAAGAGGATGACTTGTTGTCTGCTATATTTTCCTTTAAATCGAAAATATCGGTCATCATTTGAATTTGAGGAGGTGCCTTGAAGTGAGTCCTGAGTTGTCTTGCGAAGATCGCATTAGTGAGCAGTGGCATCATCCTTTGAGTCGTATGAAGGGAACATTTGAGAGTCATAATCTGGCTATGTGTCTGAGTAAGATGCTGCCAATACGACTCCCAGTTAGTCGTGGTCAGTTTTTTAATTTCCTCTCTTTGACTCCCCACCTTTTCTTGCCAGCCTTTATACAGAGCGTTTAAATCGGGAATTTCTTTAGTATTGCCTTCATTAATGAGATTGGTGGTGAACAGGATGTGATTCACTACCTTAATGATATTATTTGATACTCCAGCTACCCTTGTGATTGCTAGCTCGACCTGTTTGATTTTGGCATCCCAATCTGTGAAGAGAATGTCTTTATGAGTTTCCTCAATCTTGGGTAGATGGGCTTTCCTTCCATATTCTATTTCCTGCCATTCGATGAACTCAGAGATTCTAGTGTTTAAATCATTAAACTCCGTTCTCTGGTTGATTGCCTTATTTGTCAGTTGGTCACTATAGTCAGATAGGGAGTAATGTGTGACATCTTTTGGTAAAAATACTCCTGATGTTTTGCTAGAAGGGAATTGAATTCCAAGGCCTCTTTAATGAACTCCTCGGTAGTGGGAACATCCTTGTATCATTCCATGGATTGCTACATTTCTTGGAGTTGCATATTTTTGGTCAATATATTAGCTGCATGGCTTATTTTCAGGACTTCCATGTCTTGTTGCAATTGTACTAGTTGCTCAGCAACCTGCCTGTTTGCGCTTGCTTCCCCTGCCTCGAGCTCTTGTTCGAGCTGCGAAATTCTCTCCTTTTTATCCCTTAGTAAAGTAGAGACCTTAGTAGCCTTTTCCATAGTGGCCGATGTGTATGCTCCCGTGAACTATGATAGTCTAGTCAAGTTCTTAGCCGGATTGAAAGGAATGTCCTTTTAAACAATGTCCATTGGCTCTTTTCCAGGTGGGAATTCAGGTGTATCTACCCTTCTCCTTTTTCTTTGCCTTCTAACTACAGCCTTGTGGGGAGGGCTATTGAACACATCAAGTGGAGGTATTTCAGTTACTTTCAGAATGATTTTTGATGTGGACAGAGGAGGGATAATTTCAGTGTTCTGGGCCATTGTTGCTTGTTCCTCCATAGGTGCGGACTATTCGCCGATAGACTGGGGCTCTATATCCTTATGAATATGCAGAGGAGTTTTGCATTACTCCGTTTCTTGGGTATTTGAGGCTTTGGGAGTGCCTTGCAATTTCTGATTAAATTGATCCCACTCTTGTTCCAAAATACTGCGTTTGGCCTCTAAACTGATCTTTGTAGTCAGGGTGCTCATCAATTGTTTCTCAGCTTAATTCCTGATGGACTCAGTTATGTTGTATGCATCTTGGGGTTTCCCTGTGTCTGGTGTCTTCTCAGTGTTTACCTAAGAGTCTACTTGAGAACTAGGACCTCCACTATCAATAGTGACACTTGGTGTAGACTTATCCTTGGGATTTAATAGATGCATTGGGATCACTTGGGGCCTCTCATCTTTGAATTCCTGAAATCTTTGAAAATCTTCAGGTTTAAGATTCGCCTTTTCCCATTTGAACACTTGTTCTAAGGATACATTTGACTGTAACAAATCCTCAAAATAATTGTCTTCATGATTGTATGGCTTGAGCTTTACTCCAGTAGTGACATTATATGACATTTTGTTTGGATCAAATTGCCTCTTAGGCAATGTATGAAGCTTGAGGGCTTCCATATTTGCTGATTCCTTAGTAGCATGAACAAAATTGGCTAAAGCAAAAGAACTGCATTTGAAAGGGAAAATGGGCCATAATGACTTCTTCTCGTCTTTGAGAACTTTATTCAGCCCCTTCCCACAGTGTGGTAGGCAATCTCTCTTGCTAATAACTTATTAGAAACATATAAAGGAAGGACATGTGGATTAGATGTGCTACCAAAAACCCTAATGTAGGTGAACAACTCTTCAATAAAATACTTTTCGACAGTAGGCAAGTCTGCTGCGGCGTCTTGGGAAACCTAGGGACTTTCTTATTGAAAATTATTTGATGTAGGGGAAACAGAAAAGCATGGAATATCTTATAGAAGTGAGGTATGTAATGCGATTCCCATATTTGTTTATGACTGAGATGGATGGGGTAAGGATCTTGTAAGGTCCATTTCCAACCCACAGTTGGAAATGTCATGCAAAAACAGATAGCATCCATAATGTAGGCACTAAAATAGAAGAGGGGGAGGTTATTGGAAAAGGAGGCTTTCTTTTGTCGATATTTGGTAATGGTGGTGGCTAGGTTGTCAGATAGGATGGAAGGCAAATTCATGATATGGGAATTAACACAGGCATCAATTAGAGGAATCCATTCTATTGAAAACTTAGTATTATTGGGTAGCACAATCTACATAACATGGTTGATGCATAGTTGTAAGGGTTTTCCAAAGAGGCTATATCATACATACCTAATTTGTCATACTTGAATTTGTTGTCCAACACTCTCCAACCCTGAATTATCTTGAAGGGGTCTAGTTTCTTCTCTGCGAAGTTAGACACAAATGTGTTTTCATAGATATCCTGTGGATCAGGTATGTGGTACATCTTCTTAAAATCCTCTGCTTTGAATGACCCTATGAGCTCCATCCTTGAATTATTGAACTACCTATCTTCAATGATAAGTCTTTCGATCACCCTCATGATCATATCTGTATAGGGGAGGATTTTAGCTCTTGCTCCTATCCTATGAAGGAAAGAGTAGGAATTATCTTTGCATTGAAGTTCTCAAGGCCTTTTTGAGTTAGTTGTTGCTCGCATAACAGTGATTTTAGGACGCTCGTCCTCAAGCCTATTGTAAATCATTTCCCAAGTTGTTGCGCCTCCAGCAGCATCAAAAACTGTATCAACAAAGATAGGAGCCATCTTTGTAAACTGAGCTTCAACAATGGTCTATTTGCTCTATTTCTACATCACCATTCTTAGTGACATTTCTTTTATCGCTTGCCTGAAATAGACAAGATATATCAGTGCAAAAGATATCTAGTAATTAAGACTGAAATCTTATCTGAAATGACTTTGGATCGTGAGAAAGGTTTAATGAAATACTCGATTATAACCACCCATAACCTAGAAAATGATTATCCTTCCTCGAGCTGCTAAATATTTATTAACCTATCAACTCATTTGTTTTGGTATTTAAAATAGAAAAATTCCGCACATTTTACCGTTCTTAATCATGCATCGTGGTCTTCAAAGTGATACATTATAGCGCTACCAGATGCATCAAATGAAATGTGATTGTGGATATCACAATATCGCATTTTGTAAATCGTTTGAGGTTTTTCTAATGGCATCGTTAAGTTTCTTGTGAACTATGTGAAGTGCGAAATGCGATTGCAAAATGACAAGGTGATGTTATCGCAGCGGGAGACTTAATCGCATATCGCAATTTTTCGAAGGTGTTTTAACATAGTCATGCGAAAAAGTGCGATTTGAGATTTGCGATATGGATTTCATCCTTAGTTAGTTTTGCAAGGCTTTTCTAGGTATTTTCTTAGAGTTAGGTATTATTATCCTAAGCCTAAAAATTTAAAAGGGTCCCCATTTATAACTCTAACCCTGGCTATTTTTCTTTATAAATGGGGGGGGGGTTGTTTCATAGTACAACACATGTGTCACTCATACATGGCCCATTAGGCCATCCATAAACACCGAAATAGCCTACCATGTGTCCCTCTATACCGTGATGTCATGCTAATGCAAGTGGCCACATGTCACTTATCATTAGATCCGACTACTTGTCTTCACTGGATCTCCTCTGATGCTCCCTTCTATTCTTATCGGAGCCAACTGGATGCCTCCATGTGTCATGCCTAGAAAAGAGAGAAAGGGGTCTTTCCTACTTTGGATTTTCACCAAATTCCTTTGTATTTTCCTTTTTGGCCTCCCCAGTGATTTAACAAGGAATTCACAGTCCTGGATTATCCCCCAATATTGCGAGACCTTTGACACGACGGATCATTGATATGCAATTCGCCGTGGCCTTGGATATGTGATTCACTAGGACTTTTGATTTTCCAGGACCTTTAATTGTGATTCATCGGGACCTTTGATTCGCTAGGACCTCTAATTTGTCAGGAAATTTGATTGTGATTCATCAGGACCTCCAATATCTGATATTGCTCACTACATAAGGCCTGAATCATCCTGAACTTCAATAGTCCATATCTCTCAAACCACAAGTCGAATTTTGCACTTCCGCATACCGTTGGAAATATCTTCTGGAGCACTTTCCAATGAAAGGAGTCTGAATAGCCACTAAGCCCAACTTCTACCTAAAAATATGGCTCCAATGTCTTTACCTAGTTGGAATCACAAACATTAAGGCATGAAGCCCCATCATTAAGTTGAGCCTTGTTTGACATCAATTCCAACACTTACAAAACCATCCACATTCATACCATCAAATTTCCAGCATAAGTAAAAGGCACTTCCATATCAAAATGTAGTCGATGGTGCCTCCGCTGTAAATAAAAGATTTGAAGGATTGAAAATAGTGTTGATTGTGCAAACATATCATAAGGAGTGTTGTGAATTTAAAAGTTCTATGTACGGTATGATTTGACCGGTAATTCAAGGTTCCATTTTGTCATCAAGCAATCTATGGAAATCAATGTTTAGAGTGGGACATTATGATCAAAGGATGACATACTTGTACATTTGACCATTCATAAGCCAATATAATTTTCTTGTGATGGTTATAAAAAGTGACCTAGGATTCAGTTGGTTCTATTGTTATCTATGTTTCCATTGGGTGTTGTTGATTTTCGTATCCCTGATTTCACTCACCTGTACTATATTTCACTGGATTTTCTTGCAGACATGGGAAAGAGTAGTTATTTTTATTGAAATTAACTAGAAGGCCTTGAACTTATTGAATGTATCCCTGAGATTGCTGATTTGTTTATAAAGGTTGGATGGGAGACATTCTACTGCAATTTTGAGGATTTCAACTATGAAGTGGCAAGATCATTCGCTGAGGGTTTTGATGGGAAAATCACTAATATAGATTACCTTTCATTTCCAGACACTAAGGAGACCATAAAAAATGAAACAGGGTTGTCAATTGATGGAGAACGATGGTTCAAAAATTGAACTCTAATATGGACTAACATTGTATTCTTCGATAAGGATGAGCACAAAGATGAAGACTAGAGAATTCATAGATCTTGGTTGAAGCCTTCTTGGAATAATGACCTCAGGATTATTCAAATACATTTTACATGCAAAGGAATATATGACCAGGTACGCATGTATCATTTTATGTTTCTAGCTCATCTTGTTGGTTAGGCTAGAATGAATACACCCAATTTTCTGTTAAAAAGTTTAAGTAAGATGTGATCCAAGGTTACGGAAAAAACCAAGACACCTCGTCATTGTAGTTTTTATAGAGGTCTAATTAAATTGTTTATTTTCAACCATCTTAGAAATTTGGGAAGGACCTAGGATCATTTTATGTTTGGGGGTGGGTTTGTTAAAGCATACATTGCCAAATATAAAGGAAACAAGGGTAAGAATCAAAAGAATAACCAGAGCCCTCTGCAAACCTCTAAAGAAGCACAAACAAGTTCCTCCGTGCTAACCCAAAGCATGAGAAGGATTTCATTAGAGAAATAAGAAGAAAACTCTACATCGGTTCCTACTACAAAAAATTTTAATACAAGGAAAAACAAACGGCCTACAAAGAGAGAGTAGTTAGAGGCATCTCAGCCACAAACTCCTAAGACCCTAGAAATTCCAAATAAGGTTTTTTTAGAAAACTTGAAGATGATGATGATGTGCCTCTATCATTTTTTTCTTAAGAATGGGACATAAAAGCTTATCAAACCAGAAGGTTTAAAAGGAAAAATGAATATCATTAAAATCTGTAAAGAGAGAAAAGGAAAAGTACGTTGTAAGAACTGAAATATATGAGACAAGAATACCTCATACAAGGCCTATCAATAAGTTGAGATTAGGTGCAAGGATCAGATTAAAACCTACCCTTAAATATAAAATTATTAACATAGATGAAGATGCGGAAAAAACATAGGTTAGTCTAAACAAAGGCACCAAACAACAAAATAAGGGGAAAAATAGAGCATTTTTTAGGAGAAGATTGTAGAGATAGTGGCTACTAGGCTTAGGAGAACCAAGAAAACAAAGAGAATTAAGCCCATAAACATAGATGTTTTAGCATAAGAATTAGAAATGTTAAATTCAATAAGGTGAAGTAGTGCTTCCAAATGAAATGGTTGCACATAAAAAATCATTTTTCAATGCTCTCTTTTTACAGCATTTCAACCAGAAGTTTTGGAAGTGTTAATGTGATATTTCTGGAATAGTTTTTCCTTTACAGCTACGTTATTTCGATGATTATGGATGTCAATGATAAATCAAAAAATACTCTATCAGTTGTCACCTGATTTTGAGCATAAATTCGATATTTCCGTCCAGAGTATCAACTGTCAGTTCCTAATTTTGAGCATTTCCAAATTTATCTCATGAATATCTGAAGCAGTTCCAAATGCACTCTTTCAACAGTTGTACAAATATTTGTCTAGGTTCAAATATAAGGATGAGAAACTACTTTTTTTTAGTTATCTAATTAGATTTATATTAAATATTAGATATATGTATACTTTGATATTTTGTAAATCAAGTATTTCCAGAAATTGTGGGTCTAAAGGTTGTATAATGTTTCTATAAATAAAATGTAAAAGAAGGATTGAGGGTTGGACTTTAGGTGAATCCTTGTGTATTTTTTGTAATCCCTTCATGTTAATGAAATATTTTCAAGAATAATTACTTGAATATTTGTTTCAAAGATTCTTGTGTTGGTTATCTTTAGTTTGTTTCTTAGTGATTTCTTCCTTTCTATGCTAATCACAATGTGTTATTCTTCTATATTTGAATGAACAGTTATAGATATGGAATTCATCTGTCGATGCTCAGTATCTTTGGATTCAAATATTTGCACCAATATTTATAATATTATGACAAAATTCATCTTGTGCTAGATGCTTTGTTATGATTGAGTTGTATTTCTCTTTCCACCATCATACTAAGACAATTTTAATGTACGATAGATTATTGACTATCTTGCCTTTGAGAACACTTGTTCATATCAACCAGTCTTGAAAACCTTTAATTGATATCATTTAATCTTGACTCGATGCCCAACAGATTCACACTCTTCCCTAATATTATGGTTTTGAACTAGAATATTCATTGTATTCATTCAAAGATATTTTCTATAGCGACATTGAGTAACTGAGTTCTAGAGAGAGCCCTCTTTGGATTGGAAGGGATAGCTTCCAATTTGAAATATTGGTTCTAGATTATGTTGGGTCTTGAAAATGTCATTCATTTCCATTACACGTTCACTGTTATGTCCATTATATCACCTCCATTTCACTACTATGTCACTACATTCATCCCACTTTCATTATCATTGAGCCACATTTATGTTTTTCCAAACTTTATTAATTATTAGCCGTTTTAAGTGAATTTGTGGTTAAAAATTAGAAAATAATGTGCATATTCTTATACCTAACAAGTGGGTTGAGATTGTTGACATGTGTAGGTCAAAAGGAGACTTCTAGAAGACCCTTATGTGGCACTCTAAGGCCAAATTCGAATTTGAGTGGAAAGAATCATGGGATCATGAGGATATGTGTCACATCTCCTAATTGTATTGAAACTCTAAGAAGACATGTGTCTTATCAGTTCCTACTTTGATTAGGACTCTAGAGGTAGAGGGAGAGATTCATGGACTCTCATTAATGAGATGGCTTCTCATCTTTTTGTATAAATAGGAGATCTCTCTCCTTCATTTGTTAGTTTTTTTGGGAGCTTAGAGTTTAGAGCTTAGCTTGTGAGTCTTAGCTTAGGTTGGAGTTTTTAGTTCTTATTTGATGGCTTTTGAAAGCTTTGGAGAGTTTTGTTGTACTTTGTAATTTTGAAGAATTTGAATAAAGCTTTGATGTTCTCAACATGGAAGGAGATGTGAAGTAGATGTCATGGAGCATATTAGAATGTAAGGTAGAGTAGATTTCATTTTGTAATTTTGCTTTGATTTCATTATGTCATTTGATTTCTTTCAAGTTTGATAGATTAGATTTTCCATTCATGCAATTTTAATTCATGTAAGTGTGTTCAACCGGTTGATTGTAGATTAGTTTTTCTTTACATGTTTTTGCATCAACTAGTGACATGAGATTAACCTCTCTGCTGACTTTGCTTTTCTTAGTTTTTTTTAATTCCAGTTCTATTTTGATTTCAGTCTTCTTTACTTGCTTTGTTAGTTAGTTTAGAAATCAACTTGCTCATGTCATTGATGATTACCTCCGAAAGCCATAGCTAGACTAACTGGCGAGGGATCAGATTATGAATGTTGTGAATTGATTTTAGTTTTACTTTTCTGCAAATAGATATCAGATTGCTCATGTCATTGATGATTATCTCTAAAAGCCATAGCTAGACTAATTGGCGAGGAATCAGATTATGAATGTTGTGATTTGATTTGATTTTTACTTTTCTGCAATTATATATTAAATTTCTCATATCATTGACAGTTACCTTCGAAAGCCATAGCTAGACTAACTGGCGAGGGATCGAATTATGAATGTGTGATTTGATTTTAGTTTTACTTTTTTGCAATTAGATATTAAATTGCTCATATCATTGACGGTTACCTCCGAAAGCCATAGCTAGACTAACTGGCGAGGGATCAAATTATGAATGTGTGATTTGATTTTAGTTTTACTTTTCTACAATTAGATATTAAATTGCTCATATCATTGACGGTTATCTCTGAAAGCCATAGCTAGACTAACTGGCGAGGGATTGAATTATGAATGTGTGATTTGATTTTAGTTTTACTTTTCTACAATTAGATATTAAATTTCTCATATCATTGACGGTTACCTCCGAAAGCCATAGCTAGACTAACTGGCGAGGGATCGAATTATGAATGTGTGATTTGATTTTAGTTTTACTTTTTTTGCAATTTTTGATTTCTTTGAGTGCAGTAGCTTAGATCAATTTCCTGTATTTAGACAGCAGCAGAGATAATAGTTTCATTATCAGTAGTTCATTATTTACTTGTTTTAAATAGCAGCACATTTTCCATTCTTGTTCAAGCATTACTGTCATCACTAGTACATTCTAAGACCTTCTGAAGTGTTAAGTTCTGGAAATCATTATAGAGGACATAATTGCCTTAAAATATGTATCCATACTTGCCTTCTAGAGACTTAGGAATAGGATTTCCATTTGCATTAGACACTTTAGGAGATCAACAAGAACAAAACCCCAAAAAAAAACAAAAACTATAAAATAATGAAGAAAGAAAAAGGTTAACTAAGCACATATGGTGCACCACACTTCATTAGTTTACGATACCTAGATTGATAATTTATGTAGAGAAATTTAAGACGTTAAATTGAAATATTGGTTTTAGGTTACATCAGTAATTTGCTTTCACGACTAGGAAATCTCTGAGTGATAACATGTTGTCCAATCCATCGGGCCCTGAAAGTGACTTTAACTTCTGCCCATGTTCACACTTGATGGAATTGATGACCATTGATCAAAAAGGTAATTAGACGATCATATGTCATTGGATGGGAAAAGGCGCATTATCACAAAAACTCTTTCCCATCCAATGGCTAATAAGGGTCATTAGATGAGATAATATCTCATGGTTATGTAGCATTAAGTGTGGTAGAGTTGATTAAAAAGTGAGCATTTTCGCACCCGATGGCACATCTTGTCTGTTGATTTTTGAAAATAATCTTCTGACATGAAGCATTTCAAACTCTCATATATGCATCGGGAAAATAGGAATTTTTTAAACGCGTCATATTTTAGAGCTCGATGAAAGAACATTAATCATTTATTTATATTTATGATCATTCAATTTTTCTAAAATAAGTGATAAGTTAAGTTAATGAATATTTTTATGGATTTTCCCATTAAGCCAATGGCTCGAATATATTGAAACTATAAAGTGAAATTTACCTTCAAAAATTTGATTGGGAGATAATAATATAATCATGCAGGGTAAATAGAGATATAATAGAAGGAAAGAGAAGACATGAAAAAAAAGACAGGAAGATCTAAGAAGAAAAGAAGAAGAGGAAACTACAAAGAAACAACGGGAGGAAATATCACAAAGGCAGTTAAAAGAAGAAGAATGACAGAAGTAGTGAGAAGAGGAAGAGCAACAGAAATAATTAGAAGAAGAAGAAAGATAAAAGAAGCAGGATGAAGAGCTTGCAATATAGATAGAGGAAGAGATGTAGGCCTAGGACAGAGATGTTGAACAGGAGGAATACCAAGAGGAAGACATTATGCCTGTTTCCAAACTTACTAGCTATCAACCTCCACCTCCTCTTATTGCTAGCCACGTCCCATTTAGTGAGATGGGAATATCTCCTCCACAGGATGACTTGGTCATGGACATCTCCAATCCTACCTTCAATCATTTAAAGAATAGAATAGTTCAGGAAAGGCAGAGGTGTTTTCAAAATGACCTTGTTCATCTTGTTTCTATCCATACATAGAAGGTAATTATGCCAAATACTGGGAATAATTTGAGAATAGTAGCAGTAGAAAATGCAACCTTTCCAGAAGCTATAAAAGTAAAGATTAATTTCTTAAAGAAAGAAAATGAGCAACTATCAAAGGAGTTGACTTCTAAAAGGCAACAAATCAATCATCTCCTCACAGAGAATCAAATGTTATCTTCCACTAGTTCTAATAAGAAGGAGATACAAGCAAAAATATTTGAGGAAATTTAGTCATTAGACGACATTTTGTGACATCTCTATGGAAATGATCACTCTTCACAAGGTGGTAGCTTCCTAACACACTATACAAAAGTGGTCACGAGAGAATGTAAAAGCTTTAACGACATTTTATGTATTCATTGATGTGATCCAAGAATTGGGCCCTAAGTATAGAAATGCACCACCAGAATTGGTCGGAAAGACAAGGTAGGATGCTGAGCTCGAAAGAGCCAAGATAAAGATGCTTATACAGGGTAATAAATAGCTTAGCAGTTATGTGGCCAACACCATATTTGCCTACTCATGGTTGTATCATGGGTTGAACTCATTGGTGAAAGTACATAAGATACCTTCCATCAAAGCATTTTCGGAAAAAAAAGGGAGAAATTTTGTCAGGAATGAGATTAAATAATTCTTGAGAAACATGATATAGGTAACCACCAAGGAATATTTATAGGTCACAAAGGATAATGTTCTACAATTTGTATTTGGACCTGCCAAGTTGAATATGAATTTGTGTTTGTTGTGGAACAACATTCAGGCTAGTTCCAAAACTGTTTACCTAGATGAAATGGAGGAAAGAGTTAGATATGATCTAATATTCCATTAAATGTTGAAAACATAGTAGCACAATGCAAGGCTTGGTTCCAATATGTAACATTAGATCTACAACTAGAAGTTGTCTAGCTATAATTTCCTCAAGCTCACACATGATGTATTAGTTTTTTCTTATTAGGCTCTAGCCACATTTTTTCTTATGTAATTTTGTATTTCAAAAAAACAATAAGAAATGTAATGTAAGTGGAAGTCCAATAGTCACAAAGGGAATATGAAGAGTTATTAGGTAGAATAAGGACAAAAGAAGCTCAAGAGTCATGAGGGAACTCAAAGGTCACAAAAGGAAGTGAAATCTAACCTCATTTGTTATAAATAAACCCTCATAACTGAAGGAAAGGACTTGGAACTAAGGATTTGGAGCCTTGGCTTCTCAAGCTCAGCATAGGAGTGAATATAATTATTTGGAGAAGTGGGTGGTAACTTCATGTTCCATTATTGGGGCTAGTTTCATATCATTGTATAGTGTATTTGGAACTTTCACTTAATCATCATAAGCTCTCAGAGCTAGCACACTTTCATGAATGTATCATGTATATTGTAATAATATTCTTTAATATTTGCATATATTTTTTTTCTTACATGATAAGTTAAATGAACTATTTCGTTATATTTAGTGTATATCTTACTAAATACATGTTTTATTTTCTTTCATGATTGTTATTATCTTGTGAACTATTTTGCAGGTTAATCATTGATTCTTTCATATATGTGTATGTCTCTTTTAGGATAGTATTACTACTTTTATTTTATAGGCTCACTCTATTTTCTCTTGATGTGAAATGACCTCTTATGTAGTACAATTGATATTTCATAAATATTACTCACTTTCCATCCTCAAAGTTATGTGTATGCTTCTCATGTTATGTATTGCATCCAAGGAACATCTTTAAGATTTCAATTATGGTGGTTGGGTTAAATGCCTAGATGGGGATCCTACTCCAAACGATGTGAGGTCTAATTGGGACTTCATAATGGGGATACCCCCTTCCCTATTGTCAGCATCTAGCAATGTCAAGAGTACGGTAGTCGGCACTTCTAGTTGATGTGGAGATCTTGCCCTTGGTGAAGCCACCCGATGGTATATGGTTGTGAGTGTGGTGTTGTCAACAAGCCTAACTACTTAATGACCTCTACTGAGATGAGGTTCTTTTGACTTCAACTATCGATGATGAATTGTAGTAGAGCAACCTTCACCCATATCTGTGAGTGGAAGAGATGCTCACATTCCTCTAGATCTTTGGGATCACTTTTCTTGACCTTGGTGGTGGAAATGGTGGCACAGGATTCTGCATCAATAATTTGTTTCCCCTTGTTAGGTCCTCGCTGAGAGTTAGAACATGTGTTTGAATTTGAAGCTCTCATATCGGCTACTAGTGACTACTTTATGTGACATTGATTTGTGTTGTGAGTGGAGCTCTTGTGGAACTCATACCATTGTGGCACTTTGATGGGATGGGGTCCCCTGGGTCAGTTTTGGGTTTAAGATAACCAAAGTTTTGTTATAGTTTTTGTAAATAATGTAAATTATCCATGATTTGTGGATGTGGAGTGCGTACATGAATAGGAGTCAAAAGGGTTTAGCCCCTTGTTTTATGTAAGTTTTGATTTGGTTTTTAGATTCACCCATGGTCCACAGACGATGGCTTTGTATGAAAAAGGCTATAAATAGGTGTCTTAGAGAGTCTAACAGAGGATATGATAGGGATTAAGAGGTGATAGCAAGAATAAGCGGGTAAGATAGGAGAAGAAAGGATTTGTATCTGAGTGCACAGAGGCCTAGGTAGAGTCCACAGCTGAGTGCGCGGACCCCTGAAGCTATGTGTGTAGGGAAGTTTTGAGTCTATAACCTTGAATTGAAGATCAATAAATACAGTTTCTAAAGAATTCTTGCATATTTCTATTTATATCTGTTTTGTTTAATGTTATATGATGTTGATGGATGATGCATTTTATGGAGTATTGATTGAATGTTATGTGATTCTCTTGAATAGATGTTAATAATGTACGCAATGCATGTATAAGTACTTTCACAGAGACTCTGATGAATTCTCTGATGTTTATTAATAACTTAGGTAAATTTGCATTAACTCTAAGTTAGGATTTCTCTCTAAAGCACGTAAGTAGACAAATTGACTATTAGAGGTCTGCAAGGATGGATTGTATACCTTCGTGAAGTTCTGAATTCTGTCTTAATAGAGTTTCAATGACGAGCTCTAAGAGTGTATCAATCTGCATGAAGGCATATCTAAAGAGATGAAAGACATCACACTAGTCTTTGGATGTAGAAACTTGGTTCTTGCATCCCCCCATACTACTTCGGGTGAGACTGCAACCTGCGCTATGTAGGTTGTTGCCGAAATGGCCAATAGTGTAGGGTTTTGTTGGTTGGCATAGCTAACTATGAACTTAGGTCAGGACCCTCTAAGCCAACAAATGGTTCCATTACTGGGACCAGGATCTGCTTGAAAGGGATGTGTGATGTCACATCATTGGAATTTAACCAAGAAAGAAATTGAAAAGTGGTTGGATCAAAATATTCATGAGTTTGTGGTGCAAGAAAACAAGAATCTGTGCCTATCAAAGGAAGAGTGGTTGAACATGTATCTGTATATGGAGATACATGAGATCTTCTTCTGCACCTTCCCCATTGAACTATATGAATGGTTGGCTAAATTGAAAGATAACTAAGGAAGGTGGAAGCTCGATAATCTTATAGTGTGGACTCCTGAATTAGTGCGATGATTAGAAGCCTCTGGAAACAAGATCACACTGGTTGTCAATCACTGGCTCGAATGAATTATAGCAGGATTTGCTATAGAATTTGTAGTTGATACCTCAGTCAACTATAGTGAAGCGAAGTGGCCATGCTTCAAAGGACCGCGACGTAAGTATTTAAGATCATTGAATACTTGGATTAAAATGCTATTATGTAAAAAATGGGTGATTCCTTTACCTTGATGTTTGGAGCTACGCAAAGCGGATGGCTCTTTAGAAATTGTGAAGGATCAAGACCAAAGTGTAGTCCATTCATTGGACCTCCTCCAAGTGACAACGAAGGGGCGGAATGGACTTCGTCGCGAAGCACTGTTCAATTAATCACTAAGGGGATTCATCGAGTAAATCATCCGTCCACTCCACCTCCACCTCCACCTCCATCAAATACACCTTCACCCACACCTCCACCTCCACCACCACCATTCAACATGGGGAATGCAATGAAACTTCCAATTTTCAAGGGCATAGGGACTGAAGATACAAATCAATTTTGGTTTGTTGTGAATGTTGTGTGGACAACACAACATATTACTGATGACAATATAAGGAAGGCACAATTGGTTACAGCTCTTCAGGATCATGTGGTAACTTGGTATATTAAGTACTGTTCTGATAATCCTCTTACATCGCTAGCAGAGACTAATGCAGATTTAAACAAAGAGTTGAGTAAGCCTATGTATGACTCAGAGTCAGTAATCCGATTCAAGGAAAACATTATGAGGGTCGATGAGACGCCTTGGGAATTATATCAAAGGTTAAAGTATCAGATTCGAGAATCTAACATGCAACTCATATATATTTAGCATCGCGAATGGTTTATAGCTTTGCTTATGTCCCACCTAGGAATTTATTTGTCACAACAGAAGATAGGAATGAAGGAAGAAGCCTTGGAAATCATGATGAGGTTACATGCATCACTTATTCAAGATTCCACCTTGGGGGTACAACATATCCACTCTTAGTTATAGAGCCTACACCTAGAATTATAGAGTTTGAAGAAAGAAAAGGAGACTAAACCGGAAGTGCGCGTGGAAGTCTTGTGTTTTAAGTCCAAGGGCCAAGGGCATGATAAACACCATTGTCTCGTGTATGCAAATTATATTACAGGAGGGGGACCAATTCCCCTAAAGCCAAAAGCCCTAGTAGGTTCAAGTGTGGGGGGTTGCGTTCTGGTGTGCTATTTGTAAAGTTATTGGAAAACATGCGACGAATAATTGCCATTTACTTCAAAAGTTTGTCCAGACACCTCAACAATTGTTTTGTAATTTCTACAAATCTATGGTCCACGATGAGCACCATTGTAGAAGCTATGAGTTGATGATGGAAAGAACACCTACATACCAAATGAAAGAAGAAACTCAGCTTCCAGATCAAGGTGTTGGAGGAGCGCATGGAGGTTATCAGGTATGAGGATGGGGCCAAGGAGGAGGAGGATCTAGTAGAGGTCGGGGTCAGATTATCTATTACAAATATAGACAACCAGAGAACTATGCACGAGAATTCCAGAATCAGACATGCTTGTAATGTCAATACTGCAGCCAGTTTAACCATACTATAGAAGAGTGCCCGATGCTGATAGCTAAAATGCAAGAGAAGAAAGTGCAGTCTCAACAACCTACACAGAACTTACATATGATGAGAGTTGAACCCCGCGAGGAGGATCAAAGCATAAATATAGTGTTGAGAAGTGGAATAACTAATGGCAATGACAAAGGTAAACAACCTGAAGAGGATGGATGGGTCTACAAGGCCCCAGAGAAGGAAGTTGGCTTTGATTTAAATTGTGCTAAGGAAACATTTGTGGAAGCCAAGAAGAGCTTCACTAAGGCCTCCACCTTAGGAAGCCAGGACAAGATGCAAGAAATCAATGTAGTTGTAGAAGTTTATCCCTCTGTACTCACTATGTTTTTGGAGACCTACATAAAACTGTTGCATGATAGAAAAGCTGTGGAAGGCCTGTAGGAATTAATAAACAAACACACCAGCAAAGAGAATATCCCTAATGGACATTGGGTGGTCAAAATAATTGGCAAACATAAGGCATGAACAGGGCACAAGATGAGGCTCACCATGTAGATAGGTGATTGTTGGCTTGTTGGGGCCTGACCCAGGTTTAGAAGTGATTTAGCCAAACAAATCTTGAAACTACCGGACCATTCGGCAACAGTCTGCGGTGTGTGGGCTGAGGTCTCACCTGAGGTAGTATGGGAGGGTGCTGGAACTAGGTTTCTGCACCCTAGGGATGTCTCAATGAAGTCTAGGAAGTTCGCAAACTGAACCAACGCACTTGTGCTGCTCCATGCAGCTATCTGTCCTTCACAACCTGTGCAACTACTTCTGCGTAGCTCTGTAAAGAGCGCGAAGAGGTGTTGTCTAGATCCTTATTCCTTATTGTGCTATTATTATAGATCTTAACTTAATTATGTGGTCCCAATATTCTCATTAATCATTCAACATTCATAACAAGTGCGCGCAATCATAAAACTGTAAAGAGATGCATAAATATAATAGAAGCATAGACATAGAATATTCCAGAGTCAACTTATCTTTTATTAATTCTCCATCCAAGTACAATCCCAACTCCACCCTGTGCACTTAGCTGCAGGGGTCCACACACACAACTGCAGACTCTCTAGGCCTCTGCGCACTGAGCTGTAGAGCCTCTTCCTACTACTACAATCCAAGACTCGGACTTACAGACTCAGAGCTAATTTGTCATCCAAAACTTAAGACTTACTTTACACTTAGAGTCTCATTCTATTTATACAATCCCATGGTCCGTGGACCATGGGTAGGCCGACTTACCATACATTAAATTATATTATTTTAGGGCACACAAGCCTAGACTCTCGCACTCCATGCCTGCATTTCGTGGGGTCTTTACATTACACTTTACCAAAATTCGGGCTTCAAGTCCCAAAAGCCTGCTATGGGGGGGGTCTGCTACCAAATAGGTCCCCAACACAATCATCATGACTCGTCCCGAGTCACTCTACTGGTGCAGCGATCTATGCGTGAAGTCCATGTAGCAGGTCTTGTGCAGCTTGGGTGTCTGCAGCACACTGTTCCGTTGCCTATTGTACTTGTTGCACACATATCTCTAAACTTTTGTGAGCAGGGTCACATTCCTGTCCAACCGTATACAGTTCCTGCATCTGTGACAGCTTCCCTTCAATGGTAGCTATGATTGTGAATGCTTCATTGATCCATGGCTGGATGCGTGCTTTAAGTAAGGCTTCTTTTTGGTGCGCGACATTTAATCTATCCTTCAGTGCCCTTGCTTGCTGTAGTCAGGCGAGTCGTTGAGTAAGGGAAAGCTTCTGCATGGTGCCCTGGACACTGTCTTACTCCTGCTGCAACTCACACGCTTCTGTCTCTAGGCATTGTAGGTTCGGGTATTCCTGTAGGTGCATAAGTATGGTTAGTGCTTGTTCCAACATCCCGGTGCACCCCTGTGTCGACTGGCCAATTCATTCCAAACCCATCTGGATAGCGTGGGTTCACTGCTCTCTATCTTCTAGGGGTGTGGAGGGATGGGCCTTTAATCGCAGCTCGACGATTTATAGGTTCAGCTCCAATTGAACCTTTGTCGTTTCCTCTCAGGCCTCGTGGACTCCGGTCGCCAGTCTATGGACCTGTTCTGTTGTTGGTAGCTCTGCCGGTATGACCAACTCTGGAATGCTTCTACATGCCTCCTCTACGGCTTACTCCAATCTACTAGCCTGCACCATCAACTCATCCCTCTGGACGCTGAGCTGGTCCATGTTGATTTTCTACTCATGCAGGACCTGGATCGCTCAGCCTTCCCTGGCGCAGAGTTTGGCGATGACCCCATTCTGCAGCTAGTATAGTATTTCACATGGCAGGATAGCTAGGTTCAAACCAACGCTTTTCATGCTGCTCATCATAGCCCAGTCATCCTCACTCACTGTGGCTAACGTGCCTTCAAGCAAGATGAAGGTCTTACCCATACAGCAGCACAACGATTGTTTGGCCTCACTAGTTCCTGTTGCAACATGCTAGGCTAGGGTTCCTGTTTGGGGGTGTTGTACCTATAAACCTTGTAGCTGTGTGCTGAGCGTCCCCAACATAGTGCTTTTCTCCATCCGCAATCCCTGGAGTGTGTCCTCTGCGACTTCCTAAATCATTTTGTTGATATCCAATAGATCACCTTCTGTGAGCGTGATTGGGTCAACGGACGTCTTCGTGGCTTTCCCTTTCTTCCTGGGGGTTGTTTTCTCTGGCTCACATTGCCGCTTGAGTTGTGATGATGTTGTACTGGGGTCCACATGGTCCTCCTTTCTGTCCACTTCCCGGGCTTGTTGCTCCAAGGACATTTCTTGGCCTTCCTCAACCTCTCTAGTGGGTGTGGTTATGGTTTCTACCATCTGTGCTACTACTGCGGCATCGACCGCCTTCTGCTGTGTGGCTGCTTCTTGTTCCTGGTGCATCCTCTCAGCCAACTGTGTGAGGTGCAACTTGGTGTCCTTCTTTCGTTGCTACACTGCGATCTTCTCCATTTTCACCAAGTCCGAGGCATGCCACTCCAGAGGCCATGATGCCATCACTGTGAAGATTGCATCATTCGTTGAAATGAACGGAAGCTTCACCCATGTTCGGGCTGGATCCTTGCGCGCCCGAATATACAGGTTATGCAAATATGCCTTGAATTCTGCTACGCTTTGCAAGCTGTTATGAACTGTAGGGGACAAGTGCGGCTTGCGGTTGATCCATGTTCATATGTTCACCTCCATGAACACCCAGAACACATTTATCTCACGAATCTGGTTCACGTCTTTGTAGTTCACAGCGAGGTGTACCTCGCGGCTTTGGGCAGGTCATCCTCAGTAGCGGGAAACTGACTGTCTGCCGACAGTTCCCCTGCAACCAATAGGATGGATAAGAGCAACCACACATAGTGGAAGGTCTTACCCTACTCTTGGGCCTCCCTACAGTTCGTAAAAAATTTGTCACATAGGAACTACGCCCAGTTGAACTGGACCCCCTCTTCGCATTGCTTGGGCAACGTAATCACAGATGTTGGTACTTTGTCGGCATGAAATTTCCTCATTAGCTTGCCGACCAGTAGTTGGGTGGCTATGCACACCCCTTGGTCTTTAATACTGGCTATTTCGTACCCCCGCTTTCTCTTTTCTGGTTTATACTTGGCCTTCATAGCTTCTGCAAGGCCCAAGTCGCTACCTTTTCCTGCTATGATTGCGGGGTCATTTCCTTTGACTGGAAGTCGAGAAATTTGGTGAATTAGATAGGTCGTGATGGGAATCGGCTCCTCCAGCCAGAGATACCCATCATGCACTAGGCACAACAGCTGCTTGATGACAAAATGGTGATGGGCATGCAGCGGTAGTCGGGTATCCATCGCAGATGGAGTAACCCAACGTTCTCCACACCACGTAACCATTTCTGCTCTATTAACTTCTTCACGACCAACTATGGGAACTTCTCGCTATCCACGAGGTCCTAATCTTCGAACTTCATAGTTTTACTCATCCCAATAGTGGACCTTCAAACCTTATATCATCGGGGAGAAGCGGGGTCTGGAGCGCACTCTTTGTGGCCTCCAGGTCCTTTGGTACCTTGGCTTTTCCCTTCCACGGGGGGATGTACAGAGGTAACTTCTTCACGCGATGATTTTGGGAGACATCCTCCGCCTCATCGTCTTGCACCTCAATTTGGGCAATTAGGGCTTGCAAGTCTTCCTCCTCCTCTGTTGTTTCAATGGTGATGACTTTTCCCTTCTTCGCCATTGACAATTTGCCAAACCATGGGTTTCTTGGGGAAACACAAATTGGCCCCTTTGTTTGCTTATCTTTTTTTGGCCACGATGTGCATGGTGATTTTGGAACTTCTCGCGCAACTGCCACCTCTCCAGGCTCATCATGGGCCATACGGGGCTCCGTGTTAACTTCGGCGAATTGCACTCATGTTCTAGCAGCTGTCATTGTGTTTACACTTGAGGATGGTAAGAGTACGCAACGCTCAATGCTCTGTACTTGCTTAATTCTCAAACAACCAAGTTTTGCCTTGGAACTGGCCCTGGGGGTTTTATAGCATCCTTTGAATTTGAATTCAACCCTTCCCCCCACTTCTGCATCATTAATGCCTTCTTGGTAGCAGATCGTCCCAAATCTCATTCTTGATTTGTGTCTTAATTGTCTGCTACCCGCTCCTTTTTACCTTAAATTGGACCTCTTGTCATGAACAGTGACACCAACAGTCACCTTCTAGCCTACCCGCGTAGCAGTGCAGCCCCTTCTATGCGGCTGTGACCCCTATGACATCCCGATCCTACGTGCAACCTTTGTGTCGTGCATCTCCCATACATGCTCTTTTATAGTCTCGCGCTCTCTTTCAACTGCTTGGAGCGCTGAGACTATGCTTCCTACGGATAGGCAGGTGGTCACACCACTGGTGCGAGGCTTCAATTTTCCTGCTAGCCTAGGCCACGACACCCCTCAATTGCCCTTGCATCTGCCAGTGCGTCGCATTCTTCTTTGTATGATGCGCTCCTCTGTTTACTTTGTCTAGTAAGGTGCGGTCACAGCCATGGTAGTAGGGTCACAAATTCTTCTAATGTAGTAGTATGGCTAGCTAGACCTTGTCCCATTGTTCTTAGCTTTTCAGCACAACATGCTTGTAACTTCGTTTGCAGTTTGCTGATTTCTTCATCCAATGTCATGTTTTTATTTCTCAACCGTACCTAATCTTCGTCGAGTTTGCGAAGTTTCAAGTGCCCTCGTCGAATGGCTTCGTGTAACTGCATAATTCCTTTACTCGGGTCCTCACGTACTGTCCCAACTGTGGGAGATATCGTATGGGGATTCTTCTCTACTCTTATGGTTTCATCTCCTCTCGTCAGTGTTGGGGTCATTTTCGCGCTCCAGTTTTTGCTTATGGCCCTATAGCCCATCGAAACACTGGTAAGCGCAGGTCCTAGTGAGTTCATCTTGCCTGGTGAACTCTGTTCATGATTCCGCATAGCTTATTGAATGCTCCGTCATGGTATACTTGTGGTGTGCGTCACCACATCTGGTTCTGATTTTCTATCCTTAGTCTGGGATGTGCTTGATCAGCACACAGCTGTACCCATTGACACAGGTGGGCATGCAAGCTACTTTGTCCTCGCTTCCTGGCTCTGGTTCGATGCTGGGGACTTTCAAACTATAAGTGCATCCTTCTTCTACATTCACTCCAGTTTGCAATGGTCTTCTGATGTGTACTCCACCAATTTGCAAGTGTTGCGTGCAGCACCCGTTCCAGCGCAACATACCGCTGCTGTTTTGGTACTGCGCTTTCAAATTTGTCCAGGAATTCATCCATTGTTGTCACTCCATCATATGTTGGAAGTTCCCTTGCCTCTGTTATCACACAACACAGTGATCTAATCATCATGTTGCAATTCAGCGTTGTCACTTCGTCCAGCCGGTTTTGCCATCGTTCTACTTCTTCATTTGAATCTGAAGTACAGGAACTTTCACGTTCCCATGAGATTCTCCCATTTGCAGTTGGGTTCACCTGGTCCTGGTCTTGCACCATTATCTAGTAAATACAATCCTGCTCATCATCACTTTCATCGTTGTGCAAAAGTTCGGTGTAGCACGCTCCTTCGGCTGGATCTAGCGGAAGTACTACGCGTAGGGACTTTTTCTTGAATATCATCTTCTTTTTCTTCAGGTTTATGACTCCATTCATATCAGTGGCCCAGTCCTTTCCTAGCAACGCAGGATAAGGATTGTTGTCATCAACAATCTCTATTACTTTAAAGTCTGTCTATGTGCTCGTGCCTTTGATGTCAAATGTTACCCCTTGCAACCTCCCCATGGGAAAAATCTTCAGTTCGTTTGCCATTCGTAATTGAATAGGGGACCATTGTAATGTGGGCCTACCCATGCGTTCCCATTTTGCTTTGGTAACAAATTCACGTCCGAACCCAGGTCTAGGATTACCTGATCAATTTCATATTCACCAATCTACGCCGTCAATCTCATTTCCCTCCTGGTGCGCAACACATGCTTTCCTAGTTTCTGGACTATACACTGTTCCCCTGACCCTGTGCACCTATTGATCAACTCCTATAGTCCCTTAACGACCTTATTTCCACGCAACAGTTTCATGCATGTCTCCAAAAAGGTAGTAAGCATAGAAGGATCCATCCATGTCTCTAGTTGATCCTTACTACCTGAAGTGGAGGCTTCCGCAAAGCTCTTCTTAGCTTCCATGAACGTCTCCTTTGCATGCTCTAAGTCAAACTCAGGTTCCTTTGTAGGAGCCTTGCGAACCCATGTATCTTCCTCGGGCTACTTCCCCTTATCTTCCCCTGTAGTCGCACCACTTCTGAGCACTATGTTCACATTTGGGTCCTCTTCGCACGGTTCAGACCTCATCATTTGAATATTTTGAGTCGGAGTAGGCTGGAGTACCCCTTTCTCACGCATCTGTGTGATCAACGTAGGACAATCTACCATTTCATGATCAAACTGAGCACAATATGAATAGGATACTCCCATTGGGTTGGTGCAATCATGGGTGTAGTGCCCTGGTCCTTCGCAATTGTAACAAATTAACTGGCTGCGACCCCTTCCTAGTCCCATTCCTCCTCATCCTCGACCTCGCCCCTAAAATCTCGCATGCACCATCCCCACAGCTAGGTCGAGGGCTCGTGTTTCTATCTGCATCCTATATGTGGGGCTCTGATCCATCATTAGGTCGTAGCTACAACAAGTATGCTCGTCGTGGCCTATTGACCTGCAGGAATTACAAAACAACTGCTGGGGGGTCTATGTATACTTCTGAAACAAATGACAATTATTCATCATGTGCTTTCATCCTATCTGACAGATCACGCACCATAGCACGAGTGTCCAACTTGGCCCTGCCTGTGCCTTTGGTCTTAATGGCATTTTCCCCCATCCTACCAAGTAGTTCGTGAATACTTGACAGTGATCCTTGTCATGGCCCTGGCCCTTGCATTTTATGCACCATACTTCCTCGCGCACCTCTGGCCGTGGTGCCCTATCCTGATTCAAGCTCTGCATTTCCAAGTAGAGATTTTGTAGTTGCACGTAGATTTGTTGAACTCCCAGTCTCGGATCCTATATTGGTGTCTCATGCAACCTCATCGCCATTTCCAACGCTTTGGCCTGGGTAGAAAGTTTCTGTTGTGATAGTGTCGTCCTCAAGTGCGGTGTTAGAGATTCCACAAACCATGCACGATGCTGCGCATCCGTGAGCATTATATTAGCCTCGTGGATTGTACTCTTCAGCTGTTGATCTAGATCCCAAGGGGTCTCGCCTGGAAGCATCGTGATTTCTTTAAACCCGATGATTGATGGTGTCTCTGATTTCGGTGGCTAAATTCTCTGTTCAGCGCATTCTAGATCTTTGTTATTCCAGCAATTGGGTGATCATTGGAGTGCTTGATATAACATCTCAATAGGCGATCCTGTAGTGCGCTCACCAATGTAGCCTTCTTAATGTTGTCGTATGTGACCCCTTGTGCTTCCCATACTGCTCTTACCATGAACCAGAACTCGTCCGGAACCTCATTCCCTACTCTTCTGAATACGAATAGCTTGATCGTGCTCACCATGTTGAACTGCGGGGATGGTGGAGGTGGAGTGGGTGGAGATGGAGGTGAGGGAGGTGAAGTATGTGGTGGTGTGGGTGGGGTTGGTAACTGCAAAATGTGTTGCCTTATCAAACTGACCGCACTTCTCAGAGAGACTTGAGTGAGCTCTTCCTTTCTCTCTCACAAAGGTGTTATTAAGGGACTGTTTCCTAAATCCCCGCTACCTTTTTATATCTTTTCGCTATGCATCATTCCAAGCATTAATGTATTCGCATAACCTGCTTTTCACATAACAGCATCTTAATCTAGGTATTCAAAGATTTAATGTATTTACCTCACGGTCCCTTGAGGAAACATCATGGTACTTCACTGTAGCTTACGGTCGTGTCTATCGCAAACTCAGTGATAAATCCCCCTATTATTTGGTTGAGCCAGTGGTCCACAACTCGCGTGATATTATCTTCTGATGCTTATAGTCGGTGCACTAATTCTGGAGTCCACACTATCGGTTGGTCAAGCTTACACCTTCCCTGGTTGTCAACTAGCCTCATGATCCACTCGTACAGTTCAGAAGTAAAGGATGCGAAGAAAATCTCGTGGATTTCCATATACATAGCGATCCAGCCACCTTTTCTCAGATACTTGTGGAGTTCTATTTTCCTGTGTCACGAACTCGTGAATCTTCTTGTCCAACGACTCTTCAATTTCCTTCTTTGTTGGGTTCCAGTGGCATGACATCATACATCCCTTAGGCAGATCCTAGTCCCAACAATGGAACCATTTGTTGGCTTGTTAGGGCTTGACCCAGGTTCAGAAGTGATTTAGCCAAACAAATCCCGAAACTACCAGCCCTTTCGGCAACAATCGACGGTGCGCGGACTGAGGTCTCACCCGAGGTAGTATGGGAGGGTGCTGGAACTAGGTTTCTGCACCCTAGGGATGTCTTGATGAAGTCTAGGAAATTTGCAAACCAAACCCATGCACTTGTGTTGCTCCGCACAGCTGTCTCTCCTTCACAACATGTGCCACTGCTTCTGCGTAGCTCTGTAAAGAGTGCGAAGAGGTGTTCTCTAGATCCTTATTCCTTAATGTGCTATTATTATAGATATTAACTTAATTATGTGGGCCCAATATTCTCATTAATCATTCAACATTTATAACAAGTGCGCACAATCATAAAACTGTAAAGAGATGTATAAATATAACAGAAGCATAGACACAAAATATTCCAGAATCAACTTATCTTTTATTAATTCTCTGTCCAAATACAATCCCAACTCCGCCCTATGCACTCAGCTGTAGGGGTCTGCGCACACAGCTATGGACTCTACCATGCCTCTGCGCACTCAGCTGTAGGGCCTCTTCCTACTACTACAACCCAAGACTTGGACTTATAGACTCAGAGCTAATTCATCATCCAAAACTTAAGACTTACTTTACACTTAGAAAAGAACCATGGGTAGGCCGACATACCATACATTAAATTATATTATTTTAGGGTGGACAACCCTAGACTCTTGTGCTTCGCACCCACATTTCATGGGGTCTTTACATTACACTTCACCAAATTTTGGGCTTCAAGCCCCAAAAACCTGCTATGGGGGGATCCGTTGCCCAACAATGATTATTAGATGGACCAGGTCATCTTGGATCTGGTCCGATGTGAACATATTATAAAAATAAACATGGGAAAGAATGGGGAGACCTATGGTGCAATGGTCTCCAATTTAGCTTAGAATGGTGAAACAGCAGAAAATCATACCCATGGGACGATTATATGGAGTAACAGTTGATATAGAAGGTGAAAGCGTGATGGTTGACTTTGGAGTTATAGAACTTGTTGATGACAGTAATCCCTACTCTGTGCTCTTGGGAATTGATTGGGCCATTAATATGAATGGGGTCATCAATTTGAAGAAGAGGACAATGTCATTTGAAAGAAAATCACTTCGGATTGTAGTATTGTTGGACCCTGCAGAAGGAGCGTGATATACTAAACCAGCCCGCGATTATGAAGAAAGTGATGATGAACTGGATCAAATCTACAAAATGACTACATGAGATCAATATTTGATCAATACGACGAAATATGGTAGGATTGCATGGGATCAGGAGAGTTCCTACACCTTTGATTTAGACAAGGAGTTAGAACATTGGTAGAATTGTTTGCATGAAGTGTCTATATTGCGTTGCAATATGATGACGAAGTCGCTACACTGTGTTTTGTCAGAGGTAAGGAAATTACCCTATTATGATGGTTTAACTGACATTGATCTAATTTTGGATTAATTTGAGCTCAAAATCCCTGAGGGTCACCTCTTCCAAGCATTAGAGTTGGCATTGCATGCTACGTCTGCATGATGGTGGGGTATGCATAAGGATAGTTTGAATCGATTGCGAGATTACATAAGAATGATGAAGTTGTGGTATGGGTGTGTTAACACAAGAATGATTGAGAAATGTAATGGAAGGGATGATTCGCGTGATCAACTAGAAAAATGGGCTAAAGCATGGGGGGCAGAACCATAGCTAGAGTGGGTAGACATGTTTTTCCATACTTTGGATAAAATTCCAATGAATTAGTATCTGGAAATGGAGCTCCTTCATGGCACCGCAAAATGGGATATATTGAAGGAAGGGTTCTTATTTACCTTCAACATTGAAGATGGCTTCCCAAGAATCAATGAAGCGCTACAAGAGATTAAGGCAGTTATCTTCAAAATGCCGAAGGAACCTATGGAATGGAGCCAACCAGATTGGAGCACCCAGTTGCACCATGTGCTGGAATGCTATAATGTGAACACTGAAGAGGAGGATGAAGATCTGAGAAAAATTAATATCCCAGAGGCAGAAGGGCATCACGAAGTCGAAAGACCACAAATACAAAACTCAGACATCTCCCTACCATTAAAGACAAAGCAAGTAAACATTGGCACTGAAGTAGAATAGAAGTTCGTGAAGATTGGAGTTTATTGAGATGATGCTACCATGGATAAAGTTGTTGAGTTACTCCACGAATACTACGATATCTTCCCTACGAATTTTTTGGATTTGAGGGGCATAGTTGGTGATTTGGGTGTTATAAATATCACTCTGAAGCCAGATGCGAAGCCTATTAAACAAAGGTCGTATCACCTTAATCCAAAATACAAGGAAAAGGTTCACCAAGAGCTGGATAAGATGTTGGAGGTAGGCATCATAGAACTAGTTGAAGAATTTGATTGGGTGAGCTCGATGGTGGTTCAGGAGAAGAAACAAAAAGGTGAAATAAGGATTTTCATAGACCTGTGGAAGCTTAATGATGTGTGTGTCCATGAACCATTCCCAATGCCATTTACAGATGAAGTGATAGATAATGTTGGAGGGAAGGAGGCATATTCCTTTACTGAAGGGTTTTCTGAGTATCATGAGTTTAAGATCATGCCCGAGGATAGGAGAAAAATGACCTTTGCGATGGAATGGGGTTGTTTTTAGTACAATGTCATGTCGTTTGGACTAAAGAATGCACCTGCGGCATTTTCGGGCTTAGTCATAGTAGTGTTCAAGGAGTTCATTCATAAGTTCCTGGAAGCCTACTTTGATGATTGGATGGTGTTTGGATTAGTGAAGTGCCATGTAGCAAGTTTGTGCCTGATGTTGGATACGTGTCACAGATACCAGATCACACTGAATTTGAAGAAATGAATATTCTATGTTCCTTTTGGGATCTTGCTGGGTCACGTGGTGTGCAAGCAAGGATTGATGGTGGACCCTACAAAGATTGTGGTAATAATGAATTTGGAGGCAAATGTCAACCAGCTACGTGCGATGATGGGACATATGGGATATTGTAGAAAATTCATCAAAGCTTATGCTCAAATTACTGTGCCTGTGGAGAAATTGCTGAAGAAGGATACAACCTTTTGTTGGGATGAAAAAAATGAGTGCAACTTAGATGTATTAAAGGAAAAGATAGTCATTGCACCAATTTTGTTATTCCATGATTGGAAAAAGGAGTTTCACATACATGTGGATGCCTCTTGCATTGCATTGGGTGCAGTGCTAACGCGGGCCAGTGAAGGAGAAATGGACCATCCTATAGCCTTCGCGAGTAGGAAGTTATCAAAGTCTGAGAAAAATTATTGAACGACTGAGCATGAAGGATTGGCCATGGTGTACGCATTGCAAAAATTTAGGCATTATCTATTAGGAGATAATTTCAAGATCTATACAGATCATTATGCCTTGAAATACCTCATCAATAACCCTGTGTTGGGGGGGGGTAGATCTTCAGATGGTTCCTATTATTCTAGGAGTATGATTTTGAAGTCATTCTAAAGCTAGGAAGGTTAAATGTGGGACTTGACCATCTGTTGCAAATTGAAACAGGAGAGGATAGTAACAATTTGGAGGAAGGGTTGCTAAATGTGCAGCTCTTTGTAGTGCGCGTAGAAAATGATCATTTTGCAGACATTTTTCACTTCTTGACTATGGGGATGGCACCGGAAGGATATAAAAGTCACCAAAAAAAGGAATTAGTAGTGTGTGTGACCAATTTTTCAGTCATTGTGGGACATCTATATAAAATGGGCGCAGATGAAATCTTACGAAGATATGTGTTAGACTTTGAACGAGATAGCATTCTCACTAAAGCTCATGGCGGTGCCACAGGAGGTCATTATGCAGGCAAGGAAACTATGCAAAAGATTTTGCACACAACTTTATGGTGGCCAACATTGCATAAGGATTCTAAGGCATATTGTAAGGCATGCGATGCATGTAAAATAACTGGTAGACCCTCACGAAGGGATGAGTTGCCACTACATCCTCATGTGTCCTTGCAGGCATTTGAGAAGTGGGCAATTGATTTTGTTGGGCCAATTTAGCCCCCAAGAAAGGAAACAGGTGTGCGCTATATTATCACCACGACAAAACCAAATGGGCAGAAGCACAGTTTCTTAAGTATTGTACAGGAGCTACGACAAAAAAGTTCTTGTTTGAGTATGTCTTAACCAGATTTAGTTGTGCGAAAATGTTGATGAGTGATAGAGGTATGCACTTTCCGAATGAAATGATTAGCGCGTTGACTAAAGAATTCCAGGTCTAACATCAGAAGAGTACACCGTATCATCCACAGGCTAATGGATCTATTGAAGCCTTTAATAAGATATTGGAGAACATAGTAACGAAGATCTGCAATCCGCATCGAAATGACTGGGATGTGCGCGTACCTACGATACTATGGGCTTACAGGACTACTTGTAAGAAGATGGCAAGGAAAACATTGTTCAGATTAGTATATGGGGTCGAAGATGTAATTTTCATGGAGTATATTGTGCCTAGTTTGTGCATAGAAGCTTTGACGGATATGGCGGATCATGAGGCCTTGGAGGAAAGACTCGCGCAGTTGATGGAGAATGATGAGGATTGATTTTTGGCAGGATTACATCAACAAGTATAGAAGGAAGATGAAAGAGCATGGCATGATCACCATATCAAGCTTCGCACATTCAAGGTAAACGATCTTGTCCTGTTATATGATAGTAAATTCATTATATTTTTGGGTAAATTCCAGATGAATTTGTGTTTAGCGTGGGATCCCCCAAGGGCAATTTTGGGGCTTAAAGCCCATATTTTGGTCCAATTTTGTAATCCAAATGTAAAGACTCCACATTTTGTGGTTGCAAAGCACATAGATGTTAAAGATTCATAGGGTTGTCTGCCCTTATTTTGAAAATGTAATGTCGGCTGTAGAAGATCTACCCATGGTACGTGAACCATGGAATTGTATATATAGAGTTAAGATCTAAGTAGTTATATAGATCAAGCAATTAATGGAATTATGGAATGAGGTATGAGAGATAGCTCTGAGTAGAATTCTAAGTTTTGGGTCGTAGCGTAGGTAGAGGCTCCACAGCCGAGTGCACAAAGGCCTAGAAGTCCGTAGCTGAGTGCGTAGACCCCTGCAGCTGAGTGCACAGGGCGGGTCGAGTCTATAGTCATTTGGAATTATCAATAAAGAGAAGTATTCTACAATTTCTATGTCTTTATTTCCTGTTTATGCATATGTTATATTGGGTATAAATTTCACTTATAATGCTTATATGATACGTGAATGTATGTAATTGTGTTGGATAAGTGACCACAAGTAGGAACATATGTTTAGCCTAGTTAGGGAGATATCGCAGTTCGCTGCCCTAGCAATGCAAAAGGACTACAGTCCCTGGTTAGGGTTGCGCGGAAGATGATTGTACCCTTTTGTGAAGGGACTATAGGGTGGAACAGAGGGTTAAGCAACTTGCGCGAACGCATGTATAACTAGAATAAAATGACATCACATCCATCTCAAGGGTGTGAAAACTTGGTTCCAGCACCCCCCCATACTACTTCAGGTGAGACTTCAGTCCGCACTCAGCGGGTTGATGCTAAAAGGGCTAGTAGTGTATGGATTTGTTTGACTAACTAACACTGAACTTGGGTCAGGTCCCCACAAGCCAAAAAATGGTTCCATTGCCAGGAACAAAATCTACATAAAGATGTGCGATGTCATATCATTGGAATCCAACTAAGAAAGAAATCGAAGGCTGGTTAGATAGAAGGATTCACGAGTTCGTGGCACAGGAGAACAGAAACCTGTGACTGTCAAAAGAACAATGGAATTTGTTTTCCCATCCTTTATTATTAAGCTATACGAGTGGATGGCTAAGCTAACAGATAGCTAAGGAAGGTGAAAACTTGATGGTCCTATTGTGTGGACCCCGGAGCTAGTGCAAAGGTTGGAAGAATCAGGGGATAAGGTCGTGCACACTGTCGATTTTGTTATTGAATTTGCGGTCAACACCTCAGTCACCTATAGTGAGGCAGAGCGACGATCTTTCAAAGGACCACGAGGTAAGTACGTAAAATCTTTGAATACTTGGATTAAAATGTTGTTGTGCGAAAAATGGGTTATGCATCTACCTTGATGTTTGGGACTATGCAAAGTGGAAAACGTTATAGAAACGAAGGAAATAAGGGTTCAGAGTATAGCCCATTGATTTCACCTCTGTGAGGGGACAAAGAAGGGATAACGAAGGTATCTCCGTGAAGTTCTATTCATTTGATAAGACAAGGGTTTCCGTGAATACCACCTCTGCCCACACCACCTCCTTCTTCACCGCCATCTCCTCCAGCTTCATCTGTACCACCTCCACCACCACCGCGATTCAGTATGGAAAACATAGTGAAGTTGCCTTTGTTCAAAGGTTTGGGAAATGAGGATCTAGACCAATTCTAGTTCATTGTAAGGGCTATATGGGAAGCTCAAGGTGTTAGAGATGACCATATAAGGAAAGCAACACTGGTTAGCACTCTACAAGATCGTGTGCTAACCTAGTATATTAATTACTCCAACGATAATTCAAATGTGAGAGTAGTGGACATCTAAGCAACACTAAATAGGGAATTTAGAAGACCTAAGTCTGAGTCGTAGTCGATTGTAGGATTCAAAGAAATCATGATGTGACCAGGTGAGACACCATAGGAATTGGATCAAAGATGGAAGTGTCAAATCCACGAAACCAATATGAGTTTGAAATATGGACAACACGTGAGTGGTTTGTGGCTTCGCTATTACCCCACTTAAGGAGTGCGTTGTTACAGTAGAAGCTAACAACTCAGGAAGAGGCCTCAGAGATTTCCATGAGACTATATGAGACCCTAATGTAAGAACCTAATCCAGGCCTTCAACAGATCCACGCGTAGCTGCAGAATCTATGGCTTGAGATGCAAAGCTTGAAGCTGGCTAGGACGGTCCGACCAGAGGTGCACAAGGAGGTATGGTGTTTGAAATGCAAGAGTTAGGGTCATGACAAAGACCACTAGTCGGTCTTTACAAATTACCTTGCAGGAGGAGGATCGATGCCTTTAAGGCTAGAAGCTCAAGCAGGACCTAGTGCGGTGCCCTGCACTATTTGTCAAGTAGTTAGAAAACATGCCACGGATAACTATCACTTGCTATAGAAGTATGTGCAAACATCGCAACATTTGTTCTGCAACTTTTTCAGATCATTAGGACATGATGAGCGTACCTGCAGGAGCTATGAATTGATGATGGATAGAACTCCCACCTATAGAGTTCAGGTCGAAACGCAGCCCCTTGACTAGAATGCAAGGATGGCATGGATAGGATTTCAAGGGCGCGGATGAGGTCGAGGCGGAGGAGGACTTGGTAGAGGACATAGATAGTTGATTTGCTACAATTGTGGAGGGCCAAGACACTATGCGCGCGATTGCACTATTCCAATGCACTCGTCGTGCAACTATTGCACGTTGTTTGATCATGAAACAGAAGATTGTCCTACGCTAATAGCTAGGATACATGACAAAGGGGTGCTAATGTTGGGCATGGAACCCCCCCCCAAGGGGCTCAAAGCCCAAGTTTTGACCCAATATTATTGTAAATACTCTACGAATTGTGGGCACCAAGCACGAAATGTATGATAGAGTCATAGGGTTGTTCGCCCTAGTTTTTTAATGTAAGGTCGTAATCCGAATTGGATCCATGAAAATTACCAAAGTGCTATGACTGTATCAAATCAGGACAGACTTAAAAAACTATGAACAAAGAGCTATCAAGAATACCTCTAGACAGTGGCAGTTTGTAGCTAGCAAGGAACGACGAGGACCTCGATCAAAGCACGCTGACTAAGGCCCATGGAGACCACGCAGGAAGTAAACTGGTAGTTAGGAAGTCCGAATCCGAAAACAGAGGCCATTTCTGAAGCGTGAATCATGCATTGCTAGGCAAAACCCCTCGAGAAGGAAAAGCCCCGAAGCCCTTGGTCGCATGGGAAGCCGAGAAACCGTAGGGAAAGCACTAAAGCAAAAGGCAGGCCTCACGCTCCAAAACCGATAGAATATCGGAGGCATGTTGGGCGGTAAGCGGATTTGGGAGGAGAACGAGCGATTCCATACATTGCACGACGCGTGTCTAGTGGATGAGAGAGAAAACCACCTCTCATCATAGGCTAACGGTAGAGCAAGTCAACCGCGCGATAAGAGCGAACACCATAGGATTTGGGGGCTCCAGATTTGACGGTAGAGATTGTGCCCGATGAATGACCAGATCTGGAGGGAGAATTAAGCTATGGCATATAAAAGTCTGAAGTCTGATTTGACCATTGAGTTGGTGGATGAATCATTACATAGCGTAACTAAAATACTGAACCATTTGAGGAAGAGCTGGCGCAGTTCGTGAGAGGAAAAGTGGCCACTTCCCTGCGAGACATTACACAGTGGCAATGACGCAGAGGCAGGGAACTCTAAGTGAACAATAGCAGGTGATCTAAAGGGTCAGAAGGGGAAGCAAACAGTCATGAGACAAAGCAGCTTTAAGCCATGAACAGATAGAGACAGAGACCAGGAGAGCGCCGAGCGAGAGTGAAGTGAGAACTGTAGGAAAGAATGAGACAGTGAGACAGAGAGACAGGACAGAGAATAAGCAAGAAGCATAAAACAGAGAGCCGAGATAACTTGCAGAGTAAGGTAGCATGGAGAAAATAAAAGGCTTAAGAGGTTCGAGCAATCCCTGAAAGGATATCTATCGGGAACTGGGTACCAAATTGGACTCATCCCATTCAAGACCAGTTGAGGTCGAGACTTGGCAAAGAAGAGTCTGTGCACTCTAGTGGCTTGGGGAATCCAAGAACCACCCTACTAAGCATCATCTGTTTCAGGAGACTCAAATTGAGCTCCTCATTGTAAAAACTATACTTTAAAGACACAATAAGAAAAGGCCACCACTAAAAGCTGGACCAGAGACATAGCCCATGATGATTGGGTGAACTCCTTATTAATTTGTTGTGTTCTTGTGTTTGCTTACTGTGTTTCTTTTATTGTTTTCCATTTCTCAGTGTCTATGTATTTTGCAATATGATTGATCCATTGCCTAAGATAACATAGACACACACACCAGCACATGAGTCTGTAATACCTTCATTCATTAGTTAATTAACTGAGATCACTCAAAAGTGATTTTGAGATCAAGTGGTATCAGAGCTCAAGGCTGTTAAGGTTAGACAAGCACACACACCAGCACGTGAGTCTGTAATACCTTCATTCATTACTTAATTAACTGAGATCACTCAAAAGTGATTTTCAGATCAAGTGGTATCAGAGCTCAAGGCTGTTAAGGTTAGACAAGCTTGTGTTGGATTCAGCTATTGAATGCTAACTAGATCAAAGCTCAAATTAGGAGAAGGAGAGTTGGTTGAAACTAATCCTGAAATTGGGAGAGTCTATCCTCAGAAGACAATGTCAGAGGAAGGTTCTATGGGGCCAGACCCTCAATTCATAGATAGTTTCCTAGCCATAAAGTCCATGGTAGAGGAAATGTATAGGGACTTTAGAAAACAAAAAGATGAAGATTCATCAAGGTCAAAACAAGATAAAGGAGAAGATGAGTCTCACTTCCATGACCACTCAAAAGGCAAGGGGAAAGAAGAAAGCTTTCTCACACCTCCTAATAGCCTTGAACATAAAAAGAAAGAATCTTTGATTAAACTAGATGTCAAATTTGATTTACCTATATATGATGGAGAGTTGAATGCAAAAAAGCTGGACAATTGGATTAGACAAATTGATGTTTATTGCTAAGTCCAGAATATTGATTCAAACAAGAGCAAGATTCAGCTGGCAAGCCTATGCCTTGGAGGCACTGCCTTGGTTTGGTGGGAAGGCGGGACCCAAGTTGACCTGAAGAGACATGGTAAGACTATCTCTGTCTGGAGTGAATTTGTTTCTGCAATCATAAAGCAGTTCTATCCATTGGCCTACATACAGCAAGCCATGATGAGCTGGCAAACTCTTCGACAGTTGAAAGGGCAAAGTGTACAGGGATACACTCAAGAATTTAGAAAGAGAGCATTGATTCTAGGAATCTCATTGGACTCACCTGAGACTCTACTGAAGTAAATTGATGGTCTACATAGCTACATGAGGCATACTATCCTCATGTTTAATCCCACTAGTATAGATGAGGTATCCATACAAGCTACTCATCTAGAAGCTAGAGGAAAGAATGGAAGTCCATAGGTTGGGGGATCATCCCAACCCACTGCAAGCAAGAATAAGGAGAAAAGAAAGTAGAAATGGAAAGAAAGGAAGGCTAACACTGCACAGAAAAGCAAGGCTTCATGCACTCACTGTAAAAGGGATGGGCATGATGATGAGCACTGTTGGATTCTGCATCCAGAGCTGAGACCTAAGAAGTTTGAGGGCAAGAAGAAGAAGACTATTGTAGCTATTCAAAAAGACTTGGGGTCAGACTCAGGAGATGAAACAACTATTGCAGCCACAGGCATAAGAGGTAAGAATTTTGAAGCATCTACTAGTAATTCTGCACAATCTACTATTGATGAAGAAAATGAGAGAAAAAGACATGAGCTTTTCCATATTCGAGTTATTTCCAAACACCAAAATATTGATACTTTTTTTGATAGCGGCTCACAAGTAAATTTAATTTCTGAAGCAATCGTAAAGAAGTTTGGATTAGAGACTACACCTCACAAGAAACCATACCCATTGGGATGGTTAAATGATAAAGCACAACTACAAGTGACTAGACAATGCAAACTCAAGTTTTCTTTTGGGTCAGCATTTGTAGATGAGGTTGAATTAGACATAATTCCTTTGGATATATGTGGAATTGTTTTAGGAAGTCCTTACTTGTATGACAGAAAATCTATTTTCTATAGAGCTGAGAACAAGTATCTACTTGTTAAAGATGGAATCTAATACTTTATAAGAGCTTATAAGCTCAAGAATAATTATACTCTCATAAAATCAGGGCAGATGAAAAGAATGATAAATTCATGCAAACAATTCTTACTGATGGTTGTAAAGGAAAAGAAACCTGATAAAACCAATGTATTTGAAGGTTGTAATGCTAAACAACAAGCTGATTTAGAAAAGGTTGTTTCAGAGTATGATATCTTGTTTCAAGAACCTAAAGATTTTCCACCCAAAAAGGAAATAGTGCATGATATTATTTTGCAACAAGATGCTCCATTGCCTAACATTGGAATGTATAGGTTGTCCGCTTTAGAGAACACAAAAATCAAGAAGTAGGTGCAGGAGTTGCTTGAGAAAGGGTTCATCAGACCTAGCACATCACCATGTGGGTCACCAATCGTTTTGGTGAGAAAGAAAGATGGCTCATGGAGAATGTGAATTGATTACTGAGCACTGAATAAGATAACAATCAAAAATCTTTATCCCCTTCCTCGCATAGATGATCTTTTAGATCAATTGAAAGAAGATGTTTATTTTTCCAAGCTAGACTTGCATAGTGGATACCATTAGGTCAGAGTTGTATAACAAGATGCATGGAAGACTACTTTCAAAACAAAGTAGGGAGTGTATGAGTGGCTGGTTATGCCTTTTGGCTTAACTAATTCTCTTACTACTTTCATGAGATTAATGAATGATGTACTCAGACCTTTTCTTGATGATTTTGTCATTGTGTATCTAGATCACATTATGATATTTAGCAAAAAGTGGGAAGAACACTTAAAGCATGTTAAGCAGACACTAGATGTTTTGAAAAGAGCGAAACTTTATGTTAAACTCTCAAAATGTGAATTTGGCAAAACATCTTTGAATGATTTGGGACATATAGTAGGGGGTGGTGAATTGAAGATAGATCCCTCTAAGGTGGCAGTCATTGTGAACTGGCCTAAACCCAAATCTACTACAGAAGTTAGAAGCTTCTTAGGAGCAGCACAATATTGGAGGAAGTTCATTTCTAGCTTTTCCTTCATTGCAGCTCCCTTACATGCTTTAACAGGATTGAACAAGGTGTTTCAGTGGGGAGGCAAACAACATAAAGCCTTCAACAACTTGAAAGAAAAGATTAGTACAACACCTGTACTAGCACTGCCTGATCTTCAAAGACCGTTTGAGATCCAAATGGATGTCAGTGACTATGCCATGGGAGCAGTGTTGACACAGCACGATAAACCCATATTTATCATTCTGAAGCATTTAATTCTGTAGTAGTTAACTATCCTACATATGATAAAGAATTGTATGCATTAGTACAGAGTGTGAAAAGGTGGAAACATTACTTAATGGGCAAAGAGATAGTAATACATACTGATCGTCAACCACTTCAATATCTACACTCCCAAACTAAGTTGCAGTAATCAAGGCACTATAGATGGATGGGTTTTCTACAACAGTTTCATTTAGTCATCAGATATAAAAAGGGCATATATAACAAAGTTGCAGATATGTTATCTAGACCTATTATAAATGAATCTACTATACTTAAGCATAATTCTATGTTACATGAGAGTTACATTGAACAATATGCTCAAGATATAGACTTTAAAGATGTATATGCAACTTTAAGTCAAGGAAAACAAGTAGAAGAATTGTACTATCATGTAAACGACCGACTCTTATAGCATTGTGGGAAGTTATGCATTCCACAAACTGAAAGAGTAAAGATAATTTGAGAAGCACATCTCTAATATCAGGTCACTTTGGGGTAAGTAAAACAGTTGCATAGCTGAAAAGATTTTGTTATTGGCCAAAAATGAACGAGAAAATTTCTAGATATGTAAGAGGGTGTACTATGTGTGAAAAAAGCAAGCCGAGAAATAGAAAATTGGGCTTGTACACTCCATTACCAGTTCCTTCTCATCCTTGGGAAAGTGTTTCCATGGATTTTGTTGGAGGATTTCCTAAATCTAGGAAAGCTCATGATTATTTGTATGTTGTTGTGGATAGGTTAAGCAAAATGTGAATTTTGATACCTTGTAATAAATAGATTAAAGCTGAACAAACTGCAAAATTGTTCTTTCAACATGTATGGGTTCATCTTGGATTACCCACTTCCATTGTATCTGATTGAGACACCCAATTTGTGGGGAAGTTTTGGTCAAATCTGTGGGAACTGATGGACACCAAACTAAAGGAAAGCACAGCTTTTCATCCACAAACTGATGGCCAGATAGAAGTAGTTAATAGGACAATGATCCAATTACTCAGGGGATATTGCAGCAAGCATCCTAAGCTTTGAGATGAACATTTATGTTACGTGTAGCATGCTTACAATAGAGCAAAACATTCTTCTACACAGAGATCTCCTTTTGAGGCCTGTTTTGGTTTCACACCAAGGTCTCCTTTGGATTTTGTCTTTGGTAAAGATACCATAGTTGAGGGACACAGTGATGTGGATAGGGCAACTAAGTTCATTGAAAAAATCCAAGAGATCCACTAGGCAATACAGGAACAACTGGAAAAGAGCCAAGCCAAATACAAGGTAAGGCATGACAAGCATCAGATGGAGCATAGTTTCCAAGTTGGTGACCAAGTCTGGCTGTATATCATCAAGGACAGGATGCAAGGTGAAGGTAAAAAGCTAAAGCCTATGAGGTATGGACCCTTCAAGATACTTGAGAAGATTGGTGAGAATGCTTTTTGCCTTGATCTACCAGCTTACATGCACATCTACTCAGTTGTAAATGCAGATTGCTTGAGATTGTTTGAACCTTCACTAATTGAAGATCCCAAAGAACAGAGTCAATTGCCTTCTATTGATAACTTGTTACCTGAATATCTTAATGAATTGTAGGGAGACACAATTTTGGACAGGAAGGTGAGGACGACGCGCAGGGGAGATGTTGAGTACCTCAGAGTTGGGCTCAAGGGTTCAAAGATGAGTAGTGCAAAGTGGATAGAGTTTGGACAAGTGAGACAATTGCACCCTCACTTAGTCGATGCTTGAAAACCAACTTTTGGTGGTCCAAAATCATTTTCAGTGGGAAGGCCATGATTCGAATTGGATCCATGAAAATTATCAAAGTGCTATGACTGTATCAAATCAGAACGGACTTCAAAAACTGTGAACAAATAGCTATTAGGAAGACCTCTGGATAGTGGCAGTTTGTAGCCAGCAAGGAATGATGAGGACCTTGGTCAAAGTGTACTGACCGAGGCCCATGGAGACTGTGCAGGATGCAAACTGGCAGTTAGGAAGTCCAGATAGAAAAACAAAGGCCATTTCTAAAGTGCGAATCATGCATCGCTGGGCAAAACCCCTCGAGAAGGAAAAGCCCCAAAGCGATCGGTCACATGGGAAGCCGAGAAACCATAGGGAAAGTGCTAAAGAAAAAGGCGGGCCCCGCGCTCCAAAACTGGAAGAATATCGGAGGCATGTTGGGCAGTAAGCGGATTTGGAAGGAGAACGAGCAATTCCATACATTGCACGACGCGTGTCCAGTGGATGAGAGAGAAAACCACCTCTCATCGTGGGCTAATAGTTGAGCAAGTCAACTGCGTGATAAGAGCGAACACCGTAGGATCTGGGGGCTCTAGATCTGATGGTGGAGATTGCGCCCGATGAATGACCAGATCTAGAGGGAGAGTTAAGCTATGGCATATAAAAGTCTGAAGTATGATTTGACTGCTGAGTTGGCGGATGAATCATTACACAGCACAACCAAAATACCAAACTGTTTGAGGAAGAGCTGGCACGGTTCGTGAGAGTACAAGTGGCCACTTCCCTGTGAGATATTACACAATGGTGATGACACAGAGGTAGGGAACTCCAAGTGAACAACAACAGGCGATCCAAAGGGGTGGAAGGTGAAGCGAATAGTCATGAGACAAAGTAGCTTTAAGCCATGAACAAATGGAGACAGAGACCAGAAGAGCGCAAAGCGGGAGCGAAGCGAGCACTGTAAGAAAGAAGGAGACAATGAGATAGAGAAACAAGACAGAGAATAAGCAAGAATTAGAAAACAGAGAGCCAAGCTAACCTTTAGAGTAAGGTAGCATCGAGTAGACAGAAGGCTTGAGAGGTTCGAGCAATCCCTTAGAGGATATCTATCAGGAACTGGGTGCCAAATTGGACTCATCCCATTCAAGACTAGTTGAGGTCGAGACTTAGCAAGGTAGAGCCTGTGCACTCTAGTGGCTTGGGGAATCCAAGAACCACCCTACTAAGCATCATCTATTTTAGGAGACTCAAATTGAGCTCCTCATTGTAAAAAATATACTTTAAAGACACAATAAGAAAATGCCACCACTGAAAGCTGGACCGGAGACGTAGCCCATGAGGATTGGGTGAACTCCTTATTAATTTTTTGTGTTCTTGTGTTTGCTTACTATGTTTCTCTTACTATTTTCCATTTTCCAGTGTCTACGTATTTTGCAATTTGATCGATCCGTTGCCTAATATAACATAGACACACACCAACACATGAGTCTATAATACCTTCATTCATTCATTAATTAACTGAGATCACTCAAGAGTGATTTTTAGATAAGGTCTGCCTACGAATGGTCCACGGACCATGGGATTGTATAAATAGAGTGAGGCTCTAAGTGTAAAAGAGAACTGAACAAGAAGGAAGTGAGAAGATAGAGTCTGAGTGACTAAGTGTGTCTTGGGTTGTAGAGTAGGAGAAGGCTCTGTAGCTGAGTGCGCAGAGGCCTAGTAGTCTGCAGCTGAGTGCGTGGACCCCTGCAACTGAGTGCATAGGGTGGAGTTGAGTCTATAACCAAGGAAGAAAGTAATAAAGAAAAGTTCTATCACAATTCTATGCATCTATTCTTGAGTTAGTGTATGCTTGTTATAAATTGTAAATATACTATTTATTTACTGCACGCACCTGTATGAATGATTTAATTTGCTAAGTATAACTTAACACATACAAGTAGGCTAAGTTAATCAATTAATAGTGGAATACTAGCAAGGACTTGAGTAATAATAGCGTTTGACCCCTGAGTAGGGCTGCACAAAGGCAGTAGCGCAAGCTACGAGGTACAACAAAGTGTGCGTAGTGACGTGCGTGTAGGGTTGAACCGTGGACCTCTTGAACTCATCATACATCTCCAGGGTACGGAAACCTAGTTCTAGCACCCTCCCATACTACTTCGGGTAAGACCTTAGTCTGTGCTCCGTGGAATGTTGCCGAAAGGGCCAGTTGTACCAGGATTTGATTTTCTAAATCACCTCCAAACCTGGGTCAGGCCCTTATAAACCAAAAAATGGTTCCATTGCCAGGACTGACATCTACATAAGAGATGTCTAATGTCATGTCACTGAAATCTGACAGAAAGATTCACGAGTTCACGGCATAGGAAAATAGGAATCCTCCCCCTCTGAGTTGTACGAGTGGATCGTAAAGCTAGCAGATAGTCAAGGAAGGTGTAGGCTCAACAAACCTGTGTGGACCCCAGAGTTGGTGCGCAGACTAGCAGCATCAGGAGATAAGATTGTGTGCATTATGGACCATTGGCTCCATTAAATTATACGAGGGTTTATCACTGAGTTTGCGGTAGACACGTTAGTCAGTGACAATGAGGTGGAATGATGCTTCCTCAAAGGACCACGTGTTGATAATGAAAAAAGATGATGGATCTTAGTGGAAAGGAGTCGCCTTCACTAAGTGGGCCCGCAGGCTATTTTTGGCGCAAAGTCTATTTTTAGACTATGTCTATTTTTAGACTTATGGATCATGGTCTATGAGTTGCAGGATGTTATTTTTGGATGATTGGTCATGTTGGTAAAAATAGATGGACTTTTATTTTTAGACATATGGACGGTTTCTATTTTTAGACTACCAAGCTAAAAATAGAACAGTTGAATATTATTAACTCATAATCATATTTGGACTATAAACATTATCTTATCCTCTTGGAGCACTTCAGTTTGAGCTACGGATGTGGCACATGCAGCTGTCAGAAGGAAATACGCTTTTCTTATGGGTCAATTGAGCTATTGCATGATGGACTTCAGTTAGAACTCAAGTGATTGAGTTTGGTGGAGTTGATTAAGGAGTTGATGGAGTTGTGTTCAGTTTGACTTAGTTGAACTAGTTGTACTTACTCTAACTGCAGAATACACTAGTGATGAGTGATGTGAATTAATTATTAATTAATTCACTAATTATTAACTCATAAAGCAACTAAAGAATACATCAGTTAACTCAGTGCATGGACAGTTCAGTGGAGACATGTTATAGACATTTTTGTGCCTTACAGCTCTAAGCATGAAATGTCCATAAACCAAGGGATCCTAAGTCCCTAAAAGTGTTGTTCCAGCCCCTAAAGGAACAAGGTCAACAAATTATAGCTTCTCCCAGAAGTTCTCCACCAGAAACTGCTCAGAATCAGTCAAATCAGGATCATTTCAGCTGCTCCACTTGCTAGCTGCGTTGCATAGCACCCAAGTACACTAGCTAGGTGCGTTGCAACGCACCTAAATGCACTACCAGGGTGCACTGAGCGGGAAATGACAAATGGCAGTGCCATTCCGCGAGGTGGACAGACAATGGAAGCTTCTAGAATCTTCCCTAATAACACTTGCCTCACTGAGTTCGACCAAGGATGAGTAAGAGGCTTTCAGTCCAAGTGGAAGCAAGAACTAACAGAGAGAAGCCACTAGTCAAATCATAAGCTGACTCATCCTCTTTGCATACATCTATATATGGATCCCTCATACTAGAGATCCAGAGGCTGGAATTTTGTACATTGCAGAGAATTGCTGTTGGTTTTGAGATAGAGATCAGAGTATTGGGTGATTTATGCTTTGTTGGAGGTGAAGAGGGGATTCCTTTGCTGGGGGGTTGATGCTGGATCAGGAATCATCGGTTGTAACTCCTCCTGGACCTTCTTGTTATATCAATAAAACTATTTGAGTTTCTCCTACATGCTTGTGTATCAATGATGTTTGTTATATTTGCATGTTTAGCTTAAATCTGATCCTAAGCTATTTATGAATATAAATCCATGTCTTTGTGTAGTTTTCTTCTTCTGTGAACTTGCAGGAACTTGGTGAAGCTGGGCAAGTAAGGGAGCAGGTAGCTGGAAGCTGTCAAAGAGGGGAGAGATTGGATCAAAGGACTAGCGCAAGACACAGGTTGGTTCATCCTATTCCTCTTCGTTTATAGTTCATAAAGAAGAATACAAAAATAGTTTTCTCTGTTTGTTTCTAAGGTACTGTCACACCTTAGTGGGATAGGGGCGTTCTGAGTAGACACTTTTCCTGTTAACAAAATGGCGACTCCGCTGGGGAATGTGTCTAGTTAGTTTGTTTGTGTTTCTCTTCTTGTTTGTTTCATAAACACCGAAGTAGCGATCGAACTGCATTTGCTGTTATCAACTGCAAAGTAGACATCTGCTACTTCAATCCATTCACTGGATCTGTTTATGATTTGAACAGCTGATTCACAAATGATCTGATTACCCTTTGTGATAGCTCTTAGACCTCCTTTAAATCCACCCTCTGATTGTGCATTACTGATTGCTTTCACTCGGCCAAAAACCATAGATTAAACTGCAAACCGTGACCCAGAACCCGGATAGAATTCTCGTTTCTGCCCCAGCGTAGGCTCTGTGAAGAGATTCTACATTTCAACGCAGTTACCGAGAGGGCTACCTGCACTGCAATCCAGTTTTTCTGTGTAGCAGGTGTGTTGATCAGCCTAGCCCTGTGCAGCTGAGGTTCTTTGCTTCATTTTTTCAGTTTTGCCTCTAATTTTTGCAGCCTGTGATCAGTGTGTGTCTGTTTAAAAACCCCTTTTCTTTGCCTTAATTCCACCTCTTTTGTTCAAAAAGACTGTAGATGTTATTTGTGTGTTTGTTACATCATTTATAGTTTTCCATTGAAAAAGTAGAATAGTCATACTGTCGTCCTTTGATTTAGATCTGTCGTAAGTGTCGATTTTGATCTTAGGAGAAAATTTATTTGCTGTTGACAGTTGATTATGCTTTTACTTTTTCCTTTGGTTTGAATTTGTGACTTTCTAGTGTCGAAACGAGTATTTATTTCAAAATCATAAAGTGTCGTAATCTTCTCTACCTTTTGATTTCGAAAAGAAGCTTGTTTGTGTTTGTACTTGAAAGCAAATTCAGATTTGTACATCAACTTTCTTTTTAGGCATCAATATTAAGAAAGTGAAAACAAATACATGCATATGTGCATTTGCATATTGATAGTTTGTTTGGCTTGATTTAGGAAAAGTGCATTTACAGTGTGCTCTTTGCTCTTTGAGAAAAGATTATGTCTTTCTTTTCCCCTTGTAGCTAGGATTTTCATTACTGAAAAGAGATAAAAGTTTGCTTATCATCTTTAGATTGCATTTTAGGAATTACATCTACATCTCGTGGTGATCCCAAAAGGCAAACTTCTAAGAAAGATCAACTTAAAATAAATTGAATGAATCTAACAACGCTTTGGAACTTAACGCACAACATTTAGAGGTCTAGGCTAGGAACGTATTCTGGCGTCGTAAAGCCTGGTAACTGTTGTCCTCACTGATGGTTGGGTGATTCCTCCACTTTGAGATGATAAGTGCCAGTACGGACTTGTGCTCCCACGTACCGTCGAGTATATATTGGGAGACCCCTATAGGCTTAAAACCTTTTATCCATAGGAAGCCGTATCGGCCGCCCTACTGATCGCAATGCACCGAACACAGCATTCGGGAAGATTGACTGCCGTACCGTAAAAATTATTCTGCAGTTTTGCGATTGGTTTGGTACTCCCTCTACCTAGATCTCCAGAGCAGTCCCTTTCGTTCCTTTTCAGACTCCTTAACGGAAAAGGTCCATCTGAGCACTTGTCACTTCAGGCTCATTAAAAATCGAAGGAGACTAGAGTCATCTTTTGTTTTTTCTCGACTCTTTAAAACTGAAAAAACAAGTTGTGTCAAAGCATCTAAAAATTTATTTTAAACGGAATATTCATACCCTTTTCCTACGTTGATCTTAGGTTGAGAAAATGGAGTCTACCAACCAAGGAATTCCCTTTGGTGGAAATCCTAGTCCCTTCTCCTCTTGGGGAGATGTTGGTGCACCCCATATGGCCACATTGTCGCTTCCAGGACTGACAATTGGCTTGCCAGTATGGCTCTTCTCAACCAATGTCGTTCAGAACACCACTATTCCTGAACAATCGAATCAGCAATTAGATGAGTCTAGAGTTACCCACCAACCTTCTACTTCCTCTAATTCTTCCTCTCCTCCTTCTTCTTCGCTTGATGGGGCTGGCAAAGCCAAAAGTCAGGTTCCTAAGGAGAAGAAAGAGAAGAAGAAGAAAGACAAGAAGAAGAAGGAGCCAAAGGCGAATGGGGGAAAACGAGTGTCGTCTAAAGAAAATCCACACACTGCACCGACCAGGCCTAAATCGCCATGTGTCATTTGCAAAGGAGACCACTTTCACAGAGATTGTCCTTGCATCCCTTTGATACTAAGGGACTGGTCTCCTCGTTTGCACAATCCGGTGTCATCAACCTCTGATGATCATGTTGAAAGCACACCGTCAACTAGCGAAAGTGAAGCCCCAGGACAAAAAGGGAAAGCTAGATTTCCCTGTAAACTGTGCGAAGGAAATCATGCCGTCCACCGTTGTCCCTTCTTAGACGAAGCGAAAAGAGTTTTGGATGATCGTCCGGTTTCACCGTTACGACTTCCTCTTGGATATAAAAAAACTCTTGCCGAGTCCGTCGCTAGTTGAGAATCCAGCTGGCCTGCTCAAGTGGTCGGCTGAAGCACCTATCATCGAAGATAAACCATCTGAATCTATACCAAATGAAAGTCAAAAGGTCGAGGCGGCAGTTGACCCGGTCTTGCCTTCAGAGGTTTTATCTTCGGATGATACAGTCACTGAAGAGAACAAGGATGACACCGTCCAAATTCTCTTCATCAACACAGACTCCGACGAACATGGGGGAAATCTACCCATTCACTTACCGTAGGAGGGAAGTTTGTCAGAGCCATACCCGGCCGTCTACTCAGTCCCACCTCCAAGCAACCTAGTTGTCTCCTTCGATTGGAATCAACTAGGCAGACCCCGTTTACTAGCAAGCATACCATTCCGAATTATCGTTCAAATATATAGAATGGTCATGGCTGGTACCATCATAGATGAGGGGGCTTCTATGAGTATCCTTTCCTCTACTGCTTGGAAAGCGCTTGGTTCGCCATCGCTTTTGCCTGAGATGACAAATCTGACAGGCTTTGATAAAGGAACCAGTCGACCTTTAGGGATCCTTCCCGATGTGCCCATAACATTGAGAAGGAAGACAGTTCAAATGAACGTAATGGTTGTTCAAGGACCCTTGGATTATAACCTACTCCTTGGATGAGACTATATTTATTGCATGGGAGCCATCGTCTCCTCACTCTTTAGAGTAATGTGTTTTCCGCACGAAGGAAGAGTGGTCAAGCTCGTGGACCAGCTTTCATTTCCTGGATCACGCATAGCAAATAGTCATATACCATCCCTAAATGGTCTCTTCACGTAAGAAATGTCTCAATCCCCAGTCCGTCCTCCGATGAGCGCAAGTAATTCGGAGGGATATGATTGAAACCCAGGGGGCACGCGTCCTGGTCTGCTTCGGCAGGAAAACTTCGGGTATAGGGTAGGTTTCCGCGGGAGAATATGACTAGTTTGTACCCCGTCCGTGATTGGAAGAGGGGTTATTCTAGAATAAGATTCTCTTGTCAAAGTTATGTGAGTTGGCAGAACTGAGTCACTCACCTTTATTTATCTCGGTAGACATCGCTGAAGAAGTGTTTTGTTTGCACCGTGAATAGAACAATCTTTGGGTAAGCTGTAAGAGGTAGGCCTCTCCCGGTAAAACAAATGTTTTATTGGACTAAAGAAGGGGTAATCTTGAAACCATACTTTATACCTGGGGGCATGCAAACCTTTTGGAGTGCAAGCGAGGGATTTCTATTTATTTTTTAAATTTTTAGGACCTCTAACCCTTTAAACTCGTAGGATTAGTCGTCACCTAACTTGCATAAAGAAAGGATGTGGGGCAAAAATCTAAAAGTTGTCGTTTTATATGAGACATTCTTATCATATGACTGGATTAATCGAGCAGTTTTAGCACATAGTTCAAGCTCGTTAAAAAATAAACATAAGACATGAGCAAATGTTTCCACCCGCGTTTAAGCTCGTTAAAAAATGAACTATTCCTCGGTAAATAACCACCGTGAATGAAGCATTTCAGCCATTAAAGCCTTGGTCGTGTTTGCACCGTCACCTCAACTTTTCCATTGGCCGATCATTCACCTCCATTTGATTGTTTACCCATTTTGAGGAACAGCTGCGAAGAGTGATTTCACTAGCCATCCTCGTGACACTGCCGTGATTGGAAAATTCCAACCCTTACCTGGAATCAGCTGCTACCCATTTTATCACTCGTTACTCAAAAGACGAGTCTTCTTTAAGCTCTTTTCAACTGACTCATAAAATATGAAAAGATTGCCGAGTTTTGGCCTTCTAGCTCGTTAAAGTGACTAGAAGTGCTATCCCTCCTCTAGATTTTAATCTTTTTGGACCTGAGGGATTATTGCACAAAAAGATCGAGCGCTTGTTTTGTTCGGCTCATTAAAACTATCGAAAATTCATCCCTTCTGTATTGTTTTATACTTTTTTGGACTTAAGGGATTAGATGATGAAAAAGGAATTTTGGAGTTACCTTTACGTACCTTTTCAGACTCTCTAAAAATGAAAAGGACCGAGTTATCTTTGTCGTTAAACTCGTTAAAAAGATTAATAGCGACAAACTTGTCTTTAGACGAGAACGAGTTTCACTATCGCTAGGCTCGTTAAAACATAGCGATGGGTTTGCCCGAAGGGAAAATTATAGAACAAGCATATGTTATCCTCCTCATGCTTGACAAAAATAAAGAGGTACTGGTCAGCAATGACTGGGGAAAAATTGGGAAGAAACTCAAAGAATATTTATTGGTAGCAAGTCGCTCTTGAACATGACACTTCCATTCCGTGCCTAAGTCGGGTTGGGTTGTTGCATTCACCGGTCACATCACCATGGTCACGCCATACCATCCACATTTGGGGTAAATGCTACCAATCCATCACATAAGTGTCGCCGACATGTTCAAGAGAAGTCATCCAGAGAATTCATCCGTGTCCCATCCACTACCATACATTACACTTCATTCTTTCATGACCGCCATCCTGAACCATATATCATCAGATCGTTTTCACCTCCATCAAAATCATTTGCTCCGTTTCATGTCATTGATGTGGGATTCATCAAGGCCCTCCTTTGACGGATCGCTTCTTGTCGACATCAGCTTATTATCCAAGAAGTTGATCTAGGAACACCCCATTCAGTACTTTGAAGCTTGCATGCCTCAATGGCAAGTTTCTCACTTCCGGCGATAGGTATACATCAATGACCTTCGACCGAAAGATTTTGCGTGGTGTTCAACGCCAAATCCTTTATTCACACCACGTGAATTGTACTGCAGTACCTTGAGTGTCATCATCATTATCGGTGATTCCTCTCGTGCTTGTTAATAGTTTACATCATTGACTGGTAATCAAGCGATGTCTTTCCATGTTCGACTTCAAAACATTTCTCACATGGATCGACTTGTACTTCGAGTGAAGATTGGACGAGATTGAAGACCCCGGATCTAGTTTCATCCATCTGGGCTGCAATATATATTCAGGAAAATAAAGACATTGAAATGTATAGCATTGCAGCACAGATAATCATCCTACCAAAAGGGATGATGGCTCTATCAGAATCATCAGTCTACCATCAGACGATTGTCTGTCCTATGTATATGAAAATGAATTTATAAAGCTGAGCATGGGAATGCCCGCCTCAGCTAGATCATGAAAACAGTATGAAGATAATGTATTGTATTGTATCGTATTACAGGTCTCCTCCCAGCATTGAAAGAACTTCGGATCCTCCTAATAAAGCATTTCACCTGATAAACGGCCTCATACTTTAGGGGGCAACTGTTATAGACATTTTTGTGCCTTACAGCTCTAAGCATGAAATGTCCATAAACCAAGGGATCCTAAGTCCCTAAAAGTGTTGTTCCGGCCCCTAAAGGAACAAGGTCAACAAATTACAGCTTCTCCCAGAAGTTCTCCACCAGAAACTGCTCAGAATCAGTCAAATTAGGATCATTTCAGCTGCTCCACTAGCTAGCTGCGTTGCATAGCACCCAAGTACACTAGCTAGGTGCGTTGCAACGCACCTAAATGCACTACCAGGGTGCGTTGAGCAGGAAATGACAAATGGCAGTGTCATTCCGCGAGTTGGACAGACAATGGAAGATTCCAGAATCTTCCCCAATGACACTTGCCTCACTGAGTTCGACCAAGGATGAGTAAGAGGCTTTCAGTCTCCAAGTGGAAGAAAGAACTGACAAAGAGAAGCCACTAGTCAAACCATAAGCTGACTCATCCTCTTTGCATACATCTATATATGGATCCCTCATCCCAGAGATCCAGAGGCTGGAATTTTGTGCATTGCAGAGAATTGCTGTTGGTTTTGAGATAGAGATCAGAGTAATGGGTGATTTATGCTTTGTTGGAGGTGAAGAGGGGATTCCTTTGCTGGGGGGTTGATGCTGGATCAGGAATCATCGGTTGTAACTCCTCCTGGACCTTCTTGTTATATCAATAAAACTATTTGAGTTTCTCCTACATGCTTGTGTATCAATGATGTTTGTTATATTTGCATATTTAGCTTAAATCTGATCCTAAGCTATTTATGAATATAAATCCATGTCTTTGTGTAGTTTTCTTCTTCTGTAATCTTGAAGGAACTTGGTGAAGCTGGGCAAGTAAGGGAGCAGGTAGCTGGAAGCTGTCAAAGAGGAGAGAGATTGGATCAAAGGACTAGCGCAAGACACAGGTTGGTTCATCCTATTCCTCTTCGTTTATAGTTCATAAAGAAGAATACAAAAATAGTTTTCTCTGTTTGTTTCTAAGGTACTGTCACACCTTAGTGGGATAGGGGCATTCTGAGTAGACCCTTTTCCCGTTAACAAGACAGGTGTTAGAGGTTGAGATTGCTATCAGTTGTGACTATAGTTGTGCATGAGATCTTGCACAATCAGTGGGATTGAGTAATGCCAATGAGGATTGTGTGGTTCAGACAAAGGAAATATGAGTTTGTTTCAGCCATTCATCATCATTCTCTTACATGATTACGCAGTGGAGGCAGGCAGATAGTGGAGGAGATTTGAACCTGTGATTGATTTAGATCTGAGCTAGTTTGTGTGTAACAGGTGGAGATAGTACTGAGTACTTTGTTGGCATTATGATTTAAGTGTTGTCCTTGATGGCAACTCACTCAGAGGTTGGTACAGGTGATGGCAACTTAATCAGAAGACAGATCTCAGTACAGCATGCCAAGGAAGCTCATACACGCCGTTTCGTTAAGCCCAAGTCGTGTATACACGCTAGTTCGATTCAGAAAAAGCGCGTGTATGTGGAAAGGTTCCTTTGGTCCATGGTGGTTAGTCCTTGGAAGTTGTGCCTATGATTTCGGACCATTATGTCTCGACGGGCGTGTCGATCCCTAGTTTTAAAGTTGATGGTATTGTGTTACTATGGTTTTGGCTCTTGGTATTGAGCTAGGCCTAAGACTATATAAGGAGAAGAAGATCATTAGGCAAAATCATCTTTCGACAAGGCTTGAATATCTAAGAGAGAAAGAGATCTGATATGCAGGTTCTGAGTTGCTTGATCTAAGCCAAGGAGAGATCACATCGGTTGATGGAAGACTAGATCTAAGGATAGATCGGGATCTAATGGTTTGAAATGCACTATCATGATATGGTTGATTATGCGTATTTCTAGATCTGCATATTGTCGCAATGTTACGTTCTGGGTCTAACTAATGTCTGGTACAGCTGCAAATTGAGAAAGTTTATTTTTAGATCTGTACGCAGGTTGGCTTCGGTAAAAGCGCGTGTATACGCGGGTTTTGCTCATTGAAGTAGCGTATATCTTTTGAAGCTTGATTTTGGGTTTACAGTGGGGTCTGACTGTTATTGCAGAGTTCTGTAGTCTGCTCTGTGTTCTGGTAACTGGTGATTGACAGGGTTCAGTGGTTCAGTGATTCAAAGTTTGGTTGTTTTATGCTTCAATGATCTGTTGTGGAAATTGAATGAATTGTGGTCTTCAGATTGTAATGTTGTGCTTCAGGAATATCCAAGTCTGAAAATGTATGAAAAGTGATACCTGAAAGAAGGAAGATTGTAGGTCAGCACCTACGTACTAGTATCTTGGCTAGTACAAGAGCAAAGGGGGTTGGAGCTCCCTTCCAAGGAAGTTTGGAGAACGAGAGAAGGTTGTAGCCTTCTGCAGGTTGTAGCCTGCGTACTGGTATAAGGCTGCACCAGTACAAAAGATTGTAAACTGAAGTTTCATATTAAAGAAAGATAGAGACAACTTGCAGCAGGTGGTTTTCACCCACATTGGGTTTCCACCTTATATCTTGGTGTTCATGTGTGTGGCTTTTTATCTGTTCTGTTATACTGCACATGTTTACTGTTAATGTGGTGAATAATGTCCTGATGCACTTAATTGAAGAATAAGCTAACTAAATTGTGAGTTTTCTTCTTATACGCTGTTTTACTTCGTCACAGTAGCGTGTACACGCTGGTTCACTTAACTGAAGTAGCGTATATGTTTCTGAGCATTTAAAAAGTTTGATTAATCTGATAATACTGATTCACCCCCCCTCTCAGTATTATTTCCAACAATTGGTATCAGAGCAGGTCCTTCAGAGAAGCTTGATCGCTTGAAGGAAGATCATTCATCATGAGCAACTACGAGAAAGAAGCATCAATCAGGCCACCGGTTTTTGATGGAACAAATTTCAATTATTGGAAGGTAAGAGTTACTGCATATCTTCAATCTCTTGGTACAGAAGTTTGGGACATTGTAGAAACAGGCTATGCTTTTCCTTCAGCTACTCCTACAGATCCAGCTGAGAAAAAGGCATATGAAACAAATGCAAAAGCAGTCAGTACTCTATTAGGAAGTATATCTCAAACAGAATTCATGAAGGTCATGCACTTCAAATCAGCAAAAGAGATATGGGACAAAATGATCACTAGCTATGAAGGAGATGAACAGGTAAAGCAAGCTAAACTTCAAACTCTCAGGATTCAATATGAGACCCTCAAGATGTATAATGATGAAAGTGTGGCTAATTATTTTCTTCGGGTAGATGAGATTGTTAATTGTATGAAAAATTTGGGTGAAGAAATAAAAGAGACTATAGTAGTTCAAAAGATTCTAAGATCATTATCCCCCAAGTTTGAATCTAAAGTATCTGCAATAGAAGAAAAGGAAAATCTCAAAGTTCTCACTATGTCTCAGCTACATGGAATTCTAACTGCTTATGAAATGAGAAAGGGAGGTCCATCAGACAGAAGGGAAGCTGCTTTTAAGGCATCAAGAAAAGAAGATTACTATGAAGCAAGCCATGTTCCAGAAGAAGAGGAAGAAGAATCAAATTTTGTCAGAAATCTTCAAAGGGGTGCTGGAAGGTTCAGAGGTAAGCTACCTTTCAAATGCTTTGCTTGTGGAAGAGTAGGTCATTATGCTGCAAAATGTCCTAATAAGGATAAAGGAAAAGAACCTGCTAGATGGAATAAGAAACAAAGTGCAAATAAGAAAAGCTACTACACCCATGAAGATAGTGATGGCTTATCAAACAGTGATGAAGATGAACAAGGTAATAAATATAAGCTATTAATGGCATTTGAAGATGATGATTATGAGGATGCTGTAGATGTGGATAATCTCTATAATGAAATTACTAGACTCAAGAGATGCATAGAAGAAAAGAGTGTGATCATTGATACTTTGCAATTTCAAATTGATGAAAAGGAAAAACATCTTGAAAAACTAGAAGGTGAAATTGTTGGTCTCAGAAAAGAAATTGAGAAAACAAAAGCTATTAATCTTAAGTTTGTCAAAGGATCTGAAACTTTGGATGAGATTATCAATGTGCAGCGGTCTCCTCTAAACAAGACAGGTTTGGGCTATAATGGAGAAACCTCTCAAGCATCCACCTCAAAAAGTTATCTTGATGCAGCAAGAAGAAATGAGCAGAAGAACAATGAAGATAATCAGGTAAAGCAGGGACGAATTACAAACAGAAACTATCAGGGACAATCCTTCTTAAGGGTGAACAAAAGCTACAACCAACCACAGGTAAAATCTTCTCAGTTTGGCACAAGAATAGATGAAAATAGAAATTACAATCAGTTGGCTGGTAGATTCAATAACCGCAGAAGCTTCTTCAATGGGCAATGCTTCTCTTGCCATAACTTTGGTCACAAAGCAGCTCAATGTGTTGCATATAAAACAATCATGACTAGGGAAGCTCAAAAACAAAGAAGTATGACAGGGATTACAAAGAGGACCTATAACAACTTTTCGGTTCTTGAAAATGAAGTTGAATGTTCTATTTGCAATAATTTTGGTCATAAAGAATCTGAATGCAGGAGCAGGTTTCAGGAGAAAAAGGAACAAGCCACGAGCACCAAAAAATGGAGAATAAAAGAACCTCAGACAGAAAGATGTGGGATAGCGTTTTATGCAGAAGGACAGGAAAATCTATGGTACATTGACAGTGGATGTTCGAAACATATGACAGGTGATAAAGAAAAACTTGAATCTTATTCTACTTTAGAAAAGGGAAAGAAAGTTTCTTTTGGAAATGATACTCCTGCAACTATAAAAGGAAAAGGTATTGCTCCTTTGAAAGAAAAGGTCAAGGCTGGAAATGTTTTGTATGTTGATGGATTGAAGCATAATCTTCTAAGTGTCAGCCAGATGTGTGATCAAAAAACCGAGGTTATTTTCAGATCGAATGGATGTCTTGTTCGTGATCTTGATACAGGTAAAACAGTTCTCAAAGGCAAAAGAACTCCAAATAATCTGTACATATTTGAAGAAGGACAACAACAATGCTATCTTAGCAAGGATGAAGAGCACTGGTTATGGCATCGAAGGTTGGGACATCTAAGCTTCTCACAAATAAGGAAAGCATGCAAATATCAGGCAGTTCGCGATCTTCCAGATATCAAAATTCCAGACAACACCATATGCAAATCTTGTCAGTTTGGAAAGCAAACCAGAACTAACTTTCCAGAGAAGGAAGGATCAGCTAGCTTGCCTCTTGAGCTAGTCCATACAGATGTATGTGGTCCATTTAGGAAAAGGACACCTCGAGGAGAAGAATATCTGATATTATTCATTGATGATTTCTCAAGGTTTGTTTGGTTAGGGCTTATGAAGCACAAAGATGAAGCATTCGAAAAATTCAAATCCTTCAAAGCATTGGCTGAAAATGAATCAGGACACAAAATTAAGTGCCTCAGATCTGACAGAGGTGGGGAGTTCACATCAAATGAATTTTTTGATTTCTGCGATGAACATGGGATAAGAAGAGAATTCTCTACAGCTAGAACTCCTCAGCAAAATGGGGTTGTGGAAAGAATGAACAAAACTATCCAACAAATGGCTCGTGCTATGCTCGATGAATCAGGTACTCCTGCAACCTTCTGGGGTGAAGCTGCACATGCTGCTGTTATCATTCTTAACAAAACAAATGTCCGAGTAAACAGCACTCAAACACCTCATGAGCTTTGGAGTGGTAAAACTCCTTCCGTGAAGCATTTCAAAATCTTTGGGAGCAAATGTTATATTAAGAATACTGATGAGCAACTTGGCAAACTTGAACCTAGAGCAGATGAGGGCATTCTTCTTGGTTATTCTCCACATAGCAAAGCATACAAGTGCTACAATAAAAGACTTGGCAGAATTGTTGACAGTATTGATATAGTGGTTGATGAGAAGGGATATATTCCTAGGCAAGTTCATCATGAAGACATTGAAGAAGATGAAGGTTACTCTCAAAGGCGAAATGATGAAGAAGAAGAACCTCAAGAAGAAGAAGAATCTCAAGAAGAACCAGAGGAGCAGACAAGAATAGAAGAGAAGACTCCATCCAGATATGTCCAAAAGAATCATCCAGAAACTCAGATTGTGGGGCAGAAAGAAGCAGGAGTACAAACAAGAAGGACACTTGCAGAAGCTTCAAGCTACTTGGCTCTACTCTCCTCCATTGAACCACAAAATGTGAAAGAAGCATGCAAAGATGAATGTTGGGTCAAAGCAATGGATGAAGAACTTGAGCAAATCGAAAAGAACAGCACTTGGGAATTAGTTCCTAGACCAAAAGATAAGAATGTAATAGGAACAAAATGGGTCTTCAAGAATAAGTTAAATGAAAATGGAGAAGTAATTAGAAACAAGGCCAGACTTGTTTGTAAAGGGTATGCACAGCAAGAAGGAATAGATTTTGAAGAGACCTTTGCTCCTGTGGCAAGACTAGAGGCCATCCGAATGTTCCTTGCTCTCTCAAGCTTTCAAAACTTCAAGGTATTTCAAATGGACGTGAAATCAGCCTTCCTGAATGGAGACTTAGAAGAAGAAGTATATATTGAGCAGCCAGATGGGTTCATTCTTGGGAATGATCCAAACCTTGTATGCAGATTGAAAAAGGCACTCTATGGGCTCAAACAAGCTCCAAGGGCTTGGTACTATCGGTTGGACAAATATCTTCACCAACAAGGCTTTTCAAAAGGATCAGCAGATAGCAATCTCTATATAAAAGTTGAAAATAACAAATTGCTAATTCTTGTTGTTTATGTAGATGATATTATTTTTGGCAGCAATGAAGAGACCATGAGTCAAAACTTTGCCTTGGTTATGCAGAAAGAATTCGAAATGTCACTTCTTGGAGAATTGACATATTTTCTTGGATTGCAAATCCAACAAAATGAAGGAGGTATCTTCTTGTCTCAAACCAAATACCTCAAGCAGATCTTGAAGAAGTATGGCATGGAAGAGTCAAAGCCAGTATGTACACCCATGGTTACAGGATGCAGCCTCAGTGCAAATGATGAATCAGCAGCAGTTCACCAACCCACTTATAGATCCATGATTGGGAGTTTGCTTTATTTGACAGGTACTCGACCAGATATTACACATGCAGTAGGAATGGTTGGAAGATTTCAAGCCAACCCAAAGGAAACTCATCTTCAGGCAGTCAAAAGAATCTTCAAATATCTTCAAGGGACCCAAAACTATGGCTTATGGTATCCTAGAAATACAGATCTCACTCTTCATGCTTACACAGATGCAGATTGGGCTGGAAGTGTGGATGATAGGAAAAGCACAAGTGGAGGTGCTTTCTTCATGGGTTCCAGATTAGTATCTTGGTTCAGCAAGAAACAAAGTTCGATTGCCTTATCTACAGCCGAAGCAGAATATGTGGCTGCAGCATCTTGTTGCACACAACTTCTTTGGATGATGCAGACCTTGCAGGACTTTCAAATCACTTGCACTCCACCTGTCTCTATCTTATGTGATAATACAAGTGCAATCAGCATTTCAAAGAATCCAGTCATGCACTCAAAGACCAAGCACATACCAATCAAGTACCATTTTCTTCGGGAACAAGTGCTTGAGCAGAAGGTCAAGTTGGAGTATGTTCCTTCTAAGGAGCAAGTTGCTGATATTCTCACAAAACCACTGCCCAGGGAAACTTTTGAATATCTCAGACAAAAGCTGGGAGTAGTTGATGCTTCATCCTGTTGTTGAAGTTTGTTTGTTCTACAGAAAAGTTGGTATACGCAGGTTACGGAAGGGATATGCGCGTATACACGCGGTTTCATGATGGGTAAGTCGCGTATATGTTGGACGCTTGTTGCAGAAAGTATATCCGCGTACATACGCTGTTCTATACAGGAAAAATCGCGTATATGAAGTTCTGAACAGCAAGGGAAAACTCTGGAGTTCTGAACAGCAATGGGAATGTCAGAATTCTTCAGGCACAGTTTCAGGGAGTGCAACAGGCACAGGTTCAGGGGGAGCAGCTTAAAAGTCTCATAAAGCATTGTTGGCATTCAGATGTTTTGGTCGTTGGTTTCAGGAGAAGGAGCTCAGAAAGAAATCCTGGTTGCTGATCTAACAAGATGTTTATCAGATGCTGCTGGTGCCTTTCCTAAGTCTTGGTCTAGATCTGTTGTCTCTATGTCATGTATCTCTCTTGTCATATTTCTTTTATGGTGTCAAGGTCATGTAACGGCCTATGTTGGTTTCCCCACTATGCCTGGGATGAATGCTGTAATATAATTGGTTGTTTCTGATATGTCCCCTCTTGGTAGGGAGTATGGATGTATGTATTGAGTCTTTTGGTGATAGGATGGTCCCTTATGGTGTATAAGTCTTGGTTCTTGTTGAAGAACATCTTTTGCTGATCTGGCCTACTGTCAGGGGGAGCACGAGTCAGCACAGCCAAGCAGAGGTATCAGCATGTCCTCAGGGGGAGCACAGCCCTTTGCCCTTGATGTCAAAGGGGGAGAGTGACTTGGTGTGGTGGTTGCCATCAAGTCCAAAGGGGGAGATTGTTGGCATTATGATTTAAGTGTTGTCCTTGATGGCAACTCACTCAGAGGTTGGTACAGGTGATGGCAACTTAATCAGAAGACAGATCTCAGTACAGCATGCCAAGGAAGCTCATACACGCCGTTTCGTTAAGCCCAAGTCGCGTATACACGCTAGTTCGATTCAGAAAAAGCGCGTGTATGTGGAAAGGTTCCTTTGGTCCATGGTGGTTAGTCCTTGGAAGTTGTGCCTATGATTTCGGACCATTATGTCTCGACGGGCGTGTCGATCCCTAGTTTTAAAGTTGATGGTATTGTGTTACTATGGTTTTGGCTCTTGGTATTGAGCTAGGCCTAAGACTATATAAGGAGAAGAAGATCATTAGGCAAAATCATCTTTCGACAAGGCTTGAATATCTAAGAGAGAAAGAGATCTGATATGCAGGTTCTGAGTTGCTTGATCTAAGCCAAGGAGAGATCACATCGGTTGATGGAAGACTAGATCTAAGGATAGATCGGGATCTAATGGTTTGAAATGCACTATCATGATATGGTTGATTATGCGTATTTCTAGATCTGCATATTGTCGCAATGTTACGTTCTGGGTCTAACTAATGTCTGGTACAGCTGCAAATTGAGAAAGTTTATTTTTAGATCTGTACGCAGGTTGGCTTCGGTAAAAGCGCGTGTATACGCGGGTTTTGCTCATTGAAGTAGCGTATATCTTTTGAAGCTTGATTTTGGGTTTACAGTGGGGTCTGACTGTTATTGCAGAGTTCTGTAGTCTGCTCTGTGTTCTGGTAACTGGTGATTGACAGGGTTCAGTGGTTCAGTGATTCAAAGTTTGGTTGTTTTATGCTTCAATGATCTGTTGTGGAAATTGAATGAATTGTGGTCTTCAGATTGTAATGTTGTGCTTCAGGAATATCCAAGTCTGAAAATGTATGAAAAGTGATACCTGAAAGAAGGAAGATTGTAGGTCAGCACCTACGTACTAGTATCTTGGCTAGTACAAGAGCAAAGGGGGTTGGAGCTCCCTTCCAAGGAAGTTTGGAGAACGAGAGAAGGTTGTAGCCTTCTACAGGTTGTAGCCTGCGTACTGGTATAAGGCTGCACCAGTACAAAAGATTGTAAACTGAAGTTTCATATTAAAGAAAGATAGAGACAACTTGCAGCAGGTGGTTTTCACCCACATTGGGTTTCCACCTTATATCTTGGTGTTCATGTGTGTGGCTTTTTATCTGTTCTGTTATACTGCACATGTTTACTGTTAATGTGGTGAATAATGTCCTGATGCACTTAATTGAAGAATAAGCTAACTAAATTGTGAGTTTTCTTCTTATACGCTGTTTTACTTCGTCACAGTAGCGTGTACACGCTGGTTCACTTAACTGAAGTAGCGTATATGTTTCTGAGCATTTAAAAAGTTTGATTAATCTGATAATACTGATTCACCCCCCCTCTCAGTATTATTTCCAACATACTTGTGAGGAGTATTGTACTATGTATTGTTACATGTTCTCAATCATTATAATATACAGATAGTGTGGGGTTTTCAGCTGTATGCTTTCCTTGGGTTACATATTGTGTTAATGTGTGCATGCGATTGATGTTTCATTGTTTTTAATTCCACAAAATTGATGATCAACATAGATGAGGTTATGTATTATGCATGTATTCCGAAATAGTGTATAATCAGGATAATCTCTGTGAATAAGTGTCATATTATTCAAAATTTCTACATGGTATCAGAGCTGTTGATCATCAGATCTACTATTTAGAAAGTGTTTACATTTTATTTCTTCAGGCAGAGTCTGTAATCGGGCCAGGTAGCCTCTGGATTCATCCTTCTTTGGAAGGTGAGATATCCGATAAAAGCCCATACAGTCAATCTCTGTACAAGAAATACTTTGTTCTCACGAATTTTAGATCAGAAGCGGTTGAGTTTTGAGCTGGTGGAATTCGAATTTGCAGCAGTGTTTTCTTAGTTTCAAAGTTGAAATGTCTTTCAACGGATTGCGATTGGAGTATGCTCTTGAAGGCAGCTTGAACTATATTACATGGAAAGACATGATGGAGGCGGTGTTAGATGACAATGGGTTGAAGGAGTTCATAGAGGCTGAGCTCCCAAAACCTACTGATGCTACTGAAGTTGTGGCTTGGCAAAAGAAGAAAGAAAAGTGTCGAAGGATTCTATTGGAGGGCGTGAAGGATCACATTGTGTCCAGCCTGCATGGAAAGGATTCTCCATACTTGATGTGGAAAGTGTTGACAGATCTATTCCAAAGCAAGAGTGACCAGAGGAAGTTGGCGCTCAAGGATAAACTCAGAAACATTAAGTGTGAGAATGGAGACAGTATGCCCAGGTATCTCATGAAGTTCACCCAATGCCGGGATGAGCTGGGAAGTGTGGGGGTGACTGTCGATGATGAGGACTTGGTGAGCTTGGCCCTACTTGGTCTTCCGAAGAGTTGGCATTCCTATCAAGACTCTGTCAATGGTCAAGGGAAATTGCCAGGATGGGAGAGACTTTGGTCAGATCTTGTGCAAGAGGAGATCAGGCGGAATACCAGGGACAGATCTTCATCAAAGGCATCTGATGAAGAAAATTGCGCTTTGGCTACCAAAGCAAAGAATGGGAAGGAGAAGGGTTCTCTTTCCAAATCCAGTTCTTCCAATGATGGGAAGAAGGTTGACAAATCGAAAGTGCGATGCTTTCATTGTCATGAGTTGGGCCATTATGATACTAATTGCCCAAAGAAGAAATCCAAGAAGGGATCCGGGGAAGGATCTGAAGGTGAGTCACTTGCTTCACAGTTTGAGTTGGATTTCACACTCTTCGCATGCATGGTTTCATCCATGATGGAAAGTGGTTGGTTTCTTGACAGTGGAGCTTCTTTCCACATGACTGATGACAAAAGTTTGTTCAGTACTTTGGAGGAGAAAGATCTCCAGATACTCATAGGGATGGGTAATGATGAGAAGTATAGTGTCTCAAGTGTAGGCACGGTTATTTTTCAGAGGGAGCATGGAGCTCGCCTTACCTTAACCAATGTCAAGTATGTACTAGGACTGAAGAGAAACTTGGTGTCGATCGCGATGTTGGAAGACGGAGGCTATGATGTAGTCTTCAGTAAGGGAAAGGTTTTCCTTAGACACATAATCACTAGACAGGTGAAGCAGATTGGTTCACGGGTCAAGAACCTGTATGCTCTTAAGGTTCAAGATGCGTGCAAAGCCTTGAGCAGTGAGGCAACTGATGGAGACTTGGTGGTTGAGAGGGAGCGTATATTACCTCTCAACATGCAGAGCTAGAAGAAGTCTCAGATGATTGTGGAGGAGCCACGATTGGTGTAGCAGCTTCAGGAGGTTGTGGAGCAGCCACAACAAGGGAAGCTGAGAGGAGATCGAGTAGAGACATCTACTCATGCAGAGACCTCCAGTAGGGGGAAACTTTGAGCCAGGTGGGCTGAGGGATCACATGCATCCATACCTCCAGGTAGGAGGTGGGGCGATATAGAGTGATCGTCCCAAGGAGGAGGGGCAGGATCCTTGTGGTACCCAACCTCTTGGATGAGACCTTGCTACGGGAGCCTCAATGTGGAGTAGCGAGAACTGACTGATTGGGTAGAGACAGATGCGGATGGAGCGGCAAAGAGAGCGACAATGTAGGGAATCCCAGGACAGCGCATAGCTAGCAAGCTGCAGCAATGTGAGAGGCACAAGTGTTTTGCACAGTGCTAGGTGGCATAGAGAAGTGTGCAATGGTGCGAGATGCATGGAGATGTTGCAGTGGCGTAGATGTCAGAGAGGGAGCACTTGTCAGCAGCAGGTAGAGCTTCAGCATCAGAGTATGTTCCTAGCCCAACAGAGTGGTCAGTTGGGAGTGTTTTTGTTCCAAGTGTTTTTGGAGCAAGTGGACCGGGCAAATGTGTTGGATGCAGAACATTCCAGAGTTGCAGGATAGGGGTTGCAGATAATACATATCTTTTTGAGAGGGAGTGTTGAGAATGCAACAAGATGATGGAGCTTAGTGGAAAGGAGTCGCCTTCACTAAGTGTGCCCGCAGGCTATTTTTGGCGCAAAGTCTATTTTTAGACTATGTCTATTTTTAGACATATGGATCATGGTCTATGAGTTGCAAGATGCTATTTGTGGATGATTGGTCATGTTGGTAAAAATATATGGACTTCTATTTTTATACATATGGACGGTTTCTATTTTTAGACTGCCAGGCTAAAAATAGAACAATTGAATATTATTAGCTCATAATAATATTTGGACTATAAACATTATGTTATCCTCTTGGAGCACTTCAGTTTGAGCTATGGATGTGGCACATGCAACTATCAGAAGGAAATACGCTTTTATTATGGGTCAGTTGAGCCATTGCATGATGGACTTCAATTAGAACTCAAGTGATTGAGTTTGGTGGAGTTGATTAAGGAGTTGATGGGGTTGTGTTTAGTTTGACTTAGTTGAACTAGTTGTATTTAGTCTAACTATAGAATACACTAGTGATGAGTGATGTGAATTAATTATTAATTAATTCACTAGTTATTAACTCATAAAGCAACTAAAGAATACATCAGTTAACTCAATGCATGGACAGTTCAGTGGAGACAAGTGTTAGAGGTTGAGATTGCTATCAGTTGTGACTATAGTTGTGCATGAGATCTTGCACAATCAGTGGGATTGAGTAATTCCAATGAGGATTGCATGGTTCAGCCAAAGGAAATACGAGTTTGCTTCAGCCATTCATCATCATATCTTGCAGGATTACGCAGTGGAGGCAGGCAGACAGTGGACGAGATTTGAACCTGTGATTGATTCAGATCTGAGCTAGTTTGTGTGTAACAGGTGGAGATAGTACTGAGTACTTGTGAGGAGTATTTTACTATGTATTGTTACATATTCTCAATCATTATAATATATAGATAGTGTGGGGTTTTTAGCTGTATTCTTTCCCCGGGTTACATACTGTGTTAATGTGTGCATGCGATTGATGTTTCATTGTTTTTAATTCCGCAAAATTGATGATCAACATAGAGGATGTTATGTATTATGCATGTATTCCGCAATAGTGTATAATTGGGATAATCTTTGTGAATAAGTGTCATATTATTCAAAATTTCTACACCATGAGGTAAGTACATTAAATCTTTGAAAAATTGGATTAAAATGCTACTATGTGAAAAGTGGGTTATGAGAATAAATTGATTTTTGGGGCTATGCAAAGTGGGAGGATCTATAGAAAGGAAAGTAGCAAAGAATTAGAGTCTAGTCCCTTGATTTCACCTCCATGATAAAGTGAGGAAGAGCTCACGAAAGTTTCACCGAGAAGTGCGATCAGTCTAATAAGGCATCGAATTCTATGCATACCACCCCCATCTACACCACCACCAATTTCACCATCTTCATCCATATCTTCACCCAAACCACCTCCACCACCACCACAGTTCAATATGGCAAGCACAATAAAGTTGTTGGTATTCAAAAGAGTAGGGAACGAAGATCTGGACCAATTTTGGTTCATAGTAAAGGTTGTATGGGAAGCGCAAGGAGTCACGGATGATAATATCAAGAAGGCAACACTGGTTATCACCTTGCAGGATTGTGCACTGACATGGTACACTAAGCACTCTAATGACAATCCAAATGCAAGGATCACGGATATCCAAGATGCGCTAAATAGGGAATTTAGCTGGCCAAAATCAGAGAGACAATCGATTATCAGATTTAAGGAAATTGCGATGCTTACAGGTGAGACCCCCCTGGGAGCTCGATAAGAGACTCATGTGTATGATTCGTGAAGCCAACATGACCTTGATGGATGGGCAACACCACACATGGTTTGTAGCATCGCTAATGCCACATCTAAGGAACGCGCTGTCACAATAGAAGCTGTCAACTCAGGCTGAGGTTTTAGGGATCACAGTGAGACTGCATGAAACCCTGTTATAAGATCCTAATTTAGGAGTCCAACAGATCCATGCGCATTTGAAAAATTTGTCTCTCGAAATGCAGAGCTTCAAACAAGATAGGAAAACTCGTCCAAAAGTGTGGGAGGAGGTATGGCGCATAAAATGCAAAGGCCAGGGGCATGACAAGGACCATTGTCCAGTCTTCGCGAACTACCTAGCGGGAGGAAGGCCAATGTCATTGAGACTAGAGGCACAAGCAGGGCCGAGCATGGTGCCTGCATTATGGTGCATGATTTATCAGATAGGAGGGAAGCATGCTACAGATAACTACCATCTATTACAGAAGTATACACAGACGTCCCAACAATTATTCTGTAATTTCTGCAGGTAAGTAGGCCATGATGAGAGTACCTGTAGAAGTTATGAATTGATGATGGATCAGACTCCTACCTACAGAGTTCAGACCGAAACACAAGCCTTTGATCAAAATGTAGGGATGGCACACACTAGGTTTCAGGGGCGCGAATGAGGTCGAGGTTGAATGGGACCAGGAAGGGGTCGCGGACAACTGATCTATTACAATTGTGGAGGGCCACTGAATTATGCCCGCGATTGTAAAAATCTAATGAGAGCATCATGTTTATATTGTACCCATTTTGATCATGAGACAGAGGACTACCCCACACTAATAGTGATGTTGCGTGATAAAGGAACCCTCCAACCTCGCCTGACTCAGAACCTGAAAATGATGAGGTCTGAGCCGTGCGAGGAGGACATGAATGTATACATCATGCTCCAAAGTGGTATCAAAATAGGAGATGACAAGGGAAAGTGTCGAGCTATAAAAACTGTCTCTTTCACCTCTAATTACCTCACATTAGTTTGTCAACCCATGAACGTTTTGTTATTTCAAAGAGTGTCTCAGTCTGAGGCTATCATTTGCTAGAGTAATGCTAGTAGTACAATGCTCAAAAATACAAGAGTAAACAGATGCTTGTTTACAACAAACTACTTCAAAAGATTAAACCGCACATTCAGAAAACTAAGAAATTTATCAGTCAAGGGTTCAGTAGCAGTAACTCATCCCTTTGTAAACTGATGGAACTAAAGTAAATCAGAGAATAGATCGTGTATCTGGGAACCGAATAGTAAATGTCAGTGCCCACTACAGCCTTGGATCGTTCTTCACACCAAAATAACAAATGACAGGAAATGGAACGGAAGATAAGAAATGGGACAGCAAATAAGGAATAGAACAACAAACCTGAAATGGAACAGCAAACAAGAAACTGTAACAGCAATTAAGTCTAACAAGCAGGAACACCTTAATATACAAGATCAAATGCACTAATCGTGACCTACAGAAATCAAATGGCAATCCTTCACTCTTAAGGACGAATTGAAAAACACACCAAAATGGAACAACACTGATTAATGATGAATTATAGAACAGCGCTTGAAAACCATATATGCACACGACACACCTTAATAGTAACCTGATCTTGGTAAACTAGTTATCAATCTCAGTTATAAAAGATTACGATTGTGTTTTAGAATGGAACAACAATGTCTATAGATCCAACAATCGCAAAGAATATAATCACTAAGATGAGTTCCGTAATATCAATGAATAAGTGCACATCACAGAGGCTCTGTAATTGAACAGCAACAATATTCTGTAAAGACCGGTGATACTATATTAGTGCTTAAAAGAATAGTAATACGTTCAAAGTTAATACAATGGTTCTTTCTTCAAAAATTTTAAGAAATCAAACATAACAGAGCATGTGATGTAAACTAACAAAACATATCAGATTAGCAAATAACGCTAATAAGCAAACCACGCATAAACCAAACGTAATAGTACAGGAGCAAGTGTCCTCCAGGGCCGAGCCCTTAGCCTCCAGGGGTACACCGCTTGAAGTTATTCCAGACTCAGAGATGAAATAGCAACCGAGTTTGTATTAATGCATAAGACAGAATTATAGTAGATCAGATCTCAACAAGACTCGATGATCAAAGTTTCAATCTTAAGAGAAATTACATAAAACATAAGGACTCGACAGACTCTTCAAGCTAACACTGCTGCCCCTTTTATAATGGTGAAGGCGGAGGTGTCTAGGTGCAAAAATAGTTAAAGCAGTGATCCCTTAGGATAAAAGGATCCCGAGGGATTCGCCGAACCGTTAGTCCTCAATTATCTCTTTTCTTTCTTGCACTGAGCCGAAATCTACACTTCCTTTCCAAGGTTGATTCGCTTTGATTTGTTTTTCCTTGTTTGCATACGGTTCCCCGTCAAAGGGACAACGGTTAACCCGTCCTTATCCTTTCCTTTGGAATGGCAGTTTTTCGTTTTTCCTTCTTCTTGCATAAGAAAATGACAATTGTCAGTGTTTTCGTTTTGCACATTAATCTCGCAGGTTTTATTACAATTCCTTATCATTTTCCTAGTTCATGATGCAAAAGGTTTGTAAGTTCTAATGAGAAGATGCTGAAATAATTACCAAAAACATACCTTCTTTAGTACTCCACACACCCCCCTACTTACCCTTTTTCATGCCCTCATGAAAACATTGTAGTTGACATGTAAGGCACTGAGAGAGTAGGCTGGAGATGGAATCTCATGTGGAGGTCTACAGCCATGATGCATAACTAGGTGTTCAAAGAAATGGCCTATCTGACCCTCAGGCATCTCATACAGGGCTTGGTATCCAGGTGCAGGGTGCCAAATAATTGGACTCTGGAACCTATATCCTAACCAGGATGGCCCTGCTATCAAAATTACTTCGCCATAGAGGTGCAAGCGATTGGCGGCTAACTTAAAATTTTCATACTTAAATGGTTCCCTGAGTTGGATATTTGGACTAGAGATCTGATATTGAAATTTAGCCGTATCAATGGCAAGGTCTTTAATAGTGAAAAAGTATTATATTCCCTGCTGATTGATTGCTGTGTGAATGGGTCCTAATGCTTCAATTACACCTGGAGTCTTCATGAGGTTCCTATGTTCTCTCCGCAACTGTACTGGATCCCTAGGCTCAGCTCTTACCCACAAATCTAATCCGTTTTCTTGCCTTTGGAAAGCATTATAGGCTTTAAGCCATTTAATTTGATTAACTTCAAATTAAATAAATGCCTGTAATTGGATATCCCCAACAAAAGGGCCAGGGTTCAGCTTAGTCTCCTGGTCTAATACAAGGTTATGCGAATAAAACTCACACAGCAGTCTTTGAACTTTTACCCCGTAGTGCTTACAGAAGTTTATAAAATCATCGATGGTATTAATTTGTATGGGAGCACCTACTTTAACAGCCTTTATTTTCAATTGCAAATATCGTTCCATTAAAAACAAGGCATAATTCTTAGTAGGGGCTCTACATGCTAGGACGTCATTGTACAAAGAACATAAGGTATCCATCTACTTGATAACTATATCTAACCTAAGAGTTACCTTCGTGACTTTTTCTTCTTCCCTTTGCCACCCTTCAAAGGCCTAGCTTTTGGATAGATTGACGTTCCTAAGCTGTTGATGTAGCTCTTCATACCTTTCTCGAGGGACCGTTTGCTCTATGAGATTTTCTGTTGCTTGCTGAGCTTGCGTCAAACCCTCTCGTAGGGTTACCGTTCTCGGATCCCTTTCCCATGCGGCGGTGGAGACCGAGAGTTTTACCTGAATTTTCCTAGTGCACTGTCTTGCGTTCATGGCCCGTATCACTCCCGAGGGTGGTGCCTCTATCTGAATTTCTTTATCGTAGATCAATATATCATCTGTTTGAATTTCAACATGGGTAACAATCATATGTTGTTCCTTTTGATTTTGAACAGCAGACTGTTCCTTAACAACATTTGGAACAGCAGCCCGCTTTTTGACAGGGTTTTGAACAGCAGGGTGGACTCTGGTCCTCCAATCCTTTGTCTTGAGGGGTTTTGCTAGAGTGGTTGCATGTTTCCTTCCCGAAGTCCTTTTTACCCTTTTCATTGCTTTCAAAATCCCGATCTGCTGTCGAAGCTGAACTATTACATTTAGTAGTCTTTGCTGTTCTTTCTGTAATTTCTTAATTTCCTCAATTTCCTTAGAAGGAACAACAGACTGTTCGCTGCAGCCTGGACTATGACCTGGATTAATTTCCTAATTTTTTCTCTGGGGTGCTTCTTTGTTGCTCTGCTCTGGCTGCTTCGGGGAAAGAACCCTAGCTGGTTCTGTTATTTCTTGGGTGACTTCCTTTTCTGCCCCCCCTTCTTCTGGAGTTTCTTCTGGTGTCATCTGGCTAGGAACAGATTGTTCCTGTTCTACATATCATGTCATGTTTTCATCATGAACAGGCTGACTCTCCTCTTCCACCTCCTCTGCATGTGATTCTTCAGGTGCGTTTCCCTCCTGAGCAGAGTGCTCTTTTGGCTCTTCTTCAGCATGGAGATCTGATGGGCTAGAAGATTGGCCATATTCGCCTATATTGGCCAAAACTTTTGCCAATTCATATTCTCTCAATGGATCCTGCAATGGGCTGCCTTCCTGCTATTTCGTTTCCTCCTCCTGCTTAGATTGCTCAGTTGCTTCCTCCATTTCTCCTTCCTCATTTTCCTGCATTACTTTCTCATTGTCTTCTCCTTCTAATTGTGGGGGTTGCTCATCCCTGTATCTTCTATCTCTACTATTTGGCTGGTATTTCCTTGGGGATTCTCTAGCCTCCCTCGTATCTGTGCTAGTCGGACCAATTTCCTTCATTTCTCTAGACGCTCAAGTGTACTGGTGGCATGTTTACGTTTTGGGGATGGTGTGGTCAATCCTCCATCTATCATGGCAATTAGCTATTCCCAGCTGCTCTGCTGCTGGGTAAGGCTATGACTGACTATTAACCGTATCAACCCATGATGACTAACAACTGATTCTACATGCTGTGCCTTTTTTATGCTCCATGCAACGTCATGAAGTAATGAATTCAAAAATGCAGGTAAATTTACAAAGCATTTTTTCTCTAATACAGAAGGAGTTTCAGGTGTCGTGGTCTTACCACGTCTTTTCTGCCTTCACAGGTGATGTAGCTTTGAATGGTCTTTCCAAATTCCGCCCACGGCTCTCCTAATGCTGTGGCAGAAGCCCCTTTCATCTAATTTTCAAGCTCTGGCCTTCCTCCTGGAAGGTTTCTATGATCTTCTGCAATCTCTCCTTCTTTAACGTCCATACAGGTCTAGCAGCTAGCACTCCCGAGACTTCTGCGATTATGTCATCGGTCACTACTATGTGTCTCCCCCTCACTGTGGAGTGATCCTCTTGCAAGTTCTGCAAGAATTCAATTGCTATAGTCTCGTTGGATTCCTGTAAGCGATTGAGATAAGTTAGCCATCCTGCTCTTGCCAAGATTTCCCGTGCAGCATCAGAGACTGTCAACACCTGTGGCTCTCTCCGAATCGATCTTCCTCCCATGTTTATGGTTTCGCTGTAAAATCTCAGAATTTTGACAATGGAACGACAGCTGTTCATGCTGTTAAAACACAGAGAGGCTGACAGACGCAAGACTTGCTCAAATTCTAAATGGTTTTACTAATGCTGCAGAGCATACTATGGAGATGGCTTAGGAACAGCAAGCCATGAAAAAAATAAAAAATAGTATACCGTTGAGCCGTGCTATTACCAAGTATGCAGTTTCCCGAATAGCGGTCTGAGACGTCATCCAAGGAATGATGAGGTTAACCTCCCCCCTCGCAATGTGATAGGTCGTCCCAGCCGTCAAATAAAGGAGCAGCGTGCCATTTTGTTTTGAAGCAGTGTCATAAAGGAACAGCGTATGTCAATATGCCATGTTTACAAAAGTGGCATATTACCAAAATCGACGTGTCAAGTTGGATCACTTAATATGTAAGAGACTGCTGTGATATGATGCAAGGCTGGGAGGATAGGACATCTGCCATACATACCGAGTCTCATGCGGTCATTGTCTATTGTTTTGTCATGATTGGTGATAATAGATTTACATGCGTTGTATGGTTCAGAAAATAATATACATCCGTCTTATGCGATTGATTACTAAGGTATAAGAAACAAAAGGGTGTTGATAATTTCCTATTGGTGTAAATAATGTGACTTCAATACCATTAACAGTACTCTGCTACCGACAGGTGTCCATAACCTTGGTAGAGTTGTTTATTTCACCCATGGAACCATGATCCTTTGTGTATGCTTAAGAAGTGTTGTATGATGTCAAAATGTAGGCCATTATGCTGGCTTGGTAACCAGTTAGCCATAATGCCATTCACGAGGAAGGAGCGAAAGATGGGCAGGTCGGCTCGTGATGAGACCTCCTGTTCCAAGGGTTCTTTATTTGATATACCTTTTGGACCATATCCCTGGTGTGGTGGCCATAGTGGGAATGCCACTTCACTTTCTTCCTCATGATCATGGTAGGCTGGCTCTTGATGATACCCCCTATCCTGCATTTGACATCTTTATATAAACAAGTCAGTTTGCTCTTTTTTCTTTCTTTTTCATAAAGTACTTTCCCATTTATACACAAAGGGTGGTTCAACACTCTTTAAGAGTAGGAATGGTGGAAGAAGTCTTAACATCTCAATAGAAAGATATAAACCCTTTGCTCCTATTCCTAAATAATAATCAAAGAGGATTTAAAAGGAACCAACATGATAAAGATAACCAATCAGAGCAGAGTTAGTGAAACAATGACATCAAAAGATAATGGGTAAGTGTGTCCTTCCCTCTGTCCTTTTACCAATTCAGAGCAATTTCTTATAAAAAATAACAATTTTATAATTCACTTGATTTCAGTATGTTGTGATTTTGTATCCATTGCATAAGTGCATAGCTGTATTCCAAGAGACTTGAAAGAACAGGAACAGTAAGCATCCTTAATTTAAAATAGCAAGAGGAGCAAGCATAAGTAAAAGGAATACGAGGATGTTGTTGTTTCAAAGAGGAAGAGCAAAAGAATAAAGTGGTGTTCCTTTTGGAAAAAGGAACAGCGAAGATAAAAAATGTTGTTCCTTTTCCAAAGGAACAACAGAAAACACAAATGATGTTCCTTTGGAAAAGGAACAATAAAAATCAGAAACATTGTTCCTTTGGAAAAGGAATAGCAAAACACAAAAATGTTGTTCCTTTGGAAAAGGAACAACAAAAGTCGAAAACGCTGTTCCTTTGGAAAGGGAACAACAAAACACACAAATTTCGTTCCTTTGGAAAAGGAACAGCAAAAATCGAAAATGTTGTTCCTTTGGAAAAGGAACAACAAAACACACAAATGTCGTTCCTTTGGAAAAGGAACAGCAAAAATTGAAAACGTTGTTCCTTTGGAAAAGGAACAACAAAACACACAAATGTCGTTCCTTTGGAAAAGGAACAACAAAAATCGAAAATGCTGTTCCTTTGGAAAAGGAACAACAAAACAAACAAATGTCATTCCTTTGGAAAAGGAACAGCAAAAATCGAAAACACTATTACTTTGGAAAAGGAACAGCAAAATAAAGAAGTGTCGTTCCTTTGGAAAAGGAACAACAAAAATTGAAAATGCTGTTCCTTTGAAAAAGGAACAGCAGAACGCAGAAATGTCATTCCTTTGGAAAAGGAACAACAAAAATCGAAAATGTTGTTCTTTTGGAAAAGGAACAGCAGAACGCAGAAATGTCGTTCCTTTGGAAAAGGAATAGCAAAACACCCAAACGCTGTTCCTTTGGAAAAGGAACAGAAAAAAGCAAAAGTGTTGTTCCTTTGGAAAAGGAATAACAGAAAGCAAAAATAAAGAAAAAGAACAAAATTAAAGCAAAATGATGGCTGATCCAAAAGGTGTTGTTCTTTTGAAAAAGGAACAGCAGAACAAAAATGTTGTCCGTTTGAGAAAAGGAACAACAAAAATAATAACATTGTTGCTACTTCGAAAAGTGATGACAAAGCGTTTGATTCAAAAATATGTACAAAAACAAAACAAAAGAAATTATGTACAAACTGTGAAAAGAGATAAATTACTTAATGAATCACAGGTGAGGAAGACTTCTCTCCCTCCCCCAAAATTTCCATATCAGAGTCTTGGTATAGCTTCTGGCAAAAGGACTCCCGAGTGAGTGGTTTGTGATAAAAACAAACTCGGTGGCCATTTGCCTTGAAGGCATATCCAGAACCGTCAATAGTGATTAGAGTAAGAGTACATGTCATGTATCTTCTGGATTTCGTATGGTCCCAACCAACGAGTCTGAAGTTTCCCGGGAAAGTCCTGAAACCTGGAATCATACAAAAGTGCCCAGTCTCCTTCGTGGAAGACTTTATTTCTAATGAGAGCATCATGCCATTTAGCTCGCTGTTGTTGGATAAGTACAGTGTTTTGGAGTGCAGAGAGCCTGATTTCATCGAGCTCATTGACCTGCTGTAATCTATTAATCTGTGCCTCAGTTAGATCTAAGCCAACTTCCTGTGTTGTTCGCAATGTTTGGATTTCAAATTCTATGGGAAAAATGGGTTGCTTTCCAAACACTAATTGATAAGGTGAGTAACCAGTGGTACTTCTCCATGTTGTTCTGTAAGTCCATAGTGCTTCTGGTATTCTGGCAGCCCAATCACGTCTATGTGACGCAATTGTTTTTGTTAGGATTGCTTCTATTATCTTATTACTGCTTTCTACCTGACCATTTGCCTGTGGGTGGTATGGAGTAGTGATTTTATGCTGGACATGATAGTTTTTGAGTGTTGCAGCTATTTTGTTCCCAGCAAACTGTGGTCCACTGTCTGTAATTATATCTCTTGGAAGGCTATAACGCACAAATATATGGAACAAGAACTATATGACAGAATCTTCTGTAGCTCTTGGAAACGCCTCTGGCTCAACTGTTATAGACATTTTTGGGCACTGCAACCCCAAGAATAAAATGTCCATAAACCAAGGGCTCCTAAGTCCCTAAAAATGTTGTTCCAACCCCTAAAGGAACAAGGTCAACTAATTACAGCTTCTCCCAGAAGTTCTCCATGAAAAACTACTCAGAACTGGTCAAAATAGGATCATTTCACCTCCTCTATAGGCAAAGTGTGTTGCATATCACCTAAGTACACTCAGTGGGTGCGTTGCATTTCAAAAAGCCCTTCTATGGGGTGCGATGGGCGAGAAGAGACAAATGGCAGTGTCAAATCGCGAAGTGGAGAAGCATGGAATCTTCCAGAAACTTCTCCTGTGACACTTGCCTCTCTGAATTCGACCAAGGATGAGTAAGAGATCATCAATCTCCAAGTGGAAGCAAGAACTATCATAGAGAAGACACTAATCAAATCACAAGCTGACTCATCTTCCTTACAGATATCTATATATGGATCCCTCATCCCAGAGATCCCGAGGCTGGAATTTTGCATCTTGTAAGGAATTGTTGTTGGTTTCTTGAGGCAACATCATAGTGTTGGGTGATCTAAGCTTTGCATGAGGTGAAGAAGGGCTCACTTGCTGAGAGGATGATGCTGGGTCAGAACAACTGGTTGTAACTCTCTTGGCTCTTTCTTGATTATCAATAAAGCTATTCAAGTTTTCCTCCATACTCTTTTGTCATTTATGATTTTGTATGGTCAATTTACATCTAATCCTAGATTGTTTATGATAGTAGATCCATGTTCTTGTATAGTGTTATGCTACTTTGATTCTATAGGTACTCTGTGAAGCTGGGTATACCAGAAAACAAGTAGCAAAGGACTATTAGAAGAGAGAGGAATCGAGCAAGGAGCCAAGCGCAAGACAGAGGTTGGTCTCCTTTATTCTTCTCTCATCTATCTTTCATAAAGGAAAACAAAAGTAGTTTTACTTTGTTTGTTTCTAAGGTAGCTACCATGCCTTAGTGGGATTAGTAGTTCTGCATAGACACTTTTCCCTGTAACAAAAGGGCGACTCCACTGGGGACCGACTAGGTTGTTTGTCTATCTACATTTGTTTACTTTATAAACTTACAGACGGAGCCTGAAGTCGAGCCAGGTAGCTTTCGAACTGCATTTGCTATGCAAATGCAAAGTAGATAAATGTCGCTTCAGTCAATCTCTGGGTTTTGTTTATGAATTAAACAACTGATTTACAAACTCTCTAATTGCCCTCGTGGTGGCTCTAGTAACCTCCTTAGATCTACCCCTATTGTTGATTTGCTGATTACCACTTGTTCGGCCAAAATCCTTGAACTGAACTGCAAACTATGACCCGAAACCCAAGCAAAGTCTTGTTTGTGGCCCAACGCACTCTCTGTTTTGTGAATCTCAAATTCAACGCACTTCCCGAGTGTAGTAGGTGCGCTGCATTTCAGATTCACTGTGTTACAGGTGCGCTGATCAGACTAGGCATTGTTCCTGAATTTTGGCTTCTGTTCACTCTTTTCAGATCTATTCAAGAATTTTGCTGCCTGTAGTCAGTACACCTCTGTTTGAAACCCCTTTCCTTGCTGTTATTCCGCCTCCATTGTGCAAAGAACTGTAAATATTTTTGTGTATTTGTTGAGTCATTTTCAGTTCTCCTTTGCAAAAAAGTAACGTAATTGTACTGTCGTTTCTTCATTTGAAAGTGTCGCAAGTGTCGTTTTCAGTCATAGAAGAGAGTCTGATTACTCTTGATAGTCGATTACCCTGTTACTATAGTATTTGATCTGAATTAGTATTTTTTCTAGTGTCAAAAGCAAGTTTTCATTTCCAAATCGTAAAGTGTTGTCATTATCTTCATTTTTTATTTTGAAAAAAAACTTGTTAGTAATTGTCGCTTTAAAAATAATTCAGATTTGCGCATTAGATTTCTTTTATCATTCACATATTAAGAAGGCTGAAAAAAAATTCATGCATGTGCATTTTCATTTAGACTGTTTGATTGGTTTGATTTATGACAGTGCATATAGTGTGTGCTCTATGCTCTTTGTGAAAGAATACTGTCTCTCTTTCCTTAGTAGCTAGGATTTTCATTGCACAAAGAAGATAAAAAGACTGTTTATCATCTTAGATTGCATTTTAGGAATTGTACATCTACATCAAGCGGTGAACCTGAAAGGAAAATTTCTTAAGCAAGATCAACTATAAAATAAATTTAATGAATCTAACAACGCTTTGGAACCTAACGCACAACATCTAGAAGTCTAGGCTAGAGACGTATTCCGGCGTCGTAAAGCCTGGTAACTGTTGTTCTCACTGTTGGTTGGGTGATTCCTCCACTTTGAGACGGTAAGTGCCAGTACGGACTTGTGCTCCCACGTACCATCGAGTATATTTTGGGAGACCACAATAGGCTTAATCCTTTATCCATAGGAAGCCGTGTCTGCAGCCCTATCGATCGCAATGCACTGAACACAGCATTTGGGAAGATTGATTTCCATACCGTAAAAAGTATTCTGTAGTTTTGCAATTGGTTTGGTAATCCCTCTGCCTAGATTTCCAGAGCAGTCCCTTTCATTCCTTTTCAGACTCCTTAATGGAAAAGGTCCATTTGAGCACTTGTCACTTCAGGCTCACTAAAAATCGAAGGCGACTAGAGTCATCTTTTGTTTTTTCTCGACTCTTTAAAATTGAAAAAACAAGTTGTGTCAAAGTGTCTAAAATTTATTTTAAACGGAATAATCACCACCTTTCCTACGTTGGTCTTAGGTTGAGAGAATGGAGTCCACCAACCAAGGAGTTCCCCTTGGAGGAAATCCTAGTCCCTTCTCCTCTTGGGGAGATGTTGGTGCACCCCACATGGCCACATTGTCACTTCTAGGATTGACGATTGGTTTGCCCGTATGGCTTTTCTCAACCTCCGTCGTTCAGAACACTGCAATTCCTGAACAATCGAGTCAGCAACTAGACAATTCCAGAGTTACCTCCCAACCCTCTACTTCGTCCAATTCTTCCTCTCCTCCATCCTCTTCACTTGATGAGGTTGGTAAAGCCAAAAATCAAGTACCTAAGAAGAAGAAGGAAAAGAAGAAGAAAGAGAAGAAGAAGAAGGAGCCAAAGGCGAAAAGGGGCAACTAAGCGTCGTCTAGCGAAAATCTGCACACTGCACCGACCAGGCCTAAATCGCCATGTGTCATTTGCAAAGGAGACCATTATCATAGAGATTGTCCCTGCATCCCTCAGATCTTAAGGGACTGGTCTCCTTGTTTGCACAACCTGGTGTTGTCAACCTCTGATGATCATGTTGAAAGCACACCGTCGACTAGTGAAAGTGAAGTCCTTGGAAAAAAAGGAAAGTGCAAATTTCCTTGTAAACTGTGTGAAGGCGATCACGCCTTCCACCGTTGTCCCTTCTTAGATGAGGCTAAAAGAGTTTTGGACGATCGTCCAGTTTCACCGTTACGAATTCCTTCTGGATATAAGAAACTCTTGCTGAGTCCGTCACTACTTGAAAATCCGGCCGACCCACCCAGGTGGTCAACCAAAGCATCTATCATTGAATATAAGCCATCTGAACCCATACCAGACGAAAGTCAAAAGGTCGAGGTGGCAGTTGACCCGGTCTTGCCTTCAGGGGTTCCATCTTCAGATGATACAGTCACCGAAGAGAACAAGGATGACACCGTCCAAATTCTTTTCGTAAGCACAGACTCTGATGAACATGGAGGCAATTTACCCATTACTTTACCGCAGGAAGGAAGTTCGTCAGAGTCATACCAGATCGTCTATTCGGTCCCACCTCCAAGCAACCTAGTTGTTTCCTTCAACTGGAATCAGCTAGGCAGACCCCGTTTACCGGCTAGTGTACCATTCCAAATCATTGCTCAAGTATATAGAATGATTATGGCCGGTACCATCATAGATGAAGGGGCTTCTGTGAGTATCCTTTCCTCGACTACTTGGAAAGCCCTTGGTTTGCAATTGCTTTTGCCTGAGATGAGAAATTTAACAGGCTTTGACAAAGGAACCAGTCGACCATTAGGGATCCTTCCCAATGTGCCCATAACATTGAGAGGGAAAACCTTTCACATGAACGTAATGGTAGTCCAAGGACCCCTGGATTATAATCTACTCCTTGGACGAGACTATATTTATTGCATGGGAGCCATTGTCTCATCACTCTTTAGAGTAATGTGTTTTCCGCACGAAGGAAGAGTGGTCAAGCTCGTAGACTAGCTTTCATTCCCCGGTTCATGCATAGCAAATAGTCATATACCATCCCTAAATGGTCTTTTCACGCAAGGAATGTCTCATCAATGCCCAGTCCGTCCACCTGATGAGCGCGAGTGATTCGGGGGAAACGACTAAAACCCAGGGGGCATGCACCCTGGTCTGCTTCGGCAGGAAAACTTCAGGTATAGGATAGGTTTCTGCGAGAGATATATGACTAGTCTGACACTCCCGTCCATGATTGGAAAAGGGGGTTGGACTGGAATAATATTCCCTTGTCAAATTTATGTGGGTGGAGGCATCTGCGCCACTCACTTTTGTCTATTTCGGTAGGCATCGCCGAAGAAGTGTTTTGTTTGCAGTGTAGATAAAACAATCTTTAGTAACCTGAAAGAGGTAGACCTTTCCCGATAAAATGAATTTCTTGTCAGTAGAATAAAAGGTGAACTTGAAACTCTATTTTATACCTGGGGGCATGCAAACCTTTTGGCGTGCAAGCGAAGAGAGACCATTTATTTTTTTAAATTTGTTGGTCCTCGAACCCTTTAAACTCATAGGATTGGTCGTTTCCTAACTTGCATAAACAAAGGATGTGGGGCAAAGATTTGAAAAATTGCCGTTTTCATATATGAGACATTCTAATTTATACGACTGGATTAATCGAGCAGTTTTAACGTGGACTTCATGCTCGTTAAAAAATAAACATAAGCAATGAGCAAATGTTTCCCCCAGCGTTTAAGATCAATAAAAAATGAACCAATTCCCGGTAAATAACCATCGTGAATGTAGTACTTCAGCCTTTAAAGCCTTGGTCGTGTTCCCATCATCACCTCCACTCTCTATTGGACGATCATTCACCTCCATTTGATTGTTTACCCCTTTTTAGGAACAGCTGCGAAGAGTGATCGTATTAGCCATCCTTGTAACACTGCCGTGATTGGAAAATTCCAAACCTTACCTGGAATCAGCTACTACCCAATTTTATCACTCGTTCCTCAAAGACGAGTCTCCTTTAAGCTCTTTTCAACTGACTCGTAAAATATGAAAATATTGCCGAGCCATTGGCCTCTCCAGCTCGTTAAAGGGACCGGAAGTGCTATCCCTCCTTTAGATTTTAATCTTTTTGGACCTGAGGGATTATTACACAAAAAGATCGAGCGCTTGTTTTATTCGGCTCATTAAAAGTATCGAAAATTCATCCCTTCTATATTGTTTTATACTTTTTCGGACTTAAGGGATTAGATGACGAAAAATGATTTTTGAAGTTTCCTTTACGTCCCTTTTCGGACTCTCTAAAATTGAAAAGGACCGAGTTATCTTTGTCGTTAAACTCGTTAAAACCTAATAGCGGCAAACTTGTCCATAGCAGACAAGAACGAGTTTCACTATCGCTAGGATCGTTAAAACATAGCGATGGGTTTGCCCGAAGGGCAAATTATAGAACAAGCATATGTTATCCTCCTCAAGCTTGACAAAAATAAAGAGGTACTGGTCAGCAATGACTGGGGAAAAATTGGGAAGAAAACTTGAAGCAACTTTGTTGGTAGCAAGTCGGTCTTGAACATGACACTTTCACTCCACATCCAAGTCGGGTTGGGTTGTTTCATTCACCGCTCACATCACCATGGTCACATTACACCATCCACATTTGGGGTAATGCTACCAATCCATCATGTCAGTGTCGCTGGTATGTTCAAGAGAAGTCACTCAGAGAATTCACCTGTGTCTCACTCACTGCAATACATTTACGCTCCATTCTTTCATGACCGCCACCCTGAACCTTATATCACCAGATCGTTTTCACCTCCATTAAAAGCATTTGCTCTGTTCTATGTCATTGATGTGGGATTCATTAAGGCCCTCCTATGATGGATCGCTTCTTGTCGACATCAGCTCATTATCCAAGACGTCAATCTAGGGACACCCCTTTCAGTACTTTGAAGCTTGCATGCCTCAATGGCAAGTTTCTCACTTTCGGCGACAGGTTTACATCAATGGCCTTCGACCGAAAGATTTTGCATGGTGTTCAATGCCAAGTCCCTTTTTCACACCACGTGAATTGTACTGTAGTACCTTGAGGATCATTATCATTATCGGTGATTCCTCTCATGCCTGTTAACAACTTACATCATTGGCTGGTAATCAAGCGATGTCTTTCCATGTTCGACTCCAGAACATCTCTCACATGGATCGACTTGTACTTTGAGTGAAGATTGAACGAGATTGAAGACCCCAGATCTAGTTTCATCCATCCAGGCTGCGATATATATTCAGGAAAATAAAGACATCAAATTTACATCATTGCTGCACAGATAATCATCCAATCTATGGGATGATGGCTCCTCCAGAATCATCAGTCTACACTCAGACGATTGTCTGTCCTATGTACATGAAAATGAATTTATAAAGCTGAGCATGGGAATGCCCGCCTCAGCTAGATCATGAAAATATTATGAAGATAATGTATTGTATTGTATCTTATTACAAGTCTCCTCCCAACTTGAAAGAACTTCGGATCCTCATGATAAAGCATTTCACCCGACATCAAAAAAGATTAACAACCTCATGCTTTAGGGGGAAACTGTTATAGACATTTTTGGGCACTGCAACCTCAAGCATAAAATGTCCATAAACCAAGGGCTCCTAAGTCCCTAAAAATGTTGTTCCAACCCCTAAAGGAACAAGGTCAACTGATTATAGCTTCTCCCAGAAGTTCTCTATGAAAAACTACTCAGAACTGGTCAAAACAGGATCATTTCACCTGCTCCATAGGCAAAGTGCGTTGCATCTCACCTAAGTACACTCAGTGGGTGCATTGCATTTCAAAAATCCCTTCTATGGGGTGCGATGGGCAAGAAGAGAAAAACGGCAATGTCAATCCGTGAAGTGGAGAAGCATGGAATCTTCCAGAAACTTCTCCTGTGACACTTGCCTCTCTGAATTCGACCAAGGATGAGTAAGAGATCATCAATCTCCAAGTGGAAGCAAGAACTATCAGAGAGAAGACAATAATCAAATCACAAGCTGACTCATCTCCCTTACAAATATCTATATGTGGATCCCTCATCCCAGAGATCCGAAGGCTGGAATTTTGCATCTTGTAAGGAATTGTTGTTGGTTTCTTGAGGCAACATCATAGTGTTGGGTGATCTAAGCTTTGCATGAGGTGAAGAAGGGCTCACTTGCCGAGAGGATGATGCTGGGTCAGAACAATTGGTTGTAACTCTCTTGGCTCTTTCTTGATTATCAATAAAGCTATTCAAGTTTTCCTCCATACTCTTGTGTCATTTATGTTTTATGCATTTGTATGGTCAATTTACATCTGATCCTAGATTGTTTATGATAGTAGATCCATGTTCTTGTATAGTGTTATGCTTCTTTGATTCTACAGGTACTCTGTGAAGCTGGGTATACCAGAAAACAAGTAGCAAAGGACTATTAGAAGAGAGAGGAATCGAGCAAGGAGCCAAGCACAAGACAGAGGTTGGTCTCCTTTATTCTTCTCTCATCTATCTTTAATAAAGGAAAATGAAAGTAGTTTTACTTTGTTTGTTTCTAAGGTAGCTACCACGCCTTAGTGGGATTAGCAATTCTGCATAGACACTTTTCCCTATAACATCAACCCATTTGGTAACATATTTTGTTGCCACCAGAATATATGTTTTTTGGTTTGAGGGTGGGTTAATTGGTCTGACGAAATCAAGGGCCCATTGTTCGAATGGTTCAATGACTAACTATGGGTTCAAGGGCATCTCATCGGACTGACCAGGGCATCCTGCTCTCTGGAAACTGTCACAATCTTGGACGAATTTCTTTTCATCTTTGAAAATTGTAGGCAAATAATACCCTGTTTGCAGCACCTTATGTCCAGTTCTGCGATCGGTGAAATGTCCGCCACATGGTCTGTCATGGCAGGCTTTTAAAATGTCTAAGATTTCATCCTCTCGAACACATCTTCTGATATGCATATCTGCCCTTGTGTGGAACAGGTAGCCTCCAACCCACGAGAATCGAGCACTCCTCTGAACAATCTGTTTCCGCTCATTAGGGGTTAGATGTTTCGGTAGTTTACCTACTGCTAGGTAATTGGTAGCATCAGCATACCATGGTATTTGAATAGCCACAACAAACAGATGCTCGTCCGGAAATTGATCTTCAACTGCTGCTGCATCGATTGGATTTGGCATTCTTGAGAGAAAATCGGCTACAGGATTTTCTTTTCCAGGTCGATCCTTGATTGTAATATCAAATTCCTACAATAAAATCACACATCTAGTTATTCTGCCATTTGTGATAGGCTTGTTTGCTAAATATTTGATGGCAGAATGATTTGTATACAAGATAACAGGATATCCATTAATGTAATGTCTAAACTTATTGACAGCATGTATTACAGCTAGAAATTCTTTCTCAGTAATAGTGTAATTTAATTCAGCAGGGGATAAATTTTTGCTAATATAATAAATTGCATATAGTTTTTAATCCTCTTCCTGCCCAAGCACTGTTCCAATGGTTGTATCTGAGGCATCAGATGATATCTGAAATGGAAAATCCCAATTTGGTCCTCGAAGGACTGGGGCTGTGGACACAAGCTTCTTCAGATCTTGGAAAGCATGTTCAAATTTTTCTGTCCAAAGAAAATCAACGTCACCAGTTAGTGCATACAAAGGTGCAGCAATATGCGAAAAATGTTCTATAAACCTCCTATAATAACCAGAAAATCCAAGAAAACTGCGTACCTCCATTTGAGTGGTACGAGTGGGAACAAGAAAAATTATTTGGATTTTGGCTAGGTCTACCTGAATGCCAGCTGCTGAAATATAGTGTCCTAGAATAAGTCCTTCAGTCATCATCATATAGCATTTTTCATGGCTTAAACAAAGCCTGGTAGCAATGCAGCATTGTAGGACTTTTTCCAGTGTATCCAATGCTGGATCGAAATCATCTCCATATGGTGTAAAGTCATCCATGTATACTTCAAGTCCTTCATTTATTAAGTCTGCAAAAATGCTGAGGATAGCCCTTTGGAATGTGGTAGGAGCATTGCATAAGCCAAAAGGTAGAAATCTGTAGGCAAATGTTCCCCAAGGACAAGTAAAAGTGGTTTTGTCTTGGTCTTCAGGGGAAATCTGAATCTGATTGTATCCACTGACGCTATCCAGGAAAGAAAAGAATTTCTTTCCTGCCAAAGTGTCTAATACTTGGTCGATGAATGGGAGAGGGAAGTGGTCTTTTTGTGTTGCTTTATTTAGTTCTCTGTAGTGCGCACAAATTCTCCATTTCCCATTCTTTTTTGGTACCACCACAAGCAGAGAGACCCATTTACTATCAGAGATAGGATAGATGAAATTACATCTAAATTTTTTTGAAGTTCAGCTTTTACCACATCTTTTAGATGAGGATTAAGTCTCCTCTGAGGCTGGTGGACAGGTCTCGCATCTTTTTCTATGTAAATGTGGTGGGTACATAATTGGGGGTCAATTCCTTTCATATCAGGGTAGTCCCATGCAAATGCTTCTTTATATTTCCTCAACAAATGGATGAGCTTCGTTTCTTGTTCGGAGGTGAGGTTGGCATTAATGTTTAAGGTTTTTCCCAGTTCAATTTCCACAATTTTACTATTTGCAACAGAGGTAACAGGTATTGTTTGATCATGTGGATCTTTAAGAGGATCTTCTTCTAATTCGTTATCGAATGCTGCCTCTATCATGTGACACTGTGTGCCAGATTTGAATTCAGTTTGACTAATAAATTTATTAATGGCATTGTCCTCTTTTTGGTCTTTAAAATCAAGTGCCTCTTGTATAGTTAATGGAGATCTAATGTTGTCAGTAAGGTATGATACAAGGTGCTTATTAGTTTTGATCATTGTGACACTTGGCTGTGTTGGAGGGTATAAGGCCAAGTTCTTGATATTCGCTCCCCTAGTTATGGTCATATTGCCTTGTCGACAGCCAATATAGGCATCGACAGTGGCAAGCCAAGGTCTACCTAAAATAAATGAGTGTCCATCAAGTTGGCTTTTGGGATTTATTATCAGAAAATTGATCAGATATTCCCAAGAGTCAACAGATACCATGACATCATGTAGTGTGCCCTCTGGCCTCACCACAAATCGGTCAGCCAGTTCTAACAAGGTAGAAGTGGGTTCTACAGATGTGATGCCTAGCTTTTGGCAAGTAGTAGTTGTCAAGATGTTGATTGTAGCTCCTAGATCAACTAAGGCATTAGGGAAGGTTTGACCATAAATTTGTACAGTGACTATTGGGTTTCCTGGGTCTTCGTATTTGATGGGTGTTTCTTTTCCTGATAATAAGTCAGATAGAGTGCCAACTAATTGGACTCTTGGATTGTTTGCTTCCTCCTTGGTTTCTTTACACACAATTCTTTGATAGTCTTTGCATATATCGAGATGTCTTGAATGGCTTGGAGGAATGGAATTTTTATGTACAAATTTTGTAATTCTTCCAGAATGTCAAAATCAGGATATTGTGTAGGTCGAGGTATGATTAATCATTCTGGGAACAGGGGAGAGGATGTGGTTGTTTGGTTATGAGTTTGTTGTTTGTTCACATCCTCTTCTTGTGACAGGTGTTCTTTGGGTAACTGATTTTCAGCATGGGCTATCTTATCTCCCTCAGTTTCAATAATACGCCCAGATCTTAGCTGAAGATCATTACACTCCCTCAGATCAACTCCTATTTCTGATGTTTCTACTATTTAGACAGATTGGACCAGTCTATTATATGGATTGGGATTAGGTTGGGCTAGGTTGCGGTCTCAGATTAGACTGGGGATTTTGTTGTAAGGCTGGTAGTGTAGGTTGAGGGAGCGGCATGGTTCCTACTGGCTGATGCATTGGTCTTTTCCAATTTGTCTGCCAAGTTGAACTTTGTGAAGTAGGGGGAGTCCATTGTGCTGGGTATGGGTTATTTTGCCAATATGGTGGGGCATAGGGAAAATTCGGCCAACTATATTGGCTTGCCTGATTTGGCCACGGGGTTGATGAAGGAAATGACTGTGGTGACCAATTTGGAAACGGGGGTTGATTTTGCCACATATTGTATTGTTGAGCATTATACTATGGAGATTGAAAAGAAGAGGTTGGGTCTGAAAACATACCAAACTATCGCGGCTGCCACTGACGGCACTGGTTGAGCAGATACACTGATTCTGGCTCTTCTTCTACTTCCTTATATACTGCTTTTAATTCAGGAAGTGAGGGACAGCTTTCCGTAAGGTGATCTTTTGTGCAGATGGCGCACGTTCGGACTGCATCTAGTGGACACTCCTTATGGTTATGTTTCTTCCTGCATCGGGGATAGAAGATTGCCAAATTTTGCCCTGCCTCCATTTGCTTCTGTTTGGCCTGCATAACATCAAGTTGTGTAGTTAGCATCCCTAGTATATCAGTTTTAAAATTTGCCAATAAATTTCCAATTTCTGCACGCGTTACTCCTTCTGTCAAAATTTTATTATCTCTTACAAACCGATCATGTTCTATTGGTTTTAATCTTGTGCTGCCTCTCAAGCTCATGATACATAATTCAATAATGTCAGTAAAATTTTCCTGATAAATATCTCCTTTTCCCATAATGTTTAATGTTTCAATCCATTGTTCCTTCATGCCCCTAATTAATGTTGTTTTTAACACATTATCAAGTGAAGGTAGTGATGCATAAGGAGATCTTTGAAGATTATACTGAAAATGTTCCACATACTCCTCTAATGTTTCATTTGGTCTAGCTACCATCTGGAATATTTCGTTCTTCAGTTCTCTAGACCTGCAATAGTCCTGATATTTTTTTAGAAAAGATTCTTTCATTTGATCCCAGTTATTTATAACCCTACCACCTAATCCCATAAACCATCTTAAGGCAGCCCCTTTTAATGTAGAGGGAAATAATTTTAGTTTCTGGGGGTCAGTGGTGTAATCATATCCCCTACACAGCACATCAAACTCAAATAGAAATGCATCTGGATCTTCTGATGTAAGACCGTGGAATGTAGGGATATGTTGAAGAGGGATTGCTTTCATGGGTGCATTTGCTGCAGTATCCACTAGGGGGTATTGCAATGTAGAGGTTTGGGTGTTTGGCTAGTTTTGAGCCATTTGGTCGAATATATGCCAATAACCTTCTGGGATATCTAGGAGGGTATTCCTAGGTTGAGAAGGAATGGATTTAACAGGAATGGTTTTAATAACACTTCCTCTATCTAGGATAATGAGAGTTCCTAATGTCTGAGAAGATTGAGTTTCTTCAACAATGATTTTTACAGCACTTCCCTTGTCTAGGCTGTTCAATGGCTGAGTTGTCCCAAGAGGAGACCTCGGTTCCTCAGTTTCCCCTGTCTCTCCTCCTCCTTCACAAAGATTTCTGAAATTCCCTTCTTGCAATAGTTCTGCAGTAGAATTTTCAATTTCTTGAAAGTCCTGCTCTTCAGTTTGACTATTCACCTCAGCAAAGGCTACAAATGGTGATCCTGTGGCCTGAAGGGAACTAGTAGGCTATCTAGAAATAACTTTTCTGGGTCCTACTGAAGGCTGAGATTCTGCTTTCTTGAAGATTTCGTCTATGAAGGTTGATCGACCAAGGGTCACCAGCCCCTTAGCTTTTTCTGGCTTGGGTAGAGGTTTGGAATTCTTTTCTGGATTTTTCTGCTTAGTCATGCACACAAATCAACTGCTAGATTCTACCCAAAAAAAATAGCAGCAAATCTGTAGGAAAGCGGGCAGAGGAGCAAGGTTGTTACATGCTCCACACGTAGGTTCTTACATTCCGTTTTTAAAACCCAGTTCTTCTCTAGCAGGTTCTCACACTACTCTGAAAAGGAACAAATGGCTACACTCTTTCCCCGGCAATGGCGCCAAAATGTCGAGCTATAAAAAGGGTCTCTTTCACCTCTAATTACCTCACATTAGTTTGTCAATCCAGGAATGTTTTGTTATTTCAAAGAGTGTCTCAGTCTGAGGCTATCATTTGCCAAATTAATGCTAGTAGTACAGTGCTCAAAAATACAAGAGTAAACGGATGCTTGTTTACAGCAAACTACTTCAAAAGATTAAACCACACATTCAGAAAACTAAGCAATTTATCAGTCAAGGGTTCAGTAGCAGTAACTCATCCCTTTGTAAACTGATGGAACTAAAGTAAATCAGAGAACAGATCGTGGATCTGGGAGTCGGACAGTAAATGTCAATGCTCACTACAGCCTTGGATCGTTCTTCACACCAAAATAACAAATGATAGGAAATGGAACGGCAGATAAGAAATGGGATAGAAAATAAGGAATAGAACAGCAAATCTGAAATGGAATAGCAAACAGGAAACTATAACAGCAATTAATTCTAACAAGCAAGAACACCTTAATCTACAAGATCAAATGCACTAATCGTGACCTATAGGAATCAAATGGCAATCCTTCACTCTTAAGGACGAATTGAACAACACACCAAAATGGAACAACACTGATTAATGATGAATTATAGAACAACACTTGAAAACCATATATGCACACAGCACACCTTAATAGTAACCTGATCTTGGTAAACTAGTTATCAATCTCAATTATAAAAGATTACGACTGTGTTTCAGAATGGAACAACAATGTCTATAGATCCAACAATCGCAAAGAACATAATCGCTAAGATGAATACCGTAATATCAATGAATAAGTGCACAACACAGAGGCTCTGTAATTGAACAGCAACAATATTCTGTAAAGACCGGCGATACTATATTAGTGCTTAAAAGAACAATAATACGTTGCAAAGTTAATACAATGGTTCTGTCTTTAGAAAATTTAACAAATCAAACATAACAGAGCATGTGATGTAAACTAACAAAACATATCAGATTACCAAATAACGCTGATAAGAAAACCACGCATAAACCAAACGTAGTAGTACAGGAGCAAGTGTCCTCCAGGGTCAGGCCCTTAGCCTCTAGGGGTACACCACTTGAAGTAATTCCAGACTCAGAGATGAAATAGAAACCGAGTTTGTATTAATGCATAAGACGGAATTATAGTAGATCAGCTCTCAATGAGACTCGATGATCAAAGTTTCAATCTTAAGAGAAATTACATAAAACATAAGGACTCGACAAACCCTTCGAGCTAATAGTGCTACCGCTTTTATAATGGTCAAGGTGGAGGTGTCTAGGTGGAAAAATAGTTAAAGGAGCGATCCCTCAGGGATCAAAGGATCCTGAGGGATTCGCCGAACCGTTAGTCCTCAGTTATCTCTCTTCATTCTTGTGCCGAGCCGATATCTCCACTTCCTTTCCGAGGCTGATTCACTTTGATTTGTTTTGCCTTGTTTGCATACGGTTCCCCATTAAAGGGACAGCGGTTAACCCGTCCTTGTCCTTTCCTTTGGAACGGAAACTTTTCATTTTTCCTTCTTCCTGCATAAGAAAATGAAAATTGTCAGTGTTTTCGTTTTGCACATTAATCTCGCAGGTTTTATTACAATTCCTTATCATTTTCCTAGTTCATGATGCAAAAGGTTTGTAAGTTCTAATGAGTAGATGTTGAAATAATTACCAAAAATAGACCTTCTTTAGTACTCCACAGCAAGTAGCCCAAACAGAGTGCCTGGGTTCGCAAGGCTCCAACAAAGGAACCAGAGTTTGATTTGGAGTGCACGAAGGAGACATTCATCGAAGCTACGAAGAGCTTCACAGAGGCCTCCACTTCAGATTGTAAAGACAAACTAGAACCATAGATGGACTAATCAATGATCACTACCTTTCTGGAGACATGCATGAAGCTAATGTGTGACAGAAAAGTGGTGAAAGGGCTACAAGAACTCATCACTAGATGTACGGGACCTAGAGAACCATGCGTAGTCTGGAAGCTCGGAAAGCACGCAACAAGAATAGGAAGGGAGATGAGATTGACTGCGCAAATCAGGGAATATGAAATGGATCAAGTGATTTTGGATCGAGGATCGGACGCGAATGTTTTGCCAAAGTAGACATGGGATCGCATGGGCAGGTCCACGTTGCAATGGTCTCCTATTCAATTGAGAATGGTGACTAGCAAAAGATCCTACCGATGGGAAGATTGTAGGGAATAACGGTAGATATCAAAGGTGTGAGTGCGCTTGCAGATTTAGAAGTGATAGAGATTGTTGATGAAAGAAATCCTTATCCCGTGCTACTGGGAATAGATTGGGCCACTAATATGAATGGAGTGATAAATCTAAAGAAGTGCAAGATGTTTTTTGAGAGAAAGTCATTGCCCATAGTGTTACAGGGAAAAGTGTCTATGCAGAACTGCTAATCCCACTAAGGTGGGTAGCTACCTTAGAAACAAACAAAGTAAAACTACTTTCATTTTCCTTTATGAAAGATAGATGAGAGAAGAATAAAGGAGACCAACCTCTCTCTTGCGCTTGGTTCCTTGTTCGATTCCTCTCTCTTCTGATAGTCCTTTGCTACTTGCTTTCTTGTATACCCAGCTTCACAGAGTACCTGTAGAATCAAAGCAGCATAACACTATACGAGAACATGGATTTATTATCATAAACAATCTAGGATTAGATGTAAATTGACCATACAAATGCACAAAACATAGATTACACAAGAGTATGGAGGAAAACTTGAATAGCTTTATTGATAATCAAGAAAGAGCCAAGAGAGTTACAGCCAGTTGTTCTGACCCAGCATCATCCTCTTAGCAAGTAAGCCCTTCTTCACCTCATGCAAAGCTTAGATCACCCAACACTATGATGTTTCCTCAAGAAACCAACAACAATTCCTTACAAGATGCAAAATTTCAGGTTCTGGATCTCTGGGATGAGGGATCCATATATAGATGTCTGTAAGGGAGATGAGTCAGCTTGTGATTTGATTAGTGTCTTCCCTTTTATAGTTCTTGCTTCCACTTGGAGATTGATGATCTCTTACTCATCCTTGGTCGAATTCAGAGAGGCAAGTGTCACAAGAGAAGTTTCTGGAAGATTCCATGCTTCTCCACCTCGCGGATTGACACTGCCATTTGTCTCTTCTCACCCATCGCACCCCATAGAAGGGATTTTTGAAATGCAACGCACCCACTGTGTGTATTTAGGTGAGATGCAACGCACTTTACCTATAGAGCAGGTGAAATGATCCTGTTTTGACCAGTTATGAGTAGTTTTTCATGGAGAACTTTTGGGAGAAGCTGTAATCAATTGACCTTGTTCCTTTAGGAGTTGGAACAACACTTTTAGGGACTTAGGAGCCCTTGGTTTATGGACATTTTATGCTTGAGGTTGCAGTGCCCAAAAATGTCTATAACAGTTGCCCCCTAAATCATGAGGTCGTTAATCTTTTTTTGATGTCGGGTGAAATGCTTTATCATGAGGATCCGAAGTTCTTTCCAGCTGGAAGGAGACCTGTAATAAGATACAATACAATACATTATCTTCATAATATTTTCATGATCTAGCTGAGGCGGGCATTCCCATGCTCAACTTTATAAATTCATTTTCATGTACATAGGACAGACAATAGTCTGAGTGTAGACTGATGATTCCGGTAGAGCCATCATCACTTGATTAGATGATTATCTGTCCAACAACGATGTACATTTGATGTCTTTATTTTCCTGAATATATATCGCAGCCCAGATGGATGAAACTAGATCTGGGGTCTTCAATCTCGTTCGATATTCACTCAAAGTACAAGTCGATCCATGTGAGAGATGTTCTGAAGTCGAACATGGAAAGACATCGCCTGATTACCAGCCAATGATGTAAGCTGTTAATAGGCGCGAGAGGAATCACCGATAATGATAATGATCCTCAAGGTACTGCAGTACAATTCACGTGGTGTGAATAAATGACTTGGCGTCGAACACCATGCAAAATCTTCCGGTCGAAGGCCATTGATGTAAACCTGTCGCCGGAAGTGAGAAACTTGCCATTGAGGCATGCAAGCTTCAAAGTACTGAAAGGGGTGTCCCTAGATCGACTTCTTGGATAATGAGCTGATGTCGACAAGAAGCGATCCATCATAGGAGGGCCTTAATGAATCCCACATCAATGACATGGAATGGAGCAAATGATTTTAATGGAGGTGAAAACGGTCTGGTGATATAAGGTTCAGGGTGGCAGTCATGAAAGAATGGAGTGTAAATGTATTACAACAGGTGAGACACAGGTGAATTCTCTGAGTGACTTCTCTTGAACATACCGGCGACACTGACATGATGGATCAGTAGCATTAACCCTCAATGTGGATGGTGTGATGTGACCATGGTGATGTGACCAGTGAATGAAACAACCCAACCCGACTTGGATGCGGAGTGAAAGTGTCATGTTCAAGAGCGACTTACTACAAAACAAAGTTTCTTCAAGTTTTCTTCCGAATTTTTCCCAAATCATTGCTGACCAGTACCTCTTTATTTTTTTCAAGCTTGAGGAGGATAACATATGCTTGTTCTATAATTTTCCCTTCGGGCAAACCCATCGCTATGTTTTAACGAGCCTAGCGATAGTGAAACTCGTTCTTGTCTACTATGGACAAGTTTGTCGCTATTAGGTTTTAATGAGTTTAACGACAAAGATAACTCGGTCCTTTTCAATTTTAGAGAGTCTGAAAAGGGACGTAAAGGAAACTCCAAAAATCCTTTTTCGTCATCTAATACCTTAAGTCCAAAAAAGTATAAAACAATACAGAAGGGATGAATTTTCGATACTTTTAACGAGCCGAACAAAACAAGCGCTCGATCTTTTTGTGTAATAATCCTTCAGGTCCAAAAAGATTGAAATCTAAAGGAGGGATAGCACTTCCAGTCCCTTTAACGAGCTGGAGAGGCCAATGGCTCGGCAATCTTTTCATATTTTATGAGTCAGTTGAAAAGAGCTTAAGTACTACATTCACGACAGTTATTTACCGGAAATTGGTTCATTTTTTATTGAACTTAAACGCTGGGGGAAACATTTTCTCATTGCTTATGGCGACTCCGCTGGGGAGCACTAGGTTGTTTGTTTATCTACATTTGTTTACTTTATAAACTTACAGACGGATCCTGAAGTTGAGCCAGGTAGGCTTCGAACTGCATTTGCTCTGCAAATGAAAAGTAGATAAATGTCGCTTCAGTCAATCTCTGGGTTTTGTTTATGAATTAAACAACTGATTTACAAACTCTCTAATTTCCCTTATGGTGGCTCTAGTAACCTCCTTAGATCTACCCCTGTGATTGATTTACTGATTACCACTTGCTCGGCCAAAATCCCTGAACTGAACTACAAACTGTGACCCGGAACCCAAGCAAAGTCTCATCCCTGGCCCAATGCACTGTCTGTTCTGTGAATCTCAAATTCAGCGCACTTCCCCAGCGGAGTCACCATTTTGTTACAGGGAAAAGTGTCTATGCAGAACTGCTAATGCCACTAAGGTGGGTGGCTACCTTAGAAACAAACAGGAAAGGTGTTTGTCCCATCAGTTTCTTGCATGTTTTCCTATAAGCCCATAGCATTGTAGGTATGCGTAGGTCCCAATTGCTTCGCTGCGTGTTGCAAACTTTGGCCAGCACAATCTCCAATATTTTGCTGAATGCTTCTACAGTCCCATTGGCTTGTGGGTGTTATGGTATACTTTTCTGATGATACACCTGGAACTCTTCTGTGTGCGCGCTGATGATTTCCTTCAGGAAATTGTGTTCCGCGATCACTCATTAATATTCTCGAACAACCAAATTGGGTCAACACATTTTCAAACAAAAACTTCACAACTATAGTGGACATGTAGTCATTGACCGATTGTGCTTCTGCCCATCATGTCAAGTACTTCATCGTAGTGATGATGTAGCGCGCTCCCATCTTTCCCTGAGGTTTGATGGGTCCCACAAAGTCGATTTCCCATTTCTCGAACAGTTGCAGTGTCATTTGTGGATTCAATCGCATCTCGTCCCTCCGTGATGGTTTTCTGGTTCTTTGACATATATCGCAGGCCTTACAGTGTGCTTTCGAATCCTGGTGAAGGTTTGGCCACCACAACCTTGCGCAGAGAATTTTTTTTGTGGTCGCCCGTCCTGCATAATGTCCTCTTGCAGCGCCCCCATGTGCTTCTATGAGGATCTGACTTCGTTCAAATTCAGGTACGTATTTTCACAATATATCATCATTTCCCATTTTATAGAGGTGCCCCGTGATGACAGAAAAGTCCGCCGCACGCACCACCAATTCCCTTTTCTGTTGTATGGAGTATTCCTTCGGCACAGTCCCTGTTGTTAGAAAGTGGATTATATCTTTGAAGTGCCCGTCCGCGATGCACACCACAAAGAGCTGTGCGTCAAGTAATCCTTCCTCCAGACTAGTAGGTTCCTCACCCGTCTCAATACGCGACAAGTGATCCGGTCCTGTGTTCAGGCATCTAGGTTTGACTACAACCTCAAAGTCATATTCTTGGAACAATAAGAACCACCTACATGTGTGCCCCCCCAACATAGGTTTATTGGCCAAGTACTTGAGCACAGAATGGTTTACACATCTTGAAATGTCCTCCCAAAAAATAGTGCCGATATTTTTGGGGTGCGTACACCATCGCCAACCCCTCGCGCTCGGTTGTGGAATAGTTCTTCTCGGATTTGGACAATCTACGACTTGCAAACGCGATTGGATGATCCAAGCCCTCCCCGCCCTCTTGTGTGATCACCGCTCCTAGCGCGATACACGATGCATCAACATGGACATGTAACTCCACATCCCATTTTGGGAAGATCAGGATTGGAGCGGAGGCCAATTTCCCTTTTAGGACATCCAAGATTTTCATGTAATCATCATTCCAACAAAATGTGACATCATTTTTCAGTAATTTCTCCATCGGTGTGGTGATTTGGGCATAGCTTTTGATGAACTTCCTGTAGTACCCTGTGTGTCCCAAGGTAACGTACAACTTTTTAACACTTCACGGTGCTTCCAAATTTAGAATTAATGCAATCTTCGCAGGATCCACCATCAGTCCCTGTTTACAGACCACATGTCCCAACAGATTGCCAAAGGGAATGAGGAATGTGCACTTCTTAAGGTTCAGTGCAATCTGGTGTCGTCGGAAAGTATCCAACATCAAGTGTAAGCTTGCTACGTGGTGCTTAACAAATCCAAAGATAGTCCAATCATCCATATAGACCTCAAGGAACTTGTGGATGTATTCTTTGAAGGTGGCAACAACTATGCACGAAAAGATGGTTGGCACGTTCTTTAATCCAAATGGCATAACAGTGTATTGAAAGAAAACCCATTCAGTTGTGAAGGTCATCTTGCTCCTGTCTTCCTGTGCGATTTTGATCTGGTGGTACCTTGAGAGCCCATTTGTGAACGAGTATGCTTCTTGTTCGCCAACATTTTCCAATACTTCATCTATGAACGGTGTCGGGAATGGGTCGTGTACACAGGCATCATTCAGCTTCCTGAGGTCCATGCATATTCTTATTTTTCCCTTTTGCTTTTTCTCTTATGCTACCATAGCTCTCACCCAGTTGGATTCTCTCATAGGTTCAATAATTCCGACCGCGAGCATTTTGCCTAATTTGACGCAGCATTTTCCTTGTATTTCATATTCAAGCGATAAGGCCTTTGCTTAACCGGCTTCACGTCAGGTTTTAGGGTAATATTGATCATCCCTAAATCTCCAATGATCCCCTTTAGGTCCATGATATTGGTTGGAAATAAATCTTGGTACTCACGGAGTAACTCAGCGACTTTATCCACCATGGCATCATCCCAACAGTCACCGAGCGTTGCATACTTTGGTTCTGCCTCTATCCCAATGTTTACTTGCTTTGTTTTTAGTGGCATGGTGATGTCAAGATCCTCAATCAATGGTCCTTGAACCTTGCGACAACCTTTAGTTTCTGGAATGTTAATATTCCATGGATCCTCATCATCTTCCTCAATATTTACATTGTAACAATCTAGCGCATAGCTTAGCTGGGTCGCCCATTCCTGCTGAAGCACTTCCGTTGGTTCTTAAGGTATTTTGAAGATAACTACTTTTACTGCTTGTAGCACATCATCGACAATATCCCACCAAAAATCTTCAAATTTGAAGGTTAACAGGAATCCTTCACATAAGATATCCCATTTGCTCGTGCCATGGCGAAGCTCCATCTCAGTATACCGATTCATGGGTATGACATCCAGGGTATGACAGAACAAATGCACCCATTCAAGTTGTGGCTCTTCCCCATAGACCTTGGTCCATTTCACAAGGTGTGCACGTGGATCATCCCATCCATCATATTTGTCTATTAGCCGCATCTATGGTTTCCCAAATCGTAGGTGCATCATCCTTCTACATTCCCGCCAGTCCTCAAATTTCTGTTGTTGCGTACCCCACAACCTTGTGGGCATAGCATGGAGTGCCCATTTTAGAGCATCGAAACGCTACTGTTCTAGTACTTCTCTTTAAAATTTGTTCAGGAAATCATCTACCGTGGTTAGCCCATCATAAGTAGGCAGATCTCTTGCTTCTATTGCTAAACATCGTAGTGAATTTATCATCATGTTTCAATTGAGTGTGGTTACCTCGTGCAACCGATTCTGCCATCGTTCTATCTCCTCGTCTAAATATGATGTGCAGGAACTTTCGCACTCCCATGAAATCTTGCAATCTACTGTAGGATTCACCCAATCATGTTCCCAAGCGGTTATCTTGTAGAGACGGTCTAGATTGTCGTTGCTTTCATCATTGCACACTGGCTCTGTGTAGTGTGGTTCTTCCGCAGGATCTAAAGGTACCACTACGCGTAGTGATTTTTCTTCAAAAATCATCTTGCGCTTCTTTAGATTTATCACTCTGTTCATATCAGTGGCCTAATATATTCCCAGTAGTGCAGGATAGGGATTGTTGTCATCAACAATCTCTATCACTTCAATGTCTACCATTATTCCCTACAATATCCGCATCGGTAGGATCTTTTACTGGTTCACCATTCTCAATTGAATAGGAGACCATTGCAACGCAGGCCTACCCATGTGTTCCTATGTCTACTTTGGAAGTACGTTCACATCCGATCCTAAATCCAGAATCACTTGATCCATTTCATATTCCCCGATTTGTGCAGCCAATCTCATCTCCCTTCCTGTTTGCATTGTGTGCTTCCCGAGCTTCCGGACTACGTGCGATTCCCCTGATCCAGCGCATCTAGTGACGAGTTCTTGCAGTCCCTTCACAGCCTTGTTGTCATGCAACATCTTCATGAATGTCTCCAGAAAGGTTGTAAGCATTGATGGGTCCATCTCCGGTTCTAGTTTGTATTTACAACCTGAAGTGGAGGCCTCCATGAAGCTCTTCTTAGCTTCCATGAATGTCTTCTTCGCGCGCTCCAAATCGAACTTTGGCTCCTTTGTTGGAGCCTTGCAAACCCAAGCACTTTCTTCTGGCTACTTACCTTTGTCATCTCTTGTTGTGATACTGCTTTGGAGCATGATTTTTACATTTGGGTCCTCGTGTGGCTCAGACCTCATCATTTGCAGGTTTTGAGTTGGGGGAGGGTGGAGTATTCCTTTATCATGCAACCTTGCTATCAGTGTGAGGCAGTCCTCTGTCTCATGATCAAACTGGGTACAATATAAACATGATGCTCTCGTCAGATTTGTACAATAGCGGGCATAATGTCCTGTCCCTCTGCAATTGTAACAAATCAGCTGTCCGCGACCCCTTCCTGGTCCTGCTCCACCTCGACATCATCTGCACCCTTGAAATCCAATGTCTGCCATCCCCGCATTTTGATTGAGGGCTCATGTTTTAGTCTGAACTCGATAGGTAGGAGTTTGATCCATCATCAGTTCATAACTTCTACAGGTGCGCTCATCATGGCCTATCGACCTACAGAAATTATAGAACAATTGTTGGGACGTCTGCGTATACTTCTGTAATAGGTGGAAATTATCTGTGGCATGCTTCCATCCTATCTGAAAAATCACCTACAACAATGCAGGTGCCGCACTTGACCTAGCTTGTGCCTCTGCTCTCAATGGCATTGGCCCTCCTCTCGCTAGGTAGTTCGCGAAGATTGGACAATGGTCCTTGTCATGCCCCTGGCCCTTGCATTTTATGCACCATACCTCCTTTCACGCTTCTAGCTGAGTTGTCCTATCTCATTTCAAACTCTGCATCTCAAGACACAAATTTTTCAACTGCGCATGGATCTGTTGCACTCCCAGGCTAGGATATTGTATTGGAGTCTCATGCATCCCCATTGCAATCTCCAAGGCTTCGGCTTGAGTGGATAGTTTTTTCTGTGACAATGCGGTTCTTAGATGCGACGTTAGTGACGCTACAAACCATGTGCGGTGCTGTCCATTTGTCAAGGTCATGTTGGCTTCATGAATCATACCCTTTAGTCTTTAATCCACCTCCCAGGGGGTCTCGCCTAGAAGCTTTGCGATTTCCTTAAACCCGATAATCGACCGTGTCTCCGATTTTGGCCTCCTAAATTCCCTATTCAGTGTAGCTTGGATATCTATGGTCCCTGCGTTTGGATGGTCATTAGAATGCTTAATGTACCACGTTAGTGTGCGATCCTACAATGCGCTTACCAGCATTGCCTTCTTTATGTTGTCATTTGTGACTTCTTGTGCTTCCCATATAGCCTTTACCACGAACCAAAATTGGTTTGGATCTTTGTTCCCTAATCCTTTGAACATCAGACATTTTATCTCGCTCACCATATTGAACTATGGTGGTGGCAGAGGTGGCGTGGGTGAAGATGATGGTGAAGATAGTGAAGTCGGTGGTGGTGTGGGTGGGGGTGGTATGCGCTGAATTCACTGCCTTATCAGATTGATCACACTTCTTGGTGAAACTTTCGTGAGCTCTTCCTCACTTTCTTGCCGAAGCGAAATCAAAGGGCTAGTTTCTATTTCTACGCTACCTTCATTTTTATAGATCCTCCCACTTCGCATGGCCCCAAACATGAATTTATTCGCATAATCTGCTTTTCACACAGTAGCATTTTAATCCAAGTGTTCAAAGATTTAATGTACTAACTTCGCGATCCTTTGAGGAAGAATCGTTTCGCCTCGCTGTAGATAACTATCATATCTACCGTGAACTCAGTGATAAACCCTCCTATAATTCAATCGAGCCAATGGTCCACAGTGCACGTGATCTTCTTCCGATGCTTCTAGTCTGCGTACTAACTCTAGAGTCCACACAACAAGTCTATCGAGCCTACACCTTCCTTGACTGTCTCCTAGCTTCGCGATCCATTCATACAACTCAAAGGGGAAGGATGCAAAGAAAATTTCATGGATTTCCGTATATAAGTAGTGCTCTAACCACTGTTCCTTTGACACTTGTGGATTCCTATTTTCCTGTGCCGCGAACTCGTGAATTTTTCTATCCAACCACCCTTCAATTTCTTTCTTTATTGGATTCTAATCACATGACATCAGACATCCCTTATGTAGATCTAGTCCCATCAATAGAACCATTTGTTGGCATGTTGGTGCCTGACCCAGGTTAAGAGGTGATTTAGCCAAACAAATCCCTGTACTGCTGGCCCTTTCGGCAACAGTCTACAGAGTGCAGATTGAGGTCTCACTCGAAGTAGTATGGGAGGATGCTAGAACCAGGTTTCTGCATCATGGAGATGTCTGATGAGTTCATGTGGTCGACGGTTCGACCCTGCGTGCACATCACTATGCACACTTACCCATGCCTCGAAGCTTGAGAGGATACCTTCGTGTAGTCCTACTTTGGGGCCGAATGATGTTATTACCCAAGTCTTATGAGTGTTCCACTGTTAGTTGATTATTTTAGCCCAATCGCGAGTTTTAAATTATACTGTAATAATATAAATTATTCATACAAGTGCATGCAATAAATAAACAGTGTAATCGTAATTTAGATCAAACATGTAATAACTCAAGAACAGATACACAGAATTTGGATAAAACTTCTCTTTATTATTCTCTTCTTCAGTTACAGACTCAAATTCGCCGTGCGTACTCAGCTGCAAGGGTCCACGCACTCAGCTGCGGACTACTAGGCCTCTGCGCACTCAGCTGCAGAGCCTTCTCATACTCTATGACCCAAGACACACTTAGCTACTCAGACTCATACTTTTCTGCGCTATCCTTCTATGCCATTATATTCTCCATTTTTCCTCTTTTACATTTAGAGTCTAGCTCTATTTATACAATCCCATGGTCTGCAAACCATGGTTAGGCCGACATTACATCCAAAACTAGGGCGGACAACCCTATGACTCTAACATACTTCCGCGCTCGTAATTCATGGGGCTTTACAACATCATTTGGTCAAAAAATGGGCTTTGATCCCCAAAACATGCCTGGGGGGATTCAATGCCCAACAATGATGGACAAAATAGCCTGTGCGCCCACCTCTCCAGATGGGTACAGGTGTATGGTACACAACCTTCACGAATGCACACCGTCCTCGTGATAAGAAACATGACCAACAAGCAGGAGCAGGCAAGATAGGGGTGTGAATGATGAAGTATGATAAGACCAAGCATGCCAAATATTATTTGCATAGAATCCTTTGAAAAGGTGTGAAAAGTACTGAACATCATCCACCATCCAAGACACACTGATTGGGACTTGTGCGTACTAGTGGTTCTATGGGCTTATAGGACCATGTCAAAATCTTTGACCACGCAAGCACTTCCCATGCCGAAGTATGATGTAGAGGTTGTAATCCCTATGGAGCACGCAAAGGCTAGTCCATGCATATCTGCACCCATAGATACGATGATTCACGAAGTCCGAAAAGAAGGAATCACACAACCGCAAGAAACAAAACACATTGGATTTGAGAAAGAAATCCGATGGGGAAACTTTAAACTCCGCGAACTTGAAAAATAAAGGGTCCGATTAAGGAAGAAAAGTGCTATGATGGACATAGAGTTCAAGAAGTTGGAGGACAAGATAAAGGAAGTGTTTCATGTCAAAAAACTTAGGATGGTCAGGCAAGGTGTGTACGATCCTACTGACAAGTTTGAGAACTATTGCCATGAATTGTTAGTCTGATGCCTTGTCTTCGACCACATATCGCCAAGTGTCATAACCAGGGTAGTGCATTGCACGTAGTGAAGTGCGCGATGTTGAACCCAACAATGGGAGGTGGGGATTCCCTGCGAACCGTGGTAGAGGACGAGATGGAGCCCCACACGGGTGGTGTGACCACCTGACTAGCCGCAGGGAGGATAGTCTTAGCACTCCGGGTAGTTGGAAGAGGGCGCGGGACTATAAACTATTCTACCCTGGAGCTGCATGATATTGTGGATGTGTGCAGATGCAAAGAGTCACAAGGTCCATGACCGGGCACGGAGGGCTATGCTACTGTGCGGATTGGCTGGAAGGTGACCGTTGAAGTCACTGTTCACGATGGAATGTGTGACTTGAGGCCAAATGGAGTGGGTGGTGGGCATTTAATATGTGATTTATGGGCAAGATTTGGGAAAAATTGCCTCCAAGAAAGCATAATGGACCAGAATTGGGTGGAACAGTTGAATTCGAATTCAAAAGGTGCTATAAAATACAAAGGGCTGGCCAGCAAACAAAAATTGGTCATTTGAGAATTCAGCGATTGAGCAAAGCCTTGAGCATTGTGAGTTGAGTGTTGATTGAGCCCCTGAATTTTTGAGTTCCTGATTATAGCCCAAATACAATGACAGCTACTAAGGATGGTTTGGTAATAGAAGAGGTAACCGTCAGCGAGGCTGTGTAGGCCCTAACTATGGAAGACGTTCTAGAAGGCATCGGGGAATCACTGCGTACGCCAAGGCCCAAGAAGCATAAACAAGTAATGGCCCTCGTACGCGTGTCACCGAGGAACCCATTGTGCAACAACCTATCGATGGCAGAGAAGGGGAAAGCTATCACGATAGAAACAGATGAGGAAGAAGAAGATTTGCAGGCCCCTATCATTGCAGAGGAAGAAGACGAAGTCATGGAGGAGGATATTCAACCTACACACTCTGCGACAAAGCTTCCTGCATATGTCCTTCCGCAGAAAGGAAAGACCAAAGTGCCAAAGGACCTGGATGAAACCAAGAGTTCAGTCCAAACCCCGCTCCTCCCAGACGAAATTGTGTTTGAAGGCACGCACCTGGGCTATGTGCCAACCATGAAGTTTGAAGATTGGGACCTCACTGAGCACGAGAAGTTCCCTCACCTGGAGACCAGGAACCTCATGAAGCAGAGCACTGTGGGGGTGGTGGCAATGCTAGAGCCATGGAAGTGGTTACGCGGTGTGGAAAAGGCAGGGATACTGAACTTACTATGGGTGTCGCATTTCCACCGTGCGACAATCACCATTTTCATCATCAAGAAGCTACTCTACCTGGTGCATGATGGGTATCTATGGCTGGAAGAGCTTATCCCCATCACGGCAGACCAAATTCACTACATTTTCTAGTTCCCCTACAAAGGAAAGGACCCCGCAACCATAGCTAAAGGAAAAGGTAGTGATTTTTCCCTTACAGAGGCCATGAAAAAAAAATATAAGCTGGAAGAGAAGAAGAGGGGCTACGCCATCTCTAGCATGAAGGACAAAGAAGTCTGCGTAGCCACCCAGATCCTTCCAAGCAAAGTTATGCGGAAGTGTTGTGCCGATGAGATACTGGTGCCAGTGATTGCACTGGCTGAACAATGCATGGAGGGGGTCCAGTTAACTGGTCCGAATTCCTCTATGAAGAATTTTTGAAAAATTTTCGTGAAGCCCAGGAGTAGGGTAAAACCTTCAACTATGCATGGTTGTTTCTATCCATAGTGCTCGTAGTGGGGGAACTGCTGGAGGATAATCAATTCCCCAGCATTGACAGAGAACTACCGGAGGTCACGAAGTATGCTTCACTCCGGGCCACGAAGCACGCGAAAAGGATACACAATAGTAAGATCTTCTGGGTGCTCATGGAGATGAGCATCCGGATGCAGCAAGCTAAAGCACTGAAGGAACAGGTGGATGTGGCACACCACAAGGAGGTAGTTCTCAAAGCGCGCGTCCAGCCGTGGATCGATGAGGCCTTCATAGTCACGGTGAACATTGAAGGAAAGCTTGTGCACATATAGGGGATGCACACCTTAATGCAGAGAAGCACCCTAGAATCAGAGGTCTTGAAACAATGGATGCAGCAAATTTAGCAAGCAGCAACTCAGTGCGCTGGTGACCTAAGCAGACTTCGAGAACAGTTGGAGGGACTTCGCGCCAAGATCGCTGTGCTGATAGAGTGACTCGAGGGCGAGTCACAATGTTTGTGTTGAGGGTCTGTTGGGAATGGAATCCCCCCAAGGCATGTTTTGGGGCTCAAAGCCCAAGTTTTGACCCAATATTGTTGTAAAGACTCCACGAATTGCGGGTGCGGAGCGTGAAATGTATGTTAGAGTCACAGGGTTGTCCGCCCTAGTTTTATAATGTAAGGTCGGCCTACCCATGGTCTGCGGACCATGGGATTGTATAAATAGAGTGAGGCTCTAAGTGTAAAAGAGAACTAAGCAAGAAGGAAGTGAGAAGATAGAGTCTAAGTGACTAAGTGTGTCTTGGGTCATAGAGTAGGAGAAGGCTCTGCAGCTAAGTATGCAAAGGCCTAGTATTTCACAGTTGAGTGCGTGGACCCTTGCAGCTGAGTGCATAGGCCGGAGTCGAATCTGTAACCGAGGAAGAAAATAATAAAGAAAATTTCTATCACAATTCTGTGCATCTGTTCTTGAGTTAATGTATGCTTGTTATAAATTGCAAATATATTGTTTATTTACTGTGCGCACTTGTATGAATGATTTAATTTGCTAAGTATAACTTAACGCATATAAGTAGGTTAAGTTAATCAACTAACAGTGAAATACTAGAAAGGACTTGAGTAATAACAGTGTTCGAGCCTTGAGTAGGGCTATGTGAAGGCAACATCGCACGCTGCGAGGTACAGGAAAGTGCGTGTAGCCATGTGCATACAGGATCGAACCGGAGACCTCTTGAACTCATCAAACATCTCCAGGGTGAGGAAACCTAGCTCTAGCACCCTCCCATACTACTTTGGGCAAGACCTCAGTCCGCGCTTCGTAGACTGTTGCCAAAAATGCTAGTGGTACTAGGATTTGCTTGGCTAAATCACCTCCAAACCTGGGTCAGGCCCCTATAAGCTCGATCGCATCATAGGAGGATTTGTTATTGAATTCGTGGTCAACACCTCAGTCACCTATAGTGAGGCAGAGCGACGATTTTTCAAAGGACCATGAGGTATGTACGTAAAATCTTTGAATACTTGGATTAAAATTCTTTTGTGCAAAAAACGGGTTATGTTACTACCTTGATGTTTTGGACTATGCAAAGCAGAGAAAGTTACAAAAACGAAGGAAATAAGGGGTCTAGAGTATAGCCCCTTGATTCCACCTCCGCAAGGACAAAGAAGGGATAGAGAAGGTCTCTCCGTGAAGTGCTATTCAATTGATAAGACAAGGGTTTCTACGAATACCACCTCTGCCCACACCACCTCCGTCTTCACCGCCATCAGCTCCAACTTCACCCGTACCACCTCCACCACCACCGTGATTCAGCATGGAAAGCACAGTGAAGTTGCCTTTGTTCAAAGGTTTGGGAAATGAGGATCTGGACCAATTGTGGTTCATTGTAAGGGCTATATGGGAAGCTCAAGGTGTTACAGATGACCATATAAAGAAAGCAACATTGGTTAGCGCTTTGTAGGATCGCGCACTGACCTAGTATATTAATTACTCCAATGATAACCCGAATCTGAGAGTAGTGGACATCTAAGCAACACTAAATAGGGAATTTCGCAGACCTAAGTCTGAGTCACAATTGATTGTTGGATTCAAAGAAATCATGATGTGACCAGGTGAGACACCATAGGAATTGGATCAAAGATTGAAGTGTCAAATTTGCGAAGCCAATATGAATTTGACATATGGACAACATCGCGAGTGGTTTGTGGCTTCGCTAATACCCCACTTAACAAGCGCGCTATCATAGCAAAAGCTAACAACTCAAATAGAGGCCTTGGAGATTGCCATGAGACTAAATGAGACTCTGATGCAAGATCCTAATCTAGGCATTCAACAGATCCATGCACAACTGCAGAATCTATGCCTTGAGATGCAAAGCTTGAAGCAGGCTAGGATGGTCTGACCAGAGGTGTACGAGGAGGTATGGTGTTTGAAATGCAAGAGTCAGGGTGATGACAAAGACCACTGCCTAGTCTTTACAAATTACCTTGCAGGAGGAGGAGTGATGCCTTTAAGACCAAAATCTCAAGCAGGACCTAGCGCGGAGCCAACTTTATGATGCGCTATTTGTCAGGTAGCCTAAAAACATGCCACAGATAACTATCACTTGCTACATAAGTATTTGCAAACACCGCAACAGTTGTTCTGCAACTTTTGCAGATCAGTAGGACATGATGAGCGTACCTGGAGGAGCTATGAATTGATGATGGATAGAACTCCCACCTACAGGGTTCAGGCCGAAACATGGCCCCTTGACCAGAATATAGGGATGGTGTGGATAGGATTTCAATGGCACGAATGAGGCCGAGGTGGAGGAGGACTTGGTAGAGGTTGCATACAGTTGATTTGCTACAATTTCGGGGGGCCAAGACACTATGCTTGCAATTGCACTAATCCAACGTTCCCATCGTGCAAGTATTGCATGTTGTTTGATCATGAAACAAAATATTGTCTTATGCTGATAGCTAGGATACATGACAAAGGGGCACTACCACCTCCCTTGACTCAGAACCTGCAGATGATGAGGTCTGGGCCGTGCGAGGAAGACCTGAATGTAAATATAGTGCTTCAAAGTGGAATTGTGATGGGGGATGACAAGGGGAGACAACCAGAAGACAATACATGGGTTCGAAAAGCCCCAACAAAAGAGGCCGAGTTCGATTTGGAGCGCACTCGTGAAGCATTCATGGAAGCTAAGAAGAGCTTCGTTGAGGCCCCCACTTCAGGAAGCAAGGGTAAGCCTGAGCCAGAGATGGACCCATCTATGCTCACAACTTTTCTGTAAACCTATATGAGGTTATTGCGTGATAGTAAGGCTATGAAAGGGTTACAGGAACTTATCAATAGATGTGTTGACACCACGCCAGGTGAACCGCATGTAGTCTGCAAGATCAGAAAGCATAAAAAAAGGATGGGGCATGAAATGAGACTCATCGCACAGATCAGAGTATATGAAATGAATCAAGTCATTCTAGATTTGGGATTAGATGCGAACGTTATATTGAAGAAAAAATGGGAGTGAATTTGGAGACTTCCACTGCAGTGGTGTCCAATTCAGCTAAGGATGGCAGATCAACAGAAAATAATACACATGGGGCGGCTGCAGGGAGTGACTGTGGATATTGAGGGAGAGCACTGGCAGATTTTGAAGTAATAGAGATTGTTGATGACAGCAATTTGTACCCTATGCTCTTGGGAATTGAATGGGCTACTGATATGAATGAGGTAATCAATCTGAAGAAGCGCAAAATTGTCTTTGAGAAGAAATCACTGCGCGTAATAATACCCCTCGATCCTATTGAAGGATCGCTCTATACAGAGCTGGTCCATGATTATGAGAGTGATGATGATCTGGACTACATCTATAATATAACAACATGAAACCAAGACTAGGTGAATCCCATCACAGATGGGTGGATTACATGGGAGTGCGAGAGCTCCCGCACTTTGAATTCCAACAAGGAAATAGAACGCTGGTAGAATCAGTTACATGAAGTAACTATGTCGAACTGCAATATGATGACCAAGTTGTTGCATTGTGTGTTGTAAGAAGTAAGAAAACTGCCTACTTATGATAGACTAAATCAGGTAGATATCCTTTTGGATGCATTTGAAAGGAAAGTGCCAAAAAAAAAAACACTTCCAAGCCTTGGACTGGGCAATGCATGCTACCCCCGCAAGATGGTGGGGTATGCACAAGGGGAGATTTGATGATTGGCATGAATGTAGGAAAATGATGCGAACATTATTTGGGAGCCTAAGATGTGACTGACAGACAAGTATGATGGGCAGAATAATCCGCGCACACATTTGGTCAAAGGGATGCAGGATTATGGAGAAAAGCCACAACCTGAGAGGGTTCACCTATTTTGTCATACCCTAGATGTTATCCCAATGAATTGGTATGTAGAAATAGAGCTTCACCATGGGACAGGTGAATGGGATATCCTGCTGAAGGATTCATGATGACATTTAGTTTTGAGGATGTGTTTGATAGTATTTATGAAGCACTACAAGAGGTGAAAGTAGCCATCTTTAGGATACCACAGGATCCTTTTGACCTAACACAACTTGAATGGGATACTCAGCTGAGTTGCATGCTGGAATGTTATAATGTAACTACTGAAGAAGAGGATGAGGATTCACTAAAGATTAACATTCTAGAGACAGAAGGCCACCGCGAGGTTCAAGGACCACATAATGAGAACCCTGATATAACCATGCCAGTGAAAACTAGACAAGTGAACATTGGTATGGGGGCAGAACCCAAGTTCGTGAAGATTGGAGACTATTAGGATGATGCGACGGTGGATTAGGTCACTAAATTACTCTGCAAATATTAGGATTTATTCCCTACCAAGTTTATAGATTTGAAAGGAATAATCGGAGGCCTGAGAGTGATGAAGATCACGCTAAAGCCCGACGTGAAGCCAGTTAAGTAGAGGCCTTACTGCCTAAATCCGAAATACAAGGAGAAGGTCTGCTTAGAGTTAGAAAAAATGCTAGTAGCAGGCATCATTGAGCTTGTGGAAGAGCCCGATTAGGTAAGCCCAATGGTGGTGCAAGAAAAGAAGCAGAAGGATGAGATAGGGATATGTGTGGATCTTAGAAAGTTGAATGATGCCTCTGTGCATGATCCTTCCCCAACTCCGTTCACAGATGAGGTGTTGGACAATGTAGGTGGCCAAGAAGCATACTCCTTCACTTATGGGTTCTTTGGGTACCACCAAATCAAAATCGCACTGGAGGATAGGAGCAAGACAACCTTCGCGACTGAGTGAGATTTTTTTTAGTAGACTCTAATGATGTTTGGGCTAAAGAATGCGCTGGCTATCTTTTCGTGTGTGGTTATTGCAACATTCAAGGAATTCATTCATAAGTGCCTGGAGGTCTATTTTGATGACTGGACTATTTTTGGACTCGTTAAGCACTATGTAGCGAGCTTGCACTTGATGTTGGATACATGTCGAAGATACCAGATCACACTCAACCTCAAGAAGTGTATGTTTTGTGTTCCTTTTAGGAATCTATTGTGGCATGTGGTTTGCAGAAAAGGGCTGATGGTAGACCCTGCGAAGATCATGGTAATTCTAAACTTGGAAACGTCGCGGAGTGTGAAACAGTTGTGCGCTACCTTGGGACATACAGGATATTACAAAAAGTTTATCAAAGTCTATGCCTAGATCATCGCACCGATGGAACAATTGTTGTAGAAGGATGTCTCTTTTCGTTGGAACAATGACTGTAATAAAATATTGGATATATTGAAAGAGAATATGGTTACCACACTGATTCTAGTCTTCCTGGACTAGAAAAAATAATTTCATGTACATGTTGATGTGTCATGTATAACATGGGGGGCAGTACTAACACGGGATGGTAAAGAAGGCTTGGACCACCCTATCGTGTTCACAAGCTGCAGATTATCCAAATTAGAAAAGAACTATTCCACCATTGAATGCGAGGGGCTAGCTATGGTGTATGAGCTCCAGAAGTATCGACACTACTTGTTAGGGGGTCACTTTAAGATGTATACGGATCACTCTGTGCTAAAGTATCTGGTCAACCATCCTTTTTTTGGGGGGGGCATTTGCAGATGGATCTTATTGTTCCAAGAATACGTTTTTGAAGTTGTTGTAAAGCCTAGATGATTGAATGCGGGACTTGATCACCTATTGCGCATTGAGACTGGGGAGGAACCGACTAATCTAGAAGAAGGATTACCTGACGTGTAGCTCTTTGTTGTACACATCGCAGATGGACATTTTGAGGATATAATACACTTCCTAACAATTGGAACTACGCCGGAAGGATACTCTGTCCAGCAAAATAAGGAATTAATGGTGTGCGTGGCAGACTTCTTTGTCATTGTTGGGCATCTATACAAAATGGGGAATGATGAAATATTGCGAAGGTATGTACATGAATTTGAACGAAGCAACATCCTTGCAAACACTCATGGGGGCACTACGGGAGAACATTATGCAGGAAGAGAAACTGCACAGAATATTCTACGTGTAGGGTTCTGGTGGCCTTTCATTCATCATGAATAGAAAAGCATATTGCAAGGCATGCGACGTATGTCAAAGAACAAGCATGCCATCGCAGAGGGATGAAATGCCTTTGAATCCACAAATGACGTTGAAACCTTTCAAAAAATGGGCAATATATTTTGTAGGACCGATTTAACCTCAAGGAAAGATAGGCATGAGGTACATTATCACTGCGATGGAGTATTTGACTCATTGGGAAGAAGCGCAGCTGATGAAGGATTGCATGGGCATGACTGGTGTGAATTTTCTATTTGAATAGATACTAACGTGATTTGGATGCCCAAATATTTTGATTAGTGATTGGGGTATGCAATTTCTGAACAAAATGATTAGCGCGATGACAAAAGAATTTCAGGTGTATCATCAAAAGATCACACCTTATCACCCACACGCTAACGAGATAGTGGAGGCATTCAAAAAAGTGCTTGAAAACACGCTGACCAAGGTATGCAATGCTTAGCGAAGTGATTGGGACCTATGCATACCTGCAGTATTATGGGCTTATTGGATGACGTGTAAGAAGTTAACAGGACAACCACCCTTTAGGCTAGTATATGGGGTTGAAGCGGTGATGCTTATGGCATAGATCATGCCTAATCTACGTATAGTAACACTCACAGGTATGATGGAGCACGGAGCCCTGGAAGAAAGGTTCGTACAGTTGGATGAGCTCGAAGAAGAGATATTTTTGGTTGGATTTCATCAACAGGTTCAAAAGCAGCATGAAAAGGCATGGCACGACCGACATATTAAGCTGCGCACCTTTAAGGTGAATGACTTGGTGCTATTGTATGATAGTAAGTTTGATAAATTTCCAGGGAAATTCAGAATGCATTGGCTGGGGCCCTATGTTATTAAGGAGATTACTGACAGTGATGCGGTCCAGTTGGTTAAGTTGAATGGAGATCCCTTCCCAAGAAAATTGAATGGTAGTCGATTGAAGCCATACATAGGTGGCCCAGCAATCTGACTAGCAGACATCAGCATATTCTTAGCACTCCAAGAAGCTAAAAGGAGTCACGGGTCTGCGTGATGTAGCAAAGTGTCACAAGGTCCGCGACAACGCGAAGACAGCTGCGCTCGTGTACAGGTTCGCCATAAAGTGACCATTAAAGTCACTATTCATGATTTGATGGTCTGTTTGAGGCCAAATGGAGTGGGAACCAGGCATTTAAAGTGATATTTATGGGTTAGATTCTTGAAAATATGTCGCCAATCTAGCATTAATGGACTGAATGTGGGGGGAATGGTTGAATTTGAATTCAAAGGACCCCATAAATTACAAGTGGTTGTCTCGTGAAAAACACTTGGAATTTTAAGAACTGAGTTGTTGCGCACTCAAGTATATATGAGCCGAGACCTATTCGAGACTCTGAAAGTGAATTCATTATTTGAGAGACTACCAGAGACACTGCAATAATTATGGAATAGCACTATGTCAGCAATCGCAGAAGCCATGGACACAGGAGTAGTAATAGCCGAAGAAGCTGCGCAGGAAATTGCGGTAGTAGAAGCCCCAGAGAGCGCCAGAATAATAGTTGAGGTCCCTAAATCACCCCGAACATGGAGACCTAAAAAGGATAAATAGGATATGATCCCGGTGCATGTCTTACCATGAAACCCATAGAGGACCAAGCTCACCTTGCAGGAAAAGGGGAAGGCCATTAATCTAGAGGTTGATGAGGAGGAATATAAAGAAGTACTAGTGGAGGAGGAGGACGAAGAAATGGAAATTGAAACCCAGGGTGCAAACCCTATTACTAGACTACTAGAATATGTTCCTCCGTGCAAGGGCAAAGTCAAAGTGCCGAAGGACATAGATGAGAAAGAGCTCTCTGAAAACCCCGTTGCTCCAAGATGAATTTTTTTTTGAGGGACCACACTTAGGGCAAGTTCCTGTACTAAAGTTTGAAGACTGGGACCTCATGGATCATGAGAAATTCCCGCATTTAGTGACTGAGCAACTAATGTGCCGACAGATTGATGCGACGACCAAAATGATTGAATTGGATTTGTGCAAATGGCTCAGGGGTGTAGAGAAATCCGGTTTGCTAAACCTGCTATGGGTTTCACTTACCACCGTGCCCCAGTGACTGTCTTCGTCATCAGGCAACTGCTCTGCTTGGTGCATGATGGGTGTTTGTGGCTAGAGGAGCCCATTCCCATCATAGATCACTTGATTCATTGAATCACACGACTTCCTTACTCAGGGGAGGATCCAACCAATATTTTAGAAGGAAAAGGTGGTGAGTTGGCCCTCGCGAAAGCAATGAAGAAGAAGTTCAAGTTGGAGAAGAAGAAGCGAGGATATGCCATCTCCAACATTAACGACCCCGCAGTCAAGGGTGCGACACAAATAATAGTAGGGAAAGTGATGCAGAAGTGCAGTGTGGATGAGGTGCCTGCACCTGTAATTGCACTAGCGGCCCAATGTGTAGAAGGAGACCAGCTCAACTCGGAAAACTATTTATGCAGTGAGTTCCTTGTGAACTGTTGTGAGGCACAGGAGTAGGGAAAAACATTTCACTATGCGTGGCTCCTGTTATCGATCATACTGGTGGCTTGGGAGCTGCCCGAAGACAGTCAATTCCCTTGGATCACACCGAACCTTCTAGAGGCAGTGAAGTACGCTTCATTGTGGGTGACCAAGGATGCTCAATGGATAAAAGAAAGCAAGATATTTTGGGTATTAATGGAGATGAATATCAGGATGGGGATCAATCACAAGCTGCGGTTGTCGCCCACAGTATACGCCAGTCTGAAGAGCTTTGCAGAGTTCAAAGTGGATTTCCACCATGTTTTTATTAGGGCACAGAAGGACCCTACAAAGACATGGCATAACCTCCCATATCTGGCGACAGATGATGTGATCTTTGCAGTCCTTGAGTCTTGGCCACCGGAGTGGCCTGCTCCAGCAGGCTTCGCAGTGGGAATCGATACGTCTATCGCACAAGAAGGAAGAGACAAAGCTCTGAATGGTGCAGATGGCAGAGAAGCGCAAAAAGGAGGAAGTGGCGGCTAAGGCCCAGGAAGTGTGCGACGCCGTGAAATTGGCGAAGCAACAAAAAATAGGAGCAGAAGAGTGCGAAGGAAAGAAGTCACCTTCGCCCAGCACTGAGGTAGAAACAAAGACAGAACAAGGTGGCACAGACCCGTAGACAACATCCACCCAACTCAAGCATCCACCACTGCGAGAGCAGGCAATGCCATGAAAGAAAACAAAAGCATCAAAGACATCTTTCGACCCAATCACCCTCACTGAGGAGGATTTGCATGATATCGGAGAAATAGTGAGGGATGTCACCGTGGAGTCTCTCCAATAGTTTGAAGAGCAGCAACAGTTGGTATTGAGGGCTCTTTAGACAGAGTTGCAGGAACTATAGGTTCGCACTCCAAAGGATGGCACAGTGTCCACCAACCTCGCGATCGGAACTTCAGCTGCTAAGGAGACGTTGCACACAAGGGTGACCAACACGATAGTGCTACCAAATGGGACACTTACTATAGAGAAGGAGGCCGAAAGGCCCATGGTTAGCAATCTAAATTGGGTAGGATTGAACATGGTTGTGCTCCCTTGGGAGACGCTCTACCTCTTACAGGATGTAGTCACCACAGAACTCAGGGCCAGGGAGAGTTGCACTCTATAGATGATGAGCGAGTAGTGCATCAACATTGAACAGTTGGGCCTGCAGCGCAATGAGGCAGTGGAGTAGAACAAGTAGATTATGCAGGTAGTAGAGGAAGCCTATCAGATGGTCCCGGAGTTTGACATTCAGGTAGAAGAACTGGTGGAGGTGTCCGTCTGCAAGTTAGTCATAGTGGTGTGGGACGCTCGAGCAGAGATGGCTAGGGTTCAACTCGATATGAACCTGTAGATCGCAGAACTACAGTTGAAGGCCTAGCCTTCAACTCTGCCAGAAGTCAGGGAACAACGTCTACTACAAGAAAAAAGGACATTGGTGAGGGGCGAAAAATGTCACCATAAGCTCATCCGTGATGGTCAAAAGAGCCTTCATAACCAAAAACTGAACGTCACCAAAAGTGGCGTCACCAAAATTATAGGTGTTGTATTGACATTCAAATTCTGTCACCAATAATGATTTATAATGAAGGATAGCAACCATCACCGAAAACTAAACGTCACCGAAAACTAAATGTCACCAAAGGTGGTGTCGCCAAAAGTATAGGTGTTGTAGTGACATTCAAAGTCCATCACTAATTGATTCGAATTGGATCCTTAAACATTTTTATGACTGTTTCAAATTATGTCATATCAAATCTTATGAATAATGAGCTCATCAGAAATGACCTCTGGACAATGGCAATCTGTGGCCATCACGGAACAATGAGGACCCTTGATCAAAGTGCACTGACCGTTGGCCCATGGAGACCACGCCTGGATGCAAATTGGCAATCAGAAGCCCAGATCTAGAAACAGAGGCAGTTTCTGATATGCAATTAGCACAAAGCGCTAATCGCACATTGCAGTGCAAAACCCTCAGAGAAGGACAACCCCGACCACTCGGTCACGAGGAAAATAGGAAACCATGCGGAAACCGTCAGAAGGCAGGTCCCCGCCCCCAAACGGGAAAGATATCATGTGCACTTTGAGTGGTAAGCGGGTTTGGCTGAGTTCAACATGATGCCATACACTGGGCGACACGTTTCCAGTGAAGGAGAGAGAAAACCGCTTACATCGCGTGAGTAATGGTTGAGAAACTTACCCACACAATATAGACAGAGACCGTAGGATCTGGAGGCTCCAGATCAATGGCGAAGAATCAACTCGATGGATGATCAAATTCAACAGGGAAATAGACTGAGGCAGATAAAGAGTTGAAGTCCAGCATGATCGATAAGCTAGTAGAAGAATCAGTTTCGTAGGCAAATCCTGGAGTAACAGAAATAACGACCGTTCAAAGAAATCTGACACTCAGTTTGTAAGGTGACAAGTGGCCACCTCTATGTGCAGTGTTACACAACAATGATGATGCAGAGCAGGGGAATTCTAGTGGATAGAGGCAGGCGATCCAGAGATCCAGAAAGAGGAAATGAATAGTCAGGGAGCAGATTAGCTTTAAGCCATGAATAGGCAAAGGCTTGAGAGGGGAACAAAAGTAGAGAGAGAAGAGAATTGCAGAGAATAGAGAAGCCGACCTGACCTGCAGAGAAAAGGAAGCATCGAGCAAACAGAGACAGAGACCAGAGAGAATCCAAGAGTCCGTGAACTCCATAGAAGGCTTGAGAGATTCAAGCAACTCCTCTGTGTATACTTGTCAGGTATTGAATACCAAATTGGGCTCATACCATTGAGACTATTTGAGGTCGAGATTCAGTAAGGGGGAATCTGTGTACTCTAGAGGCTTGGGGGATCCAAGCACCACCCTACTGATCATCATCCATTAAGTGAGACTCAAATTGAGGTCCTTATTGTAAAATATCTGCTTTAAGACACAATAGAAAGCCCACCACTGAAGGCTAGACCAAGAGATGTAGCCCAGGAGGATCGGGTGAACTCATTATTAAATTTGTTGTGTTTTTGTATTTGCTTACTGTGTTTCTCTTATTGTTTCAAGTGTCTATGTATTTTGCAATCTTATCGATCCATTGCTTAAAATAACATAGACACACCCCAACATATGGGTCTATAATACCTTCATTAATTAACTAAGATCATTCATGAGTGATTTTCAGATCAACTGGTATTAGAGCTTCTAGGTTGTTAAGGTTAGACAAGCTTGTGCTAGATTTTGCTATTGAATCCTAACTAGATCAAAGCTTAAATTAGGAGAAGGAGAGTTGGTCGGAACTAACCCAGAGATTGGAAGAGTCTATCCTCAGAAGAAAATGTTAGAAGAAATTCCCTTGGGACTAGATGCCCAATTTATAGATAGTTTCCTGGCCATGAGGTCCATGGTAGAGGAAGTGTATATGGACTTTAGGAAACATAAAGATGAGGATTCATCAGGCTCCAAACAAGATAAAGGAGAAGAAGAATCTCTCCTCCATGACCAATCAAAAGGCAAAGGGAAAGAATAAAACTTTCTCACACCTCCTAATAGCCTTGAACATAAAAAGAAGACATCTTTGATCAAATTAGATGTTAAATTTGATTTACCAATATATGATGGAGAGTTGAATGTAGAGAAGTTAGATAATTGGATCAGAAAAATTGATGTGTATTGCAGAGTGCAGAGTATCGACTCAGACAAGAGTAAGATTCAACTAGCCAGCCTACACCTCGGAGGCACTACCTTGGTATGGTGGGAAGGCAGGACCCAAGATGACATGAAGAAACATGGTAAGATTCTTTCTGTCTAGAGTGAATTTGTTTCTGCAATAAAAAAATAGTTCTATCTACTAACTTACATCCGGCAAGCCATGATGAGCTAGCAAACTCTACACCAATTGAAAGGGAAAAGTGTACAGGGTTACACTCAAGAATTTAGGAAGAGAGCTTTGATTCTAGGAATTTCCTTAGACTCACCTGAGACCTTGTTGAAGTACATAGGGGGTCTACACAGCTACATGAGGCACACTATCCTCATGTTTAATCCCACTAGTATAGATTAGGTATCTGTTCAAGCTACGCATCTAGAAGCTAGAGGAAAGAATGGGAACCCAGAAGTTGGAGGATCATCCAAGCCCATTGCAAGTAAGAATAAGGAGAAAAGAAAATAGAAATAGCAAAAGAGGAAGGCCAACACTACACAGAAAAGAAAGTCTTCATGCACTCACTGTAAGAAGGATGGGCATGATGATGAGCACTGTTGGATTCTGCATCCGGAGCTAAGACCTAAGAAGTTCGAGGGCAAGAAGAAGAAGACTGCTGCAACTATTTAGAAAGATTTGGGGTCAGACTTAGGAGATGAAAAAACCATTGTAGCCACAGGTATAAAAGGTAAAAATTCTGAAGCATCTACTAGTAATTATGCACAATCTATTAGTGATGAAGAAAATGAGAGAAAAAGGCATGAGCTTTTCCATATTCGAATTATTTCGAAACATCAAAAGATTGATACTTTGTTTGATAGTGGCTCACAAGTAAATTTATTTTCTGAAGAAATTGTAAAGACTTTGGGATTACTGACTACACCTTAGAAGAAACCATACCCATTAGGTTGGTTAAGTGATAAAGAAAAACTACAAGTGACTAGACAACATAAACTTACGTTTTCTTTTGGGTCAACATTTGTAGATGAGGTTGAGTTAGATATAATTCCTCTAGATATATGTGGAATTGTTTTAGGAAGTCCTTACTTGTACGATAGAAAAGCTATTTTCTATAGAGCTGAAAACAAGTATCTACTTGTTAAAGATGGAATCAAATACTTTGTAAGAGCTCATAAGCTCAAGAATAATTATACTCTCATAAACTCAGGGCAGATGAAACGAATTGTAAATTCATGCAAACAATTTCTTACTGATGTTTGTAAAGAAACCTGATAAAACCAATGTATTTGAGGGTTGTGATGCTAAACAACAAGCTGATTTAGAAAAAGTTGTTTCAGAGTATGATATCTTGTTTCAAGAACCTAAAGGTCTACCACCCAAAAAGGAAATAGTGCATGATATTAATTTGCAGCAAGATGCTCCATTGTCTAACATCAGAATGTACAGGTTGTTCGCTTTAGAGAATGCAAAAATCATGAAGTAGGTGGAAGAGTTACTCGAAAAGGGGTTCATCAGACCTAGCACATCACCATGTGGGTCTCCAATCATTTTAGTGAGAAGAAAAGATGGCTCATGGAGAATGTGCATTGATTATTGAGCACTGAATAAGATAATGATAAAAAATCATTATCCCCTTCCTTGCATAGATGATCTATTAGATCAGTTAAAGGAAGCTGTTTATTTTTCCAAGTTAGACTTGCATAGTGGATATCATCAGGTCAGAGTTGCAAAACAGGATGCATGGAAGACTGCTTTCAAAACAAAGCAAGGATTGTATGAGTGGCTGGTTATGCCTTTTGGCTTAATTAGTGCTCCTGCTACTTTCATGAAAATAATGAGTGATGTACTCAGACCTTTTCTTGATGATTTAATTATTGTATATTTGGATGACATTCTTATATTTAGAAAAATGTGGGAAGAACATTTAAAGCATGTTAAGCAAACACTAGATGTTTTGAAAAGAGAAAAACTTTATGTTAAACTCTCAAAATGTGAATTTGCAAAAACATCTTTGAATTATTTGGGTCATATAGTAGGGATTGGTGAATTAAAGATATATCCCTTTAAAATTGCAGTCATTGTAAATTGGCCTAAACCCAAATCTGCTACAAAATTGAGAATTTTCTTAGGAGCAGCACAATATTAGAGAAAGTTCATTTCTAACTTTTCCTTAATTGCAGCTCCTTTACATGCTTTAACAGGATTGAACAAGATGTTTCAGTGGGGATGCAAACAACAGAAAGCTTTCGACACCTTGAAAAAAAAAGATTAGTACAACACCAGTACTAGCACTGCCCGATCTTCAAAGAGCGTTTGAGATCCAAAAAGATGCCAGTGACTATGCCATGGGAGCAGTATTGATACAGCACGGTAAATCCATATGTTATCATTCTGAGACATTTAATTCTGCGGTAGTTAACTATCCAACATATGATAAAGAATTGTATGCATTAGCACAGAGTGTGAAAAAGTGGAAACATTATTTAATGGGCAAAGAGACAGTCATACAAACTAATCATCAACCACTTCAATATCTACATTCCCAAACTAAGTTGTAACAATCAAGACACTATAGGTGGATAGGTTTTCTACAATAGTTTCATTTAGTCATCAGATATAAAAAGGGCATACACAATAAAGTTGCAGATATGTTATCTAGACCTATTATAAATGTGTCAAATATACTTAAGCATAATTCAATACTGCATGAAAATTACATTGAAAAATATGCTCAAGGTATAGATTTCAAAGATGTATATGCAACTTTAAGTCAAGGCAAACGAGTAGAGGAATTGGATTATCATGTCAAGCACTGACTCTTGTATCATTGTGGTAAGCTATGCATTCCACAAACTGAAAGAGTAAAGATAATTCGAGAAGGACACACTTCTCTAATATCAAGTCACTTTGGGGTAAGTTAAACAGTTGCATAGCTGCAAAGATTTTTTTATTGGCCAAAAATGAATGAGACAGATTCTAGATATGTAAGAGGGTGTACCATGTGTGCTAAGAGCAAGCCTAGCAATAGAAAACTAGGCTTGTACACTCCACTGCCAGTTCCTTGTCATCCTTCAGAAAGTATTTCTATGGACTTTGTTGGAGGACAGCCTAAATCTAGGAAAGGTCATGACTATTTATATGTTGTTGTGGATAGATTAAGAAAAATGTGTATTTTGATACCTTGTAACAAACAGATTACAGCTGAACAAACTACAAAGTTGTTCTTTCAGCATGTATGGGTTCATTTTGGATTACCCACTTCCATTGTATTTGATCGAGACACCCGATTTGTTGGGAAGTTTTGGTCGAGTCTGTGGGAATTGGTGGACACAAAACTGAAGAAAATCACATTTCATCCACAAACAGATGGCTAGATAGAAGTAGTCAACAGGACAGTGATCTAGTTGCTCAGAGGCTATTGCAGGAAACATCCCAAACTTTGGGACAAACATTTGTGTTATGTGTAGCATGCTTACGATCGAGAAAAACATTCTTCTACACAGAGATCTCCTTTTGAGACCTGTTTTGGTTTCACACCAAGGTCTCCCTTGGATTTTTTCTTTGGTAAAGACATAGCAGTTGATGGACACAGTGATGTGGACAAGGCAACCAAGTTCATTGAACAAATCCAAGAGATTCACCAGGCAGTACAGGAGCAGCTGGAAAAGAGCTAATCCAAATACAAGGGAAGGCATGACAAGCATTGGATGGAGCATAGTTTCCAAGTTGGTGATCAGGTCTGGTTGTATATCAGTAAGGAAAAAATGCAAGGTGAAGGTAAAAAGCTAAAGCCGATAAGGTACGAACCTTTCAAGATACTTGAGAAAATTAGTGAGAATTCTTTTTGCCTTGATTTACCAGTTTACATGCACATCTACTCAGTCATTAATGCAGACAACTTGAGACTATTTGAACCTTCATTAATTGAAGATCTTGAAGAGCAGAGTCAATTTCCTTCTATTGATGACATGTTACCTGAATATCTCAATGAATTGTAGGAAGACACGGTTCTAGACAGGAAGGTGAGGACGACACGCAGAGGAGATGTTGAGTACCTCAGGATTAGACTCAAGGGTTGAAAGCCAAGCAGTGCAAAAGGGATAGAGTTTGGACAAGTGAGACAGCTATACCCTCACTTAGTTGATGCTTCAAAACCAACTTTTGGTGGTCCAAAAACTTTTTCAGTGGGAAGGTCGTGATCTGAATTGGATCCTTAAACATTTTTATGACTGTTTCAAATTATGTCATATCAAATCTTATGAATAACGAGCTCATCAGAAATGACCTCTGGACAATGGCAATCTGTGGCCAACATGGAACAATGAGGACCCTCGATCAAAGTGCGCTGACCATTAGCCCATGGAGACCACACCTGGACATGAACTGGCAATTAGAAGCCCAGATCCAGAAATAGAGGCAATTTCTGATATGTGATTAGCGCAAAGTGCTAATTGCATATCGTAGGGCAAAACCATCAGAGAAGGAAAGCCCTGAGTGCTCGGTCATGAGGAAAACAAGAAACCATGCGGAAACTATCAAAAGGTAGGCCCCATGCCCAAAATCGGCAAGATATCGCGTGCACTTTGAGTGGTAAGTGGGTTTGGCCCAGTTCAGCGTGATTCCATACACTGGGTGACATGTGTCCAATGGATGAGAGAGAAAACTACTTACATCATGTGAGTAACTGCCGAGCAACTTACCCGCGCAATATAGATGGAGACTGTAGGATCTAGAGGCTCTAGATCAATGGCAGAGAATCAACCCAATGGATGACTGGATTCGACGAGGAAATAGACTGAGGCACATAAAGAGTTGAGGTCTGGCATGACTGATGAGCTGGCAGAAGAATCATTTTCACGGGAAAATCCTAGAGTAACGGAAATAACAACCGTTCAAACAAAACTGACACTCAGTTCGTAAGGCGACAAGTGGCCACCTCTCTGTGCAACGTTACACAGCGATGATGACGCAGAGTAGGGGAATTCCAGCAGACAGAGGCAGGCAATCCAGAGAGCCAGGAAGAGGAAATGAACAGTCAGGTAGCCGATTGGCTTTAAGCCATGAACATACGAAGGCTTGAGAGGGGAACATAAGTAGAGAAAGAAGCGAATTGCAGAGAATAGAGAAGCCGAGCTGACCTGCAGAGAAAAGACAGCATTGAGCAAACAAAGATAGAGACCAGAGAGAGTCCGAGAGTTTGTGAACTCCAGAGAAGGCTTGAGAGGTTCAAGCAACTCCTCTGTGTATACCTGTCAGGTATTGAGTACCAAATTGGGCTCATACCATTGAGACCAGTTGAGGTCGAGATTCAGTAAGGGGGAGTTTGTGTACTCTAGAGGCTTGGGGGATCCAAGTACCACCCTACTGATCATCATCTGTTAAGTGAGACTCAAATTGAGCTCCTTATTGTAAAATATCTGCTTTAAGACACAATAGAAAGGCCACCACTGAAGGCTAGACTAGGAGACGTAGTCCAAGAGGATTGGGTGAACTCCTTATTAAATTTTTTGTGTTTTTGTATTTTCTTACTGTGTTTCTCTTACTGTTTCAAGTGTCTGTGTATTTCACAATCTTATCGATCTGTTGCTTAAAATAACATTGACACACCCTAGCACATGGGTTTGTAATACCTTCATTAATTAACTGAGATCATTCAAGAGTGATTTTCAGATCACTAATAATGATTTATAATGATATATAGAGACCGTCACCATTTCATATGAGCAATGGTGATGGACCATAGCCTCCGCCACCAAAAACTGAACATCACCAAAAGTATAGGTGTTATGGTGACATTAAAGGTTCGTCACGAATATTGATTATAATGGTGGATAGCGACCATCACCATTTCATATGAACAACAATGATTTATTGTGATGGATCTTTCATCGCTATCACTATTGGTGCATATATATGGTGACGTTTGTTGACCATCACCAAAGACGCATTGCCAGAAGTGTAGGTGTTATGGTGACATTCAAGGTCCATCATGAATAATGACTATAATGATGGAAATCGACCGTCACCATTTCATATCAACAACAACGATTTATGATTACAGACCTTTGAGGTTTGTCACTATTGATGCATATATATGGTGGCGTTCATTGATTGTCACCATTTCATATTTGTTGAGGGTCGAAAAATGTCACCAAAGCTCATTGGTGATGGTCAAAAGCTAATTCCATATAGATGTCAAGGTATGATGGAATCGAATGACCAACCTCCTGCTTGTAAAGCAAGTGCTCTTCCATTGAGCTAGCACCCTATGAAGAACTAGACTTTTAAAAATTTGACCTTGAAACTTCATAAATTGTAAATTCTACAACTTTCAATAAATTAAAATCTTGACAATATTTTACTAAACAAGCAAAGCAACATCGAAGCTACAAGTCACTACCTAATAGTTATGGAAGTTATGAAAAGTGGGTTGAGGGAAAAATAGTTATGTATAAAAGAACCAATATGTTCAATTGAATACTCAATTAGAAGTGAAACTCTGAAGACATTTATAATCTATAAATGGCCTATAACTAGAAAACGCACTAAATATTGCAAAGGAAATATCATAAGTTGATAACATATGGAAGAAGAACATTGATGAAGACAGATGCAATATGTTATGGGTTGAGTGAAAGAAAAATCTCAATGTTGTTGTTGTTTCGTGTTTAGATATATGAATTATATCTAAACTTCTGTGCAAATGTAACACGAATCTCTGGAAACCATGAATGACACACACACACACACACACACACACACACACACACATATATATGTTTATATTTCCCCTTTACATAAACCAACATGCAATTTAGAATTTCACAAGTCTGCACTCAAAACATGACAACAACCAACAAATAAAAGAAATTGACTTGGACAGAAAGCAATAGCTTCACCTTCATTCTTGAGTTGCTTCTGTTTATTTGAATTTGACTCGTGACATTATTTATCTGACAAAGAATCAAAATCATCACTACCATTAAATTCATCGAACACAGACTTTTGATATCCCACTAACATCTGCATTTTTGTTGCCATGCTTGAAAACAATGGAGTTTCCCGTCGATAGTAGAATAAGATGTGTGCGTGCTGCTTAAGAACACATTCCTTATTAACCATTGTTACCTAACAGAAACCAAAGAGACAACACAATATCAACGTACACAAAATCCCCTACCGAAATATAATCATAACTTATCAAAGAAGTCTAAAAGATGTTCTTAATTAATAAACTTTGTATTTGGAAATACTGTTTCTTTAGATTTAAAAAAGACTATGTTGTACAATACTTTTGTCTATTTATCCAGGCAATTATATCATAGCACATGTCACACAGTAGCAATCTATAGTACCTAAAGTAAAAAGACTAATTTTCTCAAGAAAATAGATTTAGAAAAGAGCTTTGAAAAATATAAGTTTGTCATCAAAGCTTTAATTAATTTAACAACAAAATAGTTGGAGTTTGAAAATCAAAATCATTCATAGGAAATGAATAGGACAATGGCCAAAGTCATTATTCATACGAATAAAGCTAGCATCACTATTTCCATTACAGATAATTGAAATTTGGGCAATGGTCTAACAATTAGAGCTTATTTTCTGGGAAGACTCATCAATACCATCATTTTTTCCACAGTTTTTTGTGTCTCTAGATCCATATAAGATAGATTTCCATTCTCAAGTTCTCCCTTTCAAGTATTGATTTCTGGATCACCCTTTAAAACACAATTCTACCACTCCATTTTATTTAGTTTTTTCAAGAGAATTGGCAGGACCTTCCCATCCTCTTTTTTACATAATCAATAACCATCCATCAATGATATAAAGAATAACAGATACACAAGAAAGGCCAAAGATGTTCTTGTTGTATACCTATGTTCTAGAACTCATTTGACCTTACTGGTGCAAAGAGATCACCCTGAAAAAATAACATCCATGTGGAATTTACAAAACTTTTTTAAATCAAGCTCTAAGTAAACCAATCAAAATATGAACATCCTTCTAATCAATAAAATCTCTGACTTAAATGAAAAGTGGCTTAGAATTGAATGTTATATCAACCATGTCAAGTAACTAACATCGGGTGAGAAATAAAATCCATGCATATTGGATTAGTGAAATAATTGATCTGGTAAAGCTCAAAAACAGATGACTTAGAGCTAAGAAATGCAAATAAATGACTTATAACTAAGACATGAGGTTTCCATTTCAACCCTATCATTAAAAAACTCTTCTTTATGTCACTTACCATTAAAATTTTTCTGATACTAGGTGGAAGTGGTGTTGTAACATTAACCTCTGATAGTCTGTTTCCACGATTACTTCTCAAGATCTGCTCCATTACCAACATTTGGGGCTAGATACGATACATGCAAAAACCATCAACATGAAAATTAAATCTACATCCTTGTAAAAATATGGGAGGACAAAAAATATCCACAAATCAAAACTGACTGTAGGATACCTCATTCTTGCAACATGATTATCTTGTCATGAACAATAAAAAAATAAATCAGGAGAAATGTAATTTTTACCACATTTTGACAATGAAATCTTTTGCATATTCTATGAACAATTGATGAAAAAAGTCAGCTAAAGGTTGTTAGCATCAAGATTATAGTAAAACATAAAGGAACCACTCCAACACATATATAATCCTAAACATAAGTATCTATACATATAATTATTTATTGAGGACATCATATTTTGTGAAAATATGGAATTCAAATCTTTGAAATAACACAATTTATGGTACCACTGCCTTATGAAGTCCATCCATTCGACTATATATGGAGATCATTCAAGAATTTATTCAAAGTTCAAAGTTCAAACAATTAACATGTAGCCTAAAAAGGCTCAGATTTGAAAAGGAGATAACCTGAAGATATAGAGTATATATCTCACATTTATATATCCTAATTTCCAGACATTGAAATGACACTTTTAAGCATACTATTGTGAATTTAGCCCAAAATGCTAGAAAAAAATATTGATGGTTATTTTGCTAATATTGAAGTTTTATACATGCATTTATTTAAACAGTTAGCTTGAAATCTCAAACATATCTAAGGATGCACACAATATGTTGCATCTTTAGTGCTGGTGTGTGAACTTGAGACAACGAAGTCCAACATTTAACAGTTTGCCTACAATATGCACTAGCCAAATAGGTGAACAATAGTATTGTAGGTATGTGTTATGAATATATGTATTGCAGGCCAATAAGTGTATGGTCGGAACAGTCATGTCCAACCCTTCCAAGTTTGCCTATAATTTGCACTGGTCTAATAGGTGAACAACAGAACGTAGGTGTGCATTATGTATCACTTGCTTAAATCCAACACCTTCAACATAGAAATTTCAAAGAATATGTCCAGAAATGGTAGGTAATTTGAAAAATGAAAGAGTTGGCTTGATTGTTTCTAGAGAAGACCAGATTCTTACATTGTTCAATGTAAATTCATGACACTTTTCCAAGCTTAGATGGAACAAAAAGAAACCAAGCTAGAAGGTTATTTAAAGAATCCTTATTTAGCCAGGGTAAAATGTTAGCCATTTTTTTTCAAAAAGCATAAATGTAAAAACTTTAAGAAATTCAGTGAAGAGACTGTAGAAATTTTCTTATCAAACCACTAATCTAAACAAAGATAAGAAATATTGCTTTGTAAAAGAGATATTCATGGTCAAATTAACAAGAAAGTGACCTTTTATCATAGTTAATGCACTAGTGCTCATGTCGTAGTGTCCCAGGGCATGTGAGGGACTACAGGGAGTGCTCATGTACATCTAGAGAAGAGGTGGGGAGACATCGAGCTGTAGTTAGGAGGACTACAGGCAATAAGGGGCAGATCCTTGAGGTACCCAACCTCTTGGATTATACCTTGCCACAAGAGCCCCGAAGAGAGAGTAGCAGGACTGGCGGATGTGGGTAGAGACAGATGCAGATGAGGCAGCAGAGAGTGCTACAGTGCAAGATTCCCCTGGCAGTGTGAGGCTAGTAGGCTGCAATAGTGCGAGCCCTAGTTGTAGTCACAAAAGAGCCCTAGCTGTAGTCATGAAGGGAGACCAAGCCACAGTAAAAGGCAGCCCTAATCACAGTCAAAAGGAGGCTTAGCCATAGCAAGAGAGAGGCCTAAGATGCAATCTCGAGAGAGGCCTAAGATGTAGTCAAGAGGGGCATAAAGATGCAGTCAAGAGAGGCTAGATACGCAACAAAAGGAAGGTTCTTATCCACATCAAAGGAGGCCCCAATCCATAGCAAGAGGGAGGCCCTTATTAGTCATCAAGAATAATCATATAGCCACAGTCAAGGAAGGTCTAAAGCGGCATTTAGAGAGGCCATAGACATAGTCAAAGGGAGGCCCTAGCCACTGCAAGAAGGAGCCATAAGACAAGAAGAAAGAAGCCCTAGAAGCAACATGGAAGTCTTATGTTTTGCTGTAGGTAGAACGTGTGAAAGAGAGGTTGTTTTGAGTGTTGTTATTGGGTGCTCTTGTAGGGAGAAAGGCCGAAGTTTGAAGTTTAAGATCACAGCAAGAAGAGGCATTCAACGTGGGTGAAATAGGGTTGTTTTGTAGCCATTCCAGGAAGACTGAAGCGCTAAAAAGAGGCCGAGTATCTTGCTTGAAGCTTCAACTAAAGGATGAAACTCAACTAAAGGATGACTTAGCTTAATAAAACTCATGATGGACTTCTACAATCAGATACTTATGAGCTAACCCAACTCTTATTATTGGGACTTATCCCAATGTCCCGATTGGTGCGATATAGAGGATGAATATGATCTCCCTTTCTCCATTGCATTCCTCCCACCTTGAAAATCAGAAGGGGACATAATGAATTTCATATACACATACTTAATAGATATATATTCCCAATCTCTTGCCATTTTCTAGTTGCGCCTACTTGAGCTAGGCTCATGAAACTAGTCAATCCGACGCATGCATATCCCTACTTATTTTCCACATGCCTCCGGGTGGATCCCTCTATCCCTGTAGTGCCAACAAGAGGGTTTGGGTACAGTAAGGGATGCTAGCTAGTTTTTTGAACCTTTATATTTACATCTATTTTCACCTAGCCTCACCCTACTCCCATCTCTATGTATTCTCAAATTAAACCAACTACACAATCAGAAACTTTGTTCTTTTGTGGTATCTCAAAATACTTCTCAAACATAAAATTACAACGTACTGTCACAAGGAGACTATTCATGGTTTAACAGGTCAAACTTGACATCTTACATTAACAATTTCCTTTTGTGTGATGCCAGTCTTCTGCCCAAGCCTTGGAACCATGGCTAAAGGGGTGTACTACATGACCGAGGGTTTTCACTGCCAGTAAACTTAATTATAACTAATTATGAGAAAAAGATAGCATTTTTTATATACTAGGTTTCTTAAATTAAAGATTAGCTTCCTATATGAATTACAGTGCACTGATAGAAACAGAGATAGTTTCCAACAAAAAACACCCAAAAAATTAGCAAAAGTCATAGGAGACACTTATTTCACTTCTTTAGTGCTGGTCTTTGAAGATCTCCACCATCATCATCACTTCCACATTCATCCTCTTGCACCTCATGAGCTACAGGTACCACTCTGCCCCTGTTTCTTGAAATCTCTCTGATAGGAGTCTCTGTAGCCTTCTCAGAACAAGGAATCATAAGTGGACTGGTTCTATGAGGCATCAACTTCCAGTATTTAAAATCAAACTGAAAAACAAATTTGTTGTAATAAGCTTCTCCAGATGCCATTTCAGTAGCTCTGGGAGCATTTCTAGGGACAACAAAATGTCTTCCATTTTCATTGACATTTATTTCAACTCTACCATTCTTTACTAGAAATGATAACGCAAAGATGTTTTCTACTGTCCGGGAAAATGATATTCTATTTAGAACCAAATTATCTAATTTGGCTTGCTTTTGTTTTTGCAAAACGTTAAATATGCATGCCCTATTCTTGTCTGTTTCTTATTTTTCATCTTCTGGGGACTCTTTCACTACTTCAGGTCGAGTGATTTCTGTCGGCATAGTCTGTTTTCTTTGTACTATAGATTTCCTTTGCTTGGGTTTATTATCCATTCCTCCAAGCATAGTGAAAATTCCTACCGCATCTTGGAAAACATAAGCAACTAAAAGCCCAAGATTTACTCATGATATTTGGGTTTGATCGTAATTTCCCTCCAAAGACCTGCTTCCATATTTCTGGTCACTATAGTTTCTTAGAATATCACTACTAATAAAATCAACTGGAGTAGCACCATAATTGTTTTGTGATCTGTTAACAGTAGTGAGGAGTGTGGATGTGAGATCAAAGAGTGTATCAGTATTTGCAACTTTCTCACGAGGTCTCTGAAGAAGATTGTGCAAGCTTTCCACTTTGCTAATTATAGCCTCAAATTTACCAGATTCTACTTTTAAAATATTTTCTCTCTACTTAGCAATCAAAGTCTTGAGGGCATGATAATGGGACCTTAATATACGGTGTTGCACCATACTCTAATTGTTACCACTGCATGCAGTAGCATCTTGTTTCTATCTCAGGGGCTTACTATGGCCTTGTTGTGATCCTTTTACCCCATGAGAGGAATCTTGCAGTGTCTGACTCAATGTTTCTTCCTCTTTAACTCTAGCTTGGGTACCAAACCTTCTACCCTTCCTTTTTATCACCTACTTTTGGAGTTGAGAGAAATGAAAATATTCAACCAAAGCTGGAAGGAAGGGCTTGAAATTGAGATTTTTGACTGAAGAATTGCCATGAAATGGAAAGGGAAAAAGAAAATATTTTCGTGCTGCATTGAAATGACAGAGGGTAGGGAGTTGTGATTTCCCCTACCCTGAGAAGTTTTCTATGTAATAGAAGAGGGATGAAGGCCCACTACAGTGGATTCAAAATCCCAAGACATATGCATTTTCAAATGAAATGCGTAGGTGCAGTGTGCCAATTAAGTGTGAGGATTGGGGGAAGTGACACATGTGGGAGAGTGGCCATATTATTGAAGAATTGTTTACATTGAGGAAGGACACCATTTGAATATGGTAATAATGTTAATTCTAAATGGTACTCATGGTTCCCTCACCCTTCAGTTTGAGAAATTTAGCATGGAGAGTTTCCAACACCACTTGCTCATCTACATGAGGGAGTTTACAATTTGTATATCTTTGTCTCAATCCCATGGAAAATATATTAGTGTGAGGATCCACTATTTCATGATCCATATGTTGGATGCTTTGCTGAACTTGAGCTTTATAAGGAAATCTCTTTAGATATCCAGAATGTCTTAGAAATTTATTTGAATAATTATTGTAGAGCTGAGGCTTCTGTGATCCATAACAAGTTTGCGAGAGATTTTTCGGCGAAAATCAAATGAGAAACCATTTGTCGACGCGTTTCGAACCAACCAGTGTGGTTCATCGTCAGGACAAGTTGAAGAAACAGATCCAGCTTAGCATGTTAAATAGTCTGAGCAGAGACTCCAACGGCTAATTTTGACCTACGGTCCATAGGTCAAATACTATTCATTAATTTAATATTATTATTATTATTATTTTAATATTAATACAAAAATATTTTTACTGGTTAGTTATAAAAATAATTATATATATATATTATATATATATATATATATATATATATATATATATATATATATATATAAGTTATAATATTAGGTTAATAATACAAGTTAGGATCCAAAATAAATAAAATATTATAAGTGGTTAGTTTAAGAGGATAATTCGCTTATTTATTTAAATTATCCATTGGTTATTGTTGATATAAAATATATATATCATATGGTTAAGGTTAAAATTAGTTAGAAAAGGTAAATTATTTAATTTAATAATATAAATAATTTTTGTTTAATTAAGTTATTTATTTTAATTATCATAAAAATAATAATTTTATGATAATAGTTAGTTAAAAATATTAATAAATAATTAAAATATTATGTAAAAATTAAATCATCATAATAGTTAGTTAAAAATAAATAATTAAAAATTATTATATTTAAGGGAAAAAATTACCCCAGGGGGACCAATCCCTTAAAATAAATTAAATAAAAATAATATTATGATAAAAGTTAGTAAAAAAAAATAAAATTATTAATAAATAGTTAGTTAAAAATATTAATAAATAAATGAAATGTTATGTTAAATTAGTAATTAAAATAATTCATGACAGTAGTTAGTTAAAAATAAATAATTAAAATTTATATTTAAGGGCGAAAAAAAAAAGAAAAAAAAAGGAGTATTACCCTAGGGGGACCAATCCCTTAAAATAAAATAAAATAAATAAAAATAATATAATGATAATATTTAGTTAAAAATTATTAATAAATAATTAAAATATAGATATATATTTTTTATTTATTTATTTAATTTATTATTATTATTATTATTATTATTATTAATTTTAATAATTATTTATTTTAATAATTTTAATTATTTATTTTAATAATTATTTAATTTTAACAATATTTTAATTATTTATTTATTTTTAACTAACTATTATCATAAAATTATTATTTTTATGATAATTAAAATAAATAACTTAATTAAACAAAAATTACTTATATTATTAAATTAAATAATTTACCTTTTCTAACTAATTTTAACCTTAACTATATGATATATATATTTTATATCAACAATAATCAATGGTAAATAAATAAACGAATTATCCTCTTATACTAACCACTTATAATATTTTATTTATTTTGGATCCTAACTTGTATTATTAACCTAATATTATAACTTTATATATATATATATATATATATTAATAAATTAATTAATTAATTTTTATAACTAACCAGTAAAAATATTTTATGTATTAATATTAAAAATAATAATAATAATATTAAATTAATGAATAGTATTTGACCTATGGACCGTAGGTCAAAATTAGCCGTTGGTCGATTTAGCCGTTGGAGTCTCTGCTCAGACTATTTAACATGCCAAGCTGGATCTGTTTCTTCAACTTGTCCTGATGATGAACCACACTGGTTGGTTCGAAACGTGTCGACAAATGGTTTCTCATGTGATTTTCGCTGAATAATTATTGTCTTGCAACAATGTTTATTGATGATAAATTGCTTGGTAATGTACACATGCATAGAAGAGTGTGTCTGATGGCATGGACACTCAGCCTTTCGGGTCGAAATGGCCACCTCTAAAGATAATATTTGGAATATCCTTTGAGCCTTTCTTTGAGATGGCATCCAAGAAGTTGGAGTGAAGACATCAAGGAACTCTATATTTTGACATATTCCAACTGAATCGCCAAACATGCAAGAGAAACTAAAACCAGGGGTTATATAAGTAATAGGCCTAGTGTATGGGAAATCTAGGCTTTTAGAGGAATATTTCTGCATTTAATAATTGGATGAGGATGAATATTTATGTTAAACTATGTTTTGTTATTGATATGTTTGGACAATTTGGGTGAACACTTGGCCCATCTTCAAGAACATCCAATAACTTTCGAGTCCAAGACAAATTTAAAGATATCATTTATCAAATTAGTTGTCTAGCTATGAAAGACAATCAAGTTTTGGAAGAGATACATCGTAGTACTATCAAAGTAGATTGTGGACCATGTTAGAAAATGGATCAAAAAGGTTTTCAGAGCTTCTGCTAAAATTTGACATTTAGCATTTTCTTAGCATTTTCTTATCAACTTTCATGGAGGCAAAAAGTGACAGGAGAAACTTGCACAATAATGGCGGCCACTAGAATGAGAAACACGATGAATTAGCAAAATGGAATATGTTGCTATGATGCCACATGGGAAGATACTTATTACTCTCAACGTGGTTGTATAGGAAAAATAGTTTTTTCCTTTGAGTATTGTTGATGTATGGTAATGTAACGTTCGTTTCCTTGCTACAATAAAACAAATATATATCAATCTCAAGGTGAAATAATAACACCAGTATATCTCCAAATGATATGGGCCATGTGTTGTGCTCAACAACTAGGAAAGTCTCTATCGGTCATAGTGCGATGAAGCCAGGGGTTCAGGTTTCCGTGCTAGTCTTGTCAAAGTATATCAATACAAGTGATGAAAAAACATATGTTCAATTCCCTGGAACATATCTTATTTTCATTACTTGTCCAGGATAAATCCACGAACATAGTTGAGAAACATAATCAAAAGAAAATAAATATGTAGTTTATTTAAACAAATGTGGCCTGAGTGGAATACATATGCACCAAATTACAAAATAAGAAAGTCAAAGTTTTGTATAAAAGTTTTAAAATTAAAAAAATCAAACAGTTGCCACGAAGCTTAACGAATGAAACTGCCCAACACTCATCCAATGTCCATTTGAGGAGGGTCAAATCCATCCATCAATATGAAGAGATCTATAAAAGCAAACAGGGACTTTGAAGAAGGGATTCTTGATTTTTCATACCCAAATGTTCTCTGATTATTGAGCAAGGGCCTGACGAGTTAGTGAGGGTTTCCCTTTTGTTTTTGTTTCAATCTATTTTAATGCTGAGATTTTTGCTAATATGATGTCATTGGTGGACCTTAATATACGGCGCTGCACCATACTCTGATTGTTACCACTGCATCTGATAACATCTTCATCTCTCTTGAGGGCTTACTGTGGCCTTGTTGTGATCCTTTTACCCCGTGAGAGGAATATTGTAGTGTCTGACTCAATGTTTCTTCCTCTTTAACTCTATCTTGGGTAGCAAGCTTTCTACCCATCCTTTCTATCACCTGCTTTTGGAGTTGAGAGCAATGCAAAAATTCAACCAAAGCTAGAAGGAAGGGTTTGAAATCTATGTTACTAGAAACCAAAAAGGGGAAATGAAACGAGAAAAAATGACGGGACAAGAGATGGAGTTTGGAGGTTTCACATTTAAGAAACGAGGAGAGAGAAAAAACAAGAAAAATATGAAACATAAAACCAAGAATTCATCATTAACATTCTCAAATACTATGTTTCATATGTAGTTGCTCATAGGCTTTAGCTACTCACATAGTCCATTCCTTAATACTTATGGTGATCAACAAAGCTTCCATTTTTCACATAAGCCATTCTTGAATACCCATGTTTGATCTTCTAGGCTGGAAAATACAATAGTGAAGAAACACTTGGCATCAAATTCAAGTTTGATTTAGCCTTTGCATTTTCCGAATGAGTACATGATCCCACATACATTGTATATATTCTTGAATGTGACTTGAGTGGATCTCAAATTTGGGATCTATTGTAACATTTGCCACATAGTTATTGGGTTATTGTTTTCATGGTTGGGTAACAAGATGGTGGAGATTGAGTTGATCTCCATTGGATATAGAGCCAAAAAAAGAGGGTTGTCTTGAACTATTGCCACTTTGAGAACCATAAATACTACAACATATGTTTGAAGACAAAATCTAAAGAGAAGACTTCCAAAACTTTATCTTTAATCCATTATAATAGAAAACTAATCTTTATAATAATAAAAATAATATATTTTAAAAGTATAGTTGAACTAGATATTAAATTGCTAGTTTGTAAGAAAAAAATTAACTAAATTATTTAACTATCAATTTATAAAAATATATATAAAATATCTATATACATTACTAATTTATAAAATACATTTTGATCCCTTTAGGGTGTTGGTATATCTGAAATTAAGATGGATCTAGGATAATATATATTATTTACCATAATTATTGTTGAAGCGTATAATGGTTGTCTCATATTTGTATTTGCATTGACTAAATGATTAATATATGTAGTCATGTTTTATATTAATTATTTCAATGCATCATATATATGGTTTTATATAGTAAATTTATTTTAATGTTAAATTTTAATAGTTAAATTTAGATATTCTTTCTTGATATTAGTTATTTTTTATTAATTTTGATTTTATTCTTTTGGATCCATTAAAATTTGTTATCTGAGTCAACGTTTCCAATAAACAAGTGTGGTTGATCAATATAAATAGGTGAAACAATTTATTAAATTGTGATTTTTTTAATTTCTACTTAGTAAATATTATATATAAATATCACTTGTGGTTATAATATACCAAACCATTCATTTTTAGTTGTTAAATGTGATTATGTTAAAATAACTTTTAAAAAAATGTTATCACCCATGGTTAGAACTTACCAAACCATTCTTTTTAGTCCCTAGATTTGTTTATGTTAAAATAACTTTTGAAAAAATGTTATCACCAATAGTTTTGTTATATTCCATGGTTTTGTACTTTATATTCATTTAATTTACTAGTTTTTGCACATGATTTTGTTAGATTCCATGGTTTTATACTTAATATTTATTTAATTTATTAGTTTTTTCTCATCAATTTTCTTTCATAAATTAAAACAAGTGAGAGAGACCTTGAAGTCTTGAAAAGAAATGTCATAATATAGGAATTTTATTCTAGGTCCCTCTTAATATATTTTTGGTTGTTAGACTTTTGTGCCAAGAGACCCTTTCCACCTGGGGGATATGTTATAATATTTGGCATTTTAACTCAGTCAAAATAAAACAAAATCAAATCAAATAAAAAACATAAAATTCTCCAGCACATGGTTTTTTTTCTTGTCCATTGTTTTTTCCCATGGTACTCCTAACCCATGGTTTTTGTCCATGGTATTTTTGTGCAATGTAGCCTATTCAAAGGCTAATAACTAAAGCAACCTAGATTCATTTTAACTATGGATCAAGCATTGAGAGGATCAAATCTCTTTACTTAAAGAGGTTTGTAGCTTGAGAGAGAGAGAGAGAGAGAGAGAGAGAGAGAGAGAGAGAGAGTAGGTATTTTATTCTAGGCCCCTCTTAATATATTTTTGGCTGTTAGATTTTTGTGCCAAGAGACCCTTTCCACCTAGGGGATATGTTATAATATTTGGCATTTTAACTCAGTCAAAATAAAACAAAATCAAATCAAATAAAAATAAAAAATAAAAAACATAAAATTCTCCAGTGCATGGTTTTTTTCTTGTCCATTGTTTTTTCCCATGGTACTCCTAACCCATGGTTTTTGTCCATGGTACTTTTGTGCAATGTAGCCTATTCAAAGGCTAATAACTAAAGAAACCTAGATCCATTTTAATTATGGATCAAGCATTGAGAGGATCAAATCTCTTCACTTAAAGAGGTTTGGAGAGAGAGAGAGAGAGAGAGAGAGAGAGAGAGAGATTCGATCTCTCTCTTGATGCTCGATAGAGATAGATCTACGTTGGTTATTTATAAATGAAGAGGAGTGTTTTCATGTAGTAGTACTCCTATTTGTTTTGTATTTAAAATTTATTAAATGATGGATTTCTATTTTGTATTTTGATTTTTGAGACTTCTTTATTTTTGTAAATTTACAATGATTTCTATCACTATTTTTATGTAATTACGAAACTTTCCATATTTATCATAGTTGAAATTATGTTTGTATTATAGACATGTTAATCAATAGCTTGTTGCTCTTAAGCGTTATTATTGCAAATTACCTAACATAATCTCTCTTATCAGCAATGAAAAAAGTATTTATGGGATAAAACTATTAATGGGATGGATAATAGATAATTATTATTTTTTATATATTAAATTAATGTCTTTGGTTGATGATATTTAATATTATAAATAATCTAATAGTTGATAAAAGTTTTTATAAGATGGTTTTATCAAAATCCTTTTCCAGTCATTTGAGAGGTTTAACAATACACTGCTACAAATCAATGGCTACAATTAAAAAAATAACATAACTTTCACTAATAAAATCCCTAAATAATCAACTTGTTAAAGATATATTAAGCACTATTGCAAGGTGTTGTTACTAGGGAGAATGCCCAACCTACTTGCAACAAACCTGTTCCATTAGCACCTAAGCTATATATGGTTGACTTCTAACCATAAACCATGAAAATTCCTTCGAAAACTATCCAGAAAACAAAACTCTGTTTTTTATGATTCATGTCGATGTCCAATCGGGAAGAGACCCATATTGCAAATGAACCAGATTAACGTTTTCCATAAAACAGTTTAAAGAAACGAAATGTTTTTGGAAAACACAGTTTCTTGCATTAAAAAAAGAAAACTACCATATAAAACACCGTTTTCCGTATCGTTCCATTTTTTATACTGTTTTTTTTTAAAACAAAGATTTCCATTTTGTTTTTGGTAACAGAGCTTGAAATTGAGATTTCTGATTGAAGAATTGTCGTGAAATGGAAACAGAGCAAGATGATCTTTTCATGTTGCATTGAAATGGAAACAGAGCAAGACAATCTTTTCGTGTTGCATTGAAATGGGGGAGGGCAGGGAGTTACCTCGAGAAGTTTGCTTTGTTGTTTTTTCCACTGTTTTTCCGCTATTTTCCCTTTCGGTTTTGCCGGTTTTTGTAATTCCTGGTGTGGTATACTACCAAACTACTATAAAACTTCAGCTTATATTTATTATAATTTTCATTGCCAATATAGTAATTGTAGGGCTCGTTCATTTGAAGCTAAATTCTTGAGAAAACAAAACCCAAATAACCTAATTTCAGGTGAAAAAGTTGGTAGATTGTCTGAAGCAATTGAATTGGAGGAAGAAATTAAAGGAGAGAACGGGTACCTGTGTAAGTATTTTCTTGGGCTCTTGAAAGAAGACCAAGGCTTCTGATCCTTCCATTATGGTCCAAATTTTCCCAACAAAAATTGATCCATGTTTTGTGAGAAATCCATTGGAGAGATCCTCCTCAATCTTATCCCTCAACACATCCAAATTCAACCATGAAACAATAACTGCCAGTGAATCACTTCAACATTTCATGTGAAAATATAAAACAAATTTGAAAATCAATTCTAAGAATGGCAATCGATATAGAAACGCTAAAAATTGATCCAGCTACCTATACCTATTTCCATATAGCCACAGATTGGATTGTTTTTTCAACTACTCAAGATTCATTCGAATACACTAAGGCGGGGAAGAAAACGCGACATAATGGTATTTCCTCCTTTTTCAACTACTCAAGATTCATTCGAATACACTAAGGCGGGGAAGAAAACGCGGTAGAATGGTCTTTCCTTTTTTCAACTACTCAACATTCATTTTGAATACACTAAGGGGGGAAGAAAACACGCAGAAATTAATTTTTTAGTTTGGATGATAGTTAAATTTTTTAATTATAATTATTATTTTTTTTATAAATTTTAAAAAAATTATATTTTATGAATATATCAAAATGTATGGAATGTATATTTTCTTATCTTATTGTATACTCATTTCAAAAAATTATATTTTTTATTTTTCAAAATTACAAAATAATTAACCATGTTGTAAGTTGTAATTTTAAATAAATTCACATTTGGATTTTATATAATTAAATAAAAAAACTATAAATATTTTTTATTAATGTTTAACTATCTAATACTAATATTATGGGTTTCCATGTTATTTAAACAAATGAGATTTGGTTTTATAATTATTATGTCAAACTTTAAAGCTAAAAATTAACTTTTAACAATGCAATCTTTTATAACCAATTTGGATGTAGTTCATTGTTATGGCAATAAAAAATGAATCTCATGAGTTCTGCCTTGGCATAAATCCTTTGTAATCATTTTGGTTGTAGTTCATTGTGATGGTAGTAAAAAATGAATCTCATGAGCCTGGTTGCACCCACACATTAGTATAGTTCTACCCCAAGAACAATTGATCTTTGTCCATGAATCGGTAATATTGTACCAAGAAGCACCATAATGTATGGCATTTCTATTTCCCACAATTGAAAAAGCACTAGAAATCCTTCTACATGGGCATTTTTCTTTCGTATTGTTGAACTAAACATGGCAAGACCTTCCTGTGGCAACAAGAATTTCCGAAGCCCTCGTCCCGCCTATCACAATATATCTTAGAATCTTTCATGTTGGAGTGTAGTATCCCTAGTAAACATATAGGAGTGTAGGGTAACACAACCTCAAAGTCAATGGGAAGCCAAGGGGAAAGGTTTGTGCATCTAAGAGGGATACCTCGATTACATAGATGTGGTTTCTAATCTTTTGCATCAATCAAATGTATATTTGAGGGGGAATTCAACCATAAAAAATGCTTGACTAAATTTTCATACACAAGGGTTGATTCTACTTCAAATTTTGATACTTTGTGTTTACTCACTTTAATGTCATTACATATAACTAATAATCTGCAAGTCCTTGTCTCATTTGATCTCATTTTATTTCAATTGTGAAGTAACTAAGCCTTGAACCCCAAATCCTCGTAGCTAAGATTTACAAAGTATGCATTGCCTCATTTCCTCTCATTTTACTTCAGTTAAATGGAGCAATTATGCCTTAGCCCCAAACCCACACAACTAAAATTTGCACACTACAGAATCCTCTCTCTCCCAAGCTTTGCACACTACAAAATCCTCTCTCTCCTAATATTTGCACACTACATAATCCTCTCTATCCCTGGTATTGCACTTGGTTTAGATATACTTTTCTTAGAAGAGAAGCAATGTCTCACTAAATACCTTACATGTTAACTTAGCATCTGATCCCATTACATTTTCCAAGCATTGAGGACATTAATAAAATTTCAAACTTCAATTTCACACTCATTTGATGTAATCACCATGTTCCATCAATTTCAGGTAAACTCTACAAATAAATGTAAGTAACTATTTTGATTCTTTTCATTGACTCTAAATTAGCAAGTGAGAAAGTTGCAGATGCATCTTTATTTTTAAAGTACAATCATCCAAAAAAACTCATCAAAAATTAAAAATAGGTTAAAACCTTTATGGAGTGAAACATATTATTGGAATCCTCCAGAATAACACTACTTTCAGAAGTTGGGTTCAGATTTTACCACAAATGCAAGAGCCAAAGTGAGAAGCTTATTTTAGATTTTTTATAACATGTATTATAAAAAATTGAAGAAGCACACAATACAATTTTTTTGTATCTAGTATCATTTTAGATAGAGAAAAGTACTCATTAAGCTATCTATGACGTGAGTAAGAATTGCTACCCACCTACTTTCAAAATCATCATGGACATTTATAGATTAAAAAAGGAATTGATTAGGCTACCTATGACTAAATAAGAGTTATTCCCCACCTTTCCAAACTATCATGTATATTTAAGCTATCAGATTTTATCAACATCCTTTCTATGATGCAACATGCTAAAAATTTCCATTATATTTATGTATTATATGAGTTGACATTCTTGTAAGGTGCATAAATGCCAAAATAATTGTCCAAATACCCATGTTTCCACTAAATTAATTGTTTAAGTAAGAGCCACATTTTATTGTAGGAAGCATGCATCAATCAAGCAGTACTGTACTCATAGTTTACAAACCCAACCAATTTTGTATACAAAAACACATTCAAGACTAATCCACAATAACAAACAATGCTCAAAACAATATTCTTCATCAAACATCTACCAATGCATAAACAATGAGGAGACAATAGACACATCGAATATGTGATCAATGAGTTGTTTAGTCAATTTAGTGTCCTAAATTGCTTGCATGAATTATCAACCAAGGTTTGTAGACTGACGAAGTGTGATGCACTATATGTGCTTAGTTAACTTTTCTCTTACTTTGTTGTTTTGTATTTTTATGTTTGTTTTGGGGTTTTTTGTTCTTTGATTTCTAAGAATATACCATCTATGAGAGATTTACATGGATCTAATGAGTTTTTAAAGGAAGGATAGGTTCCTAAGTTAGTCTAATCTCCTAAAAATGGACCAAGAATCATTTTTAACTAGTTAGGACCTAACAGAGCATCTATCTTATCTACCATTTAGTCCTAATCCATGGAACTAATTCTTACAATCAAAATAATATTGATACAGAAGGTAATTCAATAATTCCATTCATTTAGCCATTCAACCATTCAAGTTTGGCACATGTTAGAATCAATCTCCTTGAAGTGATTTTTTGGAATTTCAAGTGATGCAACTAAGTAATGACCTGAGAACAGAAAAGAAAAGATGACAGTTTGTAAAACTAACAATGTGTTGAGTAAGCTCAATCACTGCATGAATTAGATATTCAACCAATTAAGTTAGAATTGTCATCATTTCGAAATGGTTTTGAGAACATCTATTAATACCATTGATTGACAGTTCTATGCTAAGAAAATGAGTAATAAAACCAGTAAGAAGCTAAGCAATTGTGTATTCTCATTTCTCCATTTTTCATTCAGTCATTTCTCATACAATATCTCAGAAGAATAATACTTGCACAGTTGTGATTTTTACCCTTACACTATTGGTTACAAAACTGAAATGAAACAAAACTATAGAAAATGGACTTGTAGAAAACAGAGTAGTAGAAATTAAAATGAAAACAACAAGTGGAAAACCTCCTCCAGTGTAGGGGCCCTCTACAACTGATGTGGCTAGATAATAGCTAATCAAAGATGCACTTTTAAACCACCATTTGACAAAATAGAGTTTGTATTATCAACAAAAAGGAGTCTAAACAAAGTTTTTAACAAAATCCTATAATCTCATCTAGCTTCTAACTAACTACTTCTCGATCTCATGTAACCAATATTTATAGAAAAACAACATAACTATCTAAGATAAAATCTTGTTACAGGTGGCTTGATCCGAATCTATCATGATTGTTTATAGAAAGACATGCTACAAATGGCTTAATTCAAATTGTAATGAGACTGTTAATCTTCTGAACAGCTATAGGTGGCCTGATTTGCATTGACTTATCCACAGCTACAAGTGGGTTAATCCGCATTAACTCTTCAACAGCACTGTTAGACTCCTGATTAACTATGAAATATCAAGAGTCCTACTGGTACTAGATAACGTATTTGACTCCATATTTGACCATGACTTTAGCCATGCTTTTCTGTCAACCTGGATCAAGTGAGTAGTATAGAATCCATGTAGAGATGATTCTAGAGATACCCATGTGGCCCAATTCTTTATTTGACACCTGTAACCTGCCAAACCATGAGAGTAGTTATGGAACCCACAGTTAGTTGTAGAATAGGTTGTGTTCTGTAGCTAATTTGCAAAAATCTATTGAAATAGAAAGAACATGAAAATATAATATGGTGATCGTTTTAATTCTTTCCTAATACAAAATCTAATGTTTATCATTGATTGGATTTGTAGTCTTGTGAAAAATCAAGAGAAAAAGGTGAGAACAAATGTCAAGGGGAAGGTAATTCTCAGGTTCAACACCAATGCCAAAACCTATCCAACATGAGAGGAAAACCCAAATGATATCTTCTTCTTATATAGACTTCAATTGATGAATACCAAGACCATGCCCTAGACCCTTGATTCAATGACCTCTCCAAGACAAAGTCACAAGCTTCCTTGATTCATCTTCCTTATTTTTCCTTGAGTCAACGATGATTAGGCTTCTTCCTTCCATAACTTGAATATCCTTCTTTTTCCTTGAATCAAATATGATTAGGCTTCTTCCTTCAATAACTCAATTATCCTTCAAATTCCAGTTCCATGGATCAGATTTGTAGTTCTTGGCCCTCTTGCATAAACCTTAGAACGTGTGGTTGACCAACCTTTTGAACCTTGATCTTCTTCGCATGGATGGTATGAACTCTTATTATAATTCGGTGTGTAACCTTGCTTATCTTCTTCCTTGATTCGACTTCTTGGACAAAAACAAGATATTCGACCATTTCTGCAGTAGATAGTTCGTCCTTCCTTTGCACGTGTGGATCTATTAGTCCTAAAACAGACCCATAAACAACACCAAAATCTTCTCTCTTTCTTTCTTTCTCTTAGTTGGTTATCTTCGCACTTCTTATTACAGACTTACTTAACCAAATTTTCTTGTCCATAAATGGAGGATGAGCTGCCTTATATATATTGTTTTGTTCATCAAAAACACATGCTAGGAAGTGTTAACAAGTGCTAGGGGAACACAAGGGAGAAATAGGTGAAAATAACACATGCAAATGAACGATTAAGATTTTGTGACAGGAAGTGTTATTGAGTTCCAAGTGTGTTAAGGAGCGAGTGATAAGGTATGCTAGGCAGTGTTAAGGCATGCTAGAAGCCAGGGAACCATGCCAAGATGTGTTAGGTGCTAGGGTGTGTCAATGCTTGCTAGGGAGTGTTATGGAGTGCCAGGGAAACATAAGGGAGCACTAGTTTCAAATGCATGGAAATGAATGACTAAGAGTGTGTGACAATGAGTGTCACTGAGTTCTAGGTGTGCTAAGGAGGGGATGACAAGGTATGTTAGGTGCTACCAAGAAATTCTAGAGTGCTAGGGCGACATGCTAGGGTATGCCAATGTGTGTTACGGTGTGCCAATGCATGCTAGGGAGTGCAACATAAACACAAGGGAAAAGTAGTTCAAAATGCATGGAAATGAACGAATAAGAGTGTATGATAGGTGTTACACAACATTTTGTCACTGTCCCCATACTCCCCATTCCTTGATCTTGGAGGACCTCTATAGTGAACCCCGCATGCTTTGCCTTCATGGAGAAACTCCCATTATGTCCCTCTTCATGAGCAGATCATTTCCCTTTTGCACCATTTCCCCTTAAACTTCTATATTGCCTAGTTTACAAGGCCACGCTAATGACCTATATCTCCCCCGCGCCAATGTGCAGAGATTAGAACTATTTCCCGTGCCGACCGGTGCGACTAAGTTGTGTTCCAGTCGCGCTGGTCCTATTATGAAAGGTTTTTTAGATTAGAGCCAAAGCTTCCAGCTCTAGAAGCTGCGTAATAGAAGTTTGGTAAATGGTTTGGCTGGATGGGGTCGAGGATGATAGTTTGGGCTCTTTTCCCCTATAATGATGGAACTACCTCAAGGGATAAGTCCTTCCCCCATGAGAAGAGGATCCATCTCCCATCCATCTTTCCTATATAAACCTCCCTTCTTCCCAAGCACAAGCTAGTTAGAGTTTTGGCTCAGTGTGAGTATACTATTTTGATTAGACAAGCAAGCTATTACTAGTTGTAGCCATCTAGTTGTGTGAGGGAGAAGTGTGTTTGGTTTGGAGTGAAGCCTAAAGGGAAGAGCCTTTAAACTATTGTTGTTTGAAACCATCATGAAGTGCTAGCAGAAGTGTGTGGGAACCTGGTCTTCTCAGAGGAAGATTGCGACGTCAGGACGAATTGTTGTAATCTCTCTTTGATATTAATATATGCAACTATCGATTGATTTCCTACATGTTTTGTAATATTAAATTTTCATGGATTAATGCTTCTTGACTCATTAAGTAGGTTTAATTGCGATTTGTCTATTATTATGTTTGTGTGCCATTGTTGTTTACTTGTTTCAGGAGCTTGAAGAAGGAAGTGAGAGATTTTTGAAGCGAGCAATTGAGGACATCATCAAGCAAGATAAGTGACCAAGAGGTAGGCCCTCTTGATTGATTCTAACTTAAGGAAATATTCCATAGAATGTAACTATTGTGGCTAGAGCCATTATCAGTCTAGAGGAATTCGTTCGTGTCCACACTTATAATTTTACTTCACCACAATAGGGAGTGTCAGTGAATTCCAGATGTGCTCAGGAAGAAGTGACAAAGTTATATGCTAGGTAGTTCCAAGGCATGCAAGAGTGCCATGACATGTCAAGGAGTGGTATGGTATGATAGGGAGTGCTAAAGCATGCCATGGAATTTAGGGAATGCCAACATGTGCCACATAGTTCTAAGGGATTGCTAGACATGTCAGGTGCTATGCCATGTGAAGATGTAAACTATGTTGCTTATTTGTTTTACGGACATGGTTAGATGTGAGCCTTGACTTGGTAACTTGTTAAGTGGGATGAGCTAGGATTGGGCATGAGTAGCCTAACATGAGTTATAGGCCATTCTTAGGTGAACAAGGGATAGTATAGTTGTAGTAACTGTAACTTGCTCAAGATGTTGTAGTTGAGGTAGGACTTGGTTGGTTCCCAAGTCTTAAAATCAATAAGGGTAGTCATGAGGGTATGATAGCTAAGGAGTTCCAGGGCATGCAAAATGAAAAGGCATGATAACACATGCCAAACAGTGTCAATGCATGTCGAGGGGTGTTGGGGAGTGTGAGGGCATCACAAGGGAGAACTAGGTCAAAGTGCATGGAAACGAATGAACAAGAGTGTCTTCTAGGTGTCCCATGGGAAAAGTGTATTAGGAGAATTTCATAATAAGACTTGCAATAGGTAAGCCTACGATTATGATAAGGGGATGGAAAAAAGAAATTTTAGACAAAGCTAGGAGACTTTTGTCTAGGGAAAACACTATTTTTTCAATGACTTGGTTGGGTTGACAAGTCATAAAAAAAGTAAGGCTAGCTATGAGGGCATGACAACTAGGGAGTGCCAAGGTGTGCAAGGAATGCCAGGAAGTGATAACACATGCTAGAAAGTTCCAAGGTATGTTAGTCATTCCAAGACATGCCAAGTGTTAAGGCATGCCAAGAGGTGTTAGGTGCTAGGGTGTGGCACCAATGCATGCTAGGGAGTGCCAGGGAAACACAAGGGAGGACTAGTTTCAATTGCATGTAAATGAATGAATAAGAGTGTTTGATAGTGAGTGTTAGCAAGTTTTGGGTGTGCTAAGGAGGCATTGAAAAGGTATTTTAGGTATGGAAATGAATGAATGATAGTGTTTTATAGGGAGTGTTAGCAAGTTCTAGGTGTGATAAGGAGGCATCTCTGGACAAATTTTCAGATGGTTTGGAGAAAATTTTGTGTTTTGGTGTAGACTTGCAATTTTTTTGTCAATTTTCTGTCTAGGAGTGTAGCGAGCTCACATTGTGCTTCTTCCTTGGGGCTCCAGATAATGTAAAATCGGCATTTGGAAATATTATTACCCCATCTCAAACCTCATTTTACCACTTTTCTGGTTTGGGGTTCAAGTTTTGATAAATTTGTAAAAAAGAGGCCAAAAATCACTTTTTTTGCCCCTCTTTTTCCATTTCATTGCACAATTAGAGACACCTTGGGTGAATGGCCATATCTCAGCCAAAAATGGGTCATTTTGAGTGAAAAAATCCTATAAAGACATCTACACTCTCCCAGATTTCCATAAAAGGCTTCCGATCTGGATTTGGACTTCAGAAAGGCACTTAAAAATGGCCTCCAATAGCTCATTGTACACCTGGAAATTTCTGAGATTTTTGTAAAGCTTTCACTGTGTAATTTTTTGTAATTCCTAGTTTGACTTTGGTAAAATTCAAAAGGGTGAAGTAGATGAATGTGAGGGGTAAATGTAAATGTAAATAATGGGTGGTTATTATTTGTAAGTTTTTTTGATGTACTCTTGACCTCATTTATGACAGAGGTTGGAGTCAAAGTTAATTGTAACAGTCATTTTTAACTTCCCTAAACATTAGGGTTTGGTTAGAACACCTCATGGAACAGTTTTTAGAGTCATTGTTTCGACCCCTGAAAGTGGGGAGATGTTGTTTTGGTCTTTATGTATCAGTTCCTCAGTGATAGAATGGGTTGGATTTCAGAGGAGAGAATTATTGTAGCTTATACTTGGACATATTCAGGAAATCAAAGGATGCAATTTACAACTATTATCTAGGAATTCATGTGGAGTAAGTTTGTGATGTTAATTTTTCTCTATTATAGCTTTATATGAAATATATTCATCTTCTCTTTCCATTCATCAGTTATTAAATGGTTTTCCTTACAATTTATAAACAAAATTCTTTGCATAAATCTCTGTTTTGATGGAAAAATCATTATGTGTTACTTTATTTCTTGCTTAATTAATTCATGTTTCATGCTCATTAATACCTTTTGCTTCTTTCAAACACTACACTACACTAACAAACCCTAAGATCCATCACAAAAGTAATGCTACCTTGGTCCTTTTTATATTTTCTATTGTAACCCTTTAATCCTCTAAGTTATCAGGTTCACTTGAGGAGCAAAATGTTGAACTTGCAATTGTTTTCAGTGTTCAACCTTTATCATCTCATCCTACACATACTTTCGATTCAGGGTCATTTGCTGATCTTGGCCCGGAATCTTCAGATAATCCCATTCGAACTCCAGAGAACTCGCCAACCACTGACAGTCATCTTGGACTGGTTGTCTATCCCCCAAACTCTTTGTTTGAAGTTGCTGAGATATCACCATAGCGTCCTTATAGTCCGTATGGTCAACCGGGTGTTCCTTTGGAACTATCCCCCAGTACACGTTTGGCCATTCGTCGTCATTTGTTTTCAAACATGGAACTTGAAGGCGATGCTCCAAGTCACCTCTCCAGATGAGTCCGAAGTCTCTGATCCACACGCTGTTGAGGGGGAAGAATTGCAATTGTAGTTTCCTCCTGAGGATTTCCCTTATTCGGAGGGCATTTCTGCTAGCTTGCCACCCAGCTATGTGTCTTTAGGGAACTTAGTTTCAAGCACACCTAGTGCCTAATCACTCTATCATAATCTTGTTTGTGTGTCAAGCTTTAGGGCTACATCAGGTCTATTTGTCACGAACACGACTTCCCAACCATCTGTTACTTCAGTCCTGGTGCAACCCACCATTCTGAATACTCTTGTATCATCAATCCCAGTTACATGTCAGTCACAACTGATGATTTCAAAGATTGTTTCTATCAGTTCTTCTGTCCCATTAGTGAGTGGCCAGATTGTGCCACCGCCTAGGGTGCAAAACCTAAATGTCTCTATGGTGTCAGGTGCCACTAATGTGAGCGGCTCACAATCTCACATGCTCGGTATAAACCAGCCCTTTTCTGGTATTATCTATAACCCTACTAACCCTACTGGATCAAGTAATGTCCAGTACCAAAAAGTTCAGAATCTTGTTGGTCCATCTGGGTCGAGTAACATTCAGTATCAACAACCCTATGGGGCTCAGGTCCAATACCAAAATCCATACGTTCCATATGGTTCTTAGGGATTGGTTAATCATCCTTACACCCTCCAATCTGGGTAGTACATCTAGCCTAACTACGACCAGATTCAGTTCGGTAATTTCCTGGGTACTGTTCAAGTACCCTTGCAACAACAAGGATAACCTTTACAACAACCAAGGCAGCCTATGTTACTACAAGGGAAACCTTTGTTGCAGTAAGGGCTTTCCATGCAACAGTAAGGGCAGATTATCCCTCAATAATGTCACCTGCAACAACCGCAAGGTCAATCCTTCCAACAATTGCAGCAGGCCACGTAGCAATGGATACAATATGCTCCACATACCTCTCAACCCATACCCTCGTAAGGCCAACTTCTGCAAACCTAGGGACAAATTTTGAAACTACAAGTTAGCCCTTGCAATAACAAAACCAACTAGGGTAGCAACAACCCTTGTATATGTATCAAAAAGGTCAACCCTTGTAGGGACAGGGTCAAGGTCAAATCTTGCAGCAGCAGGTGCAGAATCCTCTTGTCCAGGGTCACTAGGTTCAGAATCCTATCAGTCAAGGGCACTAGGTACAAAACCCCTACGTTCAAGGGAAACAAGTGTATCAACCTTATGCCTAAGGACTATAGGTCCAGAACCCTCTTGTTCAGGGACAACAGGCTCAACAACCTTATGTTCTAGGACAACAGGTCCCATATCCATATGTCCAAGGTCAATAGGCTCAACAACCTTTTAACCGATATGTTGCCTATCAGCAACATGTGCCTATACAGTTTCAAGGTATTCAAGGTCTGAGTCCTCCCTTTGGTCAAGGTAATCCGTAATGGGGGTAGCCTCAGATGCCATATGGCCAAAATCCCTCACTGTGGGGCAAAAATCCTTACCAGGAGGGATGGGCTCCTCCTTATGGGCCCACTTATCGACCTCCCATTCCTTTTAACACTCAATTGTCTTTCTTAGATACACTTGAGTTGCCAGATGTGTCATGTCTTACGAATGATCCAAATCCTTCATTCACCATACTGGCCTCCAGTGCCGTCCAAGATACCAAGTGATTGCCCAAAGTTCGATGGAAAAGCTAAATAAGATCCTCAAGCCCATGTAATGACATATCACCTCTGGTGCTCATTGAACTCATACGTGGACAATTCCATTCATCTTCATCTTTTCGAACGAACCCTCATGGGTGTCGCAGTGAAATGGTACATTGAGCTTCCTCAAAGTACCTTTCATGACTTCAATTGTTAGCCATGGATTTCCTTACGCATTTTCAGCTATCGGTTTGTTATGAAACTGGCACCTATTTTCTCACATCGCTTAAGCAAGACACTGCGATGCACATCTCTAATCATATTCATGAATGGAGATGTAGACGTCTCCTGACCAAGTTTGAGATAGTTGATCATTTTCTCACTGAATGGTTTACCAAATCATTCGTAGCTCCAATTGCTCACAATATAGCTATGGGTGGATGTGTCACTGAAGATCAAGCCATCGCTCATGCCCAATACTTGGATCTAGTTTACTCTCAGTCTAGCACTTATACAAGTTGTTACCCAATGATCTATGCCATCATATGATCCCGTACCATCAAAGTCACCAGCTGTTCCTCCCATTGATGGATTTATTGGTTTAGTATCCTAGGCCCCTGCTAAAATTTCTTCCAAACAAATGTCGGTCTTGAACTCTGCTCCTAATAGTTCATCTAATAGATCATTTTGTCTAGTCTACCAAAGCAGACAAATCCTCAAAATGAAAAAATAAAGGAAAAGGCAAAGCTAAAGTCGATGCCCCGAAACAAGGTCCTCCCAAATAATCTGCTAGCGAATCTTCGCAACGGAAACCTAAGTATCCCTACCTCAATTGCGAGGAGGATCACTACATTAAGGATTGTCCATGACAATTTGAAGTTAGTCACCTGCTCAAAGGGACCCCTGCTGTCCTTAAAGAGCCGTTTCCATCTCACGAGACTCAGATGGTAGACCAACCTTGATTTGCTTCCTCTAGATCTCAAGTGTTCATGATGAGCATGCCCATTAATGTGGATGATCGATCGAAATATTATTCAACTCCAGCTCTGGCAGCTGGGAAAGAAAAAGAAGTTGCACCTTCTTTTTCTACCTTGAGTTTTGGCCCTCTGCAAATCAAGTGCCCTAACCCTGATTCAGCTATGTAGCCACCCTCTAGAGGTGTGCTGCAAAAATCCTCGTATAATCCTAACGCCCGAGCTACTCAACACTACAATATTGTTGAATATTTGGCTCAAGCGTCGTCAGCCATGTCGGCTCTCGAGGTACTCCAAAGCTACCCATTGCAGTGGAAAAAATTTTTGTCGTCTATCGGGGGCATCGATCCCACCGATTCTAATTTGATCTGTTTTGTTCTAGAGAAACACATTCTGCAACTCCCTCATCAGAACCATGTTCCGCGGTAATCATTAACGAGAAGACCATCCACTGCACAGTCATTGATGAAGGTGCTTCCACCTGCATCATGTAAACTACATGTTGGAAGGCTATTGATTCCATTGCACTGAACCATTCTCTGAACACTTTGGAAGCTTTCAATGGGCATGATTTGTGGCCCTTCACTGTCTTACCCAACCTTGCCATCACCCCGGAAGGTAATACAGTGCAGGTTGAAGTAGATATTGTTGACGTTAACCTCAATTATAATCTTCTACTCGGTTGAAGTTGGACTCATGCCATGCATGCCATGGCCTCCTCTTTGTTTCACGTGATCCGTTTTCCCCATCAAGGGAAGATTGTCATCATTGATCAGTTGTCTTTCTTTCCCTATTCATTGTCGAATGGCAACGTTTTGTACATCAAGCACTCTGGTGCTCCCTATGAGAGTGTAGGGGTAGGTCTCTTTAAAGATTCTGCCTTAATGAGAATTTTTCCACTCCCACCTCCTCATGTTTCCTCTGTCAACATGGTCTCCGTCAAATCTGATCCCTGGGTCATATCTGCACCAGATTGTATTGATGCTTGGGGCGAGGTCATGCCACTTAGTCCCACCAATGTCAATTACGTGGAAATTGTTTCGGCTTCAAACTCTATATCTTCTGCTTCTTATATGTCTGGTTATGCTACAACTCAGAAAATCCTTCGTGTTGGTTATTTTTGGCCATCTATCTTCAAAGACTACATTCTTGTTGTCTGCAAGTGTCACGAATGCCAAATCTACCAATGAAAGATGCACGCCCCAACCGCTCACCTACACCCCGTCATTAACATTGGTCCCTTTTTCTAAATGAGGCATCGATTATATGACATGTAACCCTCGCTCGTCCAGGGGGCATGGCTATATTATCATCACTGTGGATTATTTCACCAAATGGGCCAAACGATGCCTACATATTTTGCAGATGGTAAGACGACAGCTCAATTCCTTTTTAACCATATTACTTCTAGGTTCGGTGTACCCCAATCCATTGCCACAAACCATGGCTCCCATTTTAGAGATTACATGATGGCAGAACTGACATCTGCATTAGGCTTGCACCATGATGGCTGACCCCATATTACCCTCAGGCCAACGTCCAAGCTGAAGTCGTGAAAAAGGTTTTGGTCACCATGCTTCAGCGTACTATTAGGATGCACAAGTCAAATTGGCATCTCATGCTTTTTCATCTCTATGGGCCTACTGAACTTCAACAAAAGATGCCACTGGTTTCATACCTTTCCAGTTGGTCTATGGTTTAGAAGAAACATTGTCGATCGAATGTGAGATTCCTTTGCTCAAGTTAGCTGTTGAACTCCTCCCCGAAACATCACTTTAAGAGGAACACCTCTTATATTTAGAATGACTGGATGAGACTTGCCGTCTTGCTGCCTTGGTCATCAAAGCAAAAAAGAAATGGGTCAAATCCCATTTCAATCAGTCGATCTCCCCTCACATTTTCTCTAAGGGTGATTTGGTCCTACTATACGACCAAGCTAATGATAAGCTAGGGGTAGACAAGTTCGAACCTATGTGGTATGGGCCCTATATTGTAAAACACATTTTGTAGAAAGGAGCCTATGAGCTTATCTATTATGAAGGAAATCCTCTCAATAAGCCCCTAAATGGGCTTTACCTCAAAAGGTACTATGCTTAGGTCATCTTGCATGGTTACTCATGTACATTAGTGTGTGATTCATTTTTATACAACGTGGTTTTGTGTGATAGTTTTCAAACAACTTTCCTGTTTACTATGCTTTTCTTGCTTTGCAGATGTCTGTAACTCCTCATGTTGGTTTCGCCGATGGTGCTTGCCAAAGTACTCGGAACCTATCATTAGTTGCATGGGCTATATATAACCCTAATGGTGAGTTGATTGATCTTCAAGGTATTTGCCTAGGTTGTACAACCAACAACATTGTTGAATACAGTGCAATCATCGAATTGTTGTCAGAAGCCATTGCCCTGGGCATTAAGGAATTGGTCGTCAACCTAGATTCACAGCTTGTCATCCTTCAACTCAACGAGTAGTATTCCATCAGGAACCCTCAAATATTACAAATTTAAATCTGTATCTGTCTATTTGAAAGACATTTTGAATATATTACATATCATCATATTCCTAGACGCATGAATACATTGATACATGCATTAGCTAATTACGTGTTGGATAGACATTTATGAAACATGTAAAAGATAAGGCAAACCATTTATATCATAATAGATAGGAAAATACAACATATATACATATGTGAGAATGTTTGATACATCAGAACCCCAAAGAATAATATGTGTGTCTATAATAACATTGGCGGCTCGTAGGCCTTGTACATTCGTGGCACAAAGTCCTCAAAAAATATGTAAGTGATGGACCTAGGAACTACTCAACATGGTGGTCATGATAGCACAAGACAACTTGTGCAACATGACTCAGTAGTTGGCGGATCCGATCTGAGACTCCCATTCTGTGCCTCTAGGACAGCCAGGGCATGTCTTCGATCCAAGCATACTCCGGGATACCATGAGTCAACCCCTTGAGGTTCCTCGCTATATCATCCTCGTTATCGCTCCCTTCCTGATAAGGGGTGACAACATCAATAGAAAGGGGGACATTCCTGGCTATCGAGGCCATCCTGGCTGGCCGCTCTGGTTCAACATCTGCATAGACAAATGAAATGTTATAAGCATTCATATACCAAAAAAAATTAAAAAACATCAAAGTCAAAAATTTGATTTTTTACCTTCATCATCGAAGTCCTCTCCTTCTGGTAAGGGCATATATGGCTCTCCATGGAAATCAGTGTCGTTGTATGGCCAGTCCTCCATGACGATCTTCTATTTTCATGGCCATGAGAAGAATGCTGGTCGATATGACATATGCTGACCCCCAGTAATCCTAGGAATCAAACAACTCTAGTGTACCATCCACGGATCGCGTGGCTCAGGAGGATCAACCTCAGTCAAATAATACTGGAACAGTGGCACCCATTCTAGGAAAAACGTCACAAGTACCGATTCGAGGCCAAATTTCTTCATATTCCCCACCTTGGCCTTGGACAACTGGCACCTGATGTTCATCTTCATGGCCTCTGCCCAGTTGAATATTGTAGGAGTTGTGCAGTCAATAACATAAAGGAACTTTGACTTGTTAGTCTCATGTTCTGCCTGGGACACCGCCACTCTATTGATGGTCAATAGAAGCATCCTCAGTGTCAAATCCCACACACTAGAAATATCTATCTTGCCACTCTTGGATTTCAGGGCCTCAGGAAAATGTTCAACAAGCAGGGAAGATATTCTTGCCCTGACTATACGTGACCCATACAAGTTCATTGTCTCACCTCTACAAGATAGTCCAGTGATGAAGTAGATGTCTGAAGTTGTCAACTCCAGCTCCAAGTACCCAATGACAAAAATCTCATGATTGACATCCCAGAGGCTTATCAAGCATCAAAGTAATTCGGGCTCAGCCCACATCCCTGGGGTAAGGAAAAATTTGAGGAGCCCGCAAGCCCTCAAAGCCTCTAGGCAATTTAGATCATTCAATGCCTAGATTTCAACAACTTCGTGTTCTCTTTCCTTCCAATCCACCATTTTCGGTAATTTCTCTGCTGCAAAATCCATTTATTTAAGTCAATAATCTATTTTGGCAAATAAAATTCAAGTTTTAATGGTTAGTTCTTGAGAAAAAATGGTTTTTCCCTATTCTTTGTGCCGGTGCACTTGTTTTAGAAACAGTCACATCGGTTGATGCAAATGGTTATGCAAATCACCCTCGATCAACGTGATCTTGTGCCTGGAAATCGCATCGACCGAGGGTGAAAATCTTTCTCAAAAAACCTCCCTAAAAATTCAAAAAATGGCTAAAAAAGAAATGAATGGCATGAAAGTGGAGCTCGGGGCTTCGGTTGTTACCTAGAACTGACGGCTCGTCGATTGACCTCCTGGATCTCCCGCAATCCACTTCACAAAAACTTGGGCAAAAGTGGGTAAAAAGTATTCACTACAAAGGTAAAATGGTAAATGGTAAAAATATATTGAATTTTCCCCCCTTTATTCATTTTTTCATGAAAATATTAGGTTTTGTAAATATTTTTGACCTATTTTTCCTCAAGGACTTGATAATACACTATGCCTTACTTATGCAACAATAGGTGATGGATGTTCGACGATGATGATGAGTCACATTTCATCTCTTTTCTCGACCCGTTAAACTCATATGAAAATATTGTCGAGTATTTTTTCCTTTTTTGACTCGTTAAAGAGAATACAAATAGGGGGTCCACTTTTACCTCTTTTCCAACCCTTTAAAAATGAAAAGATGGCCAAGCCCTTGTCGTTTTGAACTCGTTAATGGATGCGAAACGTTGTGCATCTAGTCTAAGTTTACCCCTTTTCTGGGCTGCAAGGCAGTATCTATGAAAAAGGTACTCCTTGACTGAAATGGTCAAGCAGTTCTTTCAAGTATTTTTTTTCTACCTTTTCGGGCTCGAGAGACACAAATGTACGAAAGGGGACCATGTGGAGTTTTCTTTTACGTGTCTTTTTCAAACTCTCTAAACATGAAAAAGATACCGAGTTACACCTTTGTCGGACTCATTAAACTATTAAATGACATCGGATTCATCACCATGAAAAACACGAGCTTCTCCTTCCTAGGGATCGTTAAACTTACTAGGTCAGATTCGTTTGAAGGATGATCTTACAGTGCAAGCTTGCGATTAAAAAATAATTTGGGTACTCGCCAGAAATGGTGGGGGAAAATTTGGAAATCTATCAGTCGTGTTAACAGCTCATTCTTGAACATGACACTATTTGCTTCGTGTTTTGTTGGGACATCCTCCTTTGTATCGTTGACCTTCCTGGGTTTGGGCCGTTTATTTTGCTTTCCATCTGATCTTTTCTATGTCATAATGACCTTCAATCCTATGGATCCAAAAGCTTCCAAACTTCCAGATGTGTCGCCGATATGTTCAAGAATTGTCCTTCTGCAGGTACACTTACCTCTGATTCTCTATATCATCTAAAATCATTTTGCATCCTCTCATCTTGTATCGATGATGTGGGATTCATTATGGCCCTCCTTCGACATGATCACTTTTCATCGACTTCAACTCATTATTCGGGAAGTTGACCAAGAGAATCCCTTCCAATCCCTTAGAGCTTGCATGCCTTAATGGAAAGTTCTTCGCACTCAAAGAAAAGATTCACATCATTGGCTTTCGATCGAGTGATTTCATAGGTGTTCGACTTCAGTTCCTATATTCACATTTTGTGAATTATGTTGATAGTACCTTGAGGACCATTGTCATTATTGGTGGTTTCTCTCGCACTTGTTAACATTTTACATCATTGACTGGTAATCAAGCAACTTTATAGCATGTTCGACGTCAACACATCTATTCACATGCTAGGATTTGTACTTTGATCGGGTCATGTTGGAGTGCAAGACCCTGGACTCAGATCACAAAAGTCCAGGTTGAAAAGTGGTGTGATATGGTTATGATGATATGAATGTCTCTTTCAGATGGCTGGTTGCAACCAAACCATAAGTTATCATATGTGATCCTTCTCATTAATGAATGGCTGCAACCATACCTTTGTTTCGTTATGATCCCCTTTGACGGATGGCTATGCCCATACCTGAACCCATTTACATGATCATTCTTTGGATGGTTGCATCCATCTCATGATTCATGTATCATTTGACAAAGATATCAGTTTATGTATATGTATCTGTACTTGCTTGCAGGTTTTCCGATGGCAGACCGACTCCCGACACTGACTTATAAAGCATTTCATCCCTCACTCTGGTTTGGCTTCATGCTTTAGGGGACATATGTTACACAAAATTTTGTCACTATCCCCATACTCCCTGTTCCTTGATCTTGGAGGACCTCTATAGTGAACCCTACATGCTTTGCCTTCATGGAGAAACTCCCATTATGTCCCTCTTCATGAGCAGATCATTTCCCTTTTGCACCATTTCCCCTTAAACTTCTGTTTTTCCCAGTTTACAAGGTCGGGGCTAACCTTTGTCTCCCCTGCACTGATGTGCAGAGATTAGCACTATTTCCTGTGCCGATTGGTGAAACTGAGTTGTGTTCTAGTCACGTCAGTCCTGTTATGGAAAGTTTTTTAAAGTAGAGCCGAAGCTTCTAGCTCTGGAAGCTCTGTAACAGAAGTTTGGTAAATGGTTTGGCCAGATGGTGTCAAGGATGACAATTTGGGATATTTTCTATAATGATGGAACTACCTCAAGAGATAAGTCCTTCCGCCATGAGAAAAGGATCCATCTCCCATCCATATTTCCTATATAAACCTCCCTTCTTGCCAAGCACAAGCTAGTTAGAGTTTTGGTTGAGTGTGAGTATACTATTTTGATTAGAGAAGCAAGCTAGTACTAGTTGTAGCCATATAATTGTGTGAGGGAGAAGTGTGTTTGGTTTGGAGTGAAGCCTAAAGGGAAGATCCTTAAAACTATTGTTGTTTGAAGGCATCATGAAATGCTAGCAAAAGTGTGTGGGAACCTGGTCTTCTCAGAGGAAGACTGTGACATCAAGATGAATGGTTGTAATCTCTCTTTGATATTAATATATGAAACTATCGATTGATTTCCTACATGTTTTGTAATATTACATTTTCATGTCTTAATGTTTCTTGACTCATTAAGTAGGTTTAATTGTGATTTGTCTATTATTATGTTTGTGTGCCATTGTTGTTTACTTGTTTCAAGAAATTGAAGAAGGAAGCGAGAGATTGCTGAAGCGAGCAACCGAGGACATCATCAAGTAGGATAAGTGACCAAGAGGTAGGCCCTATTGGTTGATTCTAACCTAAGGAAATATTCTGTAGAATGTAACTATTGCGGCTAGACCCATTATCGGGCTAGAGGAATTCGTTCGTGTCCGCACTTATAATTTTACTTGACCACAATAGGGAGTGTCAGTGAATTCCAACTGTGCTCAGGAAGGAGTGACAAAGTTATATTCCAAGTAGTTGTTGCGCATGGGATCCCAAGCAACAAGTTTTGGGGCTTAAAGCCCAAGTTTTGGTCAAAGATGGCGTAGAACTCCGTGAAGCATGAGCGCGGAGTGAGAAGTCTAGGATGAGTCATAGGGCTATCCACCCTAAAAGATTGTAATTTAATGTAAAGTTGTGTTGGCCTACCCATGGTCCATGGACCATGGGATTGTATAAATAAAGCAAGGCTCTAAATTGTAAATTTAGTTAAGCTTAGTAGATGATAGATGGAATAGTGAAGGCATGGTTAGAGACTAGAGTGAAATATGAAGTGTACTGGGTCATGGTAGTAGGAATAGGCTCTACAAATGAGTGCACAGAGGCCTAGTAGAGTCCCCAGCTGAGTGTGAAGAGGCCTAGTAGAGTCCGCAGTTGAGTGCACAGACCCCTATAGCTGAGTACACAGGGCGGAGTCAGGTTTGTACTTGGAATTGAAAGTTAATAACGAGAAGTTTATTCTGTGCATCTGTTCTTGAATCCTTATTTTGATGTTATACATTACTATTACTATATTTATTTACTACACGCACTTGATGAATACTCGTATGAATGCTTATGTATGAATTTGATCTAAGTAATTAGCTAACAGAGACTAATTAAGGAAGACTTGGGTAAATAACATGGGTCACACTGCGGTTAGAACTGCGCAAAGATAGTATCACAGGGCGCGAGGTACCCGTAGGTATGCGTAGTGCAGTAAGTGCGAAGGTTGGACCACGTATCAATCACCTCATATAAGACATCCACAGAGTGCGGAAACTTGGTTCTAGAACCCTCCCATACTACTTCAGGTGAGACCACAGCATGTGCTTCGCGGATTGTTGCCGAAAGGGCCAGTAGTACCGGGATTTGCTTGGCTAAATCACTTTTGAACCTGGGTCAAGCCCCATTAAGCCAACAAATAGTTCTGTTGCCGAGACTGGGATCTGCATAAGGGATGTCTAATATCGTGCCACTGGAACCCAACAAAGAAGGAAATTAAAGAGTGGTTGGACAAAAAGATTCACGAGTTCATGACACAGGAAAATAGAACTCTGCAAGTATCTGAGAAAAAGTGGTTGGAAATCCAAGAGATTTTCTTTACATCCTTTCCGTCGGAGCTGTATGAGTGGATTGCGAAGTTAGTAGACAACCAAGGAAGGTGTAGACTCGACAAACCAATATTGTGGAATCTGGAACTAGTGCACAGACTAGAAGCCTTAGAAGATAAGATAGCGTGAGTTGTGGACCATTGGCTTGACCGAATAATAGGAGGATTTATCACTGAGTCCGCGGTGGACACGATTGTCAGTTACAGCAAGGTAGAGTGACATTTTCTCTAGGGACTGCGAGGTAAGAATATTAAATCTTTGAATACCTGGATTAAGATCTTGTTATGTGAAAAGTAGGTTATGTGAATAAATTAATGTTTGGGACTACGCTGAGCAAAAAAAGATATAGAAGCGGAAGTAACGAAAAATTAGAAAACAATCCCTTAATTTCACCCTTGCGGGAGAGCGAGGATAAGCTTGCGAAGGTTTCTTCAAGAAGCATGGTCAGTTTGATAAGGCAGCGGATTCTGTGGTTACCACCTCCACTCACACTGCCACCCACGTCACCTCCTTCACCTCCATCTCCACCCACTCCACATCCACCACCTCCATGGTTCAGTATGATGAGTGCAATCAAACTACTAGTATTCAGAGGAGTAGGAAATGAGGATCTAGACCAATTCTGGTTCATGGTAAAAGTAGTATGGGAATCACAAGGTGTCACAGACGAAAACATTAAGAAGGATACATTGGTGAGCGCATTACAGGATCATGCACTAACGTGGTACATCAAGCACTCTAAGGACCACCCCAATGCAGGGATAGAAGAGATCTAAAATGCATTGAACAGAGAATTTAGCAGGCCAAAATCAGAGACATAGTCAATCATCGGGTTTAAAGAGATCGTGTTACTTCTAGGCGAGACCCCCTGGGATCTAGACCAAAGGCTGAAGAGTATGATTCGCGAGGCCAATATGACGCTAACGGATACACAACATCACACATGGTTTGTAGCATCTCTGACATCACACTTGAGGATGGCGTTGTCACAGCAGAAACTTTCTACCCAAGCCGAAGCGTTGGAGATGGCGATGAGATTACATGAGACCTCGATACAGGACCCTGGGTTGGGAGTTCAACAAATCCACATGCAACTACAAAATATGTGTTTGGAAATGAAAATCTTGAAGTAGGATAGGGCACCTCGGCTAGAGGCACATGAGGAGGTATGGTGCATAAAGTGCAAAGGCTAGGGCCATGACAAGGATCACTGCCCAGTATTCGCGAACTACTTGGTAGGAGGAGGGACAATTCCACTGAGACCGGAGGTCCAGGTAGGGATGAATACGGCACCTGCTTTATTTTGTGATCTATTAGATAGGAGGGAAACACATGACGAACAATTGTCATTTGCTGCAAAAATATACACAAACACCCCAACAATTGTTTTGTAATTTTTGCAGCTCGGTAGGCCACGATGGGCACACTTGCCACAATTATGAGCTAATGATGGATCAAACCCCAGCCTATAGGATGCAGACAAAAATGTGAGCCCTTGACCTAGATGTGGGGATGGCACGCGCTAGATTTTAGGGGCGAGGTCGGGGACGAGGTGGAATGGGACCAAGAAGGGGCCATAGACATTTAATTTGTTACAATTGCCGAGGACCAGGGCACTATGCCCGCGATTGTACCAACTCGACAAGGGTATCCTATTCATAGTGTGCTCAGTTTGATCATGAAAAAATAGACTGTCCTACATTGATCACAAAGATGCACGAAAAAGGGGTATTTGAGCCTCCCTCGACGCAAAATATACAAATGATGAGGTCTGAGTTGCGCAAAGAGGACCCAAATGTAAACATGATGCTTAAAAGCAGTACAGCCATGGGAGAAGATACAGGGAAACAACTAGATGAAAGTACATGGGTTTGCAAGGCTCCTGTGAAGGAACCTGAGTTTGACATAGAACGCGCAAAGGAGACATTCATGGAAGCTAAGAAGAGCTTCACGGAAGCCTCCACTTCAGGTAGTAAGGATCAACCAAAGCCAGGAATGGATCCTTAAATGCTCACTAACTTTCTGGAGACATGCATGAAACTGTTGTGCAACAACAAGGTGGTTAAAGGACTACAAGAATTGATCACCAGGCGCGTAGGGTCAGGAGAACCGCACATAGTCAGGAAATTGGGAAAGCATGCATTGCACACTGGAAGGGAAATGAGGTTGACTGCACAGATTGGTAAGTATGAAATGGATCAGGTAATCCTAGATCTGGGTTTGGATACGAATGTATTACCAAAGAAAACATGGGAACGCATGTGAAGGCCCGCATTACAATGGTCCCCTATTTAATTATGAATGACGAACCAAAAGAAGATTTTACCCATGGGGAGGTTGCGAGGGGTAAAAGTTGATATTGAAGGCGTGAGTGCGCAGGCGGATTCTAAAGTAGTAGAGATTGTCGATGACAACAATCCCTATCCTGTGTTGTTAGGAATATACTGGGCCATCAATATGAATGGAGTCATCAATTTAAAGAAGCGAAAAATGATTTTCGAGAAAAAGTCACTACGCATAATAGTCCCACTGGACCCACCCGAAGGAGTGCGGTACACTGAACTAGTGTGCGATGATGATCTTGATTATATTTACAAGATAACTACGCAAGACCAGGATTTGGTGAATCCAATTGTAGATGGGAGGATCTTGTGGGAGTGCAAAAGCTCCTGCACTTAGGATTCAGACGAAGAAGTAGAGCACTGGCAGAATCAGTTGCATGAAGTGACAACACTGAATTGCAACATGATGGTTAGCTCACTGCTTTCCATGACAACAAAGGCAAGAGAGCCACTGACGTATAATGGATTGACAGCAGTGGATGAATTCTTGAGCAAATTTGAAAGCGCGGTACTAGAACAAATTTGGTTTGGTGCATTGAAGTGGGCACTGTGTGCAACACCCGCACGATGGTGGACACGAAAAATTTTAAGGATGGAAATTTATCTTAAATTTTAGAAACCTTGGCGAATCCCACTAGTCCATAATATGAAATCTATAAAATGTTTGGACATATTTTTGTAAAAATATTCAAACTTATGATATTTTTATATAGTATATATATAATTTTCTGGCGATTTTTAGGATAAAATAATTTCATTCTCTAAAATTGGGTGAATCATTTTACAAAAAATTGGAAATTAGTGAATCTTGTTTTTGGAAAAAGTATAGAATATTAGCCCATGGGCGAATATTAGCCCCTAAAATTTTCCTTGATGGTGGGATACACATCAAGGAAATTTTGAGGACTGGCATGGATGTAGAAGGATGATGCATCTATGATTTGGAAGCCCCTAGCTTTGAACAAACGCTGGTCAACGAGGATGGAACAACTTGTGCGCCCACCTGTGTCAATGGGTATATACATGTGCTGTGAAACCCACTCAAGCACACCCCAAACTAAGGATTGAAAATCAGAACAAGACACAACAGCAGGAAAGGCGATGTGAACCACAACGTGGAAGCATTCAACAAGGTATGTGGAGTCTTGAACAGGGTTCACCTGGCGAGACAAATTGATTGGGACCTACGCGTGCTAGCGATTCGATGGGCCTATAGGGTCATGTGTAAAAACTTAAGCGTGATTCCAAAGTGGAGGAGCAAAATCGAGACCATAGTTTTGGAGGAAAGGAATCCTCATGCAATAGCTCCCATTGTTGGGACAGTATGCGAGGAACAGGATGAAGGAATTATGCACCTACGCAAGGACAAAAATATGCATATTCAGGAAGTCGTTCGGCAAGGGAACAATAAACTTTGCAAACTCGAAGACGATTGGGTACGACTGAGGAAGAAAAGCATGTTAATGGAAGCGAAGATCTAAAAGCCAGAAAATGAAATCGTGCAAGCATGTTGCGTCGATAAACTAAGAATGACAGGACAAGATATGGACAACCATACTATTGCATTAGAAGATTGTCACTGAGAATTTGTGACTCTGCTACCATGGCTACGACTACACCTTACCAGACAAAGTAACCAGGGGAGTGCATTGCATAAGGAAGAATGCGCGGCGCTTACTATCACAAGGATAATAGAGGAGTGCCCACGCACTAGGTTGGAAGGTGAATTGAAGACTTGCACAGGTGGTGCGACCACATTACTATCCGTAGGGAGCATAGTCTTAGCGCTCCAAGCAGTTGAAAGAGAACGCGGGACTATAAAAGAGTCTATGAGGGAGCTGCATGATAAGGAGGTTGCACACAGGTTCGACGTGTCACAAGGGTCACACTCGCGCAAAGGGGGCCGCACTGCCTTGCGAGTAGGCTGGGAAGTGACCGTTGGTGTCACTTTTCATGACAAGGTGTCCAATTTAAGGCAAAGAGGAGCAGGTGACGGTCAATTAAGACACAAAGTCAGAACAAGATTTGGGACGATTTGACACCAATCTAGCATTAATGGGCTAAATGTGGGGGGAACGGTCGAATTTGAATTCAAAAAGGCCTATAAATCACAGGTGGCTATCTAGAGAACAACCCTTGGCATTTTGAGAATTCAGTTGTTACGCTATCAAGTGGGTATGGACCTTACAAATTTGGAGGCTTTGAGAGAAAGTTCAGTGTTCGAGACTTTGCCGAAGGAGACACAGGACCTCCTGAATAAAATGATGTCGACAACTGAGGAAGCCACACAGAGCCCTACATTGCAGGTGGGGGATGCACCAGAAATTCCAAAATCACCTCAAATGCCGAGGCCCAAAACAGATTCATAGGCAGTAGGACTAGTCTGCATGTCTTCAGGAAATCCTCGGTTTGGTAAACTTTCTATGGAAGACAAGGGCAAGACTATTAATCTTGAGACAAATGATGGGGAGGAGGACCTCCAGGCTTTCGTAGAAGAGATCAAGGCAGATGAAGAAATGGGGGAAGACATTCAGCCGGTGCACGCCATAGTAAAACTGCCCAAGTATGTCCCTCCATGGAAAGGGAAAGCAAAAGTACCCAAGGATTTGGATGTCTCTAAGAGCGCACTCCAAACCCTGCTCCTTCTAGATGAAATTTTTTGTTTGAAGGTTTGGTTCTGGGCTGGATGCCCATGATGAAATTTGAAGACTGGGACCTCACGGATAGTGAAAAGTTTCCACATTTGGAGACTAGCATACTCATGAAACAGAGTAAGGAGGGGTTTGTTACAACACTAGAACCGTAGAAATGGCTACGCGGTGTGGAGAAGGCCGGGCTACTCCACCTACTATGGATTCTACATTTTCACTGCACACCGATTACGATCTTTATCATCAGGTAGCTGCTTTTCCTGGTACATGATGGGTACTTGTGGCTGGAGGAGCCCATTCCCATCACGGTGGAGCTTATTCATAGGATTTCTTGGCTTCCCTGTGAAGGAAGGGACCCCGCAGAAATAGCTGGCAAAAGCAGAGATTTGGTGCTCGCAGAGGCCATGAAGAAGAAATACAAGTTGGAAAAGAAGCAGAGAGGCTATGTAATTAGTATCATTCCAGACAAAGGGGTGCGTGTACCCACCAAGCAATTGGCTGAAAAGGTGATGAGAAAATGTCACGACAACGAGGTACCAGCAACAGTCATCGCTTTGGCTGAGCAATTCACGAAGGGGGTCCAATTCAATTGGGCCACCTTCCTTTGTGAAGAATTCCTCACCAACTGCAAGGAATTCGAGGAGTAGGGCAAGACCTTCCACTACGCATGGTTGCTCATGTACATCGTACTGGTGTCAAGGGAACTGCTTGAGGACAGTCAGTTCCCTCCTCTTGAACAGGACTTGCCAGAGGCAGAAAAATATGCATCGCTCTGGGCGACGAAGGACGCCACAAGGATCCGCGAGACCAAGATCTTCTGGGTGCTCATGGAGGCGAGCGTCCGAATGTTTATCAACAAAAGGTCGTGCCTATCCCCCACAGTGTATGACAGTCTGCAGAGCTTTGTAAACTTCAAGGCAGATATGCACAATGTGTATATCAAGGTGCATAAGAATCCGGTGCGAAACTGGACAAAAATTCCTTTCATCACGATTGATGATGCCATCTTCTCTGTGCCCAACTCATGGCCACTCGACTGGTGCACCCCGGATCTGGCAGCATGTAATAAGACAGCGGTAAAAAAACAAAAGGATGCCACCAAGTTATTGGCACAGTAGAAGCACAACGAGAAGTTTGACGAGGAGGTAAGGGCTTTCTGCAAGGCAATGAAGGCCGCCGCAGAGCAGACCAAGGCTGCCGAAAAATCAGCAGCACCGCAACAGGGGCCACCACAACGTAGGAGGAAGGAGGCCTAGACTTGACCATAGGACTGTTAAGAAATTTACTGCATAACATAAATAATTACTAAGAGGAATAAATATAAAAAAAACTAGAAACAACCACAAACACATAAACACAAATTTTTATCCGGGAAAACCCTAAATCTGGGGAAAAACCCAACCTAATAAGATCTCATTAGCATTGGCCAAAACCCTAGCCAATCCAACCAAGTGAGCCTTCACCGCTCACCTCCAGGTCTTGCATTACAATGAAGTCCTTCCAGCCTTTTATAAGCTCCATTACATATAATACCACGCGCAGAATACCATGGGTGCACAATACCATGTGCCCCAAAACCATCACTGTTTAACCTGGTCAACTTTGACTCTATCCTGAGTCAAGTTTACCTAACAATATACCCCTCTTAAACCTGACTTGGGTTCCTTGACTAACACCAGCCAAACCTGCTAAGTGAGACAATCCCGCTCACTCTAGCTCTTACCCCCCTCAGAGTTTTTACCAGGGGTATTGTTAACCTGACATCCCCCCTATCACCTAGGTCTAACCCAGACTTTACCGGTAATCACCAAGGGGTACACATGCCCTACTAGGTCTTACAGTAGTATGCCCATTTACATGCAATAATTTTGACTTCATTAATTTATATATATCTATATATATATATATATCTATATATATATATATATATATATATATATATATATATATATATATATCTATAGATATGGCTATTGCGATTCTAACCCATCCTCTCTCAATTTGATTTGCTCAAAAACTTCTATCAAACCGTTCCAACTGTGAGCCCAATGAGAACCTCATAGATTCCAGCACCAGTGGCCTCACGTAGCAGAAAGCGAACAATTCTCGAAGCCACATGAACAATTTTCTTCTGCTAACCTTCTTTAAATCGCTGCATGAATCCCGGACAATTCGTCAGCATGTTCCAAACCGATAAATATCACAAATGCATTGCGATCCCTGGCAGTTACGGCACTATGTTCCACACATTCTCCTCGAGGTTCTTCCGCATACGATTGTTCCACCATTATTTTCCAGAACCAGATCTATAAAAAAGGTTGCATTGATCTCATCAGGCACTATAAACCCCTGGCATCAAAGAATCCCTTTGAAACCAATATCTGGTTCTGATACTAGTTGTTAAGAAATTTACTGCATAACATAAATAATTACTGAGAGGAATAAAAAAAAAAAAAAACTAGCAACAACCATAGGCACACAAACACAAATATTTATCTGGGAAAACCCCAAATCTGGGGAAAAACCCAACCTAATAAGATCTCATTAGCATTGGCCAAAACCCTGGCCAATCCAACCAAGTGAGCCTTCACCGCTCACCTCCAGGTCTTGCATTACAATGAAGTCCTTCTAGCCTTTTATAAGCTCCATTACATATAATACCACGGGCAGAATACCATGGGTACACAACACCATGTGTCCCAAAACCGTCACTGTTTAACCTGGTCAACTTTGACTCTATCCTGAGTCAAGTTTACCGAACAAGGACAGGGGACAGAGGACATGGTTGAAGGTGCGGACCCCAGCATGACATCTACACAACTGAAACAGCCGCATGGTATGGAACGAACAGGCCCACAAAAGAAGACCAAGGCTTCCAAACTAGATGGTTAACCCATTACACTAACAGAGGGTGACCTCTACAACATCGATGACACAGTTCGCGAGGTCACCAGGGAAGTGCTCTAGAAAGAAATGACGGAGCAGCAGAATGTGTTGGGGGCCCTCAAGGTGCAGCTGCAACAACTTCAGGTGTGGCCCTCACAAGAGGGAATGGTAACCGCCTATGGTGCCGCAAGTACATCGGTAATGGAGCAGTTGTTGTGGGCCAAAATGGCTAACACCGTCGCACTACCGGAAGGAGCACTAATAGCAGACAACATGGAGGATAGAGCCACGATGGGACAGATCAAGGGACTTGGCCTAAACTTGGCTACCCTTCTACGGGATACATTATATCAGCTATAGGATGGAGTGATAGTAGAACTCCGTGCTAGGGAAGGACGCGTGGTACAAATGCTCAGCAAACAGCAAATCAACATTGAGTAGCTTAGTCTACAACATGATGAAGTGCTGGCGTAAAATCAACAACTGAACTAGATAGTAGAGGAAGCATTTTGCCATGCTCCAGAGCTAGAAATTGCGACAGACCTACCAGTTGGAGTGCGAATCCACATATTGGCTAGTGGATTCCACGAGGCAAAGGAGGAAGAAACGAGGATACAGCTGGACCTCAACCTTCATATTGCCGAACTGCGATTAAAGGCGTAGTCATCCACACCCCCAAAAGTTAGAGAATAGCACGTTGGCACTATCCAAAAGGGGCTGGAGGAAATAGGACAGGCAGTGCAGGACTGTACTACAATGTTGGAAGAATCCCTCACAGTCCTCACTTCCTTACAGGAGGACCCCACCATACAACGCTTGGAAACATAAGTGTGGGAGCTTCAAGTATAGTATTAAAGACGATGCAGAAAATTATTCTGACCCAGCGGTTGGTGAATCTAGAACAAGAAAAGGTGTTGAAGGGACAGATGGATGCCGCACGAAGAGAGAGGCAGTACTTAAAGTACGCATCTAGCCTTGGATTGATGAGGCCTTATGCATCACTACTGATATCAAATTAAATATTGCACAAATGAAGGTGATGCATGCCTTAAGATATGGATCTACCCCTGACAGCAAGCATTCGGCAGAAAAAGCAGAGCAAATCCAACAGATGAAAGAACAGTGCACTACAGACCTTCGCGCAGGACAGGCACAGTTGGAGGGGCTCTGTGTCAAGAGCTCTGCACTAGCAAAGTGACTCGGGACGAGTCACAATGATTGTGTTAGGGGCATGTTGGGCATGGGATCCCCCTTAGTAGGTTTTGTGGCTTAAATCCCAAGTTTTGGTCAAATATGGTGTAGAACTTCATGAAGTACGTGTGCAGAGCAACAATTCTAGGATGAGTCATAGGGCTGTCTGCCCTAAAAGATTGTAATTTAATGTGAAGTTGTGTCGGCCTGCCCATGGTCCGTGGACCATGGGATTGTATAAATAGAGCAAGGCTCTAAATTGTAAAGTCAGCTATGCTTAGTAGATGATAGATGGAATAGCGAAGGCATGGTTAGAGCCTAGAGTGGAATCTGAAGTGTACTGGGTCATAGTAGTAGGAAGAGGCTCTATAACTGAGTGCGCAGAGGCCTAGTAGAGTCCGCAGCTGAGTGTGCGGACCCCTGTAGCTGAGTGCATAGGGTAGAGTTGGGTTTGTACTTGGAATTGAAAGCTAATAAAGAGAAGTTTATTCTATGCATCTGTTCTTGAATCCTTATTTTGATGTTATCCATTATTGTTACTCTATTTATTTATTGTGCGCACTTGATGAATACTCGTATGAATTCTTATATGTGAATTTGATCTAATTAATCAGCTAATAGAGACTAATTAAGGAAGACTTGGGAAAATAACATGGGTCACGTTGCAGCTAGAACTGCGCGAAGACAGTATCACAGGGAGCGAGGTACCCACAAGTACGCGTAACGTAGTAAGTGTGAAGGTTGGACCGCGTATCAATCACCTCATATCAGACATCCCCAGGGTGCGGAAACCTAGTTCTAGCACCCTCCCATACTACTTCAGGTGAGACCTCAGTCCACGCTTCGTAGACTGTTGCCGAAAGGGCCAGTAGTACCAATATTTTCTTGGCTAAATCACTTGCAAACCTAGGTTAGGCCCCACTAAGCCAACAGTAGTTCCAAGGTATGCAAGAGTTCCACGACATGTCAATATGTGGTATGGTATGATAGGGAGTGCTAAGGCATGCCATGGAATGTAGGGAATGCCAAGATGTGCCACATAGTGATAAGGGATTGTTAGACATGCCTGGTGCTATGCCATGTCAAGATGTAAACTATGTTGCTTAGTTGTTTTATGGACATGGTTAGATGTGAGCCTTGACTTGGTAACTTGTTAAGTGAGATGAGCTAATATTGGGCATGAGTAGCCTAAGATGAGCTATAGGCCATTCTTAGGTGAACAAGGGATAGTATAGTTGTAGTAACTATAACTTGCTCAAGATGTTGTTGTTGAGGTAGGATTTTGTTGGTTTCCAAGTCTTAAAACCAATAGGGGTAATTATGAGGGCATGATAGCTAAGGAGTGCCAGGGCATGCCAAGGAATGAAAAGGTGTGATAACACATGCCAGATAGTGTCAATGCATGTCGAGGAGTGTTGGGGAGTGTGAGGGCATCACAAGGGAGAACTAGGTCAAAGTGCATGGAAACAAACGAACAAGAGTGTCTTCGAGGTGTCCCAAGGACGAAGTGTATTAGGAGAATTTCATAATAAGACTTGTAATAGGTAAACCTACGATTATGATAAGGGGATGGAAAAAAGAAATTTTAGACATAGTTGGGAGACTTTTGTCTAGGGAAAACACTATTTTTTCAATGACTTGGTTGGGTTCCCAAGTCACAAAAAAAGTAAGGCTATCTATTAGGGCATGACAACTAGGGAGTGCCAAGGTGTGCAAGGAATGCCAGGAAGTGATAACACGTGCTAGAAATTTCCAAGGCATGTTAGTCATTCCAAGACATGCCAAGTGTTAAGGCATGCCAAGAGGTGTTAGGTGCTAGTGTGTGGCGCCAACACATGCTAGGGAGTGCTAGGGAAACACAAGGGAGGACTAGTTTCAATTGCATGTAAATGAATGAATAAGTGTGTGATAGCGAGTGTTATCAAGTTTTGGGTCTGCTAAGGAAGCATTGACAAGGTATGTTAGGTAGTGCAAGGGAAACGCAAGGAAGGAATAGTTTCAATTGCATGGAAATGAATGAATAATAGTGTATGATAGGGAGTGTTAGCAAGTTCTAGGTGTGCTAAGTAGGCATCTCTGGACAAATTTTGGGATGGCTTGGAGAAAATTTTGTGTTTTGGTGCAGACTTGTAATTTTTTGGTAATTTTCTGTCTAGGAGCGCAGCGAGCTCACACAGTGCTTCTTCCTCGGGGCTCTAGATAATGTAAAATAAACTTTTTTGGAAATATTATGACCCCGTCTCAAACCCCATTTGCCCACTCTCCTGGTTTGGTCCTCAGGTTTTGATAAATTTGTAAAATAGAGGCCAAAAATCACCTTTCTGCCCCTCTTTTTCCATTTCATTGTGCACCTGGAGACACCTTGGGAGAATGGCCATATCTCAGCTAAAAATGGGTCATTTTAAGTGAACAAATACTCTAAAGACATCTACACTCTCACAGATTTCCATCAAAGGCTTCCGATCTAGATTTGGACTTATGAAAGGCACTAAAAAATGGCCTCCAACAGCTTGCTGTACACCTAGAAATTTCTGAGATGTTTGTAAAATTTTCACTGTGTAAATTTTTGTAATTCCTAGTTTGACTTTGGTAAAAGTCAAAACGGTGAAGTAGATGAATGTGAGTGGTAAAAGTAGATGTAAATAATGGGTGGTTAGTATTTGTAAGTTGTTTTGATGTACATTTGACCTTATTTATGAGAGAGGTTGGAGTCAATGTTAATTGTAAAAGTCGTTTTTAACTTCCCTAGACATTAGGATTTGGTTAGAACACCTCATGGAATAGTTCTTAGAGTCATCATTTCAACCACTAAAAGTGGGGAGATGTTGTTTTGTTCTTTATGTATTATTTTCTCAATGATAGAATGGGTTGGATTTCAGAGGAGAGAACTATTGTAGCTTGTACTTGGACATTTTCTAGAAATCAAAGGACACAATTTGCAGCTATTATATAGGAATTCATGTGCAGTAAGTTTGTGATGTTATTTTTTCTCTGTTATAGCTTTATATGAAAGATATTCATCTTGTCTTTCCATTCATCAATTATTAAATGGTTTTCCTTACAGTCTATAAACAAAATTCTTTGCATAAAGCTCTGTTTTGATGGAAAAATCATTATGTGTTACTTTATTTCTTGCTTAATGAATTCATGTTTCATGCTCATTAAGACCTTTTACTTATTCTAAACACTACACTACACTGACAAACCCTAAGTTCCATCACAAAATAAATGCTACCTTGCTCCTTTTTATATTTTATGTTGTAACCCTTTGATCCTCTGACTTAGATACCTAGTTTTTCTCCCTTATCCAACAACAAAACCCTAAAATTTCCAAAACCCACATGAGCCTAGCTATCTAGCCTAAAATCCTTTACATTCCAGTCATATCTTTGTTGTGATTTCATAAAGAGAGACCTCTCTGGTTTGGTAGGGCTAGCTACGAAACTAAAAGCTTGGTCTGTGGTTACCTCGGTCGATCTCCTCATAAGCCTGGGACATTGTGGAGGATAACAGAGGGCATGAAAGCTAGGGAGTGCCAAGGTGTTCTAGTGAATGTAATGTTCCCAAGTCATGGAAAAATTTAATGCTAGTTGTAAGGTCATGACTGCCAAGGTGTGTTAGGGCATGCTAACATGTGCCAGATATTACGAAGAGATGTCAAACAAGATAAGGTGTGCCAAGTGCTAAGGCATGCCAAAATGTACAAGGGTGTGACAATGTATGCCTAAGACTATCAATGGAACAAAAGGGAGGAACAAGTTAAACTACAAGGAAATGATCACATAATAGGGTTAATAAATCATCATTTTACCTTTTCCATGAGGGGCATGCTAGGCACACCAACACTAGGTGCCAATAGTTGCCAAGTGCCAATTGTCAATGCATTCTAAGTGCCAAATCTTCCTCTGTTTCTTCTCATCTAGTTTCCAATAATTGATCTCAAATAACTTTAATATTAAACCATGCTAAATCATACCCATTCATCTCAATGCATGCCAAACATGCTAATACTTGCCAAGTGCCAACACGTGCCAAGTGCCAATGTGCGTCAGGGAGTGTGATGCATGATATGAAGTGGAATAGCATATCGAAGAGTGCTAAGGTGTGCTAGAGAGTGAAAATGCATGCTAAGGAGTGTTAGGGAGTACTAGGACAACATAAGGGTGCACTAGGTCAAAATGCATGGAAGTGAATGAATATAAGGGTGTGTAGGGGAGTGTTAATGAGTGCTAGTTGTCATGCCAAGGAGGGAGTGACAAGGTATGATAAGCACGGGTAAGGCACGCCAGGGACTATCAGGGAATGTCAAGAAGTGCTAGAGTTTGCTAGGTAGTTTCGGGGTGTGCTAGCATGTGCCAAATAGTTCCAAAGCATTCTAGGTGCGAAGACATGCTAGGATGTGCATGGTGCCAGAGTATGCCAATATGTGTCAAGGAGTTTCATGGCAAAAAAAAGAATAACCAAGCTCAAATGCAAGGAAATCAACACATAACAGGGTTAATAAGTCAAGACTTTATCTTTTTCAAAAGGGACATTCTAGGCACACTAATAATATGTTCCAATACATGCCAAGTGCCAATGTGCCAAATGCTAATGTTTTTCAATGCAAAATTATGCCAAGGTGTTCCAAGGCATGCCAACACATGATAGGGGAGTGCTATGCTATGTTAGGGCATGCCAACATGTGCTTTGGAATCCTACTCATGGCAAGATGCTCTAGGTACAAATATGTTCCAAGACATGCGAGGTGCCAAGGGATGTTAGTGTATTGTTCCAAAGCATGTTAAGGTGTGCCATGAGTGTTGAGGAGTGCTAGGTCTCTCTCATTAATAGAATTGACAGAGCTTGATTATCTATTAAATAATATAGTTCCTACACACACTAGTGGAACTTTATTTAAAGGAAATTTTCTAGATAATAAATCTAATAGATATGAATCATGTGTTGACTCATAGGAAAACTATATTCTTATGACTTGATGGAAATGATACACACTAATTACTTCTTAACAAATTGACTAACTATTACAACCACTATGACCTTGGACACATAATGAAAAAGACTCCACAACAATGGTCTTAAATCATTATATTTTGACAAAAAATATAGTAACAAGTACATAGTGTCATCAAAAACTCATTGGAATGATCCATTATGACGAACATTTTTTGACCGTCACAAAAAGTAACCAAAAATATCATTGGTGAGGGTCAATAAAATATCGTCACTAGAAGTGTCACCAAAAAGAGAATTAGTGATGGGCCTTTAACAACCCTCACCAACAGTGTCACCAAAGAGAAAATTAGTGATGGGCCTTTAACAACCCTCACCAAAAGTGTCATTGAAAATGGCTTTGGTGACAAACCTTAAAGGACCATCACTATATACACTTACAACAATGATTTTTTAAAGACCATCACCATATGCGACATTGGTGACAAACCTTAGATGTTCGTCACAGGCATGAAGCGTCATAAAAAACTCATTGGAATTATCAATGATGACGAACATTTATTGAGCATCACCAAAAGTAACCAAAAATATCATTGATGATGGTCAATAAAATATCGTCACTAGACATGTCACCAAAGAGAGAATTAGTGATGGTCCCTTAATGACCCTCACCAAAAGTGTCACCAAAGAGAGAATTAGTGACAGGCCTTTAACGACCCTCACCAAAAGTGTCATTGAAAATGGCTTTGGTGACAAACCTTAAAGTACCATCACTATATACACATACAACAACGCTTTTTTAAAGACCGTCATCATATGTCACATTGGTGACAGACCTTAAAAGTTCCTCACAAGCATGACTCTCACCAATGACCTTTTTTCTTGTAGTGGTACCACCACTATTATAATAGCAACCTCGGCGATTGACAGTGTAGTGATAGACTGCATGCAGCTATTTGAATAGTCATTCGAGGTCCTAACTACCCTGCAGGAGGACTCAAATGTAGAGCCCTTGGAGACAGAGGCGCGTGAGCTACAATAGAGGTATGACAAGGCGAAAGGGACCACGTAGACAATTGCCCTTACCTAGAGGCTCACACAAATGTAGGAGGCAAAGGCTCTCAAAGAATAGGTGGTTGTCGCTCGGCATAAGGAAGCAGTATTAAAAGTGTGCCTACAACCATGGATAGAAAAGGCTTACACGATCATAGCCTCCATTGAAGGGAAGCTCGTGAAACTGCAGGCAACTCAACAAAAGATTCAGAGCAACAGTTCAGTAGCAGTCACCGAACAACGCGTGGAAGAAGTCTAGCAGGTGACTGCTCAGTGCGCTGCCAATGTTGTGGTGATCCAAACAGAGCTGGGAGGTCTTAACGCTAAGATATTCACACTTGTAGAGTGACTCAAGGACAAGTCACGATGTTTTTGTTGGGGTCTGTTGGGTGCGGGATCCCCCAAGGGTAGTTTTGGGGCTTAAAGCCCATATTTTGGTCCAATTTTGTAATCCAAATGTAAAGACTCTGCATTTTGTGGTCACAGAGCACGTAGATGTTAAAGAGTCATAGGGTTGTCCGTCCTTATTTTGAAAATGTAATGTTGGTTGTAGAAGATCTACCCATGGTCCGCGGACCATGGGATTGTATAAATAGAGCTAAGCTCTAAGCAGTTAGATAGATCAAGCAATTAATGGAATTATGGAATGAGGTATGAGAGATAGTTCTGAGTAGAAGTCTAAGTTTTGGGTCGTAGCATAGGTAGAGGCTCTGTAGTTGAGTGCGCAGAGGTCTAGAAGTCCACATTTTAGTGCATGGACCCCTGCAGCGTAGTGTGTAGGGAGGTTCGAGTCTGTAATCCTTTGGAATTATCAATAAAGAGAAGTATTCTACAATTTATGCGTCTTTATTTCCTGTTTATGCATCTATTATATTGGGTATAAATTTCACTTATAATGCTTATATGATCCACAAATGTATGTAATTGTGTTGGATAAGTGACCGCAAGTAGGAACATCTATTTATGAAGATCTAATAATAAAACACTTAGCCTAGTTAGGAAGATATTGCAATTCACTGCCCTAGCAATGTGAAAGGACTTCAGCCCCTAGTTAGGGTTGTACAGAAGATGATTTTACCCTTTCACAAAGGTACTATAGGGTGGAACATAAGGTTAAGAAACCTGTGTGAAGGAAGGTATAGCTGGAATAAAAAGACATCACATCCATCTCAAGGGTGCGGAAACTTGGTTCCAGCATCACCCCATACTACTTCGGGTGAGACTTCAGTCCACGCTTCACGGGCTGATGCCAAAAGGGCCAGTAGTGTAGAGATTTGTTTGGCTAACTAACGCTGGGTCAGGCCTCCACAAGCCAACAATTGGTTAGGGCCATATATTGTCAAAAATATTATAGACGGAGGCGCAGTTCATCTCGCGAAGCTGAATGGGGAACCCTTCTCGGGAAGAGTGAATGGAAGCAGGATGAAATTGTATACAGGGGATCCTTCGACAGAATGGCTATGTGACAACAAGATAGTATTAGTGCTCCAGGAAGTTGTAAGGGAGCGCAGGAATATAAACTACACTTCCTAGTTTGGAGGACAATGCAGCAAGAAGGCTACACAGAGAATGATGAAGAGGCAACCCAAGAAGTTGCGCCATGGAGGAGGGCACTGCACAACACATCAGAAAAATGACTGTTGGAATTACTATTCATGACTTGACGGCTAGACAATTGTTAAGTGGAGCAGGGTGGCGGAATTTAAGGATGAAATCTTTGAATATTTTCCACCAAAACAACATTTATTGTCAGAAATTGGGGGGAACGGTCAGATTTGAATTCAAAATCCCTTATAAATTATGCATTCCAGTCCAATAGAGAACACTTTGAACTCTAAGAGTTGTTAGTGAATTTCTCTATCTATTGCCCATGATCCAAGCATTTTGGGAAGAATTGCTGTCACACACAAACATTTCTCCTGAAGCTCTTGAGTTGTTTATTGAGAGATTGATTGCCACCAATCCCGTTGAAACCTTGAGTTCAGAAGCAATTGTGTCCAACGCACTAGTATTAAAGGTGTCAAGTGTAGAGGCTACACCTGTGGTGCCCATGGCGTCGAGATCGCCGAGGCCAAAACAGACCATGGCAAAAGAAAAACAACCTACCATGAAAGAGAAGTAACCCACAGCAAAGAAAAAGCAGAAAAATCTGGTGTCAGTGCATGCATCCCCAAGGAAGCATACCACGACACAGAAGTAGAAGAAAGATAAGAAGCCAATGAAAGTAGTGGACCTGGAGGTAGAATAATCCCAGGGGATGGAGGATATTGATGCTGAAGGAGCAGAACCCATAACAATGCTACCAAGGTATATCCCTCCACGGAAGGGAAAAGTAGAGGTCACGAAGGACCCGGATACCAAGAAATTTACAATATCCACACCCCTGCTACCTGAGCATGTTCCTTTTAAAGGCCCTCGACTCGTAAGGGTCCCGATGTTAAAAATCGAGGAATGGGACCTCATGGACCATGCTACATTCCCACACTTGGCGAAGAACAAATATATGAGGAGGTTTCATTATGAAGAAATAGGTGTTACAACATTGGAAATGGAGGAATGGGTCTGTGGTGTCGAGCAATTAGGGTTTCTCAATTTTATATGGGTGTTGCATTACCACCGCACCCCCATTAATACGATATGTGTGCACCAGTTGCTCACATTGGTGCATGATGGATGTCTATGGCTAGGAAGGCCTATCTCCATTACAAACATGTTAATTCACAGAATCACGCACTTGCCTTATTAAGGCTCGAACCCGGCTAAGGAGCTTGGAGGAAAGACAGGGGAAAAAGATCTTACATAGAGGATGAAGAGGGATTACGGTCTCCTCAATTGGTTGCGAGGGTTTTCCATTATTTCCATAATAGACCCGACAGTTCAATTGGCTACCTAGATTTTAGCAAGGAAGGTGATGAGAAAATGTTGCGCGGACGAAGTTCTGGTGCATGTAGTTTCCCTTTCTGCGCAGTGCGTGAAGGGCATCCAATTTAATTGGGCAAGATAACTCAGTCAATATTTCCTAGAGAACTATTGAGAGGCCAAAGATGAAACCAAGTCATTTCACTACACTTGGTTGTTGTTTTCAATTGTGCTCATTTCATGAGAATTGCCAGAGGATAGCCAATTTCCTCCACTCAAGGAAGGATTGCCAAAGGCAGTGCAATTTGCTTCCTTATGGTAGACAAAGTATGTCACATGGATTATAGTGATGAAGATATTTTGGGTTCTTATGGAAATGTATCCCCACATGGCCATCAATCAGCATCCGAGGTTGTCCCCAACCTTGTTCACGTAGCTGTCAGCCTATGCGGCATTCGAGCCTGACTTCGATAGAGTCTATATCCAAGTGCAGAAGGATCTAGAGAAGAAATGGCACGAGTTGTCTTATTTGGTGTTAGAACCGGATGTGCAAGAGATTGTATCGAAATAGCCTGCATAGTGGCACTCCTCGTCAGACTTATTTATTGGACCAAGCACGAGTGCGGAAATTTTTGTTTTGCAGAAATGAAAGGAGGCCACTAAGAAGGCTATGCATACCCTAGAAGAATAGAAAAAGAAGGAAACCACATAAAAGGATCGCGTGGAGCAAGAACGCGCTGCTAAGGAGGAGGTGTAAGAAGAACAAGTTGAGCCATAGAAAGGTGACAAGTCCCCTTCACCAGAGATGGAGGAAGAAGAGCTTTCAGGACAAGGCGGTGACAGAGATGACAGGTAAAGCACCCCATTTATTTTGAAAATATGTGGCAAGGATCAGCAGGGTGGAACATGAAAGAAGCAGAAATCCGATAGAACCCAGGTTGATCCCATAGTACTAACAGAGGGCAATCTTGATGACTTCAGGGATAAAATTTGGGACACCACCATAGAAATGCTACAGTAGTTTTGGCAGCAATACATGAAGACATTGGGGGGTGTTTAGAAGGATCTACAAGAGTTGCAGCAACAAGCTACCAAAATCTAGGACGATGTTGGGAAGATGAGTGGAGCACAAGCCATACTGGCACGAGGAAGGAATACAGTCGCAGAGATGGCCTAGTCACAGGATGTGAGAGTCTTCCCTTTGCTTGAAGGGTCAGTCTATGCCAAAATTGATGAACATCGTGCACTACTTCACAAAGTCATGAACATGGGACTAAGACTTGCTGCACTATCCCTTGACTCTCTACATGCATTACTACAGGGAGTTGCAGAAGAGTTTAGGATCAGAGAGCAGAGGGCACTCTCTATTGTCAGTGAGATGAAAGTTAATAACCAACAAATGTTCACTAAAAAGATGTAGGCTCTGAAGGAAAAGAAGGCGCTATAGGTGCATAGTTCATGTCTGGAGTCAGCATTAGCAGAGGCATGTAAGACAATTCCTGAGCTCACATCTCGAAGGATGCACAACCAAAAGCCAAAATTAGAAAATCATCAAGGGCATGCGGGAGACTAAAGCATAGGTTGGAGGAGTCTCATTTGAGCTCAACATGAAGATTAAAGTGTTACAGTTAAAGTTACAGCCCACAACTCTGCCTGAGTACCACAATCACTGACTGTGGGACACTATTCGAGTAGGCTATGGAGTTAGTGACCAATCTGTAAGAGGATCCAAACCTACAAACATTGAATACAAAGGTATGGGAGCTACAACACCAATATGATGAGGTAAGAGCGATTGCCCATTCCTTAGCACCAGCATAACACCTTTCCATGTTAAATGAAGGAAAAAATTTGTTGGCACAAGTGGAAGAAGTGTAGAAGAAGGAGGCCTTTCTAAAGGCCAGGTTGTAGCCTTGGTTGGAGGAGGCATATCAAGTCACAACTACCATTCAATATAAACTTAAAGGAATATAGCAGAAACTGCAAACAATGAGGTTGGTCATAAAAGGACTAGCCATGGAAAAATTGGTCGAGGAAGTTTAGCAGGAAGCAATGCAGAGCATTGTCGAAGTTGCAGTGGTCTAGGTGGAGCTGGGGGATGTTTGCAACAAGATCATGGTGCCAACAAAGTATCTTGAGGGTGAGTCATGATCTTTTTGTTGGGGGCCTATTGAGATGGGGTGCCCTGGGTCAGTTGTGAGGTTAGGATAACCCAAGTTTTGGTACATTTTTTGTAAATAATGTAAAGTCTCCACGATGTGTGGATGCGGAGCGCGTAGATGAATAGGAGTCAAAGGGGTTTAGCCCCTTGTTTTATGTAAGTTTTGAGTCGGTTTTAAGATACACCCATGGTCCGCGGACCATGGCATTGTATGAAAAATGTTATAAATAGGTGTGTCTTAGAGAGTCTAAGGGAGGATATCATTGGGATGAAAAGGTGATAGCGAGAAGAAGTGGGTAAGATAGGAGAAGAAAGGCTCTGCAGCTAAGTGCACAGAGACCTAGATAGAGTCCGCAGCTGAGTGCGTAGACCCCTGCAGCTATGTGCTCAGGGCAATTTTGAGTATATATTTTAAAGATAGTTTCTGAATAATTCTTGCGTATTTCTGTTTATCTCTATTTTTGTTAATGTCATATTTTGTCGATGAATGATGCATTTTATGGAGTATTTATTGAATGTTACACGATTCTCTTGAATATGTGTTAATAATGTATGCAATGCATGTATAAGTACTTTCACAAAGACTTTAATGAATTCTTTGATGTTTATTAATAACTTAAGTAAATCTACGTGAACCTTAATTTTGTATTGCTCTCTAATGCACGTAAGTAGACAAATTGACTATTAGAGGTCTGCAAGGACAGATCGTAGACCTTCATGAAGGTCTGAAGGCTGTCTTAACAAAGTTGTAGCGATGAGCCCTAAGAGTGTATCGATCTATGTGAAGGAAGATCTGAGGAGATGAAAGACATCACACTTGTGTCTGGATGCAGAAACTTGGTTCTTGCATCCCCCCATACTGCTTTGGGTGAGACTGCAGCCTGGGCTACACAGGTTGTTTCCGAAAGAGAGAGTATTGCAGGGTTTTGTTGGTTGGCACAGCTAACTTTTAACCTAAGTTAGGACCCCCTAAGCCAACATGCTTCTTGGTCCCATTCCTTCAATAGCATGGTCAATTTTATGTACTTGTCTTCATAACTCCCAATAGGGTAATTATTCTTTAACAACATCTTGAAAATATTCCCAAGAAGGTGCAACTAAAAATAGTGAGGATGCCTCTTTGGCCCTTTGCTCACAGTAATTTTCCCACCAATCATTGACATGAGGGGTGGCTATAAGGAGTGAAAATGTAATATTTTTCTCTATCAGAAAAATTATGGACCAAAAAATATCTTTCCAGTAGATTTAACCATTTATCTAGATAATCTGCATCTATTTGGCCTTCAAATATAGGAATGTGAAAATTAACTTGTACCTTAAAGGGGGTGGCACCTCTGAAGTGACTATCAGATGAAGATGTGTTTCCCATTTGTATCTACCAAAGGATGTGGGAAAAAATATCCATCATCTTGTTTCTTTGTCGCTTGAGGGCTTCTTCGAGCAAAAATTTAACAGGATCTCCTTCTCCCTCATATTTCTTTTCTTTTGGGTTGGGATACTGTTAGGTTCGGCGAGGCTATTTTTGCAAGGGTTCAATTTCAAGTCCCAACTCCTCATAGCTTAACCTTGTTAGGGACATGCATAGAAAAACAAATAAATAGAAGACCACTCTGATACCACTGATCCAGATTTACGCTTAAACAAAATATATTTAAGACAAAAACATAGAGATATAGTTAAACTAAGCTTCTATTAATAAATAACAAATGTTGAAAATTGTTTACATGCAAAATGAAAGGAAACTAGCTCTGACGACGATATCTTATTTTTGAGAAGAGAGGTGATAGCTACATGCCTTTTGAATTGTGTTATAATGAGGCTCTACGACCCTTTTATCATGAAGAAACAATGAGAAACCCTAGACATCCAAAAACCTAAACCTAAGAGATGAAGCTCCAAAAGATTATGGGCCTTGATGGGGTTAGTTGGAACATCAACTTCTTGAGGTCGTAACTAAAGCATATGATTTTTTTTTTATGTGCACAATAGCCCGTTAGAAAGGTATATAAGAGGAAAAAATCATTTGATTGGAAATTTAGTCTTTAGCATATATTTTATCATTTCCCCAAAAAATGTTGTTTAGGGCATTAAAATGGCTAAGGAAGTTTAGGAACTAAAAACTACCAAAAATAGGAAACTATCGAAATAGAAAGTTATGGTGAAAATAAAAAATTGAAGAAAATAGTGTTGGGGGTCTATTGTGCTATTCAACAACACCCCCCCCCCCCCCCCCCCCCCCAACATTTGTTAACATAATAGCTAATATTATATTAATAAATGGGGACAGTTAAAAAATCCTTCCAAAAAATAAATTTAGCATTTAGGCATTTTCCTGTTATTTTTAGAATAACACAAGATATCAAGATGAAACCCTTTGAAAAGCTAGAAAATGCTCACCTTTTTGCATATTTCACGATCAAGTGTATCAAAAGCCCTGTTAACGACCAAAACTCGTGAAAAGCGATCAAAAGGGATTACCACACTTAACCTCGAAACTATGGGTTCTTTTCATTTGAACTCGGTCCTAAAACGTTTCTTATTAAAGTAAGGCCCGCATCACATATCGCCACTTACAAAGGACGCACCCTCACAAAGTATCTTTAACCATGTGATATGCGATATTGCAATGACATGTTCACCCTTATTGCATCACATCGGAAACCCTTAAGAAAGATCCAAAACCTTACCAACCATGTGATATTGCAAAATGCGATGGAAGCCCAAACCTGATTGCCAACTATGTTACAAGAAACACTCAAGTCCGCAGTGCAACGAAAATGGATTTACAAAGAAAATATTATCAAATAAGCTATGCTTTGAAAACTAATAGAGAATGTCCTACATTTTTCATCTCACAAAAACCAAAGGAATGTTAAAGAAAGCGCACATACGAAATGTGATAATGCAATTTGCGATATTGCACTGCAAATCGCAAAATCGACATTTTTGCAGTTAAAAATATCGCTACCCTAATAATTTTCTTTCCTGACTTAAGATGAAAAACATTAATGAGCAACAAAGCTAGGGATAAGGAACCATTAGTGGGCATTTAGTACGGTTTAATGGCATTTACGTTTTAAAAGTTGTTCAACATGATACGATATATTTTCACTTGCATTTAATAAAACTCCTTTCTTGTCACCTTTTCAGAGTTATCTGTATCATTCATTCTTATGTTCATTTTTACTTGTGTCTATCTGATAGCTTCTGCTTTGCTCCATTTTCAGGAACAATCCATAGCAAGAGTCGTTGGGAGCAATTGCAAAGAGGGGAAAGGAAACCACATTTGAAAAATCAGAAATGATCCCTTTATACTCTGACACTACATGCAAGAAAGACGGAGGAACCTCAACGTGGGAGGCCATGTATGATATATTAGAAGAGGAGAAACCAAGATCTCTGGTAATAAAGGCCATAGCTAATGGTCATGTTTCCTCTAATGCCTCCTTCAAGATAACATGCTCATTTCTGCACTGCATAGCCGCAAGGCTGAAGATAATTCCATATATAGATATGGTTAGGTGTATAATTGATCAGGTGGAAATCTCGGACAGAGAATTCAAGAATATCAGGCATGAGGTTATGGGATATTTTTCTCTAGACAACCCGTGGCTTATGTACAATCTACTAGAGCCACAAAATCTCTACAATAAACAACTCCTTGAGAAATTTGCTAAGAAGAATGAAGACCCAGCAGATGTCATGCATACGTGGATAGAAAATGAAGGCAAGGTCAAAAAGGATAAGATGAGTATGTATTCTACAACATCTATCTCCCCCCTCATAGTTTTGCAACATCCATGCTATGTAGAATGTTTGGAAAGCCTGATAGTACCAAATTTTCCCCAGAATGGCTGCCATTAATAAATGCAGCCGTAAATGCAAAAATAATGAATTGGGCCCAAATTTTGTTTGATAATTTGGCGAAATCCATAATGGAGTATAGGAGAAAGAGGAGTATCTCTTCAAGGGTTTACCCTCCATTTTTCATGAGTTCCTATGAAATGGATGCAATTTGTTTTGGCTGCAAATTTCCTATCATGGGATGGAAGTGGACAGTGAAAGACCCGCTTCCTATCCATATATATCATAAGAGTATGTGGGAGTCTCAGTTTCACCCCCAATTTTACAAAATTTGTCGATTTATCCTACCTATCCATAAACAAGTCTACAACAGAAATGCCCCTAGGTTTTCTAGAGAAGCTGAAGTAGATATCCTACCTATAGCCAAATGGTTTGGGGAGGAGACATTTACATATATCAGAGTATTTGGGAGCATTGCTTCACTGCATGTCCTCCCATACTATGTCCCTGACAAGTTAATGGCCAGGGAGATAGCCTACTAAACAACAAGGGAAGGTGGGCTGGGCAAAGGATTGAAGGAACAGAAAAAGGCCATTTGGCCTACATTTCCATTGCAATGTGGTGCGTTTGCACTACACGATTTTGGGTATGCATGCAAGGAAACGTATATTATGAAATCTCTGAAATTGACTACATTCCCAGAAAGACAGTATGACCCAAATGGCACTGCCAAAGACTTCACTACTATGGTAAAAGTGAAACCATTCACCCATGAGGAAGATGCCTTTGATGACCTCTTCCTACAAAAAGAGACATTTTTAGAAGTGACGCATATGGCATCACTACTTTTTTCCCTAGATGATCTTGAATCCTACCGTGAATATAGGGAGAGGAGATTACTAAAGGTCCCATTCGACCTACTACAAGTTGAACTAATAAGGGATCTAACTCCTAGTGTAAGCTTAGAGGAAATCTCCAGAGAAAATTCCAACGAAAATGTCGAAGCAGAGTCCTAGGAGAAGTCTACTCATGAGTTAGATCACTCACAAATACAGTCTCAAAATGGGGGCAATAAAAACAGAGAATCTGAAAGGGACACAATTGGAACCACAGAGAAAGAAGCTGAGAAAACCTCGGAAAAGAAACATGCTGAAATTCACTCTACTTCCACTCAGTTGGCGAAACCCCCAGTTGTTAATCTAGAAAAATAATGGGAGAATTTTAATAAGAAGCTCCATACAGAGGAACAAACATCTAAAATACAGACTCCATAGCACAAATCAACTCAATAAATCACAGTGGAGAAAATTGTAGGCACTCAGGATGTGGACCTTATTCCTGCCACCCCTAATTCTTAAATTATTTTGAGAGTTGAGGAAATTCCTCCATTATACGTGGTTTATATCCCTACCCACAAAACTGTCATCAAAAGGCAGAGGAAGAAAATCAAGTTAGATGTTGTAGCTATTACCACTCTCGACAGTGAACCAATGTACATTTTCTAGAAATATTCGCCCATGGGCCCATCAGAAAACCTTACGAGATTGTCGTAATTTGTAGGAGCCTATGCCATTTCAACTATTGATAAAGTGACAGAGGTCCAAACATTGCTGAGAGAAAAGGAACAAAAGATTCTGCTGTTGGAACAAAAATTAGAGCAAGAAACATCTAACCAACAAGAAGAGTTAGAAATAGCCAAGCTTCAGCAGGAGTTTAAACAGATGCAAATACAACAACAAGCCAGCCTAGAAGAAAAAGATGTGTGGATTCAAGCTATGACAGAGAAGTATAAAGACAATCCACAAATTGCTTAGTTTGTAAAAGAATCATTTGACCTTAACTCCCAACTAATGCAACAAATGGAAGTTCTGTGCCAGAAAATCTCGCAAATAAGTCCTTATTGCCAGATCAATGATAAGCTAACAAGACAAGTTGTCAGCTTGAGACTTGATTATGACGAAATCCATCAACGAATTTCTGACTTTATCTCCCAGCAAGAATCAGAAGATGGGAGGAAGGTTGATTTGCCAAAACTGGGGGAATCGCATAAAGAAATTCTATTTGCAAACTATGATTCTCAGCTCAAACAAGTAGAAAGGGAAATGTCGGTCGTGGCAGTAACAAAAAACAACATCATTGACGTCATTAACAAAAATATACATGGCACCAACCTGGTTGTAGTATCTATACCAATATTTGTTCCAAATGCCAAATAACTAGAGCAACAACGAAGTCGGGTGGCAAAGGAAAGGGAGGAGGTGATCAGACAAACGAGCAAGCTGAACTGGGAGGCATACTGCCAATTCCTAGTCAAACCATATAGCCAGTGGATGACCTTGCGATTCCTAACTACCTCCACATAAAAAATGGTATCAGCGTTGACAGATGCTATATTTACTGGACAGCTGAAATCTGCAATCGGCTAACTGACACAGCTCAAACCAATGATAGGTATCTATGATCTTAAGGATCAAATGCAAAGGAGTTAGTCACATTGTTTTATTTCTATTTTAGTTTTATTTAGCATAATTTGAGGAAGCTCGTTCAAACCTCTTCAACTATTTTTGTAATAATCTATTTTAGGACCTATATTTTAGTATTTAAACCCCTCTCATGCATTTAGAGAGGGGTCCAGAAATTTTATCAAAAACATTCTTCAAAACATGCACTTTTGTACCTTTGAGGAGGTTCTGGTGGAATGAATGGAACATGATCTATTTTCTTTTGAATATCTAGCATTCTCTACTGAAATTGCACTTTTTCACTCTTAGATGATGTTGGATTGATTCAAATTAGGTCGATATTGCTGAAACACATGAGTAGAACTTATCATATATGGTACTTTTATCTTGTGATTCTGTTTTATTTATGTATCAGGCAATAACTTTTCTTCAATTGTTTTATATATGAAAGTTTGAATTTTGGTTAGCATTATTTCACTTTTGTATGGTGTTGGCTTTAATTTTATGTTGAACATATGAATGATTCTATATGCGATATATCTTTCACAATCATTTTGGCTAACTATTTATCCAGAATGATTATTTTTAAATTATTTCACTTCTTATTGCAGTTGAATGATCTTTATTATCAACTTCTATAGGACATTATTGTAGATCGCATACTTTACTTTATTCCTAGGCATAGTTATAGTTTAATAGTGTTCAAACTAGGATATACGCAAGTTTTTAATTAGTTTAGATTAGATTACACTTAGCTCAATCATTACCCAATTACATCATATATCACCCCATCCACACTATCAAATTCTCTTTTGGGAAACTAGTCCCATTATCTCCAGTCGAAGCCACTATACTAAACAGAAAAGGAGTTGCTAACCAAGGTCCATACCGGGTGGTTTTCCCCCATGTTGTAGCAACGATTTTCAAGGCTTCAAAATTTTGGTTCTAGAATGAGGGCCTAACTATGAATGGAAAGTAACTTCAAATCGACAATCCATTCTAAGAGTAAAACTCCCTCACCCTCACCTCCAACTTCTCTATCGCATTCCAAATCTCTAAATCCTAAGCGAGAAGTTGTAAAGACACCCTTAGAACCCACTACTGAAATTCCAAAGAAGCCAGATCATTATTCTTCTATAGAAACCCCTGAAGTCCAATCTTTGATTCATAAGTTACAGAGGATTTCGATATCTCAAGAAGAATCTAAGTTAGCCCAAGATAGTGTTACTTCTCATTTTCCCTCCTCTCAAAGGTTGACTAGAGCACAAAGTGAGAAGTTTGGGATCCCCCCATGCAAATTCCCTCTACCAAGCCATAAGAGAGCTAAGAAGACACCATATAAATCCCATAGTGAGGTTCTCTCATCATCACCTCTATCATCCTCATTCATGCCATCTACCTCATCACAAGATCAATCACCCACCTCACAACTCTAGATCATGATTTACATAGGTACTGGAGTACAAGCCTCCTCTACCCAATCACCTTCAACCACTGGAATATATTCCTCTACGCAGATGCCAACGATGGCTCAAAACCCTCCAAGGCCATGGAAAAATCCAGGAGTTACACGGATGGCAAGGCCTTTACATCAATTGCCAGCCCATCCTGAAAAGTGGCTACCAAAGTTCAATCCTGATAATGGCCTACAATCTTGTTATCACTCTGATAATTCTTTTGAAGTAAAAAGAAAGAAAAACCAAAGGTAACTATAGAGCCATTTTTGGAGATCAGGACCTAGCCTTCCTGATTCTCAGAGAGGGATCTCTCTTTAAAATTTAACTTTGTTTTAGTTAAGATGCTTTTAGGCTAGTTATGATTGTTCAAGGGGTTTTTGATTTGGATTTGAGATTTGGTGGTGGGATCACTTAGACAAATGGATAGAATGATGTCTTTTAGACCATTGGGCTATGGAGACAAACAATAAGGAAGCAAAACTGGATTAACTCACTAAAGGGATTGTTCCAAGGGCAAGATAGCAGAGTGCTTTTGTTGGGTAGTGGATCCGCCGCGGAATAGTTTTGGGGCTTAAAGTCCACTTTTTTGGATATTGTATTATAAAATCTCTGTGAAGTGCGCACAACGTGAATTTCAATGGGTCAAGTCTAAGGGTAGTCTACCCTAAAATATTGTAAATTAATATAGAACGTATCGACCTACCCATGGTCCACGGACCATGGGAATGTATAAATAAGAGGGAGGCTCTAAGTGTAAGGGACAATTTTTTTTGGCAAGGTAAGAAGTAATATGGGTGTCTGAAGGTGATAAGAGGTATGAGTCTATAATTCCAAGTTTGGGTTGTAATAGTAGATAGAGGCTCCACAGCTGTGTGCGCAGAGGCCTGGTAGAGTCCGTAGCTGTGTGCGAGGACCCCTGTAGCTGAGTGCACAGGGCAGCAAGTGGATTGTAAACAGATAAAGGCATTAATAAAGATAAGTGGTTTTGAAATATTGTGGATCTATTCTAGATTCTGGTTTATGCATTTTTTCATGATTTATGATTACGCGCTTGTTTGTTTATGTTAAATGATAATTGAAAATACTATGCCTTTATAAGTAACAAAATATCTATAATAATATTAAGCATTGAAAAGGGTAAATTGCATTCGTGCTTGAATAAGGTAGTTCCTCTGAGAAGACAACTGCATGGAAGCCACGCAGCGTGTAAGACCAATCCACGAACTTCCAAACCTCATCAAGACATCCCTAGGGTACGGAAACCTGGTTCCAACACCCTCCCATACTACTTCGGGTGAGACTTCAGTCCGTGCCCCAAGGACTATTGCCGAAAGGGCTGGCAGTGTTAGGATTTGTTTGGCTAAACATTGTTGAACCTGGGTCAGGCCCCATCATGCCAACAAATGGTTCCGTTGCTGGGACCAGGATCTGCCTAAGGGATGTCTGATGTCAGAACGCTAGAACCCTAAGAAAGAAATTGAAGATTGGTTGGATTAGAAGTTGCACGAGTTCATAATACAAGAAAACAAAACTCTGCAGATATCTAAGAAAAGGTGGTTGGATTGCTTCATATATACAGAAATCCATGAGGTCTCCTTTGCAACCCTTTCTTCAAAACTATACGATTGGATCACAAGGAGGCAGACAGCTAAGGAAGGTGCAAGCTTGACCAACCGATAGTGTGGAATATGGAGTTGGTACAAAGGCTAGAGGCATCTGAAGATAAGATTGTGCAGGCCATAGATCATTGGCCAGATTGGATAAAAGGAGGGTTTATCACTGAATTTGCGATAGACACGACTGTCAGCTACAACAAAGCCAAAAGACATTTTCTCAAAGGACCATGAGGTAAGTACATCAAGTCTTTGAATACCTGGATTAAGATGTTTTTATGTGAAAAATGGGTGATGCGCATACATTAATGAGCGAAACGACACGAAGCGGGAGGATCTACAAAGGGGTCAAAGGGTTAGGAAACAGTCCTTTAATTTCACTGCCGTGAGCAAGTGGGGAAGAACGCGCTTGGGTTTCTCTGAGGAGTGCAATCAGTTTGATTGGGCAACATATTCCACAGTTATCATCTCTGCTAACGCCACCACTCCCATCGCCTTTTTCACCTTCAACTTCGCCCACTCTGCCTCCACCAAACCCACAGTTTAGCATGGCGAGCACGATCAAGTTTCTTGTATTCAGAGGAGTAGGAAATGAAGACCCATATCAGGTTTGGTTCGTAGTAAGAGTAGTATGGGAAGCACATGGGGTTATGGATGATAACATTAAGAAAGCCACATTGGTAAGTGCATTGCAGGATCACGCAATGAATTGGTATATCAAGTACTCGAATGATCACCCTAATGTTGAAATAGCAGAAGTTCAGATTTCATTGAACAAGGAATTTAGCTGACTGAAATCGGAGACGCAATCAATCATCAGATTCAAGGAGATCACGATGCTTCCAGGTGAAACCCCCTGGGATCTAGATCAGAGGTTGAAAAGTATGTTCCGTGAGGCTAATATGACATTGACATATGCACAACATGGCACGTGGTTGGTGGTGTCTTTGACACCACACGTAAGGATGGCACTGTCACAACAGAAGCTCTCAACCCAGGTAGAGGCATTGGAAATGGAAATGAGGTTGCACAAAACATCGATACAGGATCCAGGGTTGGGACTCCAGTAAATCCATGTGCAACTGCAAAAACTATGCTTATAGATGTAGAGCCTAAAGCAGGATAGGGTGCCCCGGCTAGGGGCACATGAAGAAGTGTGGTGTAAAAATGTAAAGGCCAGGGTCACGATAAGGATCACTGTTCTGTATTAGCAAACTATTTGGCGGGAGGGGGACCGATGTCGTTGAGACCGGAGGCACAAGCAGGGCCGAGTGCGCCCGCTGCACTCTGGTGTGTGTTTTGTCAAGTGGGAGGGAAGCACTTAACAAACAACTGTCACCTGTTACAGAAATATACCCATACTCCGTAGCAACCGTATTATAATTTCTGTAGGTCAGTGGGTCACGATGAGCGGACATGTCGGAGCTATGAGCTAATAATGGATAGGACCCTAGCTTATCTAATGTAGACAGAAATGTGAGGTCTCGATACAGCTTCAGCAATAGCGCGGGGTGGCTTCCAAGGGCGAGGTCGAGGTCGACGAGAAATGGAGCTTGGAAGGGGCCGCGGATAGCTAATTTGTTACAATTATGGAGGGCCTGGGCACTACGCTCATGATTGTACCAACCTGACAAGACTATATTTCCCATACTGTGAATAGTTTAACCATGAAATGATAGATTGTCTGATGCTAATTGTACAAATGTGTGAAAAAGGGGTGCTGCAGCCCACTCCGATGCAAAATATCCAAATGATGAGGTCCAAATCACGCGAAGAGGACCCCAACATAAACATGATGCTCAAAAGTGGTGCGACCATAGGGGAAGATAAGGGGAAGCAGCCTGAAGAAGATACCTGAGTACGCAAGGCTCCTACAAAGGAACCTGAGTTTGACTTGGAACGCGCCAAGGAAACGTTTATGGAAGCTAAGAAGAGCTTCACAGAGGTCTCTACTTCAGGTAGTAAGGATCCCCTAGAGATAGGACTAGATCCTTCTATGCTAACTACCTTTTTAGAGACATGCATGAAGCTGCTACATGACAATAAGGCAGTCAAAGGACTACAAGAGCTGATCGCTAGGTGCACAAGGTCAGGAGAAGTGCGCGTAGTTCGAAAGATGGGGAAGCATGCTTTGCGCACTGGACGAGAAATGTGGTTGACAGTGCAAATTGGTGAATATGAGATGGATTAGGTAATCTTAGACCTAGGTTCGGATGCGAATGTGTTACCAAAGCAGACTTGGGAACGCATGGGCAGGCCTACATTACAGTGGTCTCCTACTCAATTACGAATGGCGAACCAACAAAAGATCTTTCCCATGGGAAGATTGATAGGAGTAACAGTGGATATCGATGGTGCGAGCACGTAGACAGATTTTGAGGTAATAGAGATTGTAGATGACAGTAACCCCTACCTTGCATTACTAGGAATAGACTAGGCAACGAACATGAATGGAGTCATCAACCTAAAGAAGCGAAAAATGATTTTCGAAAAAAAGTCCCTATGTGTGATAGTTATGCTGGATCCCGTTGAAGGAGAACATTACACAGAACCAGTGCGCAACGATGGAAGCGATGACGAGTTAGATTGCATCTACAAAATAACTGTGCAAAACCAGGATTGTCTAAATTCGATTGCAGTTGGAAGGGTCTCGTGGGAGCACGCAGAGTCCTGCCTTTCAGACTCAGATGAAGAATATGAGCGATGGCCCAATCTGTTGAGTGAAGTGATGATGCTAAAATATAATATGGTGACCAGATCACTGCATTGCGTAACTGCCTAGGCTCGAGATCTACCAACATATGATGGAGTGACAGCAATGGATGAATTCCTGAGCAGGTTTGAGAGTGTAGTAGTAGAGAACCAGAGGTTCGATGCATTAAAGTGGGTGTTGTGTGCAACACCTGTGTGTTGGTGGGGAACACATGAAGGAAATTTGGAAACTGGCGTGATTGCAGAAGGATGATGTAGCTATGGTTTGTGAAGCTGGAACTATGAATAACTGAGAAATATGTTGGACGTGATAACCCATGCATACACCTTTCAAAATGGACCAAAGCATATGGCGAAGAACCCCAGCCTGAATGGGTACACCTATTTTATCACACCTTGGATGTCATCCCGAGAAACTAGTATACTGAGACAGAACTCCGACATGGTATGGGAAAATGGGATATCTTGCACGAAGGATTTTTATTATCATTCTTATTTGAAGACCAATGGATGGATACTGTTGACGATGCACTGCAAGTTGTGAAAACTGCCATTTTTAAAATACCACAGGAACCCAAAGAAATAGTTCAACCAGTATGGTCACATCAGTTAAGACATGCCCTAGAATGTTACAACATGCAAGTGGAGGATGATGATGATGACCCCCGAAACATTAATATTCCAGAAAAATAAGGGAGTTACGAAATTCAAGGACCATCGATCGAGGACCCCGACATCACCGCACCACTGAAAACGAAACAAGTGAACATTGGTATAGATGTGGAGCCGAAGTGCACTACGCTTGGGGACTATTGGGATGATGCCATGGTGGATAAGGTCATCGAGCTACTTCGCGAATATCAAGACTTATTCCTAACCAAAATAACAGAGTTAAGAGGGATCCTCGGTGATCTAGGGATGATGAAGATAACTCTGAAACCAGAAGTGAATCCAGTCAAGCAGCGTCCTTACCGTTTGAATCCGAAGTATATGGAAAAGGTCCACGAAGAATTCAACAAAATTCTTGCAGTTGGAACGATTGAACCTATGGAAGAGTCTGACTGGGTGAGTCCAATGATAGTGCAGGAGAAAAAATAGAAGGGCGAAATTCGAATCTGCATGGATCTCCAAAAACTGAATGATGCCTGTGTTCATGACCTATTCCTGACCCCATTTACAGATGAAGTCTTGGAGAATTTTGATGGACACGAAGCGTACTCATTTATGGATGGGTTCTTAGCTTACCATCAGATCAAGATCGCACTGGAATATAGGAGCAAGACCACCTTCATGACCAAATGGGGATTTTTTCAGTACACTGTTATGCCCTTTGGGTTGAAGAATGTGCTAGCAATATTTTTGCGCGTAGTAGTGGCCGCGTTCAAGGAATTCATCCATAAGTTTTTAGAGGTTTATTTTGATGATTGGACTGTCTTTGGGCTAGTCAAGAAACATGTAGTGAGCTTATAGTTGATGCTGGACACGTGTTGATGACACTAGATTGAACTGAATCTTAAGATGTGTACATTCCTCGTCCCCTTTGGAAACTTTCTCGGCCATGTAGGCTGCAGATAGGGCCTGATGGTGGACCCAGCGAAAATTGTTGTCATAATCAATCTGCAAGTGCCGTGTAGTGTCAAACAACTCCGCACCACGTTGGGACACACTGGCTACTATCGAAGGTTTATTAAGGGCTATACACAAATCATGGCACCAATGGAACAACTATTGAAAAAGGACGCTACATATTGTTGGAATGATGACTGTAAGAAAAGTTTGGAGATTCTCAAGGAAAATATGGCATCCGCCCCCATTTTGATTTTCCCAAAATGGGACATTGAATTTTATGCACATGTGGATGTGTCGTGTATCACGTTGGGTGCTATACTCACACAGGAAGGAGTGGAAGGCATTGATCACCCGATCGCATTCAGAAGTCAACGATTGTCTAAAGCTGAAAAGAACTGCTACACTACTGAGCATGAGGGGTTGGTGATGGTATACATGCTCCAGAAATACCGCCACTATCTACTGAGTGGGCACTTCAAAATGTATACCGATCACTCCATGTTGAAATACCTGGTGAACAAGCCTGTGTTAGGGGGGCGCATTTGTAGATGGTTGTTACTGTTTCAAGGATATGATTTTGAGGTCATCGTAAAGCTGGGACGCCTAAACGTAGGCCCAGATCACCTGTCCTGAATTGAGAATGGTGAGGAGCCAACAAATTTGGAGGAAGGACTACCTGATGCATAACTCTATGTAGTGCTCATTGCATATGGCCACTTCGAGGATATAATCCACTTATTAACCACAAGGACTGCGCCACAAGGATATTCAGTTCAACAGAAGAAAGAATTGGTGATGCACGTGATGGAATTTACTGTTATTACAGGGCACCTCTAAAAAATGGGAAACAACAAAATATTATGAAGATATGTACCTAAATTTGAATGAGGATAGATCCTTGTAGAAGCTCATGGGGTGGTTGTAGGAGGACATTATGTAGGACGGGAAACAACACAAAAGATTATTTACGCTGGACTATGGTGGCCAACCCTACATCAAGAATCAAAAGCGTACTATCAAGCCTATGACATATGTCAACGGACTGGGAAACCATCTTGAAGGGATGAGATGCCACTCAATCCACAGATGACACTGTAGCCATTCGAAAAATGGGCCATAGACTTTGTGGGGCCTATCACCCCTCAAGGGAAGATGGGTGCACGCTATATCATCACTGCGACAAAATATTTGACTAGATGCGCAGAAGCATAGCGAGTTAAGAACTGCACGGTCACTACAGCTGTGAAATTTTTATTTGACAATGCCTTGACATGGTTTGATACCCAAAAATTCTAATGAGTGACCGAGGAACACACTTCCTAAATGAAACTATTAACGCACTTGCTGAAGAATTCTAGGTGTATCATCAGCAAAGCACACTGTACCATCCGCAAGCGAACGAGACCGTAGAAGCATTCAACAAGATTCTAGAAACTGTGTTGACCAAAGTATGTAACGCACAGCAAACCGATTGGGATTTACACATACCTGTTGTGTTATGGGCATGCAAAACCACATGCAAAAAATTGATAGGAAAAACACTGTTCAGGTTAGTCTACAGCATGGAAGCCATCATGCCAATGGAATACATTATACCCAGTTTGTGGATAGCAGCGATGACAGGCATGACCAACCACGAAACCTTGGAAGAGAGGCTCATGCAACTTGAAGAACTAGAGGAAGAACGATTTCTGGCAGGCTTCCATCAGCAGGTAGAGAAACAGCGTGAGAAAGCTTAGCATGATCGTCACATCAAGTTGCACACGTTTAAAGTCAACGATTTGGTATTACTGTATGATAGCAAGTTCGAGAAATTACCTGGAAAACTCTGAATGCATTGGTTGGGGCAATATGTAGTTAAAGAGGTCACAGATGGTGGTACGGTCCAACTCGACAAGCTTAATGGAGAGCCCTTCCGAGGAAAACTAAATGGCAGTCGCCTGAAGCTCTACACGAGTGGGTCAGCTATCTGACTAACCAACTGAAGTATAGTCTTAGTACTTCAAGCAGTTGAAAGAAGGTGCGGGACTGTTGGAAATAATACTGAGAGGGGGGTGAATCAGTATTATCAAAGTTCTTTTAATAAATCTTCCTTATTTATACTTTGAATTATTTTTGCATGTCAGTACCATAAAATAATGAGCATGAACAAAGAAAACAGATAGTCACACCAAAGAACACCAGATGTAAGGTGGAAACCCAATGTGGGTGAAAACCACCTGCTGCAATATGTCTCTATCTTCTTTCAAATTAGAAACTCCTTTTACAATGGTTTTGTACTGGTGAAGTCCTTTACCAGTACGCAAGCTGCTACAACTCTCTCTCGTTTTCCAGTCTCTCCTGGAAGGGAGCTACAACCCCCTACTTCTTTTCTTTCAAGGACCACTTTTCATAAATTTTCAAACTGGATCCATAAACATCAAGAGATCATCAAGTACAAGTAAATCACCCAGTCAACTGCAGTAACCAAATCAACAATAACAGTAAACTAAACCCAGAACACCTTATCAACAAAAAAATTCATCCAACAAAAGGTCTTAAGACAGATCCGCAGTTTTTCTTTATCTGGCCTGCGTGGCTCCACACTTCACCTTCTGCTCCCCTGCGTATACCCGCAGAGAGCCTTCTGCTGCACCGTGTACCCACACACTGCTTCTTTAATCACGCCGCATACTGTTACTGTAGGTACGCACCCACAAATGTTATCGCGCCGCGTACTGCTACTGTAGCCACGCACCCACAGATGCTATCGCGCTGCGTACCTACGCACCTGTGGCTTCTGAAGCGCCGCGTACTTTCACTGTGCCTACGCACCTGAACCTCTGTCGCGTTGCGTACCCACGCACTGCGCCTTCTTCTGATCTGCGTACCCACGCACTTCTCCTTCTTCTGCTCTGCGTACCCACGCACTTGCACCGTTAATCACCTACGTACCTCTGTGCCACAGATAGTCAGATGCTCAGATATGATCATGCGCTCGAGAGATCACCCTTCATAGCTTCGCTTTCAACTTCACTTTTATATAGATCAAGCTTTTAAAACAATAACCCAATAATTCAGATCTTAAGATATTCAATTTGCAAAAGATGCCTTAGCCAAGTGATCTCCTTCCTTATTTATAGTCAAGCCCTTATTCACACCATGAGGCAAAACCATCAATAACCAATACAAGGGATCCAAACCGGGGCTAAAATAGATCCTATACCATGGGCCAAAACCATAGAATCAAGAACGGCGGGCTAAATACCACGGGCCAAACATAGGAAACCCCACGTGAACGCGCTTCTCTGCCTTGAAGTAAGTGAACTGGGGGTACGCACCTTCTGAATGGGTGACCTGCGTGTGTGGCCGCAGTCCCTTCACGGCGTACCTGCGGGTATGCACCTTTTGAACTATTCTCCTGCGTACCTCTTAATTTCCAACATTTTGAGAGCCTGATCAGAGCATTGCCACTTGAGGGTGTTGCCATCAAGTACAACATCTTATCATACAGCCATACCAGAATCATAATGCCAACAATCTCCCCCTTTGGACTTGATGGCAACCTCAAGATCCTCAACGTCATTCTCCCCCTTTGACATCAAGGGCAAAGGGTTATGCTCCCCCTAAGAACATGCTCCCCCTGACTATAAACCAGATCTGCAAATAAGAACCATAAGCCACCAAAACACCATAAATGACCATGAAAGAGATAGAGACATATTGCAACAATATTCAAACCAACATCCATGATCTCCTTCTGTACGTCCTCCATAATGCCAAAAATGCATTATATGCTCCCCCTGAACCTGTGCCATTCGATCTTTAACGAATCCGCAACCCAGCACATGTACGCATATGCCCCAGATGAGCCTTGCGTACAACCAACCATCAGAAGAGATTCAACAAGATGATGCATCAACAACCCCCAGCTTTTGTCTAAGGTATTCAAAGGTCTCCCTGGGCAATGGTTTGGTGAGTATATCAACAACTTGTTCCTTAGAAGGAACATACTCCAACTTGACCTTTTGTTCAAGTACTTGTTCCCGGAGAAAATGATACTTGATCGGTATGTGCTTGGTCTTTGAATGCATCACTGGGTTCTTTGAAATGCTGATTGCACTTGTGTTATCACATAAGATGGAGATAGGTGGTGTACAAGTGGTTTGAAATTCCTGCAAGGTCTGCATCATCCAAAGGAGTTGAGTGCAGCAAGATGCAGCAGCAACATATTCTGCTTCAGCTGTAGACAAGGCAATCGAACTCTGTTTCTTGCTGAACCAAGATACTAATCTGGAACCCATAAAGAACGCACCACCACTTGTGCTCTTCCTGTCATCCACGCTTCCTGCCCAATCTGCATCTGTATAAGCATGAAGTGTGAGATCTGTATCTCTAGGATGCCATAGGCCATAATTTTGAGTCCCTTGAAGATATTTAAAGATTCTCTTCATTGCCTGAAGATGAGTTTCCTTTGGATTTGCCTGAAATCTTCCAACTATTCCCACTGCATGCATGATGTCTGGTCGGGTACCTGTCAAATAAAGTAGACTTCCAATCATAGATCTGTAGGTTGGTTGATGCACTGCTACTGATTCATCATTTGCACTAAGGCTACATCCTGTGACCATGGGTGTACATACTGGTTTTGCATCTTCCATGCCATATTTCTTCAAAATCTGCTTGAGATACTTGGTTTGAGATAAAAAGATCCCTCCTTATTTTTGTTGGATTTGCAAACCAAGAAAATATGTCAGTTCTCCCAGCAAGGACATTTCGAATTCTTTCTGCATCACCAAGGCAAAGCTTTGACTCATAGCTTCTTCATTGCTGCCAAAGATAATGTCATCTACATACACAACAAGTATTAGCAATTTGTCATTTTGAACTTTTATATAAAGATTGCTGTCTACTGATCCTTTTGAAAAACCTTGTTGATGAAGATATTTGTCCAAACGATAGTACCAAGCCCTTGGAGCTTGTTTGAGACCATAGAGAGCCTTTTTCAATCTGCATACAAGATTTGGATCATTTCCAAGAATGAAACCATCTGGCTGCTCAATGTAAACTTCTTCTTCCAAGTCTCCATTCAGAAAGGCTGATTTCACGTCCATTTGAAATACTTTGAAGTTTTGAAAACTTGAGAGAGCAAGGAACATTCGGATGGCCTCAAGTCTTGCAACAGGAGCAAAAGTTTCTTCAAAATCTATTCCTTCTTGCTGCGCATACCCTTTACAAACAAGTCTGGCCTTGTTTCTAATTACTTCTCCATTTTCATTCAATTTATTTTTGAAGACCCATTTTGTCCCTATAACATTCTTATCCTTTGGTCTAGGAACCAACTCCCAAGTGACGTTCTTTTCGATTTGTTCAAGTTCTTCATCCATTGCTTTGACCCAACATTCATCTTTGCATGCCTCTTTCACATTTTGTGGTTCAGTGGAAGAGAGTAATGCCAAATAGCTTGAAGCTTCTGCAACTGTTCTTCTTGTTTGTACACCTGCTTCTTTCTACCCCAAAATCTGAGATTCTGGATGATTCTTCTGAACATATCTAGATGGAGTCTTCTCTTCTATCCTTATCTGCTCCTCTGGTTCTTCTTGAGGTTCTTCTTCTTCATCATTCTATCTTTGAGCATAGTCTTCATCTTCTTCGATATCTTTATGATTTACTTGCCTAGGAATGTATCCCTTCTCATCAACCACTACATCAATGCTGTCAACAATTCTTCCAAGTCTTTTATTGTAGCATTTGTATGCTTTGCTGTGTGGAGAATAACCAAGAAGAATGCCTTCATCTGCTCTAGGTTAAATTTTGCCAAGTTGCTCATCAGTATTCTTAATATAGCATTTGCTCCTAAAGATTTTGAAGTGCTTTACCGAAGGAGTCTCTCCATACCAGAGCTCATGAGGAGTTTGAGTGCTGTTCACCCGGACATTTGTTTTGTTGAGAATAACAACCGCAACATATGCAACTTCACCCCAGAAAGTTGCGGGAGTTCCAGACTCATCAAGCATAGCACGAGCCATTTGTTGGACTGTTCTGTTCATTCTTTCCACTACTCCATTTTTCTGAGGAGTTCTAGCTGTAGAGAATTCTCTTCTTATCCCATGTTCTTCACAGAAATTGAAAAATTCATTTGAGGTAAACTCCCCACCTCTGTCGGATCTGAGGCACTTAATTTTGTATCCTGATTCATTTTCAACCAAGGCTTTAAAGGATTTGAATTTTTTGAATGCTTCATCTTTGTGCTTCATAAGTCCTAACCAGACAAACCTGGAGAAATCGTCAATAAATAATATCAAGTATTCTTCTCCTCGAGGTGTCCTTTTCCTGAATGGTCGACATACATCTGTATGTACAAGCTCAAGAGGCATGCCAACTGATCCTTCCTTCTCTGGAAAGTTAGTTCTGGTTTGCTTTCCAAACTGACATGATTTGCATATGGTGTTGTCTGGAATTTTGATATCTGGAAGACCGCGAACTGCCTGATATTTGCATGCTTTCCTTATTTGTGAAAAGATTAGATGCCCCAACCTCCGGTGCCATAACCATTGTTCATCATCCTTACTTAGATAGCATTGTTTTTGTCCTTCTTCAAATATGTATAGATTATTTGGAGTTCTTTTACCTTTGATCACCATTTTACCTGTATCAAGATCACGAACAAGACATCCATTTGTTCTAAATATCACCTCGGTTCCTTGATCACACATCTGGCTGACACTTAGAAGATTATGTTTCAATCCATCAACATACAAAACATTTCCGGCTTTGACCTTTTCTTTTAACTGAGCAGTGCCTTTTCCTTTTATAGCTGCAAGAGTATCATTTCCAAAAGAAACTTTCTTTCCCTTTTCTAGAGCAGAATATGATTCAAGTTTTTCTTTATCACCTGTCATATGCTTCGAACATCCACTGTCAATGTACCATAGATTTTCCTGTCCCTCTGCATAAAATGCTATCCCACATCTTTTTGTTTGTGGTTCCTTTATTCTCCATGTTTTGGTGCTTGAGGCTTGTTCCTTTGTCTGCTGAAACCTGCTCCTGCATTCAGAATCTTCATGACCAAAATTATTGCAAATAGAACATTCAACTTCATTTTCAAGAACCAAAAAGTTGTTATAGGTCCTTTTTGTAATCCTGGTCATACTTCTTTGTTTTTGAGCTTCTCGAGTCATGATCGTTTTATATGCAACACATTGTGCTGCTTTGTGACCAAAGTTATGGCAAGAGAAGCATTGTCCATTGAAGAAACTTCTGCAGTTATCAAATCTTCCGGCCAAACGATTGTAATTTCTATTGTCATTCATTCTTGAAGCAAATTGAGAGGATTTTACCTATGGCTGGTTGTAGCTTTTGTTCATCCTTAAGACGGATTGCCCCTGGTTTGCCTGATAGTCTTTTTTTGTAATTGGTCCCTGCTTTACCTGGTGATCTCCATTGTGCTTTTGCTCATTCCTTCTTGCTGCATCAAGATAACTCTTTGAGGTGGATGCTTGAGAAGTTTCTCCATTATACCCCAGACCTGTCTTGTTTAGTGGAGAACACTGTACATTGATGATCTCATCCAGAGTTTCAGATCCTTTGAAAAACTTATGATTAATAGCCTTTGCTTTCTCAATCTCTTTTCTAAGACCAACAATTTCACCTTCTAACTTTTCAAGATATTTTTCTTTTTCATCAATCTGAAATTGTAGAGTATCAATGATCATATTCTTTTCTTCTATACATGTCTTGAGTCTAGAAATTTCTTCATGAAAGCTATCCACATCTATAGCATCCATGTAATCATCATCTTCAAATGCCATTAAAAGCTTATAGTCATTACCTCGTTCATCTTCATCACTATTTGATAGACCATCACTATCTTCATGAGTGTAGTAGCTTTTCTTATTTGCATTTTGTTTCTTGCTCCATCTAGCAGGTTCCTTTCCTTTGTCAATCTTATCCTTATGAGGACATTTCACAGCATAATGACCTACTCTTCCACAAGCAAAACATTTAAAAGGTAACTTACCTCTGAACCTTCCAGTACCCCGTTGAATATTTCTGACAAAATTTGATTCTTCTTCCTCTTCTGGCACGTGACTTGCTTCATAGTAGTCTCCTTTGCCTGAAGCCTTGAAAGCAGCTTCTCTTCTGTCTGATGGACCTCCCTTTCTCATTTCATAAGCAGTTAGAATTCCGTGTAGCTGAGACATAGTAAGAATTCGTAGATTTTCCTTTTCTTCTATTGCAGATACTTTAGATTCAAACTTGGGGGACAATGATCTTAAAACTTTTTCAACCACAATAGCCTCTTTTATTTCTTCACCCAAGTTTTTCATGCAATTAACAATCTCGTCTACTCGAAGAAAATAGTTAGCCACACTTTCATCATTATACATTCTGAGATTCTCATACTGAATCCTGAGGGTTTGAAGTTTAGGACGCTTTACCTATTCATCTCCTTCATAGCTCAAGACAATCTTGTCCCATATTTCCTTTGCTGATTTATATTGCATAACCTTTACGAATTCTATTTGAGATAAGAATCCTAGCAGAGTATTGACTGCTTTAGCATTTGTTTCATATTTCTTCTTCTCGGTCGAATCTGTAGGAGTAGCTGAAGGAAAAGTGTAGCCTGTATCTATGATATCCCAAACTTCTGTACCAAGAGATTGAAGATAGGCAGTAACTCTTACCTTCCAATAATTGAAGTTTGTCCCATCAACGATTGGTGGCCTGATTGATTCTTCCCTCTCGTAGTTGCTCATGATGAATGATCTTCCTTCAAGCGATAAAGCTTCTCTGAAGGACCTGCTCTGATACCAATTGTTGGAAATAATACTGAGAGGGGGGGTGAATCAGTATTATCAAGTTCTTTTAATAAATCTTCCTTATTTATACTTTGAATTATTTTTGCATGTCAGTACCATAAAATAATGAGCATGAACAAATAAAACAGATAGTCACACTAAAGAACACCAGATGTAAGGTGGTAACCCAATGTGGGTGAAAACCACCTGCTGCAATATGTCTCTATCTTCTTTCAAATTAGAAACTCCTTTTACAATGGTTTTGTAATGGTGCAGTCCTTTACCAGTACGCAGGCTGCTACAACTCTCTCTCATTTTCCAGTCTCTCCTGGAAGGGAGCTACAACCCCTTACTTCTTTTCTTTCAAGGACCACTTTTCATAAATTTTCAAACTGGATCCATAAACATCAAGAGATCATCAAGTACAAGTAAATCACCCAGTCAACTGCAGTAAATCACCAAAGAGTGGTACGCACCTTTTGAACTATTCTCCTACGTACCTCTTAATTTCCAACATTTTGAGAGCCTGATCAGAGCATTGCCACTTGAGGGTGTTGCCATCAAGTACAACATCTGTATCATAGAGCCATACCAGAATCATAATGCCAACAGGGACTATAAACGAGTCTTCAAGAAAGTTGTGCGGAAACAGGGTTCTGTGTAAGAAGCATTTATTATAGGAATCATAGTTGCACATAAAGGGCTGCGCAGAAAGGCGGGAAAGTGACTGTTGAGGTCACTATTCATGACAAGATGGTCAATTTGAGGCACCAAGGAGTGGATGGCAAGCATTTAAGACATGAAGTTGATACTGGATTTGAAATGATCTCCATTCCATATCGTATTAATGAACCAGAAAAGGAGGGAACAGTTGAATTTTAATATTGGCCGGCTTATAAATCATAGTTGGTCATCCATCAAAAAAACCATGGCACTATGAGACTTAATTTATTGAGTTACCTAATAAATATGGACCCGTCCAACTTTGATGCTTTACAAGACCTTTGGGACAGTGTAATGCCGATGGCCGAAGTCACTATGCCTAGCCCAACGCCAGTGGTGAGAGACATACCGCAAAGTCTCGAACGGATAGTAGCACTGGTTCAGATATTGTTGTGAAACTTGTGGTTGGGTAAGCGATCTATGAAAGATAATGGTGAGATGGTGTATCTTGGGATAAAAGACAGAAGGTCGTGGACAAGTGAAACCCTGGGCTACATGCCTATGATGCAATTTGAAGATTGGGACCTCGCGGACAGCAACAACTCTCTTGCAAAAATGCAACGTAAGCTTTAGCAGATATTGAGTATACGGGACCAGAGATTGCAAACTTGCTGCACTTGCACAAAGAGTTCATGGATTTGGCCTCTTAGCTAGAGCTAAAATCCTATGAGGAGCCGCTTTGTATTAACCGAGCAGAGCAGAATGAGCATCATCGGTTATACGAATTAGCAAGGGAAATGGAGCAGGAGCTTGAAGAAGCCTTGCAAGAAGCAAGGATGGAACAGCAAAGCGCAGTGCGTCACTCACAGGGATGGTGAACCGCGAAGCCTTGGCAACGCTTCTCGCTGCAGCGACGAGTGACTCAAGATGAGTCACGATGATTGTGTTGGGGGCATGTTGGGCAGCAGATCCCCTACATAATGGTTTTGGGGCTTAAAGTCCACATTTTTGGGTATTGTCTTATAAAAGCTCCATGAAGTGCGCAGAGCGTGAATTGTAATGGGTCAATTCTAAGGGTAGTCTGCCCTAAAATATTGTAAATTAATATAGAATGTATCGACCTACCCATGGTCCGCGGAACATGGGAATGTATAAATAAGAGGGAGGCTCTAAGTGTAAGGGACAATTTTTTTTGGAAAGGTAAGAAGTAATATGGGTGTCCGAAGGTGATAAGAGGTCTGAGTTTGTAAGTCCAAGTTTGGGTTGTAATAGGAGATAGAGGCTTTGTACTATGTACGTGGAGGCCTGGTAGAGTCCACAACTGTGTGTGCGAACCCCTGCAGCTGAGTGCACAGAGAAGCAAGTGGATTGTAAATAGATAAAGGCATTAATAAAGATAAGTGGTTTTGAAATATTGTGTATCTGTTCTAGATTTTGGTTTATGCATCTATTCATGATTTATGATTACACGCTTGTCTATTTATGTTAAATGATAACTGAAAATACTGTGCCTTCAGAAGTAACAAAAGATCTATAATAATATTAAGCACAGAAAAGGGTAAATTGCATTCGCGCTTGACTAAGGTAGTTGCTTTGAGAAGACAGCTGCGCGGAAGCTACGCAGTGCGTAGGACCAATCCGTGAAATTCCAGACGTCATCAAGACATCCCTATGGTGCAAAAACCTGGTTCTAGCACCCTCCCATACTACCTCAAGTGATACTTTAGTGTGTGCTCCGCGGACTTTTGCCGAAAGGGCAGGTAGTGTCGGGATTTGTTTGGCTAAATATCATTGAACCTGGGTCAGGCCCTATCACTCCAACAACTTTTCAGATCTTTGAGATAGAGGGGTGAAAGGGTTTCACTTAGGGTGAGAGAGAAGTTAAGGGTTCTAAGACCTGGATAATGAATGAGGAATGGGAAATTAAGAACCATTTAACTTGGATATTAAAGAAATCAATCTAAACCAAACAGAAATTAAGAATTCTTTAATTTAGATATCAGCAGAAAACATTTAATTGTATAACTGTTAAGAGAGAGTGTAATTAAAGAAGTTCTGAAGTATTATTCTAGTTATAACATTTAGATTTAGAAACACATTAAACATTATGAATAACTTTGAGAAAAATAACAATAACACATGAAAATACTTGTCTGAAATTTGCTCAACACATGAATCCTAGGAAATATCTGATCTTTATTTATCAATCCAGCTTGTTGGCTCAGTAAATGATACAATAGCCTTCTAGGTACTTTGATAAAAAAGTATATAGAAATGTCTAATAGAATCCACCCTACATACTTCGAATTTTGAAGTATTTATACAAATGAAGTTAAAAAATATCTGAAACTGTATTCAGAGCTAATCTAGGAAAAAAGAAATATCTTCATGGTGTCCCTTTTATTTTGGTTTTGCTGCCTTTAATCTTTTGCCCTTTAATCTGCTTTGTTGTTTGATCTTTCATGTTGTATGCTTCATTTAGTTTAGCCTTTCATCTAATACACTTTCATATGATACGCTTTGACTCTATTGATCTGTCAACATTGTTTTACCATGTTGTTTTACTTTTACTGTACATTAACCTTCTTACTGCATATTTCTATAGTAAATCAGTTAATTTCTCCCATGTTTCAGCATCAGGTAATTGGATTTTTGGCATCTTTCTATATGTTTCATATACCTTTGTGTATTTGGAAAAAGTAGGCTTATTGATAAACAAGTGTTTTACTTCATGCTAGAGGTAAAACAAGTTTGCAAATGTTTGGTAGAGTACTTTTCCTCTTGGCAATGCCTTCATTGATGATGTATTTACCTGATCTTTTGCTACCTCTCTGATTTTCTTGTTGTAATCCTCTTGTGTCACCAACTTATCATTTATCACTAAGGTATTGGGTAATCCTTTTTCTCTCAAAATCTGGAACTTATCCATAAATCTGTCAATGGCTAACCACATATTCTGACACTTATCCTCCAAGTTTTGCATCAAGTTCCTCTTGGAGAGGACATTTTTGACCTCCAAAATTGTCTCTGTTTTGCCCTCTATTTCCAATTCTTGTAGCTCATACTTATTCTTGGTGTTAAGGAATTGGATAATTCTTGCTGTCTCTTCTGGAATTTGTCCTAATTCTTCTTTTACTTTTTGGATGGCCTCTGTAGCCAGCTTTATCAAATCTATTTGTTTGAAAATCACCTGAATAGATCGCCAAATATCATTGACAGAGTCAATGATATTAGACCATAGTTGTTCCTTAGCCTGCCCAAGGGGTTCTTCCAGTGTTAAGTCCTTTTCCGGGGCTTTTAATCTTTCACACATCCTCGTAGCCTTTTGCACTTCTTCTTTGTGCCTAATTTTGGAAAGCTTGTAATCAGTTACCAAGCTTGTCACTTTCTCTTTGAGCTTATTCATCTCTGTGGTTTGTATGGAAATTTCTTCTATAGCTTTAACCAATTTTCCTGCTTCTTCACCTGATGTACCTGTTGCTGATGTAGATGTTGTAGAAACCGGTAGTATTGTGGTGCTTGGAGCTGTGGGAGCCAATGAAGCTGCCAATGTGGAAGGAATAACCGTGGTAACTATTGGGATGACATTTACCGAGGTAGTGCCAATATTAGTTTGTTTTAATTGGATTAAGCTGTCGAAATCCTTTTTTGTCTCCCTCAACTAATCATTGAGTTTAAGGACTAAGTCCATCAACTCTTCATGCATTATTTGGCTTTCCAAGGCTTCCTGTGTCTGGGGGTGCTGTAGTTTGAGGTATCTTCAACCGTTTCTTAAGGGCTGCAATGTCATCATTCTTCTTTTTGATTAATTGTTCAGCCACCTTGATGTATTTGGGATCATGTCCCAATTCAATTACCAAGTCTTCCAAAGACTTGATTCTAGTGTCTTTGGCCTGTGATGAGGCTTTTTCCAACTAATACTGGGCCGAAATGTTATTTTGTGAATTCTGCAATTGATGAGAAGCCATGACCTTTACTGTAACGGTGGAGTAAATCATTTCTCTAGCCTGCTTGTGAAATTCAATCTAGTCAATGGGATGAATATCCCTTGCCAATACTTCAAAGTCTATCTTCTTGAAATCTGCTGATGTTCTCGGTTTTTTTACAGTTGGCTTTATGAAGGAAATTTGCATCTTTCCTTCCTTGATGTCAAAAGCTAACATCAACCTACTTTGATTAGGCAGTGTTAGCTTGAAATACTGTGCATAGGATTCCACCTTTAGTTTCTGATTTCTCATTTTAATCTCCTTGAACCTATCCTTAATGTCCCTATCTCTATCAGCAGGCTTATTGAATGAGGATATTGCTATACTAAGTTGCCTTTCTAAAATTTGGGTTTTTGATGTAGATGGATCCTGTGTTTCTCCAGATGGATTTGTGCCTTTTCTCATGTCTAACTCAGCATCAGTTATTTCTATTGAGCCTTCTGTGTCTTCCTGTTCTGAAACAGGATTGAGCCTAGGCCTTTTGCTTTGGGTAACTTCATACTATACATTGGAAGTGTCCATACCTAAGCTGGAGCCTTCCTCTCTATTCCTTTTGGGATTATTTTCCTCATTCTAAGGAGTCTACAAAATAGGAGGGGTACTCATGGTTCCTTGTTGCTATGGTATCTGCAGGAATGAGATTTCATCAAGTTGTCTCTCTAAATCAAACAAGGTATTTTAAACATCTACGCATATCTCTCTATTTCTGGTATAGGGTGATGAATGTGAGGTTCCAATTTGACCTTTTTTCTTAGTTTAGTTATAAACCCTTGAGGGTCATACCTCCACATGAAACTGTTCTTAAAATTCATTTGTTGCGGAATTTGATCTGCTTCCTCTCCCACCTCTCTAGTATTGCAAATGGAAGGGCCTAATTGGTTCTTGATCTTGAATTGAGTCCTTTTCTTGGCTGAGATAAAGTTGATATCATCAGAGTTCATTATCTGCCTATAATATTCCAGAGCATATAACTTCATGGGGAGGTATTTGGGAAGTTTGTACGGGGCAAGCTGGCAACTATAGATTCTTATTTCGGTGTGATTTTGGTAAAGGTACCAATCTCCCACCTTACTTTGTTTGGACAATTGGATCACTCTTTTGATTTCTTGGCTTATTCTGGGTGGAGGGCTTCCTGTTAGCATGGTCATGACTGGATGGACAAAAGAGTCAATGAAGTCTATGTAGGTGTATGATGATGAATCCCTGTGGAATAGTGGTGTCCAAAATATAACCCACCTAGGATGGCCTTTAGTATCCAGCTTCTGGATGGTGAAGGGGAATCTATTTGACTAATAATACAAAAACATGTGGTAAAGTACAGATGAGTACTTGAATACTCTCTCATTGTGCATTTTGGTAAATTGTTCATGCATCCTTTTAGCTATGAACTGGGCATAATTATACAAAGTAGCAAGAGACTTTCCTTGGGTGAAAATGGACATGAAGGTCAGGATGAGCTCGTCAATGTATTAATCTATGGTATAGCCCAGAATACATGATATCATGGTTACAGTTTTCTTTCCCCTTTAAGAGAAGATGGCAGAAACATATGGAGGGGCATCTGTAAGAATGTGCTGCTCCTCTACAATGAAAGTTTGGAATATTTGGGCTAGTCCAGATGGACTCAATTTGGTGTACTAGTCTAACAAATCCCCAATGGAGAGTGGGGTCAGGTTTGGACCTGGTTGGACTTGCAACATTTCATTGATTGAGTCAGTTGTAATAGTAAACAAGACTTTTTGGTCTGGGGACATTATAGCTCTCTCATTGGGAATGTAACAAGCATGGCATAGATGAATAATATCAGGAAAGACATGTACTTGTGGAAACTGCCATTTGGGAAAATTGGACTCCCAAAGGCCAATGTCATCAGTGTGGTTTAGATATTTGTCCTTACTCCAATAGTGAATTTTGAGCAGGAGTGTATAAGCACTTGTGTCTTTGATTTGAAAATCCTTGTCCGCCAGGGGAAGATGGTCAAGGTCCAAATGGGGGGTTGTCACTGGTCTGACATCCATGGCGATGGGGGCAGCCATAATTCAGTTCTTGCGGATTTGAATTTGACTTATACAGGTTTATATTAGAGGTTTGAAGGTAATTTTGAAGCTTGTAGAAGGGTTTGGGTATTTTAGTGAGGCACACACTTTAATTTTAAAGTAATCTCAATTAATTTTAAATAATTAAAACACTTTAAAGACTAAACATTTTCAAATTGAAAGGGTGTCTGGTAATTTCTCTTCAAATACCTAGAATTTGGGTGAATTAGCTTCAAATTGGTGTTCTCGACAACTGCAAAAGTTTGAATGGGCTCTGGTACGAACTGAGAGCTTTATTGGGGTCTTTGCAACTTCTTCAGGATTGAAATTGAGGTCAATTGGTGATTTCAGCGTTTGAAAGTGTCGCAATGGTTTGCAGAGGTTTTACAAAGAAATTGATAAAAGAAGGCCGAATAGGGCTTCTCGTCCTTTTTATTGAACAATGGTTATTTTTTGGCGGGTGAATTATGAATGAATAATGGGTGATTTTTCGAGTTGGGCGGGGAGGCGGTTTTCCAAGCCATCACACTGCTTTATCGAGGAGGTGGTATTTTGGCGAGGTCACCCGATCTACCTTAACGCTTGACACGTAGAAGATGGGGGCCCATGCAATACCATTTTATCGAGCGAGTAAAGGTCGGATATCGCGTGAACCCGATATGGCTGTGAATCGTTAGATTCAGGTGCTAATGATCGGATGGTAGTCAGGTGACACATTAGCACAGATGAAATGGGCATAGGTTTTGGGGGAGCCTGGGGCTTCAATTAATGGTGGTTTGTGATTATTTTGGAGTTAAACATGGCATCAAATGATCGTATGGGGTTAATGGAGGGATTATCCTAGCTTTATGAAGAATCGGTGAGTTAAGAGGGTTTTGTCAGGGGGATAGGGTAAAAATATAGTTTATAGTTAAACTAAGGGTAGGGGTAATATATACAGGGATTTATTTATATACGAGGAAAAAGGGTATATCGGGAGCTATATTATTAAGTTAGAAATTAATATGGACTGAAATGAGTGGAATGAAGATAATACAAAGTATAATTTAATATTTGTGGTTTTCTTTTACATACACTTATACTTGGGATAAAATCTTTTTGTAGGTATTTTGAATGAAATACATGGGGTTTTTTACTTTTCATAGGAAAATGGAGTTTAACCTTAGGAAAATGGGTTTTATTAGGGTAATTAAAGGAAATGACTTTTATGAAGGGAATTCTAACATTTGATGTCCATAAGTCATTAAGCCGAGTGTCTCGTCCCACCAAAAGTCAGAGAAATGCTTTGAGCCTTTCTGACTTGAAGGATTTTTAGTACTAGAACATACTTTTGGATGGGGAAATTAGTAAGTATAGGGATGAAATGAATGAGGGGAAGTCAATTAAATCAACTTGTAAGCCTCTATTTTTTCTTTCTTAATTTCTCATGCACATTGAAACATATGATTAAGCATGATAAATGTGCTTTTGTCGAATCAACTTTATACTTCAGCCACCTTTCTTCTACTTACCCATTACTTATCCATTACTTACCCTAACTTTTTTTCTTCACTTATTTGGGTGCATTTATGCTAGCAAACCCTTTTATTTCCTTTTCTTTTATAAAACAAACTATCTACTTCTAACATTGTATCTTGCAAGGGCTCATAATAAATTGATGAGCTCCTTTTATTTTCGCTATCTATCTAATGATCTGCCAAGATTACACTGTTTCCTTAGATTTTATTCTCTAACAATAAACATAAAATTCAAAGCATCAAATAGTCAAGATTAAGCAGTTTGACTACCATGGGTTGTGGTATGTATGACAAGCTACACACAACCATTATTTAAGATAGTAAAGCAGTAAAATAGAAGTGGCATTTAGACTTGCACACTTTCATGATCTGTTTTTGTTTTTGGGGTTCATATGTTTTCATTTTTTGATCTTTTCTTATTCTTTTTTGTCCTTTGATATTTCTTTTAGGACACACCCTCTTTACATTTTTTAATTTTTAATATGGAAAACATTTGTAGAACCCAAAGGTATGTACAATATTACAAGGCTTAACCTTAGCCAATTAAAAATTATGAATCCTATGACTATAGGACTCTAACAGTGGCTCCACATGGGGATGACATTTCTTAGTTAAATGTCAAGAACTCTAAAGATTAGTAGCCTTTGAATTGTGGCTGAGGTTACCTTCCAAAGTTTCCTTCTGTGAATTTTCATTATTGATACTTATGAGAGTGAATCCTCCCAAGCTCAGGGCATTCTCTCTAGGCTTCAACTTCAAAGGATTACCTTTCAATCCAAACTACACTCTGCCATGTTATGTACAATGATGAAAATTAAAGTGAATTATTGTAAGTCAGTGGGAAAGTAATGCTTCAACATCCTATCATTAACAGGTCCTCCTGGTAGATCTGATCCATCTATGTTTCTCAAGAAAAAGGCATTGTTGCCTCCGTAGCCATAAATGACATAAGGCCTCTACCACAAAAAATCAAATTTTCCATGCTTTCCTTTGTCTTCTCTCCTTGAATCCCACTTAAGGACTTTGTCTCCTATATAAAAATCATCTGCTTTAGTCTTTTTATCAAATACTTTCTTAATTTTTTCCTAGATTACCTATGATTTTACATATACTTCTTCTCTAGTCTGCTGTAGATGTATGGTCTGATTTATTCTTCTTTGAATATCATTTATTTCCACCTGTAATTACTGAAGGATCTTCATGACTGGCACTCCCAAGGATGATGGGAAAACTGCATCCATCCCATAAACCAGCTGATAGGGTGATGTTCCAATGGACTTCTTAGTAGTCAGTCTATCTGCCCATAAGGCATTGACTAACTCTTGTTCCATGTCTTTTTATTGTCTTCCAGTAACTTTTTTATAATATTGACCAAATTTTTGTTAGATGACTTTGCTAGTCCATTATCTTGAGGGTAATAGGTTGCGGAATGGCCAAGGGTGATGTGGTATTTGTTACAAAAATCTATCATTTTGTTGGATTTAAAGGTTGTTGCATTATCAGTAATGAGATTCTAGAGACATCCAAATCTTGAAAGGCTATTACTCTCTAGGAAGGTGATTATGACAGTGTATGTGGCTTGCCTAGAAGGTATGGCCTCTATCCATTTGGTAAAATAGTCTGTGGCTGTCAGAATCCACTTGTGGAGCTGAGGATGAGGGGTGTATTTCTCCAGTGAAGCCTAACCCCCATTGTTGAAATGGCATCTCAGTGGAAATTGGTTTAAGAGGCAAGGGTAAAAGTTTTCTCTTTCCCTAAAAAATCTGGCATTTATGACAGGAGGTCACATGTTTTTTAACATCTGCAAACAAAGTAGGCCAACAGAAACCAACCCTCAAAATCTTGTCAGCAGTACTCTTCCAATACAAGTGTCCTCCACAATCCCCTGCATGAAATTCTTGTAAATTATTGTCAGCTTCATCTTTTAATAAACATTTTAAAAGAATACCACTATTGTCTTTCCAAAACAATGCATTATCTATAAGAGAATATCTCAATGACTTTATTTTTAAGAATCTAGCTTTAGTTCTTGTCAATCCAGGAGGAGCTTGTAAGTTTAGTAAAACAAATGTAATATCTACATACCATGGTGAATCAATAATAGGTTCACGGATCTGTGGAATCGCCATCTCCACCTGATCATCAAGGGAACTAATGAAGTTGATATCAAGGGCCTAACAATTCGATTCAGCCCTGATTTTGGCTAAACCTTGGCCTTTGATGAGCTCGGTGGGTTTTATCTCTATGTCATATTCCAATATTGTGGCAATCCATTTGCCTCTTCTTCCTTCAGGCCCATTTTGAGTCAAAATGTCCTTAACTATAGAGTTTGGAACATATGTAATAATGTGAGAGTACAGAATGTATACTCTGAAATCTTTGACAGACTTAACCAAAGCTAAAGCTTATTTTTCCATGATATTGTATTTGAATGTGGCATATCTTAAGGATTTACTAAAGAATGCTATTGGTTGTTCATATCCTTGATTGTTCTTTTGTAGAAAGACTGCTGTAATGGTGTGTCCTGAAGCAAAATAAAATATGATAAAATCTTTGTTAAAGTCAGGACTAATCAGGACTGGAGTCTTGGTTAATTCTTCCTTAATAGCTTCAAAGGATTTTTTGGCCTCTAATGTCCATTTAATTGCTGAGTCCTTTCTTAGCATGTTATTTAATTCCCTAATTAATTTGGCTAGATTTTAGATGAATCTCCTAAGAAAATTAATCTTACCTAGAAATGATTGTAGCTCTTTTATGTTTCGGGGATGGGAAATGGTCAAAATGGCTTCTATTATAGTAGGGTCTATCCTAGTCCCATATTTCGATATGATGTGTCCTAACAGCTATCCCTCTTCAAGACCAAAAAGTTTCTTGTTAGGATTTAAAGAAATCCTGAATTTCTTGCATTTGATAAATACTCTTCTGAGGTGGTCTAAGTGTTCATTGTCAGATTTAGAGAAGACTGTGATGTCATCCTAGTATACTACTAAGAAATCATGGATTTCCTTGGAAAAATCTATATTCATAGCTCTTTGAAATGTGGTGTTAGCTACCTATACCAATAGGTTTCATATTTCATGATTGGCAATGAAAGGGTCCAAATATGCTCTGCTTTGATGATGCAAAGATCACATATTTCAAAGGGAATACAATCTGTGCTTATAGCTTAATGTGGACTCAATTTTGATGGATGGTCCAACAGCCTAATCTGGATCATGCCATGTTTTAAATTTTCAGTTGTAGAATAGAGAAAGAAGTCTGTCCAAACTATTTAATCTTGGCAGACGAGTAGCTTAGGTAGAGAAGTAAGGCTCCCAACTGTTTAATCTGGGACCTTGGAAGCAATAAGGGTAGCAGTAGATAGAAAATCAAAAGGAAAAAGCCAAAGAAAAGAAAAGGCAAATAAGGGTCTGCAAGTCCAAGTGCACCCTCCAAGAAGAAACAAAAAATGCTAGGCAAGTAGATTCCTTGCAAATAAATGTGTGCTGAAATGTCCATAGAGGAAAATCGATGGTTGAGAAGCTCCTCTTCTCCATCAGGTTCCAGCAAGCAAAGAAGCATATCTAACTTCCCAATTTTTCCCTCTCCATTCATTACTAACATCCCCTCATCAGTTGATATTCATGAAAGAATTGGTGGTTTTAGGTGGTTCTTAGTCCTATTAGAAGCCACATTTCTTGTCTAAAACTCTTTTCATTTTGATCTACTCCTTAAGCTAAGTTATTTTCAAATAAATTTAGTGTCATCTCCCCTCATCCACTCCTTTCATCCATATTAACACTAACTCTACTACATAATTCCCCTATGTTACCTCTTCCCTAGTACTATAACACCATGGTGTATAAACCCCAAAGCATTGTATAAATATCCCTCCCCTTGGCATTATAGCCAATAAGTCCTCTGTCAGGGATCAAAATGGCATCTGGTCACTTTGATGAACCTAAGTCTAACCCCCTCCCCTCTTCTGAATTCATTTGGCCCCTTAAAACCTTCATTTGCTAAAGAAAACCTTATAAAAGACCTTGTTCTACCTATACTCGCTTTAGTTTGCAAAAAAAACAAAAAAACCCACTTTTCTCGTTTATCCAAAGTATGGGCGCCGGGTTATTTTTGTATTTTTATATTGAATGGACATTGAAAAACCTTTGTAAACCCGCCATATCCCAAGAGTTTCCGCCCAGCACTGATCCCGAAAATAAATATTAAAATAATCCCGCCCCTTGTAATATCCACCGATCATCTCAGCAACCCGTCAACCGTCCGATCGAGCGCTTTTGATCGGACGGCCCTAATCCATATCAGACCGGCCCCGACGTCCGACAGATACCTTCCGATATCTGTCAGAGGGTGACGTCAGGCCTCTGCCACGCGCCATCCCCACGGTTTATCGGAGGTACGCCTGACAAATCCCTCTTTCGTATCATAAGCGGTGCGATGAGAAACCACTAACCACTCCCGGTTTTCGGTCGATCCGCCAGCCAACGTCACCACCACGTCATACCCACGTCAGTGCCACCCCGCCGCCGCGTCAGCCCCTGCGTCCGCCCCATGCTGATACGTCCGCCACCTCATCATCCCCGTGGACTAATCATAGCTCACCACATCACCCGATGACGTCATGCTGACATCATCCGACCTTGACCCCACCTGATGACGTCATGCTGACGTCATCCAAAAAACGCGCCAATATGCCAAAAATCCATATTTAGGCCAATTTTCGCATTTTTTCATACTTTTTACCACAAGAGCTGTTGCTTTCTCTACATGATTTTACGTCCAAAATTGCACCACCTTTGCTGAAATCAACTTGGAGTCCTCCGGCGCGCTATTTCTACAATCATTTGTGACCATTTCTCGCTCTTTTACCAGGTATTTTCCATTATAAATCCTTCATATGGCTACTTTGTCTGTGAATTCCCTCTAAAGAGCTTAAACAACAAAAAACTCGCAAATTCACCGGCGAAATCTTGGTGCCTAGCCCCCATTTACAACTGTGAGCTCGAAAAACACCAGCTGAGCCTTGTTTGCCCATATTTTCACAAAAAACTGTACTTTGTTCGCGCAATCGCGAGACGGCTTACTCAAACTGTACCTACCTGTTAAAAAAGACAGATTGAGACCACACATTGGTCTTATTTGCAATTTAAACAATATTTCAATTGCTGCAGCTGTTTCACTCACCCTCTGTTCCATACAATTCACATTTCTCCCTCAAAGAAAGCTCTTTGTGTTGCTCTGCATAGCAACTCTATCCATAATCCTAGGAGAAATCATGGATCCACTAGTATCTCCAATAGCGTTGAATGTTGCTCCATTGAATGCCCCTCAGAGACAATTGGAATGGCAGTCTCTGGCAGACATGGACTATCAGATTTCAGAGGAAATGCTGATGAGAACTAAGTTCCACATCCACCTGCTCAATGAATTCAAGGCCAAGCATGAGGCTGGAACAGATGTGCTAGGCATATGGGACTCATTCCTTCCTATGTTTAAGCTCCCTCAGGTCAAACAATTCCCTGATTTGATCCATCTGTGTGCTGAAAACTATGACCCCACTCAGAGGGAAATTCTTCACCCTTCAGGATCAGCTATGTTTTATGTCACCCCAGAAGCTATCAAGGATATGCTCTGCTTCAGGACTGAAAAGAAACTGGTCCCTCTATCACTTGTAGACCTGATAAATCAAGGAGCCAGAATGACAGATGCTCAGGTCACCAAACTAAACCAGCTATACATTGGCTCTGACTCTGTGAAGTATCCTCCTATCAATCAAGTATACCTCAACCAACTGGGCAGAGATCTGGCAGACATGATTAGTCCCATTTTGGGCTACAACTCCATTGAGTTTGTTGATCAAACTGTGCTGGTAATCATGCTCATGTTTGCTCCTGGCAAGTCTCCTATCTGCTATGACTATGCCACCTATATAGTAGACAAAATACATGAGCAACTAATGAACCTGGCAAGAGAAAGAGTGTTCAGATATACCTCTTACATTTACCACTTGATCTTATATCATCAACATCAGAAATTCTCTTTTACAATCAAAAGAGAGGATGCCCAAGGCAATCCAAGATCAGTGGTCTATTGGTCCTCTGTTTTCCACTGTAGATTTGAATCTCCATATACTTATTGTGAGTTCATAGATCAGTTCATCCACCCAGCTATGTCAATGATGATGGGCTCACCTCCTCCGAGGCTCACTGATGAAATGCAAAGGATCCTGCAGTTATCCAAATCATACAGCATTGGGGACTGGTACTTTTACCAGCACCACACTGTCATCAGGATATATCGGTGTGAATTGCCTCCCTACAGACTACCCAAATATGTGCCTATGAGGCTCAGGCAGTTTGGCAATGTCGATGTGCTTCACTTTTCAGGCAAAGGCAAGAAAGCACAGTTGAAAGTCAGGAACCAACTTGGCCACTTTGTCTATAACCAGAGGGAGGAAGGTTGGAAAGAAGCAGACAGGATGCTTGAGTCCCTTGGCCTTCAAACCAGTTTCCTCTGGAAACCTTATGACCCTAACCACTTCATCACTTTGAGGAGGCTAAGATATAAGCTATCTGGCTATGATCATGTAAAGATCCCTCACATTGAAAAACATGCAAACCAAGCAAAATGGAGGAGAGGAACCCTAGAAGAGCGGGTTACACAAGAGGAGCTGAACCAAAGAGCAGTCAGGAATCTAAAAAAGATGGCTGACCTTGAACTTTGTTCACAGGTGTTCTCCCTTCCAAGCACACAAGTGGGAGCAGTTGCATCCTCCTCGACTGCAAAACAGCAAGCACCCAAAGATACTGAAGATATATCTAACAGGGGCAAGGAAAAGGAAATGGAAACTGAACAGCCACCTCATGACAAGGTGCAGCAACAGCAGCAGCAGGTAGAACAACGACAACAACAGCAATTACAGCAAGAAGAAGGGCAGCATAATAAAGAGCAGCCCCCACAGCAAGAAGGGGCAGTTGAGGCCCCAATTTTCACAGAACAGCAGGCACAAAATACGGTGCCTCCTAGGTGAGAAACATCAGCTGATGCATCAATCCTCCAAACTCCACAAAAGGAGGATACTAGCAGAAAAAGAGACAGAGAGACTCCCTTGACCACATCAGAAAGTCATGGTGAGAAAAGACAGAGATTGAACCCTTTCTCTGATGAGGAAATGCCTACAGGGCAGTCTCTGGGCATGGGCCCACCTAGCAGGGAAGCATCTGCAAGTTCCTTCCAAGAGGAACAGAACAGAACTGTGGGAGGAGAAGTAAGCTCCTCTAGCCAGCAGGGGAGGGTGAACTGAGCTTCAAACAGCAGTTCATAGACATAAGAAAAGGAATGAGCCCATAAAAATACAGCTGTACAATCATTTGCTAAAGATGGCTCCCACTAACCAGCAAAGACTGATGTCTACTTTTGATGTTAGTGAGGGCAAGATGATCATGAGTCATTTCTTGCCAGCTGTAGCATAGCCCCAGTCCCCTGCAGATTATATAAGGACCAATCTTGAGGTCCTTGCCAAGGACATCCACCCGATGGACAAAATTGAGCTACACAAACAAACGGGTGAGATGGTGTATGCCTCCTTGGCAGACAAAACCTTGGACAATTATAGGCTGGAAAATAGCCTTAATAATACAGCTGCCCAACTTGAGTTGGAAAGGGCATCATCACAGGCTAAGGACAACAGAATTAGGTCCTTAGAAGATATAATTATTGAGATTGGGCATGATCCCAAAGATATCAAGGGCATCCAAGAGATATTGAAGTTAAGGGATGCAGACATGGCTGCTTTGAAGAAAAAGATCAAAATGCCAGCCACAATTCACCCTCAAACAGATGAGGTTGCCCAGCAGAGGCATGATAAAGATGCCACAGCTTTGCTGGTGTCTCTCTACAAGCAGCTTATCCAGACAAAAGAAAAGCTGGGAGAATCAGAGGCTGCACAGGTAGCATTACAGGCAGCCTTGAAGCAAAGAGAAGAAGGTCAGACCTCCCAGCCTCCTCCTGAAGTAATAAACCTTGAGGAAACTACTCCAATTACTATTCCTCCTCCTCAACAAACAGAACAAGCAACAACATCCACCTCAGCAGCACCACCAACAACAGAGCAGGCCCCAAGCCTGGACATGCAAAAGCTGAGGAATGAGATCCAGGCCTTGGAAGCACAAATGACAGAATTGAATGAGGCCAAGGAAAAACTAGCCAAGGTCAATGAAAGATATGATAAATCCAAGCAGTTTGTGGCAGAAAAGGGCAGGGAGATAAAAGCCCTTAAAGACAGGATCAAAGAGCTAGAAAATGAGCTCAAATTAGATAAGGTTGTGGTTGAGCTTAAAATAGTGCTGTGTGCTAACATTGGCCAATCTATTAATGAGCAATGGCAATATATTGAAACAATCCATGAGCAGTTGGACCTCATTCCAAAAGCACAGACTGAGATTCAGAGATCAAGAGCTGCTCTAAGCAATATGCCTGAAATTGCCACCAGGATGATTAATGTGCTTAACAATAGGACAAGTACTCAGTTGGCTGCCATGGGAATTTCAAACAGAACTGAGCACATTCAGTTAATCAAAAGGGTTCTTACACTGAGAAACTTGGTACAGACCTTGGAGAGAAGAACCCAGGACATGCAGACTGAGGTGAACAGGTTTATGGAGAAATTTCAGGTGTTAGAAAACAGAGGGCTCCCTAGCTTACTGAACAGCGCAGGGAGATTGTTCACACATGACCAGTATGCCAAAAGGGTTAATACATTTGCCACTAGTCAGATCAACGAGAAGCCCAGCACTTCAGAGGAAACAGGGCCAGCCACAGGACAAACTCTCTACAATAGAGTAGAAAGTTTATTTTTTATAATGAATGAAATCAAACACCTGTTTGAGGTGCCTCCCAATTTTTACAAATATACAGAGGCAGAGGAGACTATGGATGCAATTCTCAGGCATCAACTACCTACACTAGAATGGTGGACTAAGGCCATACAGACAATTTTATAAACAGGAAGCCATTCAACAAATTTTGATCATCGAAAATGCAAAATTGTCATACACAGGACAGTTTTAAAGAATCAGCATGCATTAAAGATAAAAGCTGAGCCAACTCAGCAGAGATTTCGGCCAACAAAGCAAGGTAGGAAGCTACAGGTATCCAAGCCGAGAAGCTGCAGCAGGACAGCTCCAAAGCACATTTGTCAGCATTAATGCAGATCACTCCAACCGACTCAATGGCCTCCAAAGGCCAAAATATCTTCTGACAAGCATAAAGATGCATTTACTTTGTATTCAATGATGTAATAACTTTCTGATCTAAATATCTTGAAAAGTTGGTGAAGATATTCATTTCTGAGATAACTTAGCACTCAGATATTTTGTAACAACGGATTGTATATATTTGCCCCTCGCACAAGCTTGCAGGGGTTGTTGTTGATTTCTCTTGAAGAATTTCTTAAGCTGTAATTCTTTCTAAGTTTAATAAAGAAAGTGATGGAATTTCTTGGAGTTCTGAAGTGTTGAATGCGTTCTGGTGTCTGTTGAAAATTGCAAGATTCCTGTGTACTTCACAATACAATAAGTTTCTGTAACTCTCTTTGTTATGTATTTTAAATCTGTTACCATCCATACATGTTCTTAATTTCTAAGTGTTTGACAACAAAGAAAAAGAATAACCTTCAGGACTTATTCATGCAATACCCTGAGTTCAATCTACGTTGTTAATGAATGTTTTCTTCAGCTATAATCTTGATAAGTGTAATTCTTAATTGCTGCACTTTCAGAATATATCTTTCACAGTGACCTTTGTTTCAGGAATTCAAGTTTGCTCCTGAGCATCATGTTTCACTTTCACATCACCAGCTTAATGGAGAATTCTTAAATGCTTTCTGTTGGCTGACCATACATCACCATTTAAGTTTAAATTTTGTTAGTTTGAGATACTCAATAGGCCCTGCAGTCTGAACATCATCACTCCAGCATTTCAAAACATTTCACAGCTCTAGACTCCATTGCCCAATGATATACTACTCTCTGAACACTACATCTTAAGCACCGAAAGAAGTCCTTCAACCAAAATATAAACCAAAACCTGAGCATAATAACTAGCCTAAAATACTATCAAAACAGAGACAAATTATAAAGAGAGAGCCCTCTCTGATTACAGCTGGGCTAGAAACTGTGATCCAAAGATTGGTTAGTGGTTACCCCGGCCGTATGCCCTTGGGAGTCATAGGGAACAACCTGGGTGTTAACATGTGGCACCTGTATTCATTAATCCAAAGGGCATCTTCAAATACATGAAGGTATCCCAAGGAGTAGTAAACACAATTTTGGCTTGGTCCTCAGGTTGGACCAATATTTGGTTATACCCAGAGAATCCATCTAAAAGTGAAATCCTAGACGAGCCCACCACCCTTTGCAATATATGGTCCATTTTTGGTAAGGGGTAGTTGTCTTTTAAAGAGACCTTGTTTAAGCTTCTAAAATCTACACAAAATCTAATTTCACTTGTCTTTTTCCTAGTTGTAACTAAGTTTGAATTCCAGTCTAAGTATCTAATGGGTGCTATTATTTTGGCATCAAACATTATTTTAACCTCTTTCTCTATGGATGGCATAAGGACTGGGTTTATCCTCCTAAGTTTCTGTTTGAAAGGTTTATGATCTTCTTTTAGAGGTATTTTGTGTTGGATTATGCTAGTGTCCTAAGATTTTAAGTCTTCATAACTCCACACAAATACATCCTGGAACTTCTTAAACAAATTTACATATTTTACCTTTTCCTCTGGGGATAAGGCTTTAGATATCTTAATGAGTTTTGGATTATCTTCAGTTCCTATATTAACCTCTTCTATGTCAGCTCTCAGAGGTTCCATCTTGGTTTCCTAGCTACATCATTAGAGTCAAACAAATCTTCTAAAGGTGCTAATCCTTTAGGCAGAAAATTATTTTTCAAACGAAGAATCTCATGATCATCATCCATTATTTCATCTATCTCTACATTTTATAAACTATCTATTTCTACTCTAGTAAATTTAGTTGGTTTAGTTATATCAAAAACATTTTGATCTAAATTGCTCTCTACATTATTGTCTATTGTACAATCAGTATCTATCTTACAATTATGAAATTCACCTTCATTGTTCATGAAATTGTAGATCTGAGAGTCATGGGAGAAAATCTACCAATACTTAAGGTTGTCTGGTATAACAGGCCTATGTCTAACTTCTACAGTGTACTGGTGGTTTGGTTGAAATGGCAATTTACAAGTACTAGCAAAGGTAGCTAGACTATGGGCTTGCATGTTTTGTTTTCTAGGAATGGAAGCAAAGTTTGATTCCAAGAGGTCCTTGATCAAGTCTAAAATAGTATCCCTATATCTACCAAGCCTAGGGTTGTTGACAAAATATTCACCACTGATCTGTTTGATAATCAACTCTGAGTCTCCCATGATGGAAACTCTTTTGGCTCCAACTTCCTAACCAATTGTAACCCTAGAATCAGGGCCTCATATTTGGCCATGTTATTGGTACATTTGAAGTTTAATATGAAAGCGTGTCCCTTAGCATGGTTATTTTCCATATTATGGATCCACATTCTTGCACCAACCCCTAACTTATTGAAAAACCCATCAAAATCTAAATGCCAAAGTGACTCATGGAATATGTTCTCACTGTCAGCTGTTCTGTACTTAAGGTCTTTGGTTATGATTTCCTTTTTATCATTTTCTGCATTGTATAATATGAAAGAGTCCATATCTGAAAGCATGGAGTATATGGGAAAGTTTTATGGCTTTTCGTCACTACTAACCATGTACTTCATCAAGGTCTCCCTATATAATTTTCTTGGTTGGCCAAAAATAGATATGGTGGCATAAGAGATATCCAACTGCAAAAATCCCTGCAGTTTGCTCCCCATGAGCGAGATAGTAGCATTCCATATTTTGGTGAGATTTCTGCAACTACAATGTCCTTTAGAATGCTCTTTGCAGGGCACTGGACAACAGTCACACATAAGTCTTTGATTAGACCAAGGCATTTAAGCTGGCTGTAGTCAAAAGAAAATAAATATTTATAAGCCCTGGTAATGTCTAGGTTCAGTCTTTCCATTATTTCCTTTGGCATCAGATTATGGGATGCTCTTGAGTCCAGCATAGTGTTATGCAAAATTTTATCGTGAATGTTCAGGCTGATGTAAAAAGGAGGAACTCCCCCTTGCTGATGAATACCATTGGCCTCAGGGCCAAATAATAATTCAGGCTAGTCATCATTCAAATTAACAAAATCCTCTCCCTCTCCTATGTTCAAAGTCTCAGTTATCTATGAGTTATAAGATTGATTCTTTACCAGTTCGATCAAAGGAACTGATATCTTTAATTTAGCTATTTCATTTCTAATGTTGAAAGGGAGTTGAGGTTTGTTTGTTTGATTCTGATCTTCCTTAATGTATGTAGTTTGAGTATCTTTATTCTGTTTCTCAGTGGTAGTCATTTCAGTTTGTGTTTCTACTCTCTTGGCTTGATTTCTTTTATTTTGATTGTTTTTAGGGACTATCTCTATTTGGGTTTCAGTGGAGGTTATATCTACAATCCTATGGGTTTAAGTTTTAGTTGTTCCCCTAGGGAGAATTTGCAACACTTTGTTAAATGGAGCTTATTTTATTATCTTAGTTTGGGTTTGGATGGATCTTTTAATGGGAGTCTCATTATTCTTCTTACTTCTCAAGCTATATTGTTTATGTACCTAATATATACCTAACTCATATCCCTATTTAAAATCAAAAGGTTCACTGGATTCTAATTGCAATTGTTGAAGCACATATAACTCTTGTTCTTCCTGAGTAAGAAAAATAGTGTTTTCTTCTATGGTTTCCAGTAAGTTAATCTGGGTATCATTCTCTACTTCTTGGTTCTGTGAATCCCCAACATAATTTTCTTGGAAGGGGGGCCTAACCTGTTGGTCTGGTGTAGCATTTTTTGCACTATTAGTATTCTTTCTAAAATTTGGGTTTCTTATTGGGGGTTTTTGTTGTTGATTCTCCCATTGATTTTTCCTCTCCATGTTCTCTAACCTATCCATGATTCTTTCTAAACTTTTAGCTAAAACATCTACTTTTCCATATGAATTTGAATCTTCTTCTTTAAATATAACTTTCTTTTCTTTCCTCATTCATGCTTTCTTAGCTAATGGATTGGCCCCCACACTGACAGCATTGCTCTGCATTTGTTCAAGTGTTTCAGGGTTTCTTTCCCTTAGCTAGTATGAGATGTCATCATCAAAACCATCAGGGAACTTAATTAATGCTAGGTCAGGAGGAGGCATAATGTTGGATGGAATTGCATTATAAATATTATTAAACCTAGTGCAATAGTCCTGAACTAACTCATTGGGAGCTCTCCTAATATTGCCATATTCAGAAAGTATTTGCAATGGGGTTTTCTTTCTCTCCCATCTATCAATGAATAACCTTTGAAAATTGGCTAAGTCTACAATATGGTTGGTAGGAAAAGCTTTGAACCATTTCTTGACATCCCCAGTTAAAGTTTGGGCAAACAATCTCATTTGGACCTCTGCTTCATCTATTTCATGCAACTCAAAAAAGTCAGACATCTTGTTTACATGTTGTTGGGCATTGTAATGACCAGTAGCATCAAACAAGAAGATCTTACTCTGATAATCTGCAGGCATGGCATGGAGTTGGGTAGGTAAAACAAGAGGAGCATATATGTTTGCCATTATTGTGATTGTGGTTTGACTTGGGGGTGAAGCTGTGGTGGTTGAAGAAGGGCTTGAAATTGATGGAGGTGAACTAGATGATGATGAAGATGATTGATTAATAAGTGGTTTATGTGATTGGATTGTAGTAGATACAATTTATGAAGTTGTGGTAAAGGAAGGTGGATTTACAGCGAGTGAAGACTATGAAGAGATTTGAGAGGCAACAACAGTAAGGGAAGCTAGCTCAACATATTGCTGAAGATAAGCACTATCTATATTGCTAATCAACGTAGAGGTCAAGGCTTCTAACTTTTCAAAAGCATCTAAGACAAATTTATCTAAATATGGATGAATAACCCTTTTTGATTCGATGAGTTGAGTAAACTCAGGGTCTAAAACTGTTTCATGGATATCATTCTCAGATTTGGTTCTAAATAGTGAGAGGTCAAATGACAAATCAAAAGGGACTTCCTCTAAAGTTGACAACTCCTCAGGGAGTGAATTGGCTTTGTCTAGCTAGCTACTACTTGCCTGAGTTTCTTCATTTTTTGGTTTCCTTAGAATTTTGTCTGGGTCATCCACTATAGTTGCAGGGTTTGGATCTGGGTTGGCCCTAGTATAGTGAATCTTCTTAGGAGCCAGAATTTTAAGTTTTTTAAACTGTTTTTATGATTTTTTTTGAAAATTTACTTCGGATAATGACCTTAAGGGGCTCAAGATTTAATTTAAGGTTTCCTTAAAGTTTTATGAGACTGAGGATCGAAGTCCCTAGTATGGTCACCAGAAATGTTATCACTCTGATAATTATTTTGAAGTAAAAAGAAAGAAAAACCAAAGGTAACCACAAACCGCTTTTGGAGATCAGGACCTAGCATTCCTGATGCTTAGAGATGGCTCTCTCTTTAAAATTTAACATTGTTTTAGTTAAGATGTTTTTAGGCTAGTTATGATTGTTCAAGGGGTTTTTGATTTGTATTTGAGATTGGGTGGTGGGATCACTTAGACAGATGGATAGAATGATGTCTTTTAGACCATTGGACTATGGAGTCAAACAATATGGAAGCAAAACTAGATTAACTCACTAAAGGTAATGTTCCAAGGGGAAGATGGCAGAGTGTTTTTCAGATCTTTGAGACATAGGGGGTGAAAGGGTTTCACTCGGGCTGAGAGAGTAGTTAAGGGTTCTCAGACCTGGATAATGAATGAGGAATGAAGGGATAATCAAGATCAAAGTGAAATTAAGAATCATTTAACCTGGATATTCAAGAAATCAATCTAAACCAAAGAGAAATTAAGAATTCATTAATTTAGATATCAACAGAAAACATTTAAATGTATAACTGTTAAGATAGAGTCTAATTAAACAAGTTCTGAAGTATTATTCTAGTTATAACATTTGGATTGAGAAACACATTAAAGATTATGAATAAATTTGAGAAAAATAACAATAACACATGAAAATACTTGTTTGAAATTCACTCAACACATGAATCCTAGGAAATATTTGATCTTTATTTATCAATCTGGCTTGTTGGCTTAGGAAATGATACAATAACCTTCTAGGTCTTCTGATAAAAAAGTCTATAGAAATGTCTAATAGAATCCACCCTACATAATTCGAATTTTGAAGTATTTATACAAATGGATTTACAAAATATTTGAAACTGTATTCAAAACTAATCTAGGAAATAAAAATATCTTCATGCAAGAAGATAGAGACAACTATTGAACTGTTTCATGTTGTCCCTTTTATTTTGGTTCTATTGGCTTTGATCTTTTGCCCTTAAATCTGCTTTGTTGTTTGATCTTTCACGCTAGATGCTTGATTTACTTTAGCCTTTCATCTAATACACTTTCATCTGATACACTTTGACTCTGATGATCTGTCAACATCCTTTTACCATGCTATTTTACTTTTACTGTAGATTAACCTTTTTACTACACATTTCTATAGTAAATCAATTAATTTCTCCCATGCTTTAGCATCAGGTAATTGGATTTTTAACATCTTTCTATATGTTTCATCTGCCTCTGTGTATTTGGAAAAAGTAGGCTTATTGATAAACAAGTGTTTTACCTCATGCTGGAGGTAAAACAAGTTTTCAAATGTTTGGTAGAGTGCTTTTCTTGTTGCCTTCATTGATGATGTATTTACCTGATATTTTGCTACCTCTATGATTTTATTGTTGTAATCCTCCTGTGTCATCAGCTTATCATTTATCACTAAGGGATTGGGTAATCCCTTTTCTCTCAAAATATGGAACTTAGCCATAAATCTGCTAACTTCTAGCTACATATTCTGACACCTATCCTCCAAGTTTTGCATCACGTTCCTCTTGGAGAGGACCTTTTTGACCTCCAAAATTGTCTCTGTTCTGTCCTCTATTTCCAATTCTTGTAGCTCATACTTATTCTTCGTGTTAAGGGATTGGATAATTTTGGCAGCCTCTTCTAGCATTTGTCCTAATTCTGCTTTTACTTTCTGGATGGCCTTTGTAGCAAGCTTTATCAAATCTATTTGCTCGAAAATCACCTGAATAGATGGCCAAATATCATTGACAGAGTCAATGATATTGTACCATAGTTGTTCCTTAGCTTTCCCAAGGGTTTCTTTCAGTGTTAAGTCCTTTTCTAGGGCTTTCAATATTTCACTCATCCTGGTAGCCTTTTGCACTTCTTCTTTGTGCATTATTTTGGCAAGCTTGTAATCAGTTTCCAAGCTTGTCACTTTCTCTTTGAGCTTATTCATCTCTGTGGTTTGTATGGACATTTCTTCCATAGATTTAACCAATTTTCCTACTTCTTCACCTGATGTACCTATTGTTGATGTAGATGTTGTAGAAACCGGTAGTGCTGTGGCCCTTGGAGCAGTGGGAGCCAATAAGGCTGCCAATGTGGAAGGAACAACTGTGGTAACTCTTGGGATGACATTTACCAAAGTAGTGCAAAGATTAGTTTGTTTTAATTGGATGAAGCTGTCCAAATCATTTTCTGTCTCCCTCAACTGATCATTGAGTTTAAGGACTAAGTCCATCAACTCTTCATGCTTTGTTTGGCTTTCCAAGACTTCTTGTGTCTAGGGGTGTTGTAGTTGAGGTATCTTCAACTATTTCTTGAGGGTTGCAATATCATCATTCTTCTTTTTGATTAATTTTTCAGTAGCCTTGATGTCTTTGGGATCATGTCTCAATTCAATTACCAAGTCTTCCAAAGACTTGATTCTAGTGTCTTTGGCCTGTGATGAGGCCTATTCCAACTGATACTGGGCCGAAATGTTATTCAGTGAATTTTGCAACTGATGAGCAACCATGGCCTTTCCTATAAGGATGGAGTAAATAATTTCTCTAGCTTGCTTGTGAAATTAAATCTAGTCAATGCGATGAATATCCCTTGACAATACTTCAAAGTCTATCTTCTTGAAAGCTGCTGATGTTCTCGGTTGTTGTACAGTTGGCTTTATGAAGGACATTTGAATCTTTCCTTCCTTGATTTCAAAAGCTGACATCGACCTACTTTCATTAGGCGGTTTTAGCTTTTAATACTGTGCATAGGATTCAGCCTTTAGTTTCTCATTTCTCATTTTAATCTCCTTGAACCTGTCCTTAATGTCCCTATCTCTATCAGTAGGCTTATTGAATGAGGAGACTTCTATACTGAGCTGTCTTTCTAAAATTTGGGATTTTGATGTAGATGGCTCCTGTGTTTCTCCAGATGGAGTTGTGCCTTTTCTCATGTCTAACTCAGCATCGGTTATTTCTACTGAGCCTTCTGTGTCTTCCTATTCTGAAACAAGATTGAGCCTAGGCCTTTTTCTCTAGCTAGCTTCATATTATACATTGGAAGTGTCCATACCTAAGCTGGAGCCTTCCTCTCTATTCATTTTGGGATTCTTTTCCTCATTTTGAGGAGTCTAAAAAACAGGAGGGGTACTCATGGTTCCTTCTTGCTCTGGTACTTGCAGGAATGAGCTTTCATCAAGCTGTCTCTCTAAATCAAAAAAGGTATTTTCGACATCTACCTTTGTACTATCCCTATTTATGAGAGTGTTTTCTAACCACTCAGATTGATTAGCATACCTCTCTATTTCTGGTATAGGGCGATGAATGTAAGGTCCCAGTTTGACCTTTTGTCTTAGTTTGGTTTAAACCCTTGAGGGTCATACCTCCACATGAAATTGTTCTTAAACTTCATTTGTTGTAGAATTTGATCTGCTTCCTCTCCCGTCTCTCTAGTATTGCAAATGAAAGGGCCTAACTGGTTCTTGATCTTGAACTGAGTCCTTTTCTTAGCTGAGGCAAAGTTGATATCATCAGAGTTCATTATCTACCTATAATATTCAAGAGAAAATAACCTCATAGGGAGGTATTTGGGTAGTTTGTACGAGGCAAGCTCGCAACCATAGATTCTTATTTCGGTGTGATTTTGCTAAAGGTACCAATATTCCACCTTACTTTGTTTGGACAATTGGAGCACTCTTTTGATTTCTTGGCTTATTATGGGTGGAGGGATTTCTGTCAGCATGGTCATGAATGGATGGACAAAAGAGTCAATGAAGTCTATGTAGGTGTATGATGATGAATACATGTGGAATAGTGGCGTCCAAAATATAACAGACATGGGCTGGTCTTTAGTGTCTAGCTTCTAGATGGTGAAGGGGAATCTTTCTGACTGATAATACAAAAACATGTGGTAAAGTACAAATGAGTACTTGAATACTCTCTCATTGTGCATTCTGGTAAATTGTTCATGCATCCTTTAAGCTATGAACTGGGCATAATTGTACAAAGTAGCAGGAGGCTTTCCTAGGGTGAAAATGGACATGAAGGCCAAGATGAGCTCATCAATGTATTCATCTATGGTATAGCCCAGAATACATGATATCATGGTTAAAATTTGCTTGCCCATTTCAGAGAAAATGGCAGAAACATATGGAGGGGCATACTTAGGAATGTGCTGCTCCTCTACAATGAAAGTTTGGAATATTTGGGCCAGTCTAGATGGACTCAATTTGGTGTATTGGTCTAACAAATCCCCAATGGAGAGTGGGTTTAGGTTTGTACCTGGTTGGACTTGCAACATTTCATTAATTAACTTAGTTGTAATAGTAAACAAGAATTTTTGTCTGGGGACATTATAGCTCTCTCACTAGGAATGTAACAAGCATGGCACAAATGAACAATCTTAAGAAAGACAAGTACTTGTGGAAACTGCTATTTGGGCAAATTGGACTCCCAAAGGCCAATTTCAACAATATGGTTTAGATATCTATCCTTACTCCAACAATGAATTTTGAGCAGGAGTGTATAGGCACTTGTGTCTTTGATTTGAAAATCCATGTCTGCCAGGGGAAGGTGGTCAATGTCCAAATGGGAGGTTATCACTGGTTTGACATCCATGGCGATAGGGCAGCCATAATTCAGTTCTTGTGGATTTGAATTTGAATTATACAGGTTTATATTAGAGGTTTGAAGGTAATTTGGAAGCTTGCAGAAGGGTTTGGGTATTTTAGTGAGGCGCACACTTTAATTTTAAAGTAAATCCAATTAATTTTACTTAATGAAAACACTTTAAAGACTAAATGTTTTCAAATTGAAAGGGTGTATGGTATTTTCTCTTCAAATTCCTCGAATTTGGGTGAATTAACTTCAAATTGATGTTCTCAACAATTGCAGAAGTTTGAATGGGCTTTGGTTCGGACTGAGAGCTTGATTGGGGTCTCTGCAACTTCTTCAGGAGTGAAATTGAGGTCAATTCGTGATTTCAGCGTTTGAAGGTGTCGCAATGGTTTGCAGAGGTTTTACAAAGAAATTGATTGAAAAAGGCCAAATAGGGATTCTCGGCCTTTTTATTGCACAACGATTATTCTTTGGTAGGTGAATTATGAATGAATAGTCGGCGATTTTTCGGGTTGGGCAGGGAGGCGGTTTTCCAAGCCATCACATTGCTTTATCAAGGAGGTGGTATTTTAGCGAGGTCACCTAATCTACCTTAATGCTTGTCACGTAGCAGATGGGGGCCTAGGTAATACCATTTTATCGGGCGGGTAAAGGTCAGATATCGGGTGAACCCGATATGGATGTGAATTGTTAGATTCAGGTGGTGACGATCGGATGACAGTTGGGTGACAGATTAGCACGGATGAAATGGGCATAGGTTTTTTGGGGGAGCTCGGAGCATTAATTAATGGTGGTTTGTGATTATTTTGGAGTTAAACATAGGATTAAATGATCAGGCAAGGTTAATGGAGGGATTATCTTAACTTTATAGAGAATTTGTGAGTTAATAGGGTTTCGTCGAGGCGATAGGGTAAAAATATAGTTTATAGTTAAACTAAGGGTAGGGGTAATATATATGGGTATTTATTTATATATGAGGAAAAAGGGTATATCGGGAGCTATATTATTAAGTTAGAAATTAATATGAACTGAAGTGAGCGGAATGAAAATAATACAAAGTATAATGTAATTTTTGCACTTTTCCTTTATGTAAACTTATAGTTGGGATAAAATCTTTTTGTGGGTATTTTGAGTGAAATGGAATTTAACATGGGATTTTTTATTGTTCATACGAAAATAGAGTTTAACCTTAGGAAAAGCGGTTTTATTAGGGTAATGAAGGGAAATGACTTTTATGAAGGGAATTCTAACACTTGATGTCCATAAGTCATTAAGTCGAGGGTCCGGTCCCACCAAAAGTCAGAGAAATGCTTTGAGCCTTTATGATTTGAAGGATTTTTAGTACTAGGACATACTTGTGGATGGGGAAATTAGTAAGTATAGGGATGAAATGAATGAGGGGAAGTCAATTAAATCAACTTGTAAACCTTTTTTTTTTGCTTTCTTAATTTTTCATGCATATTGAAACATATGATTAAGCATGATAAATGTGCTTTTGTCCAATCAGCTTTATACTTCAGCCATCTTTCTTCTACTTACCCATTACTTACCCTAACATTTTTTCTTCACTTATTTGGGTGTATTTAGGCTAGCAAACCCTTTTCTTTCCTTTTCTTTTATAAAATAAACTATCTACGTCTAACCTTATATCTTCCAAGGGCTTAGATTAAACTGATGAGCTCCTTTTATTTTCTCTACCTATCTAATGATCTACCAAGATTACACTGTTTGGTCAAATTTTACTCTCTAACTATAAACATAAAATTCAAAGCATGAAATAGTCAAGATTAAACATTTTGACTACCATGCGTTGTGGCATGTACAACAAGCTACACAAAACCATTATTTAAGACAGTAAAGTAGTAAAATAGTAGTGGCATTTAGACGTGCACACTTTAATGATCTGTTTTTCTTTTTGAGGTTCATATATTTTCATTTTTTGATCTTTTCTTATTCTTTTTGTCCTTTGATATTTCTTTTAGGACACACCCTCTTTACATTTTTTAATTTTTACTATGGAAAACATTTGCAAAAAGAAAAGGTATGTACAATATTACAAGGCTTAACCTTAGCCAATTCAAAATTATGAATCCTATCACTATAGGACTCTAACATAGCTGAGGAACGTATAACCAATTTTATGTTGTCCATTAACCTAAACGAAGTAGTAGAAGAAGATGTAGTTGTAATATTATTTCCTTATACTTTACAAGAATCATCATGATCATGGTACTTTTCATTACCATTAGGTTCTATTAATAGTTGGGATTCCTTTCAAGAGCAATTCCAACCAAATTTAGAGATGAAAGATCCATGACTACCCTTCTTAATGATATCTCCAATTTGAAAGTTGAACCTAAAGATTAGATCAAAGACTTCAATTCTTGTTTCAACAAGTTATTGAATAAAATACCAATGACATCGAAGACCAATGATGAAGTCCAAAATGAATGGTACATTTCTGCTCTCCTTTCAAACACAACTATTTTCATAGATAGAGCTACCAAACCAACTTTGGCAGAGAACATGAAAGAAGAAATAGCCATAGAAAAACAAATTCTAGCATTAGATAAGAAAAATGCTTTAGAAGAATGAAAATCCAAGAAAGTGACTTTTAGGGATGAATCCAAGAAAAAACCACCTAAAGATCCTTTTGATCTTGAAGGTTTACAAAAAGTCCTCAAAACCATGTCTAATGAAATGGTCGATATCAAGAAACAAGTAGTGGAGACTTCCTCAAAGAAATATTTTAGACCATATAAAAGGAATCCATTCATCGATCCTAAGCCTCCAAGTACTATATCAAATGCTGAATCAGATGTGGAGGAAGATGAAGTCTCAACAAATGAAGAACAAATAGATGATGAAGAAGTGGTCAAATTACAAGGAATGTGGGATTTTATCCTTCCCAATGAAGATACACAAGAAGCACTACCTGTTGCAACCTAGAGTAGAAGCCCTGTTGATTTACCACAAACAAATCCAAAGCAGAAGGTATCAACTCCAACTCCCAAGGACAAAACAATAGGTAAGAAATCTCCATTTAAATCTACCCAAACCACCCCTCTTCAATCAAATGCTTCACCTCCATCTAAAACCCTGATAGTATCTGATCAAATGGAATATAACATTATGGATGATATGAAAAAGACTAGGGAAAACATTACTTTTCATGAGCTTAGCAAGTTGAAACATCAGCAGAAGCTACTACTCAAATAACTCAAAGAAGTCCCTACTTTTCCTCTTCCTGCTGTTGTAGTCTCGCAAGATGCCCAAGAAATGGGAAGGCCCCTAACACCTAACTAGACAAAATCAATCCTACTGATATTGATCTAATTGGAGGAAGATCTAAATCCCATACTCCTCCATTTCTGTTGACTTTTAAAATTTTCAACAAAAATCTTCACAACTGTTTAGTTGACTCTCGAGCTTCATCTAATATATTACCAAGAACATTTTGTGTGAAATTGAATGTTTAGCCTCAAAAATCTGTTGTGCGCATTGTGCAGTTAGACCAATCCCAAGTCAAAGTTATAGGGGAACTTAATCAAGTTACCATTAGAATTTCATCGAACCCTAAAGTGTGTCAAGTCATTGACATTCTTGTAGCTAATATTCTCGAGTTCTATGACTTAATCCTTAGCAGAGAGTGGTCTGAAAAGCTTCATAGTTATTTTGCAACTGACTAGTCTCACATGTGGCTTCCCTATAATGGCAAGCCAAATCAAATAAGGGTTGATCATGAAAAACATCAAAAGTATATTGTTACAGAATTAGAAGGAGAGAAATAACCAAGAGAATATAGCAGAAAAATCATCGGAAACTACTCATTTGAATCATTCTAGGAAATTTCAATGCAAATACTTCACCTTTCTTAGAAAATTTTGTTATATCGCAAGCTGAAAACTTTTCTCAAATAGATACTTCTAAGTGTATAAATTTTGTAGATAAACCTGTGGTTAGCTCTTTATTTTGGAAATTATTTTTTGATGGATCTAAATCCAATGATGGAGCAGGAGCAGGATGCATATTAGTTAGCCCAGAAGGGGAGAAAACTATGTTAGCATGCAGACTTGAATTTGATTGCACAAACAACACTACTGAATATGAAGCATTAGTTCAAGGCCTGTGTAAAGCCATCAGCCTTAATATCTTTATTTTGGAAATTTGTGGTGAAGTAAAATTATAAGTGCAGACACAAATAAATTCCTCTAGCTCGATCATGGGTCTAGCCACAACAGATACATTCTATTGAAGATTCTCTTAGGTTAGAACCAATTAAGAGGCCCTACCTCTTAGTACACTTATCCCATTTGATGATGTCCTTGCTTGCTTGCTCCATATATCTCTCGTTTCCTTCTTCAAGCACCTAAAACAAGTAAACCACAACAAACAACAACCGTGATAATAGACAAATTGTAATTCAACGTACTTAAAAAGTCAAGAAAAATTAAGCCATGAATATGTATGATGACAATACATGTAGAAAATCAATCGATAGTTGTGTATATATTGATATCAAAGAGAGATTACAACCATTGTCTTGACATTGCTGTCCTCCTCTGACAAGACCAGGTTCCCACACACTTCTGCTAGCATTTCATGATGGCCTCAATCAACAATTGTTTCAAGGCTCTCCCCTTTAGGCTTCACTCAAAACCAAATCACACATCTCCCTCACACAACTAAATAGCTACAACTTAGAATAGCTTGTTGTTTACTCCAAACCAAAATAGCACTAGAGCACCAACATTAGCACTAGCTTGTGCTTGGGAAGAAGGGATGTTTATATAGGATGAATGGATGGGAGATGGATCCTCTTCTCATGGGAGAAGGTCTTATCCCTTGAGGTATTTCCATCATTATAGGGGAAAGGAGCCTAAACTGACATCCTCAACCCCATCTGGCCAAACCATTTACCAGACTTCTGTTACGGAGCTTCTAGCGCTAGAAGCTTCATCTCCTAATTTAGAAAACTTTCCATAACAAGACCAGTGCGACTAGAACACAGCTCAGTCACTCTGGTCAGCACTAGGGATAATGCTAATCTATGTACATTAGCATAGGGGAGATAAAGGTCATTAGCACCGGTCTTGTAAACTGGGGAAAACAGAAGTTTCAGGGGAAATCGTGCAAAAGGGAATTGATTTGCTCATGAAGAGGGACACAATGGGAGTTTCTTCATGAAGGGAAAGCATGTAGGGTTCATTGTAGGGGTCCTCTAGGATCAAGGAATGGGGATTACGGGGACAATGACAAAATGTTGTGTAACAGATGCCCCCTAAAGCATGACGGTCGAACTAGAGTGAGGGATGAAATTCTTTATGAATGAGTACGAGGAACAATAGTTTGCTATTAGAAAACCTGCAAGAAAGTACAAATACATATACATAACTGAGAAATCCACCAAATGATACATGAATCATGGCATGGATGCAACCATCTAGAGAATGATCATGTAAATGGATCTAGGTATGGGCGCAGCCATCCGTAAAAGAGGATCATAATGAAGCCAAGGTATGGTTGCAGCCATACAATAATGAGAATGATCACATATGATAACTCATGGTATGTTCGCAGCCATCCATCTGAAAGAGACATGTATATCAACATAATCATGTCACATCACTTCGCAACCTAGAATTTTGTAATCTGAGCCTAGGGTCTTGCGCTCCAACACGACCCAATCAAAGTAAAAATTCTAACATGTGAATAGATGTGTTGACGTCAAACATTCTAGAAAGTTGCTTGATTACTAGTCAATGATGTAAACTGTTAACAAGCACGAGAGAAACCACCAATAATGACAATGGTTCTGAAGGTACTATCATCACAATTCACAGAATGTGAATAGAGGAACTGAAGTTGAACACCCATGAAATCACTCGATCGAAATTCAATGATGTGAACTTGTCATCAAGAGCGAAGAACTTGCCATTAGGGCATGCAATCTCTAAGGTACTGGAAGGGAGTCCCTCATTCAACTTCCTGGATAATGAGCTGAATTCGACGGAAAGTGACTATGTCGAAGGAGGGCCATAATGTTTCCCACATCATCGACATGATACAAAAGGATACAAAATGAATTTGGGTGATACAAAGAATCAGAGGCAAATGTAACTACAGAAGAACAACTCTTAAACATATCAGCGACACATCTTGGAAGTTTGGTAGCTTTTGGATCCATAGGATCAGTGGTCACGATGATGTGGCAGAGATCAAATGGAAGCAACAAATGAATGGCCTAACCTAGGAATGTCAACGAAACAAAGAGAGGATATCCCAACTCGAATCGAAGCAGAAAGTGTCATGTTCAAGAGTGAGCTGTTGACACAACTAATAGATTTCCAAATTTACCCCCACCATTCCTGGAAGGTACCCCAATTATTTTTTAATCACAAGCTTGAAGGGGATAACATATGTTGCACTATAAGTTCATCCTTTGGATAAATTCAACCTAGTAAGTTTAACGAGCCCTAGGAAGGAGAAGCTCATGTTCGCCATGATGACAAATCCGATGTTGTTTAATACCTTAACGAGTCTGACAAAGGTGTAACTTGGTATCTTTTTCATGTTTGGAGAGTTTGAAAAAGACATGTAAAAGAAAACTCCACATGGTCCCTTTTCTTACATTTGTGTATCTCGAGCCCAAAAAGGTAGAAAAAAATACTTGAGAGAACCGCTTGACGATTTCAATCAAGGAGTACCTTTTTCGTAAATAGTGCCTCCCAGCCAAAAAAGGGGTAAACTTATACTGGGCACATAGTGTTTCACATCTGTTAACAAATTCAAAATGACAAGGGCTCGACCATCTTTTCGCTTTTAAAGTGTTGGAAAAGAGCTTGAAAGCGAACCCCCATTTTACTTTTTACGAGTCAAAAGGGAAAAAAACTCGCCAATCTTTTCATATGAGCTTAAGGAGTCAAGAAAAGTGCTAAAATGTGACTCATCACCATCATTGAACATCCATCACCTGTTGCTGTGCAAAAAAGGTAAAGTGTATTCTCTAGTTCTTGAGGCAAAATAGGTTAAAATATTTGCAAAAAACCTTATATTTTCATGAAAAAAATGAATAAAAAGGAGAAAAGTAAGTACATTTTTATCATTTACCATTTTACCTTGCTGTGAAAACGTTTTTACTCACTTTTTCCCTAATTGTTCCAGAGCAGATTATGGGAGATCGGGGAGGTCAATCACCGAGCTGCTAGTTACAAGTAAAAGATGAAGCCTGAAGCTCCATTTCCATGTCCTTTATTTCTGTTTTTAACCATTTTTTTAGGTTTTTGAGGGGGCTTTTTAAAAACTTTTTCACCGTCGGTCGGCCTGACTTCCAGGCATGGAATCACACCAGCCAAGGGTGATTAACAAATCCAGCCACGTTGTTCGGCGCAACTATTTTTAAAACAGGCGTGCCAGCGCCGTGAATAGGGAAAAAACCTATTTCCTTAAAAAATCACCGTTTAAACTCAAATTTTATGGGGCAAGCAAGATTGTTGACTCAAATTAATGGCTTTTGCAGGAGAGAATAGTTGAAAATGGTGGACTGGAAAGAATGGGAACATGAGGATGTTGACACCCAGGCAATGAATGACCCAAATTTCCTGGAAGCTTTGAGGGCTTGCGGGCTCCTCAAATTATTTCTCACACCAGGGATGTGGGCCTAACCCGAGTTGCTTTAGTACCTGATTAGTCTTTGGGACATTAATCGGGAGATATTTGTCATTGGTGACCAGGACCTGGAGTTGGAAACATCAGATATATACTTCATCACTGGACTATCCCATCGAGGGGAACTAGTGAACTTGTATGGGTCATGACCAATTGGGTCAAGAATATCTTCATTTCTTGTTGAACACTGTCTTGAGGCGCTGAAATCCAAAAGTAGGAAGATAGAGATTTCTAGTGTTTGGGATTTGACATTGAGAGTGCTTATGTCGACCATCAATAGAGTGGTGGGGTCCCAGGCGGAACATGAGACTAACAAGTCGAAGTTCCTTTATGATATCGACTTTACAACTCCTATGATCTTCAATTGGGCCAAGACCATGAAGATCAATATCAAGCGCCCGTTATCCAAAGCCAAGGTGGGGAATCTTAAGCAATTTTGCTTCGGATCGGTGCTTGTGACCTTCTTCTTGGAATGGGTAGCACTGTTCCAATATTAGCTGACTGAGGTAGATCCTCCTATGCCATGTGATCCGTGGATGGCTTGTTGGAGTCGTTTGATTCCCAGGATCACTAGGGGTTAGAACATGTCATACTGACCTGCATTCTTTTCATGTCTACGATGATAGAAAATCGTCATGGAGGATTGGCCATACAGTGGCACCGATTTTTGTAGAGATCCAAATATGCCCTTACTAGATGTAGAGGATTTCGATGATGAAGGTAAAAAATCAAGTTTTTAATTTTGAGATTTTTTAATTGTTTTTGGGGTATATATGTGCTTATAACATTTCTCTTGTTAATGTAGAGGTTGGACCAAAGTGACTTGTCGGGATGTTCCCAATAGCCAGGCACGTCCCCCATCCTATTGATGTTGTTACTTCTTATCAGGAAGGGAGCGACAATGAAGAGGCGATCACAAGGAACCTTGAGGGGTTTACTCATGGCATCCCAGAGTATGATCGGGTAGGAGACATTCCTCGTCAGTACCAGAGACACATAGTGGGAGTCTCCAATTGGATCCACCAATTGTTGACTTGTGTTGCACAAGTCGTATCATGCTACCATGATCACCATGCTGATTAGTTCATAGGTCCAGCATTTACATTTTTTGAGGCCTGTGTGCCACGAATATATGAGGCCTGAGAGCCGACGATGTTATTTTGGACACACATATTTTTTTTGGGGTTCTGATGTATCAAACATTATCACCATATATATATATATACTATATTTTCTTGTCTACTATGGTATAAATGGTTTGTTTTATTTTTTCACATGTTTCATAAATGTCTATCCAACACATGATTAGCTAATGCATTTGTCAATATATTGATGCATATAGGAATATGATGATATGTAATGTAATCCAAATGTCTTTCAAATAGATGGATACGGAGATACATTCTCAATATTTGAGGGTTTTTGATGAAATATTACCCATTGAGTTGAAGGACGACAAGTCGTGAATCCAGGTTGACAACCAACTCTCTAATGTCAAGAGCAATGGCTTCTGACAATAATTCAATGACCGCACTATATTCAACAATGTTGTTAGTTGTACGACCTAGACATATACCTTTAAGGTCAATGAACTCAATGTTAAGGTTATAAATAGCCCATTCCGTGGATGATATGCTTCGGGTACTACAGCAAGCACCATCAATGAAACCAATGTGGGGAGTCGCAGACATTTGCAAAGCAAGAAAAGCATAGTAAATAGGAAAGTTGTTTGAAAACTACCACACTACACAAAAATGAATGACACACTAATGTACATAAGTAACCATGCAAGATGACCTAAGCATAATACTTCTTTAGGTAAAGCCCATTTCAGGGCTTATCGAGAGGATTTCCTTCATAATTAATAAGATCATAGGCTCCTTTTTGCAAAACATGGTTCACAATGTAGGGTCCATGCCACATGGGTTCAAACTTGCCTGCCCCTAGCTTATTGTTAGTTTGGTCGTATAGTAAGACCAAATAATCCTCAAAGAACACATGAGGGGAGACTGACTGGTCAAAATGGGATTTGACCCATTTCTTTGTGCTTCGATGACCAAGGCGGCGAGACAGTGACTCTTGTCCAGTCGTTCTAAATATAAGAGGTGTTCCTCTTGAGGTGAATTTTCGGGGAGGAGTTCAACAACTAACTTTAGTGAAGGAATCTCGCATTCGATCGACAATGTTGCTTCCAAACCATAGACTAGATGGAATGGTGTGAAATGAGTTGCGTCTTTGGTTGAGTTTTGGTAGGCCCACAGAGCTGAAAAGAGCATGAGATGCCAATTTTACTTGTGCATCCCAATAGTATGTTGAAGCATTGTGACCAAGACTTTGTTCATGACTTCAACTTGGCCGTTGGCCTGAGGGTAATATGTGGTCAAGCCATCATGGTGCAAGCCCAATGCAGATGTCAGCTCAACCATCATGTAATCTTTGAAATGGGAGACATGGTCTGTGACAATGGCTTGAGGTACGCCGAACCTAGAAATAACATGGTTGAAAATGAATTGAGTTGTCATCTTACCATTTGCAGAGTATGTAAGCATCGCTTTGGCCCATTTGGTGAAATAATCCACAGTGACGATAATATAGCCATGCCCCCCAGCTGAACAAGGGTTACATGTCATATAATCGATGCCCCATTTGGAAAAAGGACCAATGGTAATGACAGGGTGTAGGTGAGCGGGTGGGGCACGAATCTTGTGTTGGTAAATTTGGCATTCGTGGCACTTGTGAATAGAAAGAATGCAGTCCTTGAAGATAGACGACCAGAAATAACCAATGTGAAGGATTTTTTTAGTGGTAGCGTAACCAGACATATGACCACCAAATGCTCTGGAGTTGAAATCATTGAGAACTCTTTCAGCTTCCCTGGTTGTAAGACGTTGGTGAAGAACTGAATCAACATCGACATGGTATAACGTATCGCCAATAATACGGTAGGGTTGGAAGTGATGCCGAATCCTGCGACGATCATCCTTAGTCAATGCAAATTAGAATGTGGATGTCTGGAGATACATGATGATATCATCGTACCATGGATTAAGGGTGCTAATCAGAAAGAGGGTCTCATCTGGGAGTTGTTCATTTGCACCAGTAGGAAGAGACTTAGAGAGAAGGGAACAAATCAATTTGGCAAAAATGAGTGACTTCTTAGATTTGGCAGTGGTAAATACCAAATCAAATTCTTACAGGATCATGATCCATTTAGAATATTTTCCCCCAAGCAATTGACGAGGATATAGGTCATGGGGTTAAATTCAGAAATCATTGTAGTCGTGCGCAGAAGGATATAGTGCCGAAAGCATTGAACATCCTGAACGGAATCCAAAGGAAACTTCTCAACATATGCATAACATGTTTCAGTGTTGAGGAGATTCTGACTAAGGTAGTAGATTACATGTTTGTTGCCTTCATTGTCGTCTTGGACCAAGACCATAGCAATGGATCTGGGGGCCGCGACTAGGTAAAGGAAGTAATCTCGATAATAATCTAGTGGGTACAACAGAGGATCACTTACAAGGATGGCCTTGAGATCATCAAAATATTTTTGGGCCACTTCATCCCATTCAAAGGGCGTTCCTTGTTTTAGCAACCGATTAAATCCTATGGCTAACCCGAGAAAGTTGGGTATAAAACGATAGAGAAAGTTGGCCTTTCCTTGCAGGCTCTGGAGTTGGTGCACTAAAGATGGAGGGGGTAAATTTACAATGGCCTCTACTTTTAATACATCAAGGTGAATACCATCCTTAGAAATGATGAAGCCGAGAAGTCGTCCAGATTATACGTAGAAAAAACATTTTTGTGGGTTCCACTGAATGTTATAGTGCCTGCAGTGTAAAATTTTTTGCCGAATATGGTTTAGATGATCTTGGCACCAAAGAGAATGAGTGGGAAGGTCATCCAAGTAGGGCTAGACAATTTTGTGAATGTCATGAAACACATAGGACATTGCCCTCTGAAACGTAGCCCCAGCATTTTTGAGGTCAAAAGGGAGATTCTTGTACGAAAATGTACCCCACAGACAGATAAAAGTTGTCTTTTCTTGATCGGCCGGTGCGATGTTGATCTGGTTGTAACCAGAAAAACCATCCATGAAGGAAAAGATCTTGCTCCCTGCACATTCATCAATGATTTGATCAATGAAGGGAGTAGGATAGTTTTCTTTAGGATAGGCATGATTGAGATCTCTATAATTAATGCAAACACGGATTGTGCCCTATTTTTTAGCTGCCGGGACAATATTGGACACCCAGTATATAAGGGGAATGGGGTGGATGAATTAGGTTTAAGAAGTTTTTCAACTTCACCCTTAATCGCGGCGGCCTTCCTAGGGTGCACCAGGCAAAGCCTTTGATAGACGGTCTTCACATGTGGATAAGTTGGGATTTCGTGCACTACAATCCTAGGATCAATGCTGGGAATTTCTTCGTAGGAAAATGCAAACACATCATGAAATTCCTAAAATAGATGAGTATATGTCTCGATCTCATCCAGAGAACAAGATACCCCAACATGAATGTGTTCAATGATACCGGGTTTGATAGAAATGTTAATCGACATCGTTTGGGTAATATTACCCAAATTTCCTTTCGACCATACTTCGTGAGTGACAATCAGTAGTAGAAACAGAGAAGAGGACTCTTCAAAAATGGTAGACATGACTACTGGACGAGGCAGGAACGAGGAGTGATGATGAGTATTGATCCAAGGTGGTTCCTCGAGAGACATGACTTCCATGATACCTTCATCAACAAGGAAGTTCTTGGCTAAGGGATTAGGCGATTCCAAAGTGCCAAGCCATGAGGATTGAGAGTACGTATCGAAAGAGGTATTCGACATAAAAGAACCAGAGGATGTAGAACTCAAAGCCGAAACAATTTCCACGTAATTGACTTCGGCGGGACTAAGCGGCATAACCTCGCCCCACGTATCATCAAGATTTGGTGAAGGTATGACCCAAGGATCAAATTTTACTAAGATCATGTGTACAGAGGCAACATGAGGAGGTGGGAGTGGAAAAATTCCCATTAAGGCAGAATCTTTGAAAAGACCTACCCCCACACTCTCATAGGGAGCACCAATGTGCTTGACGTATGGAACATTGCCATCTGAGGAGGAAGAGGCAAAGAAAGACAGTTGGTCGAAAACGAATCATGTGAAATAAAGAAGAGGCCATGACATGCATGGCATGGGTCCAACTTCGGCCAAGTAGAAGATTATAATTGAGATTGGTGTCAACAATTTCTACCTCGATTTTCACTATCTTGCCTTCTAGAGTGATGGCAAGGTTAGGTAAGACACTAAAGGTTGCGAATCATGCCCATCGAAAGCTTCTAGAGTGTTCGGAGATTGGTTCAAAGCAGGAGAACCAATAGCCTTCCAACATGCGGTTGACATGATGCAAGTGGAGGCACCTTCATCGATGAAATTCCGGTGGATGGTCTTCTCATTGATGATTGCCCGAATAGGAAAGGCAATCTGATGAGAAATACAGGGAACATGGTGCTCTAGATCAAAACATATAAAATTGGAATCGGTGGGATCGATGCCCCTGATAGCTGACAGAAAAGATTTCCGCTATGATGGGAAACTTTGGAGCACCTCGAGGATCAACATAGCTAATGGAACCTTAGCCAAATCCTCAACAATATTATAGTGCTAAGCGGCTCCGACATTGGGATTATACGAGGATTTCTGTAGCACACCTCGAGAGGGTGGCCATATAGTGGAGTCAAGGTTAGGATGCTCAATATGAAGAGGGCCAGAACTTAGGGCAGAAGAAGAAGGTGCAGATTCTTTCTCCTTCCCAGCTGTTGAAGCAGGATTTTGATAATCTTTTGATCTAGTAGCCACATTAATAGGCATACTCATCATGAAGACTTGAGATCCGGAGGAAGTAGATTGGGATTGGTCTACCATTTGGGTTTGTTGAGATTGAAATGGCTCTTTGAGGATAGCAGGGTTCCCTTTGAGCAAGTGGCTAACTTCAGATCATTGTGGAAAATCCTTAGTGTAGTGATCTTCCTCACAAATGAGGCAAGGATACTTAGGTTTCCATTTCAAAGATTCGCCAGTAGACAATTTGGGAGGGCCCTAGGGCATCGACTTTACCCTTGCCTTTGCCTTTCTTCTTCCCTTTTGAGGAGTTGTCCACTGTGGTAGACTAGACAACATGGACCTCTGAGGTTTTACCAGGGCCAGGTGGATTCTGGGATGAACTATTAGGAACAGTGTTTGAGATCGACTATTGTTTAGAATAAGTTTTAGTAGGGGTTTGTGATACCGAACCAATAATGCCATCAATAGGAGGTACAACTTGTGACTTTGATGTGGCAAGGTTGGATTATGGCCATGGAGCATTGGGTAATAACTCATACAAAGTGCCACACTAAGAATAAACTAGATCTAAGTACTAGGCACAAGAAATGGCTTTCTCTTCAGTAACACATCCACCCATAGCTATATCGTGAGCAATTGGGGCTACAAATGATTTGGTGAACCATTAAGTGAGTAGCTGATCAGCAATCTCAAATTTTATCAGGAGACATCTACATCTCCATTCATGGATTTGATCAGAGATGTGTGTTGTAGTATCTTGCTTAAGTGATGTGAGAAAATAGGTGTCAGTTTCATAGTGAACTGACAACTAAAAATGCATGAGGAAATCCATGGCTAAAGAGTTAAAGTCATGGTAAGTACTTCGAGGCAGCTCGATCTATCACTGAGCTGTAGTGCCCATGAGGGTTCATTGGAAAAGATAGAGACAAATGGGATCATCAACGTATGAGTTCGATGAGCATCAGAGGTGATATGTCATCACATGGGCTTGAGGATCTTCTTTAGCTTTCCCATCGAACTTTGGAAAATTGCTTGGTATCTTGGATGGCACTAGAGGCTAGTATGGCGAATGAAGGATTGGATCATTCTTAAGGTGAGATACATCTGGCAACTCGAGTGTAGCCAAGATTGGAAATTGAGTGTTAAAAGGCATGGGAGGTTGGTAAGCGGGTCCGAACAGAGGATCCCATCCCTACTAGTAAGGATTTTGACCCCACAGTGGGGGATTTTGGCCATATGGCATCTGAGACTGCCCCCATTGTGGATTACCTTGACCATAGAGGGGATTTCGACCTTGAATACCTTGGAACTGTCCAACCATAGGTTGCTAATAAGCAACATACGGGTTAAAAGGTCGTTGAGCTTGTTGACCTTAGACATATGCATATTTCACCTGCTATCCTTGAACATATGGGTGGTGAGTCTGTTGCCTCTGAACAAGAGGATTTTGGACCTACTGTCCTTGGTCATAAGGTTGATACACTTGTTGCCCTTGGACATAGGGATTATGTACCTGCTATCCTTGACCAAAAGGATTTTGAACCTGGTGACCTAAGGCATTAGGGTTTTGTACCTCCTTCCCTTGGCTGGTAGGATTCTGGACCTGTTGACCTAGAACATTAGGATTTTGAGCCTGCTGCTACAGGACTTGACATTGACCCTGCCCTTGCAAGGGTTGACCCTATTGATACGTATACAAGGGTTGTTGTTGCCCCGATTTGTTTTGTTGTTGCAAGGGTAGACCTTGCAGTTGCAAAATTTTTCCCTGAGGCTACAAAGGTTGGCCCTGCGAGGACATGGGTTGGGAGGTTTGTAGAGCATATTGCATATGCTGTTGCATGGTTTGCTGCAAATGTTGCAAGGGCTGACCTTGTGGTTGTTGCAATTGACCTTGTTGCGAGATCATTTTCCCTTGCAGTTGCACGGAGAGCCCTTGCTACAACAAAGGTTTCCCTTGTGGTAACAAATGTTTCCCTTGTTGTTGTAGAGGTTGTCCTTGCTATTGCAAGGGTACTTGAACAGTGCCCGAGAAATTTCTAAACTAAATTTGGCCATAGCTAGGTTGAATGTACTGCCCAGATTGGAGGGTGTAAGGTTGATTAACCATTCCTTGAGATCCATATGGAATGTAAGGAGTTTGGTATTGGACTTGAGCCCCATAGGGCTATTAATACTAAACATTGCTTGATCCAGAGGGAACAATGGGATTCTGAACCTATTGGTACTGGACATTGCTTGATCTAGTAGGGTCAGCAGGGTTGTGAATAATACCAGAAGATGATCTGTTCATACCAAGCATGTGAGCTTGTGAGCCACTCATATTGGTGGCACTTGACACCATAAAATATTTTAGGCTTTTCCCCCTAGGTGGTGGCACAACCTAGCCACTGACTAGAGGGATGGAGGAACTGATAGAGACATTCTTCGAAATTGCCAGTTGTGCCTGACCGGTAACTGGGATTGATGATACAAGAGTATTTGGAATGGTGGGTTGTGTTAGCGCTCAAATCTGCCTCAGGCTGAGGAAGGCAAAACTCGAGGCAACATCATACCACGCTCAGCCTCGTAGCTAGCCCTACGAGGACAGGAGAGGGCTCTCTCCGGGTCTATCTCAGCAAAAGGTTTTCAAAGGGTCTAAGATGCCCAAAAAGGAATACTGATCTTAGGCTAGATATTAAGTGCAGAGGTTTAAAGGTGATTTTTTTGGGGGTTTTGTTGAATCAAAGGGAAAAGCAATTTTCAGTGCGGGAATGAGACATAGTTTCTGCAGAGGTCTGATTGGAGCAAGGTAGGCAATTGTTTTGATGCTTTTAAAGTGATGAGGTGAATAGATCAGACAGGTGAGGAGCTAAGGAGAGCAAGAAAGCTCAAGGGTTCTCCTTAAACTGAAGAAAACATGGAAAATTAAACAAATTTAAAGGCAGAGCATAGCAAATTTATGGATTCTACCTTAACACTTCATTTGTTCAATTGCAGAAGATGAGAGAGGGAAAATGATACACATAACAAAATTACAAGTACTGAAAGAAGCACACCATCAAGACATAAAGCCACAAGAATTCCAAATAGTGCTACAAATCCCTGGTCTTCCCTTTGCCAAAATGCTGAAGTAAAATGTACAATAAAGTCTCAAAGCCTCTTCCCAAAGAGTCCAACCCTAAAAATGACTAAGAAAATACATAATATAGGAAAGCTAACACATTCCCTTGCCTCTAGGGGTCGAGCTCATCATCCTAGGAGCTGTTTCAACCAATTCTAAACAAAGCACTAGAATCTAGGCAGTCAGAACGACTTGCCTCTATAAGCTAGGAAACCAATTCATTCATTAAATTTTTGCTATTTTATGAATGAATCATCTAGAATAGGTAAATAAGTGTCAAGTCAACATAAAGTTACATTAATTACATCAAGGAGGGTGAAAAATCCCATCACAAGTCAAAACTGGTCAAAACTGGCCGAATTCCTGAGCTGGAAGGTGAAAACTGTGCAAAAAATCCTGATGCGTAGCGCGCCTTTCCACCTGATTTTGGGGCACTTCCAGGCATCCAAATTGAGCTCAGGTTGGCTTGTTGGAAATCCCTGGATGTATACTTTCCAACCCAAGTGGAATTTTCCAATTTGATGTCCATTTGCCCCTCCAAAAATGCATTCTCCCAAGGCTGCTACCTGTGTGTCCAAAAAGGGGCAGTGAGGTCATTTTTTGCATGTTTTTTGACCTTTTGGGGACCCAAACCTTGATGAAATGTCTTGGCAGTGGCTGAGAAGATGTATTTCATCATGAAAAATCCAAAAATGCAAATCTTTCGTGATTTGGACCTCCCAATCTTCAGGGTAGCGCGCGGCGCGCTACGCGTTGAGCCCAAAAACCTGCTTTTTACATAAAAATTTCAAAATTGACAAAATTTTTCCCAAATTTCTTGAAATTTGGGATGGGGGTCCCCAATCAAGTATTATGCTCAGTCAAAGAGGCTTCGGCCAAAATTTGGAGTGGATCGGGCTTTTTCCGCCGTTTTAGTGCCTTGCTCAATCGCCTCTTAAGGATCTTAATTTTCGCTTTGCAAACATGCATGCGGGCCCAGTAATGATTCTTCATGTGACGAAGCAAGTCTTTGTCTATATTGGCTTTCGCCAAAAACCCCTCCAAGTGTCGGTTGACCTTCTCAAGCACAAATTGCCGCGCCACAGGTGTCAAGTCACCTGGTCTTTTACGGGCCAACCTACGGTCTTCACGGATTCGTTGCAGCTCTATAAGTGTGTGCTCGTCCTCTAAATGTTTATTGCGCTGCTCTAGATACCTGATATATGAAGCTATCTCATCATGACTAGTAACAAAACCTGATGGCTCACCTGAAGACCTCTCCTCATGCTTGGGCTTCTTGCCCTTATCCTGTACCTGCGGTGCTTCTGTCGAAAGCGAGGCCCCTTCCACATGAGGTGGAGATAACACTCGATGTGCTGATGAAGTCAACGAGACCCCTTCCACCCCGGGTGGAGATAGTACTCGTCGTGTAGATGCAAATAAGGCCCTATGTCCTCGCTGATATGTCACACATGCTGGAGCGCTGACATGCTCTATCTCAGGAATATCAAACTGATGTGAAGGCCCTCCCTCGTCATGAACAATCTCAAGAGGTGGTTGTGGCACTGTGAAAAGGTCACGAGAAATAAAATCCTCCCAAGTAATGCCCTGTTGTGCCAACTGATGCATCACTATGATTTTGATCAATGCATAATGATAGATGCTTTTATGCTGATGTGCTGGGCTCTTCCTTTGTACTAAAGGCACCATCCTCTCTATGGGCTCTTCCTTTGTACTAAAGGCACCATCCTCTCTATGTTGCGACACATGAAAAATGGAATGTTCATCATACGTACCCTTGTAAAATGCATCAACAAACGGACATGGTACGCGTAGAGACGTGAGAATCTACCCTCGCAACTGAAATATCGAATGATGAGTTTCATCAATGGTGCATACTCATCCCTTAGGAATCTGAAAGGAAAAACTGCAGTCAAGTGTCTCACACATCCGGGCTTAATATATGGCTCATAGTGAAATCTGTCTAACTGCTGGCGTTTACTCCATTCCGCCCCTACATTTGGTATCCTAGTGGCCTGAGCAATAGTCTCGGGTGACAAGGTGAAATTCACTCCGGCAAGGTTTACATGACCATCCTGCAAATGTAGAACAAATAAACGAACTAGTTACCGATGATGCCTGATTTGTGAGATCCTCTCATAGTATATAAACATGATAGATACCGAAAACAGTCCATTGCAAGTGGACAAGATTGCAATTGAGCCAAAGAAGTAGGCTCCTCCCTGACATGCCGACCACCTTTGCCACCTTTGTGATACCTCCTTGGCACACTTACCTCTGGTGTAGAACCACTATCATAATCCTGCTCATCAGCTGACTCGGTCTTTGACATGTTATATATGCTGATATACAACTGTGTGCAAAATTTGACTGTAGACTTTTTCTTTCTCTCAAAATGCTGTGACCAAGGGGACACAAATATACAAGGGAAATGTTAGGAAAGGGGAAACATTAGGGAAATGGGGACAATGGAAATAAAACAAGGAATTTAGGGAAGGGAAGGGACATGAAAATCTTGAAGTTTTAGGGTTTGGGATGAGGTAGGGTATGAAAATATGTTTGTAGTAGAAGGGAGGGGTTTAGGATTTGAGGGAGAATAGTGTAGGGTTTTAGGAGGAATTATTGGGGAAAATATTGGTAAATATAGGGGATGGGGAATCAAAAGGAAATGGGAAAATGAGAACCTTGGTTAACATTTATTTTTGAAACCCTACAGCAATCTTGGCATTTAAATCTTTACAGAAAATTAATGGATAAGGAGGGTTTTTATACTTGGTTTTCCATGGCACATATATCATAATCTCTTACATAAACCGTCCAAAGACCAAGAACAAGCCGTGAATGTAAGCCTACCTGTGATTTGATGCTTGAGAAGAGGTGTTTTAGCGATGTCTGGCCAAGTTCTGGGCATACACTTCAATGCGTAGCGCGCCTCACCCAACACGCCGCGCGCCCCTGATGCGTAGCGCCCATGCAAAATTACACTGAAAATTTCGGCCTGATGCGTAGCGCGCCCCCGATGCGTAGCGCGCCCAACCTGATGCGTAGCGCGCCCTGGAAACAGCCCGATTTGCCCTCAAATTCACAAAATCGCCTTAACACAATGCTCTTTGCTTTTGGAATGTAGAATGGGTTGCAAATGAGGAGAAATATCTTCATATAGACTCCTTGTTGATTTTTGCTTAATCCAAAACCCATTTTCTTATGTTTGGCTGTTGAAACTTTTTGAAAATTAATAGGCTTTGACCTTTTTGATTTCCCCTTTAAAATTGGTTGAAATAGTGATTTTCTCTTATAATTTTTGCAGGGATAGCTCTGATATGCTCTGGCAAAGGAGACCAAGGCTGCACTTGAACGATTGAAGAACTGAAAATTTTGGCAATTTTTACAAAAATGAGATGGCGACTTATCTTGATAATAGAGTTTTGAAGAGAAGTCCTAATTCAGCTGTACAATGATGAAAATTATTGAAGTGATGATCTAACAAAGTCATCCCTCTGGCCTGCTAGTCTTCTAAGACTTTTCAAGACAAAATTGACTCAACCATAGACCTAAGACCTAAGAATTTAAAACATGATTGTAAATGACCTTTGAAGACTTAATTTAATAAACTAGCCTGAACCAGCAGTGCCAAGCATGAGGGGAATGAATGACACAACCCACTCCATCAGAGTTATGGCATGCCTAACGAAATGCAACTGATCAAAACTGGTGGGACACCTAATCATGAAATGCAAAAGAGCTTTGATCTCTGATGGAGGGATAACTAGACCGACTCTAACATTGGCTCCAATGGGGATGGTAGCTCCTTGGAGATGCCAAGAACCGCAGATCTCTGTAAGAGCTAGATAGTGCCTTCATCCATTGGGCGATGGAGTCATTATTTCCGACACAAAAACTTGAGAAAAACCAAAAACTGCTTTGACCAAACTAGACTCAAAACTAAAAGATTTAAACAACTGACTTGACAAACTTAGACTAACTAACCTTCATTTTTAGAATTATAGCCTTCACCTTGGGCCCCAGACTGAAGATGATAAGTTAGTTTACATGCACAATAGAATAAAAGTAAAATGATATGTACAATGATGATGAAATGAGCAGAAAATACTCAGAAGTAATATCTCTTTAACAGCCGACCGTTAATCGGCCCTCCAGGACATTCATCTCCATTCATTTCTTTGAGAAGAAAAGCGTTCTGACCACGATATGCTGCAATCTTATAAGGACCCTTCCATAAATTGTCAAATTTTTCGTGCTTTCCTTTGTCTTCATGTCGAGCATCCCATCTCAAGACTACCTCATCTAGCTGAAATATGTCTGCCTTTGCTTTCCGGTCATAAATATTTTTGATGCGCTCCTGTAACTTGCAAGTGTTTTGAAATACCTCCTCCCGTGTCTGCTGTAAATGAATCATTTGATTAATCCTTCTCTGCATAGGATCTTCCTCACTACCCGCTTCTTGAAGCAATTTGACTACCGGGACAACAAGTGAAGTTGGAAAAGCCGTGTCTATTCCATACACCAACTCTAAAGGAGACATGCCAATAGACTTTTTCTGACTCACCCTATCAGCCCATAGTGCATTTATCAACTTCTTGTGCCAGCCCTTTTTACTGATTTCCAACAATTTCTTAATGATATTGACCAAAGATTTATTAGATGACTCCGCCAATCCATTTCCTTGAGGATGATATGCGGTTGAATGTCCCAAGCTGATGTTGTACTTATAACAAAACTCAATCATCCTTTTTGACTTAAATGCTGCTGCATTATCTGTGATTAACTTACTTGGGCATCCAAAACGTGACAAAATATTGGTTTCAAGAAAAGAGATAATTACCCCATCCGTGGCTTGTCGAGTAGGAATTGCTTCAATCCATTTTGTGAAGTAGTCTGTGGCTGTCAATATCCATCGATGCTGTCCTGATGATGCCGGATGAATTTCCCCGATGAAATCCAATCCCCACTGCTGAAATGGTGCTCTGACCTCAATTGGTTTGAGAGGCAATGGCTGTAGTTTCTGCTTCCCTTCGAAAATTTGGCATTCATGACAATTCTTAACAGCCTTATATACATCTGAAAATAATGAAGGCCAATAATAACCTGCCCTTAGAATCTTGTTCACTGTGGTTTCCCAAAATAGATGGCCTCCACAGTCACCTCTATGAAAGTCTTCCACAACTCTTTTGGCTTCCTCCTCTACCAAACAATTCAATAACATTCCACCAGGATCTTTCCAATACAATGCAGAATTTAGTATGCAGAATTTTGCAGCTTTCAATTTCAATGTTCTACTTTTGTTTCTAGGCATTCCGGGAGGTGAAGACAAATGCTGAAGTACATATAAAATGTCGGCATACCAAGGAGAAGAAAGAAACATTTCAGATACCTGAACAGATGAATTCTCCTCATCTTCATCAGACATGGCAGCAATCAAATTTATGTCTAGAACTTGCAAATTCGTTTCAGCCATTAACTTGGCGAGTCCTTGACCTTTGATCAGCTTGGTTGGTTTAATCTCCACATCATACTCTAGCAACGCAGCAATCCACTTACCCCTCCTGCCTTCTGGATCTGCCTGTACTAAAATATCTTTAACTGCTGCATTAGGAACATAAGCTAGAACATGGGAATGCAATAAATACACACGGAAATCTTTCAAGGCCTTTACAAGCGCAAGTGCTTGCTTCTCAATGATGTTATATTTTAATGCTCCATCTCTTATAATCCGACTGAAAAAAGCAATGGGATTTTCAACACCTTCCCTCTTCTACATTAATACAACTGCCAAAGTGTGCTTAGAAGCAAATGAGAACAAAATAAAATCCTGAGTGTAGTCTGGGCTGATCAAAATAGGAGCTGAAGAAAGAGCTAACTTCACTAAATTAAATGATTTCACCGCCTCTTCGGTCCACTTTACCTGACTGTCCTTTTTCAGCATGCTCGTGATTTCTCTAAGATGCTCTGCTAGATTTGGAATGAAGCGACGCAGAAAATTCAGTTTACCATTGAAGGACTGTATTTCTTTCTTGTTCCGGGGTTGTTCAATTTACTAAATGGCTTCAACACGTGCAGGGTCAATATGGATGCCATCTTTAGATATGATGTGGCCAAGAAGTTTGCCCTCCTCCATGGCGAAAAGACTCTTTTTCGGATTCAGCGAAATGCCATATTTCCTGCACTTTTGGAAAACAATTTTCAAATGATACAAATGTTCCT